>OW443342.2:8750000-10000000 GCA_937001555.2 Hypsopygia costalis
ATTGAAATCGAATTTAAAATGTTACATTCAATAGCTTTTCAAATTCGATTTTGATTATTACATTATATTACTGCCTCGATGATTGATTAACATTCGCATGTAATTTAACAATTTAGATTCGATCTGGATCCAAATGACAGATCAGTATCAAAACAATCCAAGTCGTATCTTTGCAATTTGCGCATTGTAATCTTTGGTTTTCTTCCCTCACTGGTTTAATGCTAAAATTTCTATCATTACAGGTGCACTGTAGTACTCAGTTCTCGTCATATTGTAACATTACATTACAGATAAATGCTCGTCATTTTGTAACATTACATTACAGATAGTTGCTCCCGGTGAGTGATAACCATTACTGTAATTGTGACGTTTGTGACATAATTACATGTATAGGGTCGAGCTGTTACACAACATACAAATTATCACAAAAGTAATGTATGTGTATTTATTAGTCTTTGCGCCTTTGCAGATGTAAATTTAAGAGAATAGCTGTGGTATCCCTTTAGAAATTACAACACGTCTAACAGAATCTTTATTTGTTACTGATGAAATTTAGTGAAGTGAGAAAAATGTGTGTTGTGTTTGTATCATATCACAGCCGAGTTGAATTTTTTTTCTGCATAGCGCCGCTAGCTGTTTGTTTCTGAACCTAACATTTCGACCATTTCTTCTAATAAAACAGGTTCTAGTTAATTATAATACACATTTTTTAGAATCCTAAATTCATTGTCTGTTTTTCTGTCGTGTTTAAAGCTCACCTAGAGAAAATCGGTGAGTTGATTCACACTCGGAGTCTGACCTAAATTTTAAAGTCAAGATTTATTTATATCTTTTAATTGATTTACACGCAACTTGAGCCCTTTGTGTTGTAGTCAAATATAAAAAGAGAATCATGATGTATGACGGTCGTTGCAAACTAACCAAATGACTTGGCAAATGTCAATGTGTGTGAAAAGTTCTATTAGTTAGACACTCAGGTTCTCATAAACATAAATAGCATGACAATTTGTCAGAACGAATTGTCGTTCGTTGCTTATCTTACTGGTTTTCAGCAGGTGGCTTGCCGATACTAATGAACTGTGTCGTTGCAATAATTTTAAATTCAGTTGACCAATCATACTTTAGCACTATTTGGTCAGTCAGAGGCTGTACTACAGTATACACGGGGCTACCGCGAAATGAAAATCCGAACTCTCGGCCGATAGTTCTTTTTTTTTTAATACTTTTGTAATTTCTTCAAAAAATCAAATGTCAATGTTTCATGTTTATTGACTTATTTAGATAATTAGGCCTTGATGGTTGGAAAGTACCTATCCACCGGCCCAATCGAAGGAATTTCTTATTTGAAAAATTCTTTCGCCCGAAACTTCGGATTTTTATTTTGGAGTATATACAGGTAGTATATACAGCGTGCCTTGTTTTTTTTTGTTATACTGTATTACATAGACTAGGTATGTGTCACATTAACATTTTTCAGTATTTGCTATTGATTATTTTTGCAAATATTTTGCGGAAAGTTATGTATTTGTGTTTTCTGTCTAGTTTTGTGTTCACTATTCGCTGCAGTTTTGTTTTGATGAATATAATGTTATTAATGTACAATAAGTTTTAATAACAGAAACACAATATACAAAATTATATTTTTATTTGTTTTCATACTACGAATAATAACATAAAAGAAGCCTAATGGGCCTATTATATTACGAGGTATTAAGAAAATCACAGTGCCGTCTCTCTTACATCTCACTAATACAAGCGAGACGACACTATGATAGACACTTTCAATACCTCGTAGTGTTATATGCCCTTCTGATAAATACCGATTCTAAGAAACACGCAACGATACACGCCGAGACATATAATGCTTTTCGGCGTGTTTCGTTACATTGATCGCGTTAATGTGAAATTCTATATTGGGCCAATAAGCTCGCTCGTGTGAGTAAATTATAATTCTCGCCTCGCCTACTTTGATTCATGTGGACATTAGCTGCAGTTACGCTTCTATCCGTTTATTATTCGTAGATTTTATAACTTGACCGCTTTCGTGAAAGTATCTGCTAATTTCGTCAAATAATTTTAGTCGTTTTCGAAAATCGAAATCTATGTGTATTTGTGAAAGCTATTTAAAAAACTTGTAAATTATTTATAACATTTTTTTCTTAACGAAAGAAATTAGTACGAAATTAAAGTTTATTGGTTTTGTTATATATTATAGCTACCTACTTGTAGATAAAATTAAATTGTTGGACTCAATAGAATGTTGTAACACAAATGCTTATATTTCCTGTTCAGTTTCTTTTACAAAAGATGACAAATAGCACTATCTAATGACAAAAGAATAAGCTGAAACAAGTGCGAAATGATAAAATATAAAGGTTAAAGATTAATTTAAGGATAATCTTAAGAGCCAAGCAGTTGTTTTATTTTACTTTCCCACACATCACCCTCAATTAGACTGTTAGAAAACAAGAATAACATATTTTTTTAAACCAGCTTTTATTTTTAAGTTAATCATATAGAGCCTATATTTAATTTTGTAAAATCTAGGCAAGTTTATTTATAATATTAATTTTTTCAAGTATGTAATACAAACTAAATTAACTAAAAATAAACTAATCTTAATATGAATATTATTTATTATATAAATAAAAAGAAAGAAAAAAAAATTAATAACTAAACCGCGTCAAAAAATTCCTCCGCATCACTGTCAAAAGGCATCGTGCCCAGAACCAAGAACGCTGGCAGCATTGCCACGCTGAATGGCAATGCCTATACGTTGTGCCAAATATAGGCCAGCCCTCTGGTCACGGGAAGTATCGACCAAGCGCTTTGCTAATTCTCTAAATAGAAGCCTTGCACTCGGACCCCATGGGCCAAGCGTTTCCACCCCAAACGGCTCAAATATAACCTATAAGGTTTAAATATTTGCGCCGCTTAAGTGAAGTGTCTCCGCTGATGCAGCAGCAGCTGCAGATTCCGACGTGTGAGGGAGATGAGAAGGCGTTAGGGTATCGACCACAGAAATAAAAAAGGACTAGAAATAACAAGTGGGCGTTACCCGCGTAGGTCAATATACTCCAATTTGGCATATCTCGATCGTCGCATATCTCAGTCGTCATTTGTCACAGCCGCGGAAACAATCATAGAAAAAAAATATAAAAATGCCTTCTTGTGCCATATTATCGTGTAAGAATAATAGTAGCAAAAATAATGTGTCTAATGGTGGCATTTCATACCATCGGTAAGTAATATTTCTCATTATTTTCATTATTTAATAGAATTTAAGCATATTCAATAAAATGCACAAACGCGAACAAACTAAAGTAACCTTTATGCGTTTAATTTTAAGGTCAAATTTCTAACGCACTCCACGTCTCTTGTTTAGAACATTCTAGCGTTAATCGATTAGTGATGTGACTCATGTATCGTCAGTATTTATTTACTTGATTATTTACTCCCATCACGATATTGAAACAGTATAATTTTTGAATTATGAAAAAATATTATATCATAATTATGAACATAATATAATAAATTGTAAGAAATGTTATAAATTATAAATAAATATAGGCAGGCATAAGAAACCAGCTGTAGCGCGAGGCTTCGCTCGCGTAGCACTTCGTTGTCACATATAAAGTATCCTATATATTAATCCAGACTATCTATATTTGTGCAAAATTTCATCTAGTCTGATCGAGTCACAAAGTTCTAAACATCCTCACAAACTGTCGCATTTATAATTGGGTATTTGACTAACATTTTTTTCTGTTTGATATGTAGGGACGTCTCCATAATATAACCATAGGTGAAAGAATTACTTCGATAGCACAAAAATCTCTCGAGATATGGTAATTTGAAAATCACAATTTTTAGACTGCCCCAAAACGCTCCATACAAAAGACTACTGAATTATGACGTCACAGATCTGTATTTTGTATGCATCAAATCAGAAATTTGTACGACAGCTATGTTAAATATTACGTTTATGTGATTAGTATCATAATAAAAGTTATAGCATTTTTTATTGCTTCTCCAATGGAAATATTATTTTTTAATAATTTCATACTTTTAAAATGGACTTTCCCGCCAAACTTTGATCGACGCTAAAAAAAGTCTGACTGAAGATATTAGAATGAAAGTTTGCAGATCTTTATAGTTTTGTGTATTTTACGATATTGTTAATTTATTTGTACAATTTTTAAACATTGGAAACAACCCAATTATTAGTGTGAAGTATGATTTCACCTATCATCATCATATATCATCATAATTAATAAGTTTTTTCAAAAAAATATTTTTTGGGACAAGCTTCTACGGCAGCTTTTACGTTTATCATGCATTGTCATCCAAACAAACGTGTACTACAAAATTTCAGCTCAATCGGTTGAAAATCTGTCTCAAAATTAAGTTGCACCACCCGAATGCATTCCACCCGAACAAACATTGTTACATACTGACATACATACATTGTAAGTTGAAGAAAAGATTGTAAAAATATTCAATTTTATGGTACCAAAAATTATAATAGGTAGATATTCATTAATCCGGTAGCAGTACTCGGTGATACTTGGTGTTCCTCATTAATACATCACTTCGAAAAGTAGTGATATCGACATTCGTGCAGTACGGTCATTCAAATATCAGCCTTTAGTCAAGGACAGAAGTCATAATATTAAAATCAATATTAGTAGCGCCACCTTGCGTCGATTAGCTATACTGTTTAGAATCTGACAGAATAAGAAGTACAGCTATTGCTCACTAGATGCTTATTCGGGATTTAATTGTTTATGAACCGTGTCATAACTGCATAAGGTTGAATTTAAACTAACATATTTTTGTATATATGTCATTTTTTACAGTATTTTTAGACCAATCATAGCACAAACATGCATGTAGTAACACGTTAACATTTTGCTTTACATGTGTGAGTTTGGCGACAAAGGTTTTCTTACTAATAGGTCGTCATACGATTTCTAGTCCTTTTTTATTTCTGTGGTATCGACGATTCGAACGAACGAAAGGACTAAAAAGATTACTTATGTACTGTGTTTCGCTCATCATCATTACCTTTCGTTTGATGGGTTACATCTTTACATTTTGGAAATTGCAAATGTGTGCCTTATTTCGGCACTGCCCAGGTCTCGGATCTTGATTTTAACTAGACAAAAAATTTGTCGTTAATTTGTCTAAATTTGTCGCCCAAAGGGAAAAAATTGTCGCTCTCCCGTTAAAGAGCTATGAGGTTATTTTTTTGTGGCAGTGCCGAAATAAGCTTATTTCGGCACAGCCCACTCGGGATCTATTAAACTACATAACTTATCGAAGATATGATTTTCCCCAGAATTCGTCGTCAATTTGTCGAATTCAGACACCAAGTATCAGAATTAGTCGACCTCCCGTTAAAAAGTTATAAGTATTTTATGTGGCAGTGCCGAAATAAGCACTACACCACATATCGAAAATCTGATTTCACCCAGATGTTGCCTTGAATTTGTCGGAAATAAAACACAACTGGTCGATGCGTAATTAAAAAGTTACACGCATTTTAATAATTCTCATAATATGTATAGTCCGAGATCTTGCATCAAAATTATATCATGCACAAAATGCAACAGTAAATTTTTATTTCCTTCCTTTTTCAGAATCTGGCAAAGTTTGTCAATGCATGCAACTGTTTTCTGATCTACGAATGCTCGTGTTCTTTAACACTACATTAGTTGGTTTTTACGATAGCCTTACGTGAATGGGGTGGTGTTATTCTACTCTGACTACGACATTATTTTCCTTTGGGCGACAAATTAACGACTAATTTTTTGTCTAGTTAAAATCAAGATCTGAGACCTGGGCAGTGCCGAAATAAGGCACACATTGCAAATCGCTATTTTCAGCTGCCCTATTTGTTTTAATTCGGGGTTGATTATGTGACATTCGAGCAATTTCCGATCGGAACTGGAAGCAACACCAGGAACCGAAACCTGTACTGTTTGATCAATGTTGGACCCTGTCTAGAATCGATACCGGATTGAAATCGAATTTGAATTACAGAATACGAATCAGAATTATATTTCAAATTTCCAACATACCACACTTTAGACTGGGGCTGAAGCCTTTGAAAATGGTACCTAAAAAGTGAAAAAAAAAAAATACTAGGATGAAACTTATTGGAAAAGGAGGACAACAAAAATTAAAGGAAAAATAATTTACGGGCGATCTGAGGTCGGGAAGTGGTAAGTTTTTAAGGGTAAAAAACGGTTTATCTCGATTTCCGGCAAAATTACAAGTCCTATGTGTAGGAAAAAGTTAAATGGCGAAGTTTAGGTAATAAAATGATCTACAACTTTTGTAAATACACTTTTTTCACATAAGTTCAAAATTCATGTGAAAAATTCAAAAAACCAAATTTCGTGAAAAAATATTTTTGTAAAAGATAAAAATAAAACATCAAACTTGGTTTTTTGAATTTTTCACAGGAATTTTGAACTTATGTGAAAAAAGTGTAATTAGTAGATCTTTTTTTTTTACCTAAAACTTCGTCAGTTAACTTTTTTGTGACTTGTAATTTTACCGGAAATCGAGATAAACCGTTTTTTACCATTAAAAACTTACCCCTTACCTCTTCCCGACCTCAGATCGCCCGTAAATTATTTTTTCTTTAATTTTTGTTGTATTCTCTTCTGTTTCCAATAGGTTTCATCCAACTATATTTTTTTTTTGTTTCAAAAATTATCGACACCTCGTGATAAGTGAAACTTTTAAACAAAATAGAGTCCACCGTAAAGCGTATAATTTAATCTACAATGCCTACATATGTTAAATTGACTAAAACTACAGAATTTTGTCGCTTAAGTATGTTATATACCATTGAATTTACCAAGGTATGTGAATAATGAATTTTTACCTGCATTAGAAAAACGGATAGAATAAAAAAAATCTTCAATTGAAAAGTAGTTGCCAGCAACAATATGAAGATGAAATTGAGATGTTAGTTTTGACGTTACGTTTTTACGATGGATGGTGTGTTGATGTTTGTTTTATAAATTTCTAAAAGTACTGTTTTCAGATCAAAGTTTTTTAAATTTACGTTTATTGCGGAGAGTCATACAGGTGTTTAATATTTATTTGGTGACGATTCCATGCTTCGGCTTGCCACGTGGTCAAAAATATTAACCTTCGTAAGTATCTATCAACTCGTTGATATTGTTCAGATTACATCTTCCGTCTTACACCATTTAGCTTCAATCATTTGCATTATGCTGTCGGGCTTTTAAGCTGTGTATATTTACAGGGATGTTAGCCGACTCGTTTATCACCATCCTAGCAATTAGTAAAGTAGTAGAGCCCGCCTTGTAGTTGCCGCGTAATTACATTAGTTGCAAATGACCCCAGATACGACCATGTCTTCGGAGCAGTGCCAAAACAAGTCTTTGTATTGCTCTGGCGACTATAGTAGGTAGGAGACGAACCATGTTGGAAGTGGAACAATGATGCTTATTTACTGCGCTGTTCATTTGCCCACTCGACTTACTCAACACTCGCCCATATTTACAGCCCTTGCTTGCAATTACTAATATCGAGACAAGTCGGCTGACTGACTTGTCTCGATATTAGTAATTGTACTTTGTAGCGCTCGCAACTTGACAGGAATGTCTACTTAATCTATTTCAAACTATGTTAAACGTTAATATTTTACTTGAGTGATGACTTGTGTAGATTCTATACCTATTGTAATAATTACGGCTTTAAAATAATTCATACTGCAGTTAAATACAGTACACCAAAATAATTTTGTGCTAACTAAGGTCAAATACACAAGGTATTATAAAAGATTATGATGCAGTAAAGCATTTAATTTAATTTAAATGAAAATATTAGAACAGCCACTACTGTTTTTCTCAGATATTCTTAATTTTAAATGTACATTTTTAATGACTGATTTGCATTAATATACTGATAAATAATAAATATTTTCAAAAATTAATTGCTTTTTGTGGGTTAGTTCTGCTCTATTCGCACTTAACTGACATTAGTTAGCAGCAGGGGTGTTAGCACACAGGCAATACTTGTATTGTGTCTATAACAATGGTTGCTAACCTTTTTTTGTTCGGGGACCACTTCCAGGTCCCTGTTCAATGTAGAGACCCAATTGTCTGATAAATTTCACTGTATCTTGAGAATTCAATATTTGGTTTAGTATTACTCAATCTCTTACATTATAATTCTGTATCACATACGTTGATTTAGCTCTCACGGACCACCGGTTGGGAACCCCTGGTCTGTAGTCTACAGTCACAGTGTTTTATTACTAACAAAAATAAATCCTTGTGTCTGCTGTGTCTTGGACTACATAAAATTGTATAATTTAATTGTGAAAAAAGAAATGTCCATATCCCAAATATCCAATAATTAAAGAGATGTATAGAAAATCAAGGAGTGTGTTTTGTTCCAAAATAAGAGTTAAGTAAAATAGCCTGAAGTTGGTGGCAGTCTGTCCGACCACAGAAAAAAAAATTGGTATCTATGTAAGAATGATTAATGCAATATTTCGGGCGCCAGACCACACGGTACCATTATCTATATTATCACAGGACAGATCAGCTAATTGGACCATTAATCGCAAGGTAGGGCTTTGCCACATGAAAAGCGGAGAGAAAAAAATGTGTACCCCCAATGTCAAAAATACAAGTTTATTTTTTAATTTAAAGCAAAAGTTTTGTGATTCAGGTTTGCCGCGATGTAGATATAGCATAATTATTTATTTAATCTAACGTTACCACACTGGGAAGCATAGCTTTCTTAATTATCAAAGATACGCGATATAGTCGACATGAAGTGTAACCACGGAACGAACTACATATTATAATGCCAAAAACAAAAAGCAAATAAAATATCAATTAAGGTTGAAGCAATTAATTTTGTGTAAGTAAAGTTTACAAAACACGCCACAATGTATCTGTGTATATAAAAAAAAAATGGGTAATATCATAATACAAGCTTTGCTTAGTTTAGGTGTGGTTTAGGATTAGATTAGATGACCATGTGTAATTTCACTAGGAATGTTTATTATTTATTTATAATTATTGTTTAAGGTATTTAATAATATGGATGTATTGTTTTGTAAACGTTTTACCTGCAGGACCTCCACTTTTTGAGGTGGCAAGCCTAGTCATGTATGCAATAGTAATAACTGGGTGATCAGCAGTCACCACTACCTTGAAAGAAACCAACGAAGAATACCCTCCGCTGGCAACTCTCTGGCTTCCGTAGGCAGGTCCACAGAGGATATAAATGGCCTTTACTTATGCAAACATAAATCAAACTCGTAAATTATTGTATAGTATAATTAGTAGTAATTACGCCAATGTATTTGTTTATAGATTTTCGTCTTTGTGAGTTGGCTGCATGTGGTGTATTTGAGCTGGTACCTGTCTGCTGCCTCGTAGCGCGATGCCACTCACTGCTGATGTTGCTGCACAGCAAGTGCAGGTGTGTATAATAAATCTGTAAGCAAATGACCATTGCATGTAATCAAATACTTAGTTCAGGGCTGTCCAAACCATATACAATACCGGGTCATTACAAATTACCAAACAGATTAGCGGGCCGCAGAAACAAATACCTACTTGTCATTTTAACTACCTACCTACCTACCTACTTTGAAAGTTTAAGCTTAGTTATAACTAGTTAGTTATAAAACTTTAATTTTTGTAGAAATATATAATTTTCAGTCAGATTCGTTGTACAAAATCAATAGCGGTAAAAGAACTGTAAAAAAACACGCCACGGGCCGCACAAATAGGGCCGCATGCGGCCCGCGGGCCGTGCCTTGGATAGCCCTGACTTAGTTTATAGAAAAATTTTATGATTATGAGATTGTATTAAACCCAGTTACGTTACCGTGGAAGGTATACTAAATGTTTCACGCGGGTTGTAATTGGTTATCATACAATCTAATGTACATACCACCTCAGACGACTGTCTGTATTGAAAATGTGCAATAAATATCATCATCCAACTTTGCAAAATTGCAAAAACGTCAAACTGTCGAATCAATTTCGACGATATAAATATTATGTAAAATTATTTATTAAAATTAAAACTGAAAAAATTAAATTGCTTTTCTAAAAACAAATAGTTCCATGGTAACGATTACATGATAAGAAATAAATCATTTTACCATTTAAAAGTTCATTTGAGAATATATTATATCCTACGTAATACGCGGTGCGCCGCGTGGCAGTCTTTGCGATCGGTTATACATTCGACTTAGAGGTGAAGTCGACAGGGAGAGGCCGTTCTGTACGTAGTACTATTACTTATACAGTATAAGCTTAGGGATTACATATCACAATTTCTGAAGTTCAATGCTCTAAGGTCATAATACCTATGGATGAAAGGCCTGATTTGAAAACACCTAACGCACATAATAATAATTAGATTATGCTTGTGATCGTCAAAAGGCAAGCGACCGAAGCGAGCAAATCTCGACTTGCTTTTGGAAAGGGAGGTGAGGTACCCACACCCTTTCACAAAATAAATTCAGGTATCAAAACACAAACTCGGTGCCAGCTTAAATTAAAACAAAGCTGATGATTTAGCTGCTTCATTCTACTTGAAATTAATCAACGCTGTAGCTGACAACTAATTTTTTTGCCTTCAAATATTTTTTAATCCCAAATGCAGATTAATTTGTCGCCGCGGTAAAAACATGCCATTTAAAATTACTAAACCAAATCATTTTCCTATTCAGAAGGCGTTAAAGTTATATTGGAGGGGCTCCTTAATGATATGCAATTTTGAGGTGTAATACCAAAATTGCATACCATCATTTTTGAGTAAAAGCAAACCACCACATGTGGTGCACCCTGCCGATTGACGAAAAGAGAGGCTCTGGTAAAAGAGGGGTTAGAATACGGCGTAACTATAAGCGGAGGAACTAAGTTATAACTGGGTTGCGAGAAGTCTAGAGGGTTTTGTGTTGCTGCGAGTGAGTGGGGTCACCAGAAAGAAAGTTGATGTTGCAATGGCAGTGGGTGCTTGCAAGCGTCCATTTCTTGCGGTAGCCGCTTAACATCAGGTGAGTCGATATGCATTTTTTGTACCGCTAACGTGAGAAATAAGCGTACAGCCAGCCTAATGAAAAGCAGTTACTCCTCCCTATGGATGTGTGCAACACCAGGGAGATTACACTCGCGTTACCGGTTCTGACCTCCTCGCTGTACTACCTGTGGAAAATCTCGACAAGAATACTCCACAAAAATGCAATGTTATGTAAAATAATTTGAATGTGTATTTTTCAGGAACGCCTGAGATCGTTACACAGACTAATATACGATATAGAGTCAGAGAGGAGTCGTAATGAACAGTGCATTGAGAATATACTCCGAGCAGAGAAAGCTGCAGAGTCTCCAACATCTAACGATGATTCTTCTAGTTCTTCGCAACAGGTATAATATTGAAATTTTATTTTTTATTTTTTAAAAAAGGTTTCCATAAATCATGGCCATAATTTAAAATTGTATTTTTCTAGCAAATGCAGTTGAAAAGTCTGTATAAATCAGGATTGACTGCAACTGAGCAAGAGGAGAGACTATTGCGGGCGGCACTTGCCCGCATATACGAGATACGAGCTATCAAAAATGAGAGGAGAATACAGGTAAAAATTGAAAATGAGTTTTGTTTACAATATTCATAAATTGCAAGTAAATCATTCATCATTGTACGTCTACCTCGGACAAGCTATACAAGCCATAGGCCAGGGTAACTTAACAAAGAGGTCGATAGACGCATTCGTCTAGGCTGGGCACACCCTGCTATGACCTACGGTGCAGACTTGTACACTGACTGTCGGGCTGGTTCCCAAACTAAAGTTCGCATGGCGAGCGATGGAGAGAGTTAGGCTTGGCGTTTCTCTAAGGAACTGAATCCGGAACGAAGAAATTCGACGGAGAATCAACCACATACTCGTAGATGCTGAATTTTTAGATTTAGATTTTTTCAGAGGTCTCACAAAATACACTGACGAATATGAAGAATTTAAGAATCTCCATACATTTCTAAGGCGTACACTCGCTCATACGAGAATTCATATTCTTAAATTCGGTTTTTGAATTCCGTGACGGTTTCCCAAAAAAAGTGTCAGACCTTACACCTTACACGTTACATTTTCAGATAGTAGTCGGTTACACCTCACAAATACTAATATATTTTTTTCTGCTTTAGAACCGCATTCGTGTATTTCTGCTATTCCCAAAGGTTGACTGGTAGAGAATGCTTTTAGCGTTAAGTCTCCCTTTTGTACTCTTATGTAATATTGTGGTCAATAAAGTTTAAAATAAATAAATACGGAAAATAATAACATGAACCACAAAAAATACTAAATGAGTCACAGAAATACTAGGCTAGGTTAAGTTTGGTATGTTTTATATCAACTTTAGTCGCTAAGTCAGTATAATAGTCGCCAAGTTTCACAATTTTAGATGCTCGGTTTATTACTACCCAATAAATACTAGCGAGACGTCACCTTGACAGACTGTCGTGTGCTAATGTGTGTGTGGGCAGGCGCGGCACGCCGGGAACAAAGAGACGATCGGGTGCGGCGCCCTGATGAAGATGTTGCTGAGCGCGGCGCAGACGCTGCCGCTGCACGTGGGCCGCGCGGGCGAGCGCGCGCCGGCGCTGTGCGGCGCCGTGCCCGCCGACGCCGGCCACGTGGCGCGCGCCGGGGACGCCGTCGCCGCGCTCGTGCGCGTCTCCGACAAGGAGGAGAACTGGATACTCGCCGAGGTGCGCGGCTTACACACAAACACATTCACAATATACTTAATCTTACTTATCATATTTGCAGGTCGCGCAACGAGAGGTGATACGAACTCGGTACTTACAAACATCTTTCAAATGCACAATGTAATTACTCATTCGACATTTTTTTCCATTTGTTATGAACGTTGCAATAATATACGAGTACTATAAAGAATTTTGGACTTTCCCGTCAACGCTCCATACAAAAAGTCACACGTTTCTATTTTGTATGTATTTTAATTGGGAAATTGTAAAATAGCTATGTTAAATATTGCATTTATGTAGCTAGTACAGTAAGAAAACTTATAGTATTCTTTTATCGTTTCAATATATAATTTTATCTTTTTAAAATAGACTTTTCCACCAAGCTTTGATCGACTTTTTTCTAGTTTTGTGTATTTTATGATATACGAGTATATAGCAATATACGAGTATATAGCATTTATGTTGCTTTAAAAGTTTGTTAAGTTTAACGAAAAAAGAAAGAAATAATTTTCTCGAGGTCACAGGCACACATTCGAGCTATACATTCACGATTTATGTATTGTTGGCCGTAGGACGGTTGTATGAAATGGTTGATGTGTGAAATAGTCTCAATCGCTAGAGACATTTTACGGTTTTCATACTCATCACATACTTTCAATTCACAGACGCATAACTTTAATCGTATAATTGTGTGACAGGTGGTGAGCTGGCTGCCCGCGCAGGGTAAATACGAAGTGGACGACATCGACGAGGAGCAGAAGAACCGGCACGTGCTGAGCAAGCGGCGCGTGGTGCCGCTGCCGCTGATGCGCGCCGAGCCGCGCACCGACGAGCACGCGCTGTTCCCCAAGGGCGCGGTGGTGATGGCGCTCTACCCGCAGACCACCTGCTTCTACAGGGCCGTCGTCAACAGGCTGCCCGCCAGCGCCGCGGACCCCTACGAAGTCTTGTTTGAGGTGACACCGCCGTTTTTTTTACCACTAATGTGCGAAACACAGTAGTGAAAATGTTTAGTGATAGTGATAGGGTGCAACCCTGTTATGCAGAATAGATCCAATCGACATTTTGTTACTTTTAAGTTAAGAGCCCTATTACATTTGCACGCTGACGAGCTCTCGCGCAGTACTAAACCCGCGAAGGCCGCCGGTGCATCGTTTTTTGTAGTAATTTTGAAGTTATATTTATCGATTTTATTGAAATAAGATAATAAATTCATGCTACAAAGTTTATTCATCATGAAGTAACAATTATTCTCGTATAAATTTTGCTCAAATATTATCGTTTATTCGAGAAATTAACAGTTTACTTAAAGCGATTTTCGAAGTTTTTTTGGTTAAAAGAATGTTTTTTTCTATATTAAATCAATGATATTTCAAAATTCCGAGGCCGCTATGTACTATACGACTATATAACAAATAACATTCTATTTTTTTTATTTCATTTGTTTGGATCAGTAGTACAATCCAGGAGCTCAAAATAGTGAATGCGCGCATTTTATGAAAATCTTTCTTTGCAATTTTGGGTTTATTTAAAAAGTTAAGCAAAATTTACAAAAAGCGAGGCCGCTATGTACTATGCCAATAGCTATTCTGTACTATTCAATAAGTCAACATTGTTAATGTATTTTTGTTTCCGAGATCGAGAACGCCAAAATTGGCCATTTAACGCATAAATCACAGTCAAAATGTAATATGGCTCATAAAGATATTTAATGTTCAATATGATTAAAAATATCATGCTATATAAGTTTTGGGAAGTGCCTATGTGTCATCAAATTGCTAGAATCTTTTGCGAATATATAAAACTCGATTTTAAAATTTCTCGCTATCTATCTGTCAATCTGGCATAGTTTGTCAATTGGAACTATTCTGCATAACAGGGTCCAATTGATAGTTACTTCCATGTTGTGAGCATTAATATAGGCTTGTCTGTCACTCGACGTAGTATCAGAGTTAATGAAAAGCCGGAACCCTCGATGTGTGTGTCCGATTTGCATTTACCCGGTATTAACTTCATAACCAGTCGAGTTAAAAAGTTGAGAGTTGAGTGATGGTATTTTTAACCGACTTCAAAAAAGGAGGAGGTTCTCAATTCGACTGAATATTTTTTTTGTATGTATGTTCTCGATATCTTCGCGAATTGTGAACCAATTTTCATAAATCTTTTTTTATTTGAAAGAGTATGATTGCGAGTTGGTCCCATATTCACCAAGGCAGGGATCCCAAAAAAATCGAGGAGGAACCCTTAATTTTGCCCTGTGGTTGGCGGCAGAATAGAATTGTGCCACTCCATTGCTCTGCGCTGGATGTGGTACAAGGCGACTAAGGAATCTTGTGTGACGCAATAACTTTTCTCCTGGAAGACGGGCAGCAGCGTCTGCCGGGGTATTCCACCAATAAGCTGCGCTCGCCAACTGAAGTCGGTTTCAATTTTTTTTTTAAATCTACTTTATTGTTTGTCAGGACTCATCGTACGCGGACGGTTACTCACCACCGGAGCGCGTGGCGCAGCGCTATGTGATCGCGATCAAGGAAGGCAAGGGCCGCGCCACCTGACCCCACTCGCGGGCCGCCGCCCCCGCCCCCGCCCACGGCCTCGGCCTCGGCCTCGCGCCGCCCTCGCGCTCTGACTCTATCTCCTCGGATTCCCTGCTGTAACTTGACCTCTCTACTACCGACCGCGCGGTGATCCAACTCCATATGGATCACACACACACTCAGATCCATTGTTGCTGCATGCATTTAAAACTAAACTCTATAATAAATAAGAACATCGAGCGCGAGAGCGCTGCTACTACAGGTGATTAAAATAACGTGGTACTTTTGTTATTGCTATTGCAGCGCTACGAATGAATTATGTGTATGGTTGTGATAATTCGTATTGATATTATTTGGCGTTAGTCAAATTTACAGACAATTTGTTGAAATCGCATTACTTTTTTTCGATTGCGAGCTTTCGCCACCAGTTTTTTCATACTATTAGCGGCCGGTGATGCATAAAAGAACTAAATCTATTTATATATATTAATGTAATATGTTAATGATGTACTTTTTCTGCACGTATGAGTTCAAATTACAAAGGGTCCTGCTAAACAGACAAAACTTTCTTGCTGAATTTCTCCTATTCCGAAAGATTCTTTGCAGTTAATACATACATTAATCGATAGGTACATTGGGACAAGTTACGATCAGTATTATTTTTATGTATTCCGAGCGTAATACAGCCGAGGGCCCCGCTGGATGGATGAAGAGATTTACTGTAATTTCTATTAAAATTATTGAGGTACATTGAATCTTGTTAAGGTGTATTGAACAAACAAAACAAAGCCACTAGTTTTTGAGGACTAGCTCAAGGCGCTTCGCTAGATCGAAACGCATATTTTAAAGTTTCGACTGCCCTGCAAAACGGTTGCGTGAAATTGAAAGTTCATCTTGTGCAAATATTGACTTGCTTTAGATTTAACTAGGTACGTAGTTTTAGGTTTGCACAGTTTTACTTGAGCGTAGATATGTAGGACCATTCATCAAACCACATTTTACTGGGTCATCCATAAATTACGTCACACGAATTTCATGATTTTTGGCCCCTCCCCCTGTCCTTGTCACAGCTGCCGCCTTACCACCATCTCTTATTGCGATTCAATAACTGAATAGAATGCTTATTCATACCAATGAACAAGCGACTCTATTTTTCAATTCAAATGGAATAAAGTCGCTTATTCATTGGTATGAATAAGCAATCTATTCAGTTATTGAATCGCAATAAGAGATGGTGGTAAGGGGGCTGGTCACATTTTTGAGACTCCCCGCCTCCCTAGTGTGACGTCACATATTTTGCAATTTTACATCTAGAGTTGCAAATGTTTTTGAGTTTTCCGTTAATAGTTCAAAATTCGTGTTTTAATACTTAGATTATAATGCATTTTGAAATGTCACGTCACGAAATTTAGGACCCTTTCACCCCCTTGTCACACAATATAACACTTCGTCGACCCCCTCCCTCCCCCTTAATGTGTGACGTAATTTATGGATGGCCCCTTAGGGGAAACTAAAAATCGCGTGTATTGACACCATAATATTTCACTAAACACAGTTAAATTTGCAGTGTAGGAACTGTTCTGTATTCCATCATTTTGTGCAGTTTTTATTGTAAAGATACAGAGGAGCATGTAGCTCGACTAATATGTGTGCTTAGTTCCGCGTTCAGTCAGTTTGAGCGTGTGCGTTTAAGAGCTCGCTTTTGGAATATATTTAATTTAGAATATTAGGAGTTACGCTTTTTGGCTCTTAATATTAATCGTAGAAATCGTCACAGAAAGGTAAACATTAACAAGTACATAAAATTGCATTTTGTGTACTGGGCACTTATGCGCGCCTGTGGCTGTTAAATATTTGCGAAAGTACATTTAAAATAATTAGGGACCCTAATTTATATATATGATACGATGAATTAAACAACTTTGGTTTGTATTAATAATGACCACATGAAACGACCATTGTGTTTATTTGATCAAATAATCGCCTGTTCGTTCATTATCTAAGTCGATGGAGTCCGCTAGCATTGCTCGCAGGGCTATTATTTCGTGTTGAGATCGCAAGACAACCTTTACCTAACCAAAAAACAAACCTAACATAAATTAGCTAATTATTTATTTTAAATGTTTCTTATCCAAATCTTTTTGTACTTTTGTAAAAAATTAAATAGGATAAAAGCATGTATGCGTCGTAATGTCGCATCATATGATAAGAATATGTACCATAACATTAATATAAGGTACCTAGTAGAATAGTCTAGATTATGTTTTTAACATTAATAATATCTCACCACAAGAATTTTGTTTCATTTTATTTTATATATACCAAAAAAAAATTGTTTATGTCAGACGAGTATGGAAATCACCCATAAGATATATTTTTTTAAACGTTATGAGATTAACGGATAGGGTAAAACCGGGATAGATGCCATATTGGGATAGATGCCTCATTTAAAAAAAAAGATACTTCCCAAACTCGCGACTAAGAATTTTAAGTATATGTAGGAGCCAAGTTCATCCCGCACCTCAAGTACCCGCGGGCTATCGTACATTGAGGACGTATTTCACTTATGCGTGGAATCATCTCCGCACCGAACTTCAGGAACACGTAAAAGATTTAAAGGTTAGTATTTGCCGTTGTGTAACTTTATGAGTAGTAATAAATTCTATTACGTCAATATACTGGTTCATTAAGTGTGCATCTAGGTGTAAATAGTTGCTCTTTTAATTTTAATTTATTTAAAAAATACATAGGCATCTATCCCTATCACAAAAGATAGTTACCCTGAATATTCGAGGTATAGGTGCCCTTAGGGGCATTTATCCTTCCATACATTAAATACGGTGCCAGTGTACCTATATTTAGTGTCCTGTTATATTGTTTATGTATTAACGTATACCTATTTCTATTTGGAGTTTTTACTGATTTTAGCAGAATACAAAAGAAAGGAAGGAGTACGAGCTCGAGATGTTCTTGGATAACAGAACAACTACAGTCAGTATTCGATGAAATGGACAAAAAAGTCATGGGGAGATATCTAACGAGATATCGAGAACTACCGACAGTTTAGGATTCCATCGAGATTATTGCGATAATCTCTTATGCTGCTAAAAATACAACTTAATTATTATTATTTTTGTCATAGAATTATCTTAAAACAATAATAATTAAAAGATTTTCAAAAACGAAAAATGTGTTACGTTAATCTACCCATGTTTCTTGGACGCAATTGCTGTTTTAGGAGTAGAACGACCTCACCTTTGGTTGCGTTTTTCGTTTACACAATATAAAGGGCATCTATCCTTCTTAGCATTTTCATGGTGGGGCAACTATCCATACAGGTAGGCATCTATCCTCAATAAAAGGGTTCCACAAAAAGCTAAATTCTGCAAAATCTGTAATTGATAGGTAAAAAAAAACTAATAGTAATTCAACATAAATAAATGAACTAGTTATATTCATAGAAATTGTTCATATAAAAGTAATATTTTCAGAATTAGGAGGCAATTTCAAAAAGTGGGGCATCGATCCCGGTTTTACCCTATATGTTAATTTCATTACTCCATATTAGATTGATTAGAGAGAGTATTTTTGCCCAAAACTAGGCATTTATAATTTACAGGTACTTACTGGGCACTTGTTGTAAATGCCTGGCATCTTGCCCATATCTAGTCTATAGTCATTTAATCGACTTCATCATACAATGTACATACAATGGACTGTGTGTTCGGAAAAGTCGTTCGATATGATGCATATAAGCCTCCTTACAGTCGCACTGCTCGCTATCGGCGGAAAATTCATCTTCACGCATTGGAGCCAAGCTGGTCGCGATCTGTACGGTACCAGAGAGTTTTCTTCCGCTAACTCACAGGTTGTGGAATGTTACCTGCCGAGGTTTTCCAAGAAGGCAAGAAAGGCGTGAAGGGGTTTTTACAGGATCGGCAACACGTGAGTGATATTTCTGGTGTTGCGAGCGTCCATAGACTGCGATGACTACTTACCATCAGAGAGGTCGTATGCTTGTTTGCCACTTTAGTTGTATAAAAAAAATATTAACTGGCAGCGCGTGCCTTATTCCGGCACTGCCGGTCTCAGATCTTTACTTTAACTAGACAAAAAATTAGTAGTTAATTTGTCGCACAAAGGAAAAAAATTGTCGCTCTTCCGTCAGAGCTAAAAGGTTTTTTTTTTGTGGCAGTGCCCAAATAAGCTTATTTCGGCACAGCCCACTCGGGATCTATTGAACTACATAACATAGCGAAGATATGATTTCCCCCAGAATTAGTCTTTTATTTCCGACAAATTCAAGGCAACATCTGGGTGAAATCAGATTTTCGCTAGGTGGTGTAGTTTTATGGGGCAGTGCCGAAATAAGGCTTATTTACGGTTTTAATACTTATAACTTTTTAACGGGAGGTCGACTAATTCTGATACTTGGTGTCTGAATTCAACAAATTGACGACTAATTCTGGGGGAAATCATATCTTCGCTATGTTATGTAGAGATCCCGAGTGGACTGTGCCGAAATAAGCTTATTTCGGCACTGCCACAAAAAAAAAAACTTTATAGCTCTTTGACGGGAAAGCGAGATTGTTTTTTCTTTGGGCGACAAATTAACGACTAATTTCCTGTCTAGTTACAATCAAGATCTGAGACGTGGGCTGTGCCGAAATAAGGCACGCAACTAGCAGCCCGCATATTTTTTTTCGTTAATTTCCTGATATATGAATAGCTATCCTGCTGTTCGGGATGGAGACAAAAGAGCATAAAAATCGGTCCAGCTGTTTTTGAGTTATAACTGGTGTACTGAGCAGACTTTTATTTTATATAACTTGTGTATAGGTATATCAACTTTTTACGAGTTCAATGTTGTGGTCCGGAAGAGGCGAAGGTAAGTTGAGTTCAAAATAAATACATTTTTACATTGAAAATATTTCTATGTCATAGTGACGGTACATCTCACTATCCCCATTATGAATCTCCATCAATGGAGATTTTGTGAGTTTTTTCCCACTATCACCATCAGTAATTTTTTGTTACGCTTCAGTTATATAACTGGCGATTCATTATGTAAACAAGTGGGATCATAATCTATTAAAACAGTATTCCCACTGCCTCCCTGGATCTTGAAGATGGGGATAAAGGGATGTATCCCATAGTGGGATAGGCAGGGCACAGCCGAGGCGGGTGGGATAGTAATAAAATAAAATAATTATATCTTTTATAATGTCTTTAATATAGAAAGAGTATGTTACAAACTCTCATTTATTATACTACAACATTTTACAGATAGAGACGGTTTTATTGATTTCAAAATTCGCAATAAAATCTCTCAAGTTGAATAAACATAAGTATACACGATAATGGTTTATTCAAAGTAAAACAAATTGATTTATGACTTATGTGGTAAGATAATAATAAAATTAATGGAAGAAAATAAAATATACATTTTTCTGTATATAATTTAGAACAAAATGTTTGAGGAACTTAGGTATTTGTACCTATAAAGTCTTTCATCATGTAAAGATATGTGTTTTATTTATTTAAACCGATTATTTACAACAAAAAATAACGCCGTAAGTACCATATCGCAGCTACTAGGTCATTCCAAATAAAATACAAACATAATTATTATGTTATTGGACGTAATATAAGTTCCTAGAGACTACGGGACCTACTTGATTTAAATGCTTGTCTTTTGCGTCAAGTGCATACAAAGTTATGCATGATACGATTAAGATTTTAACGAATATTTGTCATTGTTATGAAAACTTAATTTTTACAAAATCTACAAATGCGTGACTTATCACGCGCAGGGTCCCGTATGATTAACATTTCCAAGTAAATATCCTTGCTTAATGATTACAGACTGTCGCAGTCATCTAAAAATGGCTTCTATTGTGACTGCTTGTTACTTATGCATATACCTAATATACAGCATAATATAATTATTGTGTTTTTTATAAATACAAATTTCTTAATGAATAAGAGATACGGAACCCTAATAACTTAATTTTTACTACACAAGAAAACAATGAGCAAATATCTAATATGGCATACCATTGCTCAATTGTAAATGAGATCATGATTAAAAGTTTAGATTTGAGTTACAGGTGTTACAGTATTAACTGACATATTCCTAACAAGATATTGTGCAAACAAAGGTTGTTGATTTTATAGGTAAGGTCACAGTGTATATAATACATTACATAATATAAAAAACAACGAACATAGCCAACTAAAATTGGAAGCTCTCATGTGACTAACAAAATTTGAGATTTACGAATTATACAGCTTGTCGAAATAAAATAATAATTTCCGTATCGGCGGACGCTGTCGCGATACGAAATCAGTTATTTTCGTCTAAGCCGAAGGCCACAGTGTGAACACAACCCGGCCACTCCATACAAGTGTCGTATCGTTTACTACTACATAAACAATGGCGTCTGTGCAGAGCGTGAACTAGCGCCTGTGCGTGCGACGCCATACAAACTGTTCCAGATTCGTCTCAGAAGGCAGGTGAGGTCGATACGAGAGCGCGGCACTCGCGGCAGGGAATGGCCGTAGTATACGTAGTACTATTACTTATACTGTGGTGTGAGCCTGCGATGGAGGCGTCGCAGGCTGGTACTAATTGTGTGGTCAGTGAAACAGTGGACATTCTAATATTGGAAAATGGTATAACAACTATTGTTATATTTTAACAATTCTTGGGTAGAACTATAGAACAATAGTTGTATATATCCTTTTTTTATAAAATAAAAATATATATAAGAATAAACTGTAGAAACACACTTGTTTTTTTTTCCTCAACATTATTAAGAACTGTTAAGGTTTAATATAACAAGTAGTTTAGAAGTATTTAGTCTTCTCAACATATATCACTTACAACATTTAGCGTGCATTTGGGAGGGTTTCAAAGCGAAATTATTATTTTTTGACGTCGACGATGACACTGTGGTCTTCGGCTATTTTGTTTTTCTTTACAAATCTCAATTAGTTTGTCGACCAGTACTATCAATCAACGTTGTGACAATTTTTTTGTCGACGTGTCGTAATAAATAAAATTGATTTTTAAATATTTAAATTCGTCAAACATTCGAAACATACGAAAGAAGGCGGCTAGAGAGCTAAAAGCAATATGTATCGGTGAAGGGATTAAATAATAATAAATTTTCCTTTACTTCTAGGTACAAATCTGGAATGAAAGAAAAAAACAACAATTTTAATGAGCTTTTTATAATATATGCGTCAAGCTGTTACTATTAAGATCTATGTCGAATCTCAAATTCAATTACGTGCTGTTGTGAAAGATCATTCAAGAAGTTTGTGACATGTTAATGTTTAAGACATTAAACATGTCACAACTTCTTTGTGTTTGTTTAAGACAGATACTTAGAAGAATGCAGCCAATGATGTTATATTTCTATAGATATACCACTAAGCGTTAATAACGAACACCAGTGTCGTGAGCCTACTGTCTTACCTCGCGATAAGTTCGCACAAGTATTAGTTTGATAAAGTTGACGTTTCTATTCTGTATTTCACAAATGTATAATTTATGTTCATAAAATAATTAAAGCTCAATAGATCACGTCACGTAAGTACGTATATTAGATTTTAAGTACTTATAGGTAATTTCATACTTGTGCAAGAAAAATTGGCGCCATTTTGCGCTCTACGAGGAAAAGAGATAGCACGTTTATTAAATAGCTGATTAGATAAGGATGGCGATGGTCTTTATAACTATTTATAACTAGCTATCCATGCAACAGCAGGAGCAGTTTTCTGATGCAATTTAGTATGGGTATGCCATATCTATAGAAATGTACATAATTGACTGCGGCCAAATAACAGTATCTTGAGGATTGTTACTTTCTTGTTTTATTGTAGGCTAGGGTAAACGCTTTACATCACCCGGCCCGTATGTTTGCATAATTCCCGGCGTGAGATATAGAAGCTATAGCCGCTTTGAAACGATCAAAGTACACTTGGAGAAAGAAGCTTTGATGACTACTTTGACCTCGTGACCCAACAATAAAAGCGCACTTTGACGTCAGCGTCCAATTATATTAGACTTAGACCATGATCAACTTTAATCAACTACTTTGTTTAAGTGTACTTTGATCATGTCAACGCGGCATTAATCCAATTAGTAAATATTTAACACCCATCAAAACACTGATTTTGTATGAAAAATATACTGAAGTGAACATGTAATATGTTGATTTTCAGTACATTTTTATCACTCGTTCTGTCCGCTCAATCGAAGCATTTTTATCGTTTTATGTATTATCGATACATAACACATAATCTTAACTGGCTCAGGTATGTACACATAAAAGATAGAGATAAATTAATAGATCTTCGCCGTGTGGTTTCCGGCAGACTAGAATAGAATCACTCCGTCTCTTCCTGTGGATGTCGTACAAGGCAATTAAGGGAAATACATTACCATACCAAACATCGATCAGGCCTCCCCAACCCGTCTGGCGTAGGGAGTGTAGGCCAAATCTTCGTTCTGTCTGGGACGGTCGTGCTCCTGTAGTGGTGACTAAAATGACCTGATGATGATGAAATGAATATAAAGGTCAGTTACCGGTGCGCGGTGTTAGAGCGCCTGCCTGTCGTTGACGAGGCCCTGCAGGCGGCGCGCCACGCCGGGCGCGGCGTACCGCGGGCGTCGCGCCGCGGGGGGCTCGGCCTCCGCCTCGGGCCCCGCCGCCCCCGCCCCCGCCGCCGCCGCCTCGCCCGCCGGCATCACGCCCAAGCGCTTCATGCCGCGGTACTCGCACGACACCAGCGTGTTGATAGCGTGCAGATCCTGCACATACAATTACACGTTAACTACTTGCGACAAAAATAAAACCGAGTTGCACTCCGGGAGTGCCAGCAGAAGTGAAAACTTGTGCATTTTTTAATATTTTGGAATGTTTAGGGAATAATTTCGCACGAATTGCTTTATTTATCAGTATAAAAGTACTATAATTTATGGCGTAAAATAACAATTTTCATTAGCGCTATCGTACACAAACATGACAATTTATATTACATTAAAAATAAACAACAGGATCAGGCATACATTTTCGGTAGTACGCGCGGTAGAAAGAGAGGGGGATATTACTTGCTCTCCTACGCCGCGCCGGCGGTCTACTCTCCCGCCGTCTTACGAATTTTCCATCAGGTTACGTGTCCTGACGCGAGTTTAACATTTTTTACGCATCCCAAAAAGTGCACAACGCCGCTAAAGAAGGTTTCACTTCAAAAATCCTGCTCCATCATCACAATTTAATCGTCATTTATGTCAAATTATTGAAATAGTGAAATCATTGACCATATGCCCTAAGTTGATATTTCAGTTGTAAATTGAGCAAAACCTGAGGGTTGCTAATTTTGCTGTTTTAAATGATCTGATAAGATGTCTTATGGGTGGGTGTTGATGCGTGCGTAGGTGAGTATGTAAGTAATCTGGTAGACGGCCGGAGCGCCGTGAATGGTGCAGTGCGGCAGGTGGTGAGACGTGTGTATGTGAGTACCTTGGCGGGGCTCCGACTGAAGCGGTAGGTGAGCTGGTAGTCGGCGGGGCGCGGCGCCGTGAAGGGGTGCACGTACAGCAGGTGCTGGTCGGACACGCGCTGTCCGCCGGGAGAGAACGCCTCGCCGCGCCACGCTGGCAGCGGAGACAGACCGTTGTCCTGTTCACAAAACAACATTCATCTATCTACAAGACGCAAAACCTTCAAATTATGAGCTTCATTTACATAATATTCATCATTATCCTCGCATAATATTACATAATATTCATTATTACGGCGTATTTTACCGCCTATACCACGGAGAGTGCTCTGACGAACTGTTTTCTCTTATCCCTTTCTCCCCTTTCCGTCACCGAACAACACGTACTGCCTTGCGGTACCACAAATTCACCGTTGGTATCATACCGTCGCATACTAAAAAGTTTGGCAACTCCTATCTATGTCACTATTAAAAAGTGGAACGCATTGCATATGTATTTCCTCAATCATACAATATGGGATCCTTCAAGCGAAGCGTGAAGAAGCATCTTGTAGGCCAGCATGGCAGCGTCAACTGACAAGACATCTAGGTCTCTTGTCCGTTGCCGATGCGATTGGGGCTCCTCTTTTCGCTTACCATCAGGCGAAGTGGAGCCAATATGCTGAGCTAATATAAAAAAAAAAATATCAGCCTGTATCTATCCACTGCTGAATATAGACTCCCTAATGTTTTCCAAAATATGCGATCCTCTGCTTTCCGCTTCCACCCATTTGTAGCCACTTTTTTGACGTCCCCGGTCCATGTAAAGAGGGGGGGGGGGGGTCTCCACTCCAGGACTTTCCTCCCCCATCTGCCATTGCTGACTCGGCAATGTGGCCAGCTCACTGCCACTTCAGCTTGCTGATTTTTCGAACTACGTCGATAACTTTTGTTCTTCGTCTAATTTCCTCGTTACGGATTCGATCTTTGAGAGATTCCGAGCATGGCTCTCTCCATATCAAGCTGTGAACTTTTTCTGAACCAGCCCGGCGGTCAGTGTTCAAGTCTCTGCACCGTAGGTCATAGCGGGGAAGACGTAGTGATTGAAGACTTAAGTCTTCATGCATTGGAGTATCCGTGCGGCTAAGGACAACTTCGTTATGCAGTCAACTCTAAGGGCCGAAACACATAACCACGTTGCGGCGCCGCGCCGCAACGCAACGCGTCACCGAGCGTTGCGTTGCGGTGCCGCGAAACAAAGCGTTCTACTGCCGTATTTAGGGCAACTATCTTCTTGTGATTTTTTTATGTTGGTGGACGTATGTAAAAAAATAGTAAAAACTGTTACACTTTGTTAACGTTAAAGTTTGATTAATCGTTTACGTTTTATTACTTTTTCTACACTATTTGCGGCGAGATGCACGCCTCAAAATTCTGCGTAGCGGCGCGAATGGCACTGCCGATTTTGGCGGTGCGGTGCCGCAACGTCGTTATGTGTTTCGGCCCTAAGGTCATCACACCTTTGAACGTATACAGACGCGCTGTTTGTGTTGTCGTTTCTTGTATGAAGTGGTCAGGGTGTGCACATAGTATAACCTAAGCATAGTTTGGGAAGAGAGTGTATTGGCGCTGTGTATTTTTTTTCTGGAATATTTATTAGTACAACACAATAAACTCACATCTCTATTCCTCCCATTGAACCTCAGTACATAGCTCTGCATAGCTGGCACATAGACTTCGTTGTAGAATATTATTAAGTCTGCCCTTCTTGCTGGTCCTGAAAAAAATTGTATTATTTAACGCATTAATAATAAAATATACTGCTGCATGTGTTGTAAGCAAGGTCGTATTAAATATTAGCCATTAGGGAATCCCTATTAACCTAATTTGACTAAGGTGTCAACATTAGAGATGTTGACACCCTAGTTCAAATTAGTTACTATTTATCACCTATGAAAACAGAGAATATGAAATATGAAAAATGTGCTCAAACTGCAGATATACGTCACTGTTTTAACCTATTTAAGGCCGCCGTACTCATTTGAGTACAGTATCTTTTTTACGCAATCTATAAAATTAATTCGAAATAAAGTGTTTCTTAGATTCTTTAATTATTGTTGAGGGTATACTCATATTTTTAAAATAATAAAAAAGTGGGTAGTCACATTTTTTTGTGATTCATTTGAAAATTATGTATGCCGTGTAAGTAAGAATAGTATTTTGATTTTTTTTAAATTGATAAAGTAGTGTCCTAAACTATATTTTTTTCAACAACCTGTAATTGATAATAGTTTAAATTTATGTATAAAATATTGTATCTCTTTAAGCTGCCCGACTAGGAAAGTACCCGCAGTCAAATAACAATTCCCTCGAGGGTAGTTGTGTTCCTGCGAGTGAGTGAGGTCACTAGAAAAAAAGAAAGGTGTTGCTGATCTTCATGTGTGGTGGTGATTGTCTTCCATCAGGTGACCCATATGCTCGTTTGCCCCCCTCTCATATAGAAAAAAAGTTCTTCTGTTTTCACCAAATTTCCTTTGTTTTTTCAGATTGACTATAACATCCTTTGTCATCACATAGTAAAATTAGAAAAATGACCAAAATATCGCTATAAAAATAGCACTTACTTTCTTCTGTGGCAGGTTCTATCAAGACAAATCTATAAACGTGATTGTCCGCGAGAGGGCGCAGGCGATAACATCGCATTATTTCCGCAAAACTCCTTTCTACTTGATTGTTCGGGTTATTGCATACCTGAAACAAAGGTATTTTCAAATAATACAGGTTTAAAGAATTTATTCTCAATAAAGATTACAGATAAATCCACTTACATGAGAACAATATTACTTATTATAAACTTAGTCTAGTTCGCATTTCTATTATGAAATCAATAGTTTTCAAAGATATGATTGTATAATTGAGTTTTAAAATCGTTAAAAGAGTCCAGCCCCCTTACCACCATCTCTTACTGCGATTCAATAACTGAATAGAATGCTTATTCATACCAATGAATAAGCGACTCTATTCCATTTGAAATAGAGTCCCTTATTTATTGGTATGAATAAGCATTCTACTCAGTTATTGAGTCGCAATAAGAGATGGTGGTAAGGGGGCTGATCCTTATTAATACTAGAAGGTAATTTATTGTAAAACATTATAATTTTATATTACTATATGAAGTTATTATACAAAGTGATACACTTTTGATATTTAACCTACAATATTGTATACATATTTTTGGATGTAAAGAGCCCACAATCATCTTTAGGGCCTAAGGCTTTACACAGACAGACTGCGTGTCACCTAGTGTTGCCGAACTATTGATAGTTTTAATCCGCAAAAAGATTTCATATGCTATAGAATGCAACCAAATAACAATACCCTTTAGGATTGTTCTGTTCCTGCGAGTAATATAGGAGGAAAAAGTAGTCATGGATCCATCAATGGTGGCCCATTCATATGACTAACTCTTTTCTAAGAGATCAAAAAGGATGAAGGGTGAACAAAGCGTCTGCCGCCCATAATAACATATAATTTATTATTCAAAATATCAGATTCCATTCCTCAGAAGAGTATAAGTTTTTTTTTTTATTTATTTTCAAATACATTTTTTCTTTATCCCCTTAAGGGCCCAGATTGTCTAGGCGCGACATCGGTTTCGAGCGACCGCAGCGCTACTGTTTACTGAAACAACCGACGGGGCGGGTGAATGACCCAAAGACAGCGCGATTTTCAAAATGTTTTGCGACAAACGTTCCAATTGTTATTGAAGTTGAATATTTACAGCATAACAAAAATGTTGAATTATTGGAAATAAACGACGAGTGTAAAATATTCTAAGACTAGTTTTTCGTTATAAAATGATAATCAATATTAATTACTAGATTAATAAGAGTAGTTGAGACACAATTTTTATGTTTTTCTATTTATATTAAACAATCAAGAGCAGGTCCGGACTGACCTTTTTGTATTCTACTTACCAAAAATTCCAACTATGTATTTATTTGTAATTTTCCTACCAAAGTTTATTCTTATTTCGTAAAATATTCATTCAACAAAATAATTGCAAATTCAGTAGGAAGTACGGTCGAAATAACATCGAGCTTTCCTCGCTAGTGTATATCTCTACGCAAGGAAATGTGCCTATTGCGTAAACTCAAATAGGGTGGTGGCACCAATTATCGGCCATGTCAACTTTTTTTTCAACTTTGTTTGCTTGTAATTTTTGAGTTAATAACTTTTGCTACGCTAGTATACGAAAGTATAAAAATGATTCATATAATTAAAAGTAAGTAAACAATAACAAATATGAGTCGCCATCTAAAAAGCGTGCTAGGGTTGTACAAAAATAAATGAAACACAAGTTTATAAATTATTAATATACTAATTAAAAGTAAGTAAACAATAACAAAATATGAGTTCAAAATTCTAATGTTTTTTCATTTTAACGATTACCGATCAAATTTTGATTTCTGCTAATTTGATGATAAAATCAATTGCTATTGCAAAACTTATCAGAATGAGTACCAGCTGCCCGATTCACGTAATAAAAACCGTAGCGTAGGGACTTAAAAATGTCACTTCGTTTTTTGCAAATTAACCCCTTTTAACCGACTTAAAAAAAGAAGAAGATTCTCAATTCGCTGTATTTTTGAAACAATTTTGATGATTCTTTACACCAGGTAACTCTTCAAAATCGTATAGGAATTGTATAGTAATTGAGCTATTGAAAGATTTATGACAATCCAAGACTAGATAAGTAAGTGCGTTTAAAACAGAAAACCAAAAGGCGATTTCTAAGTTTCTAAGTTAAAACGACTTTTGGACTGGCGTGTTTACGTGAATCGACCGGCTGGATAGTTAAGTTACCTCAGTCTCTTTCAAAACCATTAGGCGTTCTTCTCTTTCAAAACACGTAAAGCTCTTTCTTTCCTCTCTTTCATAGCCTCTATGATACTGGGCGCGTCACGAATGGGCATGCTTCGTGACTGCCGAGGATCAACTAATTCTGGAAGTAGGCAATCGTAATAAAACCTAACTAATTTCATCTCCATTTTCTCCTTCCAAAATTTGTCGTCCTTTTCTAAAATATAAACTTTCATAGGTACAGTAGCACCAAACCAGATGCCAAGCATACAAACGTTTCTTTTAGTAATATGTACCTGTCCCTGAATTTGGAAATACCAGTTATGATTTTTATTTATGACATAACTCTTGGAAGCCTTGCCCAAAAGGTATGTTTGGCCATTGCTTCATCAAGAGTCATGCCAGCTAAAGAATGTGGGCACTTAATTTCAATTAAACCGTTTGCATAAATGCCATCTGGTGTATTACCAAGAAATTCATATTGATCGTCGACGAACAAACCGCAACCTTGTATACTAATATTCTTTTGAATTTCTAACTGTCTAATTTCGGTTTCTTCGTTTTCGATACCGTACCGTACAGCAAGCAAACTGGAGATATTACTACCATAAACGATTTTACCAACAAAAGCAGCACAACTTGTGCTCTCTCGTTTTTTACAAACTTCCCCGAATGATGATGAGGTTAGTAATTTTCTCCTTGTACTCATCCACTCAGCACTACTTCTTTGCAAATGGGTCGACCTTTCAAGCTCCTCTCTTTCAGCACAAGACAACTTTAAATCGGCTAAAAAAGATGGCTTGGCTTTCTCATATAATTCTGGACTCAGATCAGGTTTTTCGCAGTTTGGTCCATAGTGAGCGTCTTTCGATACAGTGTTGTGGCTTTTTTTCAATCTTAATTTAGGTTTAGCAATTAAACGGTTTCTACGATTACAATTTTCCACTTTCGCGATCAAAGGAATCGGACTACATTTAAATATGACTTCATGAGTTTTACTATGAATCGATCCCGTATTAAAAGACACAACAGCAGCTGCGCATCGGCCCGCATAAGAACCACGGGAAGAATAATTTACACGCTTACCCCCAACTAATTTGGCAATTACTCCGTTAAAACTTTCAACTATATTACTTGTGCAATTATGAATTAAACTTCTAGAATGATATGACAGTCTTTTACTTAAAATTTCTACCGCGTCCATTAATCCGCATCCAACAATTGTTGGAAGTAATCCAACAGGTTCTATTCGACGAGTATCAGGTCTACAGAAATACTCCTTGCAATGTTGGTGATTACCAAATACGTGTTGTGGACCATTTAGGATATCTTCACTAAGATTTTTTATTTTTTCTTCGAGTGACTGATTTTGATCCGCCCAATATTTAATCGCGCATTTTACACCCGTTCTTAAACGCAAATACCTTTCTTTTAGGAATTTCCGCAATTCGCAAGGATACTTAGTGTCTTTTGACAGTTTCTCCAAGCTATTGCAGTAGTTTCGTAAAAGATGATTTTTGCATTCAATTTTCTCTACTATTAAATTATCGTACGGACGCGAATCTAATATTTTTTTATAAGTACTAGAATCGCCGTCTGCTACAAATTTATTATAAATTACACCGTGATCAACAATGGAACGTTTAAACCCCTCAACTATTATGGTCGATTCCATCCCGGTAGATGATCCTGAATAATTCTTGAAACAATGGTGTTCCGGGGGCTGACTGTTGTTCTTTGCGGCTCGTGCACAGACTACGCAGTATTTATTTTTAACTCCAAAAAACAATACTTTATTAGTTTTAATGCCAATTATCGCAGCTGCGCCGGATAAGGCGGAAAAATTCTTACCATAAGATCTCTTCCTCCAACAACCGACAACAGCAACAGATATTAATGGTGTACCATTTTTATCAACACTACCTATAGACTGCGTACTCTGCTTCTTCCTTGACAGCTTCTGCCATGGAATGTGTTGCTGTCTTTTCCCACCAATCGCAAACCGTATTATTAATTTCATTGTATAATGAAGGTGACATGATTGGTAACGGTTACTGCGGCAGTTAATGTTTTTAACTGAGAGTAGCTCCCACCAGATGATATGATACCAGATACAATTTGATGATTCACTTCCATGCTATCTTCTTTCTTTTCAACCAAACACACAGTAAACTTCATACTACACATACTACATTTCATGATGAGTTTTGAGTCCAGACCAACTTTTACTTCACCTATTATACTGAGGTAACTTAACTTACAATCCATTGGACCGTGGTCCCCTATGGCCTGAAGAGCTTTATAAAAAAAAGAAATATCTAGCCCAACTTCCACTTCATCCACCTTTCCCTCTTGACTGTTTTCAATAACTAGTTCCTGTAAAGAAAGATAATGGCTTTATTTTTTTTTATAAAAAATAATTAAAAAAGAATGGGCCAAATTTCTTCAAACATAGCTAAGAACTCCCTTAGAATACATCTTTGAAACACATAACACTAGATCAAAATCTTGAACGTTTTATATAAATAAACGTAATAAAAACTGGTTGTTTGTAAAGTCGGTTCAGGACAATAATTTTAATAAAAAAAGCTGTTGTTTCATTTTTAACCTTATTAATATTCCTGTTAACATAAAAAATAGCTAAACATATTGTTTAGCGTTTTCATGCATTTTCCTAATGTCGGCCGGGTGGCCGATATTGGGATTTATCAATAAATAAAGATCCCTAACCTCGACCCTGCGATTATTTCATAAAAAAGACAAGTAAATGTAAAAGCCTTGGTTTTTCTTCAATAAAAAACAATATAAAATACCATATGTATGTTTAATTCCATTTAAATACTAACTAACTCAATGCGCTCGCAACCGGGATTTGACTCGCCACTGCCACTAAACGACACAAGTCGGTACCGGCGCGTGCTCTATTGCCAACTGAACGTTCAAATATTGAAGCACCCGCACCAAAATATGGATTATTCGCATATAGAGTCGCTTTTTGAATAAAAACTATTATAATTTTAGGGTTATTTTAATAGTTAGGGTAAGTGCTCCAGTGAATTAACACCCACCAGTGAATGAACAAAACACACATTTTTCAATATAATAAGAAATCTAAGCTTTTCTACTCAAGCCAGTATTTTTTTCTCAATCGAAACATTATATTACGTCAACTGAACACACAGGTATGAAATAAAATGAAAGTATTCTGTCGTATTTTTGATTGTATGGAGCAGAATTTAGGGCATTGCTGAGACTTCGTGTTTTGATATTCACTTTGTAGACACTATAAGTGTGATAGTGTTAACAAAATTTGATAGTAGGATGTAAAAAGAACTGTTTTATCTTACAAAAAGCAGATTGCATAAATTTTAATTATCATAAATAAATTATAGGGGTGTTCGATAATTGGATCACGAAATTGAAGAAAATCTAGTCAATGAACACACAGTTTTAAGCATTTGGCATCTTAGCCTTAATGCAGTTGGCTAATTTTTTGTACACAACTTTTATAAACGGTTGTCAATTTTTTGACCAATATTCGAACGAGGTGTTCTTTTATTATTACCAGTTTATCCTCCATACCTAGCCTGATATCTTCAGTAACTTTTAGAAGTGCAGTAATAGTACTGTGCCCAGGACGAAAACCAGACGGAGTGAACTGATTAAATAAAATAAATAAAGATCTCCACATAGAAGTGCCTTTCAGCTAAAACGACCATGGAAAGACAGCAAAATGCAAGCTAAAAAGAAATTAATAAATAATGATGACATATAGAACCAATCTTCTATTATAGAAATATAATAGTTTAGAAGAGAAAGGAGAATCTAACATAGAAGTGATGAATAATAATATTAAATATTTTATAATAATAATCCAGTATTAATATTATGTTTTAAGCATTTGGCATCTTAGCCTTACGGTCTGCCCGAGGGGCTATGCGAATGGGTTGCTAGCTTCTTGTCCAGCAGAAGCATTAGAGCCGTTGTAGATGGCAGTTGCTCCGATAGCATGGACATCAATGCTGGCGTCCCGCAGGGTTCTGTATTGTCCCCGACGCTGTTTCTGCTGCATGTTAATGATATGTTGTATAATGACAGCATTCATTGTTATGCGGACGACAGCACCGGGGACACTTATTACACGGGCCGCGCAAATATCCCTCGTTCTTTGGTGGAGGAGAGCCGCGAACAACTTGTGTCGCAAATTGAGAGCACACTAAGTAGAGTGTCCGACTGGGGGCGACAGAACTTAGTGCGATTTAACCCCTCTAAGACACAAGTCTGCGCGTTCACCGCTAAGAAAACCCCATTTGCTGTGGCTCCACACTTCGAAAACACACCCCTCACCATCGCCAATAGTATTGGTATTCTAGGAGTTGACATCTCCAGCGACGTCCAGTTTCGATGTCATCTGGAGGGGAAGGTCAAGCTGGCATAGAAGAAACTAGGTGTGCTCAACAGGGCGAAACATTACTTCAACCCGCGGCAAAGACTTATACAAAGCTCAAGTTCGGCCGCATATGGCGTACTGTTGCCATCTATGGGCGGGAGCGCCTAGATACCAGCTTGCACCCTGTGACTCGATTCAAAGGCGTGCTGTGAGGATTGTTGACGATCCCAAACTGACAGACGGTTTAGAACCTTTAAGTCTGAGAAGAGATTTTGCGTCCCTTTGTGTGTTCTACCGTTTGTACAATGGGGTGTGTTCAGAGGAGTTGTTTGACATGATGCCCACGGCTTCCTTCTACAGTCGCACCGCTCGCCATCGACAGGGAATTCATCCTCACACTTTAGAACCGAAATGGTCACGTACTGTGCGGTTCCAGAGAAGTTTTCTTCCACGTACTATCAAGCTGTGGAATGAATTGCCTGTTGAGGTTTTCCCAGGAGACTACAGCATGGGGTTCTTCAAAAAGGGCTTGAAGAGGTTTTTACAGGGTCGGCAACGCGCATGTGATGCCTCCGGTGTTACAGGCGTCCATAGGCTGCGGTAACTGCTTTCCATCAGGCGGACCGTATGCTTGTTTGCCACCTTAGTGGTATAAAAAAAATGTTAGATAGTTCTCTTTAGGTTATAAAATATCAAGTAACACGCAATTATAATAGTAATCATATCGTCTATTTAATATAATAAAAAAATATATATATTTACAATAACAATTACCCGAAATAAACTCTTACATAATAATTTATATATAGAACTGATATATAAAAGTGGTAGTTCATTCAATGGGTTTCAAAAGGTTTATTCACTGGATTTTTTTGTTCATTCTCTGGTGATTTGTGTGTTCAATGCTGATAGTTATTGAGATAACCTGCATTTTATACAAATATACCCCATATTTGTATAAAATGCAGATTATCTCAATAACTATCAGCATTTTTGCTAAAATATGTATACTGTATCAATCATGAATAAATTGTGAACATAATAAAATAAAATATTTTTTGGTTAGGATCTCATAAGTAGCTGGCTGTAATTTTCAAAGTTTGGAATGCCCTTAAGGGTTCATTCAATGGAGCACTTACCCTATATTCCATTTTCTCGCAAAGGCCGATATTAGGAGGAGGCCGATACTAGAAGACTTCACCCTACTGAGATTTTGTCTTCGTCCATCACTAACTAGGTATTTTTATTTTTTATACTACGTCGGGTAGCAGACAAGCATACGGCCCGCCTGATCTGAAGCGGTTACCGTAGCCATATTAACGCTCGCAACATAAAATATCGCTCGCGCGCCGCCACCCCCGCCACCCCCGCTGCCATCGCAGCATCTCCTTCCTTTCTGGTGACCTCACTCACTCGCAGGAAGACAACAGCCCTCAAGGAAACCGTTATTTGGCTGCGGTATTCTGTGAGGTGGAGGTACATTCCCCAGTCGGGTAGCTTACAATTACGCTCCCTACCTCTCTTTTCGCCAGAGCTTCGTTTGTCAGTCAGCAGGGTGTACCGCATGCAGGTGAATTTGGCTTTGGTTTAAAGATCTTGATGAACCACTTACACCCCAAGGTAGTTTGTTTATTTATGTAATAAGTCTACAAGAATTACGTATAACAACTTACGTCTATAGTGTGTAGTCTAAGCATAGCAGTGTTGCTTGGAGTCTCGGCCTGAAGGTTTTCTTTATTTTCAATAGGTACTGGAAATATTATTCATCATTATTATCCACTTTATAATTATTTTGTAATTTTTGTACAACACCAGACCCTAGGCGCGTCGCGTCTCATTGGCGGTAAGTATGTCGACAAAGCCGCGTGCCCGTGCTATTTCTGTTATGAAACATACCTACTTCCACAATCTGATATTTAGACAATAATGATGAACATGAAAACGAATACTAGGTAGAAATTGACTTTATTACTTATAATACAAACCAATATTTACATGCTATTGTATATGTCTGAATCAAGCGATCTAAATCATATGACATAGGTATTGTATTAGCTTTGTAATGTACCCTGTTCAAATGAAAATAAATTATATTATTATTACTACTTAGACAGGATAAGCACACAAATAAAACTAGGATTTTTACATGACACTTTCACAGAAATCTCGTATTTTTTTTCTAGGTAGGTATTTAGGACAAGACGTAGTAAAGTAGGCAGATAAATAAATAAGTAGGAAGGAACTTACATTTTTTCCGAGATCTTTTGGCTTTCATATTTTTATAATGCGTACTAAACTTTCTTTTCCCTGGCAAATTCAAATTCAATCAGTCCTGCGAAAAAAACCCTCGATTACCGACTAGATACGTTTATGATATTGGCTATAGCATGTTGAAATCATGTTTCAAGCCTGAATTGATACATATTTTACAAGGTTCATAAAATAACCTACTCAACAAAGTATTTAATTCATTCTTTGTATTTTTTACGATTTATATACATTCATTATATTGGTAAATTAGTTATACTTACAGTTTTTCACAAAAAACACAAATTCACAACCAGGGATCGAAAAGGTTTGTAAAATACCGGTAAAGAACCGGTACTTAGGGGTTCTGATACCAGAACCCGAACCGGAACCGAAACCTAAATGTAGAACCTGGACCGAAACCTTTATTTTACAGGTTCCTCTTTAAATCCTGTCCGAACTTGAATAAAACATAGATCACGTACACGCGGCGCGTTACGCCGTCACGACGTAATCATTTTGGCATATTGCCGACCACACACGCGTTGCGTCAACATTTTTTAATTAAAATATTTAATAAATATTTTTATTTTTATTAAATATTTTAATAAAAAAAATGCCGTACCTATTCAATTCAGGTAGGTATAGTAATTAGTTACACATTATAGTTATAAACTTTACAACTACTCGACTCATGAGTGTGATTTTTTTTTTTTTTTTTTATACTACGTCGGGTGGCAGTCAAGCATTCGGCCCGCCTGATGTGAAGCGGTTACCGTAGCCATATTAACGCTCGCAACATAAAATATCGCTCGCGCGCCGCCACCCCGCTGCCACCGCAGCATCTCCTTCCTTTCTGGTGACCTCACTCACTCGCAGGAACACAACAGCCCTCAAGGGAACCGTTATTTGGCTGCGGTATTCTGTGAGGTGGAGGTACATTCACCAGTCGGGTAGCTTACAATTACGCTCCCTACCTCTCTTTTCGCCAGAGCTTCGTTTGTCAGTCAGCAGGGTGCACCGCGTGCAGGTGAAGTTGGCTTTGGTTCAAAGATGTTGATGAACCACTTACATCCCTAATGAATAATGAATGAATGAATAATCATGTGAAAGAGTGTAGGTTAGAGAAAAACATCGCTGGCGCGGCCACACCCGCTACCATCGCATCATCTCCTTCCTTTCTGGTTACCTCACTCACTCGCAGGAAAATAACAACCCTCAGGGGAATTGTTATTTGGCTGCGGTATTCTGTGAGGTGGAGGTATATTCGACGAGTTCGGTGGTCGAATGGTTAGCAATGGCCACTTTGACTCCGAGGTCGCGGGTTCGATTCCCGCACAAGACAAACATTTGTGTGCATGAACATGTGTTTGTCTTGGTCTGGGTGTTTTCTATGTATTGTAAGTATGTATTCAAGTACATTTTCAGTTGTCTAGTACACAAGCTTTGCGCTTAATTTGGGACTAGATGGCGCTATGTAATTTTTTTTTTTTTTATACTACGTCGGGTGGCAGACAAGCATACGGCCCGCCTGATGTGAAGCGGTTGCCGTAGCCATATTAACGCTCGCAACATAAAATATCGCTCGCGCGCCGCCACCCCCGCTGCCAACGCAGCATCTCCTTCCTTTCTGGTGACTTCACTCACTCGCAGGAACACAACAACCCTCAAGGGAATTGTTATTTGGCTGCGGTATTCTGTAAGGTGGAGGTACATTCCCCAGTCGGGTAGCTTACAATTACGCTCCTTACCTCTCTTTTCGCCAGAGCTTCGTTTGTCAGTCAGCAGGGTGCACCGCGTGCAGGTGAAGTTGGCTTTAGTTCAAAGGTGTTGATGAACTTCTTACACCCCAAAAATTCCAGACACCCCAAATTGTCCAGATATATATATTTATTTATTCCTCAGTCGGGTAGCCCTGATCCCTGATTCGATCCCTGATCGAAGGCTAACTGTCAGCTGTAAGAACGAAGAAATATGCCAGACACGGTCGAACGTATCACTCCTTCTTAAGGAACCTTTAATTCGGTACCAGTATATTAGAACCTTTATTCAGAACCGGTTCCGGTGGAACCGAAACCCAACCGGAACCGAAACCGGGACCGTACCGAAAAGAGGAACCTTTTTACAAACCGAAATGAGGAACCGGAACCCAAATTTGTACCGGTTTTCAATCCCTGTTCACAACACGTAATTTTGCTGGAGCATCCGACGCGCGTGGTGTCACCTTGACATATAAAAACACACTGGCGATTAGTGGCGAAACGGAGTACTAATTCGTAATATCGGAATGTGCGTCATTTTTCATACATTTTTCTATGGAGAATTTACGTAAAACATATCTAGATTTTAGGGCTTTAAAAGAGGAAGTCTTTGTTTGTAAAGGTACAAAAAAAAAGTATATGTTATATTTATTGGTTTCTTCAGTGTTCAAAAAGTGTTTCTTTTTATCAATTTGTGTTGATTTATTGGGTTAAATCTGAAAAATACGAAGGCATGTTTTTGCATTTTTTCTCAATTTTGTGCGTTTGTTGACCTTTATTATAAAACAACTATTAGATTTTAAGAGTTTAATATAATCATACAATAATTTTTGGTCTTTGATTGTAATATATACAAATTATCATTGATATCAATCATATCTAAATAGGTTAAATATGAAAAATCGTAACACTCTTTTCACAGTTTTCACGATCTGGCCCCTTAACGCACGGGTTTTTCTTTTATTTTTAAGTACAAGACTGTGACATTCACCGGTACATTTAGGTATGTGGCAACAAAGTGTAGAAATAACATCCCTTTGCCTATCAGAAATTTTATACATCAGGTATCTTCAACCACGTCGCTTACGGTGTATCTTTTTAAAATATGTGATAATTTAGAATTTTTATTACCCTGCAAATGACGTATACTGCGCAGAGCAGTATCTGGTCGAGATGCCTATCCTTGAGTAGGTGTGTGTGCTGTATGATGGAGTGTTCTAGACAGTTCCATATCTTGACCTTCAACTCTTCGTCAGTTAGCCGCAGGCGCTGGCACAGGTCCTTCATTCGCAGCGATGCTAGACTGTAAAACTGCCAAAAACAAATATCTATTTGAATACAATATCACCAAAAAAAATGTTTACTTAGCAACTTTGAATTTGACTTAGCAACTATACAATGGCCGCTTTTATAATTTGCCGGAGCACGGCACGGCGCGGTTTTGCCGTGGACGTCTCCGGTAATTCGTCGCCGTCGACGGCAAGCCGTACCGTAGAGCTCTTTTATAATTCGCCGTAAAATCATTTACGCTTTACGTCTTCAAAGTGCGGACATCATGTTCTCGAAGAGACAGCGACTACTTATACTTTATTTGTTATATTTAAGACGTAGAAAAAGACATATTACTAGAAAGTATTGGCAACATCCGCTTTTAAAAGTAAAATATTTAGAAGGATCATACTACACGCTATTTGATAAGCTCAAAGAAGATCCAAATAAGTTTTTCAATTATTTTCGGATGTCAATAAAAACGTTTTATTACATCCTTTCTCATCTGAGTAATGATTTAAAATAACGTCATTCTGCTTGTACAACTTACGCAAAACAGACGCTGCCGCCGCGCGCGCCGTCCGACTATGCACGCACACAGTTACAAATTCCTTGTACGTACGCACTACACTCTCAACACCGCCGCGACGATTTGATGAGGAGCGCAGTGTGCTACGGCAACGGCACGGTCGACCGTTGACGTTCACGGCATGCCGTTACCGTGGGCGGTAAATTAAAAGCGGCTGCATACAATTCCATACATTTTGCTCTCCTATTTCGCCGTGACGGCAAAACCGTGGCGTGCCGTGCCGTGCTCCGGCAAATTATAAAAGCGGCCTATGTCTTTCTTGTAGAGTTCAAGATATCTCCACACCTAGTATTATTATAATCGGCTCGGTAGTTCCATAAATTAGCCCAGACAAACAAATGAAAAATATGTAATGTTAATTCATGTGCTAACAGACAGTTATGTAAAAATTACAGACACACAACCTCCTTATAGAACGTATACAGATGAAATAGCAACGCGATGTTGGTGTAAAGGGTGCTAGTGTCACATGCACCGCGCCCGGTTGACCAGAGAACAAGGTGTTGAAAAAATTTGATAGACCAGTCAGTCAATCGAAATGGGCAACTGTATTGGGGGACATTCACAGAAAATTCAAAATGATAACTTACAAGTAATAGTTTTTATGTCAGTAGCGCATTCTTTCTTACCTTTCTGAAGAAGAGTATCAGAGAGTTATTCGCCCTCCTCGGCGCCGCTGGCGGCGGCGACGGCTCGCCATTTGGTGGGCTCTGCGACACTTGCGGCGTATTCGACTCTTGCCTCACTACGATAGTAGTTTAAATATAGATCAATTTATACTTTAACAGATTACAAGTAGGAGTCCTACCGCCTAAGCGAATATTCGAGCTCATGTCACAATTAGATTTCGTCATTTGTATGCAACAGGTCACTACTCACTACTCAATTGGTCATGTTTGTGTTTCGATACACAGTAGGTTATATTTACGTTTGATCATTTTCGCAGGTCGTCATTTACACAATAGGGATGGTGTCAGTATGAAAACAAAATTATGAATTATGCTTCGCTAAAAATACCAAAAACCTCTTTAAAAACGTTACTAGCTTTACTATTACGAACTAGCGTCGCCCGCTACTTCGGCCTTCGTTACCGTAGGAATTATTTGAAAGTAGTAAACTTTATCCTGTCTGTCGAGGTTTTCTCAGGAGACTAAAGCATGGGATTGTTCAAAAAGAGCGTGAAGAGGTTTTTACAGGGTCGGCAACGCGCGTGTGATGACATGTTACAGGCGTTCATAGGGTATGGTAACTGCTTTCCATCAGGCGGGCCGTAAGCTTGTTTGCTACTTTAGTTGTATAAAAAAAAATATTTTCCAGTATTATGTGCCTGTAGGTCAAATTCGCACATTTTATGCGTCTCACCGTGGTTGAGAAACAAACAAAAAAAATCCTATACCAGTTTACACTTTAATAATATTGTATATATTTATAGCAGTAAACCCTACTACTAAACGAGCAATTCTTATATATTTTAATTCTAATATATCTCACAAACAGTTCTAAAGACTTCGAAGGAATTAACAATAACTTCCTATGGGTTACTCCATCGCGCAGGTACTACAATGTAATAACATGAATCCACTATAGAGAAAACTCCTACCTAGCAGAGACTGTCCTGGTCTGATGTTATCTTGGAATAGCTGTCTCCTAGTATTCTCTGCCATAGCATTCCGGGATTGTACCCCATCTGAAAAATTATCAGTACATTACATACCAATTTATTGGTACTTATTATTTCTGAAATAGATTGTGACTTAAAATTAAGTAATAATTAAAGATTGCTTTAAAATGTACCTCACACAAATAATAAGTGTGTCTTACAAGTGTAATAATTTTGGACTGTATCACAGAGGCTCATTTATTGTTTATTTATTATGTTATCTTTAGAACAAAAGCCAATCTCGGCTTTACGTCATGCACCGAAAAAGATGTAAGGCATTCAGAATATGACTATGGATATACCTCCATCTCGCCGAAGATGGCAGCTAAATAACAAAAAGTTTAAGGGTTGTTGTTCCTGTGAATGAGAGGATCAACAAACGTTTCGCGTTTCTCCTTGCTTTATGCGAGATATCGAGCCGTGTCTACAGTTTTATCTGATAATCGCGCAATATCGCGACAATTTTAAACTGCGAAGTTTGGTTACAATTGGCCAATATAGTTAGTTCGTTGTAAGCTCGAACACGATTTTTTTATGGCCAAAATGCAACATAAATCCCCGCGATACAATGTAGCCCAAGCATAAGAACGCTGCAATCACTCTAAATCTAAATACCTCATTTGAAAAAGCAATATGAATTTTTACCATAGTTTCAATTCCATTAAAACCACCTCCAAAACATACATAAACTTAATAAAGTTTACTATTAATTTTGACATTTTCCATGCTAAATTGTTGAAAAAGGCAGAACATAATGGATCTTTTGTTCGTACAAACACCTATGTACCTATGTTTTTAGCAAAATAAATCTTTTGAATTGGAATACATAAAATATGTATTCAAATTCAACCTTCATATTATACACTCCGTAATGTGGAAACGTGAATGATTACTAACTCATATTCCGACGCTGGTATGGCGATTCCTGTAATGACACTGACACTTCCGCGGATGCTGGCACTTGGGTTCTTTCTAAAAGACCCCACAATGGACTATCTGACTTCCATACTTCGGACTCTAGCACGATTTCTTCCACCTACAAAAAAATGAGACACATTCAAACCGGGCCAGCATAGTAGTCGTGAAAAGGTAATAAAGAGATAGACAGAAATACTTTCGTATTTATAATTATAGCATAGATTAACAAAATAAGGCCAATCTGTGTAATAAATCAAATCAAAAATTATTTATTCCTTGGACTTTATAAAGCACTTAGAAACGTCATACAAATTAAATATAAGAACATGTATAAATCATTACTACTCTAAATCCGCAGAGCTTAGATTTACTTTCATCACACTATCTTGAATGTGAAAGTGAATTTAAGTGCCAGTTCCGGCGACGGGGCTTCTTGAGAAGAATTGGCAAGAAACTCAAGGCCGACTCTTTTTATTGCCAATATCGTTACATTAAATACAAATACAATCATTAACATAACATAACAAGAGCAATTCATTTCCAAATACTTTTATCATTTATGTAATCTGAGATACAATAGTAAGCCTTTTGACATAGTCTAGTTTTGATATATTTCTTAAATTTACCCATGGATAATTTAAACGCGTCGTTTGGAAGTTTATTGTAGAAGCGTATACATTGACCTGGGAACGAGTTAGAGATTTTATGGAGCCTCGTAATATACACAGCGAGTTTGTTTTTATTTCTTAAATTTAATTGATGGAGATCACTGTTTTTCCTAAATTTTGTATGATTTTTATGAACGTAAATAAGATTTTCATAAATATATTGAGAATGTAATGTCATAATATTTATCTCTTTAAATTTATTTCTCAGTGTCTCCCTGGGACTCATCATATAAATAGCACGGATAGCTCGTTTCTGAAACACAAAAATTGAGTCTACATCCGCGGCACTAATGACGAATTAAGTGGTGTACCACTTAATTACGCAGCTAGGCGTTTTAACAATCTGGAAAAACTAATAATAATCACCGGTGTTGCCCCTGGCCGTTTTCCTGGCATTTCGGGGGCCCATCTAGTGAGTGGCAAGCCACCACCTGCCGCAAATAACTAGCAATAAAAGCAGTTATGGCAGGCGTCCGTCCCTCTTCTGTAATAGCCCGGTATTAAGTTCACCCAGATCTCATCTCCATAGCCCATTTATTTTCCATCACACTTCGCAATAGTCTCAACGCCTGCCGAGACCTGCTCATGGGTATGTCGTTCCATTGACATATCCTGGAGCGGGTCACGGCGGGCGTACAACATTACATTAAACTTCTCAAAGGGGCCTCTACGCGTTGGATCCATATCCCCGCGCACGCCTATCAAATGACCGGGTTTGACCCGTGATTAAAAAGAGATACAAATAATAATAATAATATGTCTCCCTGGGACTCATCATATAAATAGCACGGATAGCTCGTTTCTGAAACACAAAAATTGAGTCTACATCCGCGGCACTAATGACGAATTAAGTGGTGTACCACTTAATTACGCAGCTAGGCGTTTTAACAATCTGGAAAAACTAATGATGAGGTGTAGGGGAAAAGAACAAAAGGACGTAGACCTAGACATTGGATCAAATAGCTTTTTAAATTTATTTTGATGGCTTGTGCGTAAAAGACTGACATTAAGATTCTGTGTTTAGTTTTTTAATCTCTAAATTTCAGTATCGGAGTAGATAAAACACATATGTATTTCTTTTAACACTTACCGTATTAAGGTGTTTGATGATATCTCTGTCGAATTTGTCAGAAATTGCTTGCACGACTAGCTCAATAATCTTGTAGAAGTGGAATGCACTCAGGTTGTAAATGTTGAGAACCTCGGGGAAGCGCAGAGAATGCACTCCGTAAGCGTGGAGCACAATTTCGGTACAGCATGCATACACTGTAAGTTGGTATGTCTCTTGACTTAGCAGCAACTAGAAAAATAATCAATAATGCTTGCCTTTATATTTCAATAATGTCTGTTTTGAAAGGGAAAGCTGAACTGGTATTCGAGGGAACAGTGGTTCAAGACTATTATCTAGGTAGGGGTGGGGAATTTTTTGACTTAAATATTGGGAAGAATCAGTTTCAACTAAAAATAGTTTTCATTTAATTCATTATTATTTTTTCTATAGGACCAAAGTGGCAAACAAACATACGATCTGTCTGCTGGTAAGCAGTCATCCCAGAAACAAGAATAAATAAAAAAAAATATACAATCTTTTATTAAATGTTAATTAAAAAATATATATAAATCGCCATTTTAGGTATTTAGGTAATAACGATTGTCACGAGAATCCAATGAGGTTACCAAATTTCAATTCAATCGGACCCTAGGAAGCCGGCCAAATTTATCTTGCAAGATTTAATGACAGACACTAGGGTGAAACTACCTAAATAAAAGCTTGTAAAATGAGGATTTTAGGTTCATTCTTAATGGTATTCCGTCCTTATAGGTGGATCGTTTGTGACATAAAAAGAAACTTTCAAAATAACTCACTTGTAAGGGAACATGCGGCTTTTTATTGTGTTCCTTCCTAATGATATGTTCAAATAGGATGTAGTAGAGCCGTGTGACCATGTCGCACCGGTACCGCGTCGTCTCCTCGCTGCAGCTCAGATCCCGCAGCCGGCCGCACAGCTGCTCCTTCCAGCGGTTGCACGGTTGTAATACATTCGTGTTTATTATATCTTCACTGACTCCACGCTCCCTGTATTATGAAAAGAGAAAATTGGCTAGGAAAGGTACAACAAGTACCACCATAAATACCAAACTTATTTGACCCTCTTTAAGAATCTAAAATTTTCAACTGCTTTCAAACATATGTTAACTGGATCTCTCATTATTTTTTTTTATTATGTGTTTGAATGTTAATTTTTCAAATACCATTTACCATTTATTTAAAAGGTGAAAGTGAACATCGCAAACATGAACTTCGAAAAAGGACGTATGGTACGTATGTACGTAAATTTGTTGTTATGTAACGTTACGTTTTATAACAAACTTATCACCATTACATATTTACGAGCCCGGTGGTTCAATGGCTAGCAATAGCTACTGTGACTTCGAGGTCGATCACAGGTTGAGACAAACAGTGGTGAGCATGAACATGTCTACATGTCTCGGTCTGGGTGTTTTCTAGGTATTATAAGTATGTATTTACAAAAAAAAATTTAATTAAGTGCATTTATTTGTCTAATACCCATAGTAGAAACTATGTGCTTAATTTGGGACTAGATGGCGCCGTGTAAATTGTCCAGAAATATTAATTTGTTTATAAAAATCTACCTTTTTTTAAATCTTATGGCCACCCAAAAGGGCCTTTAGCCTTTGCTAAAAGCTATCTTATGGCCCAAATGTGTATGATAGGAGTGTTGCGTGTAGACACTGTAGACTCACGAGAACATCTGCAGCAACTCTGCGGAGGTGTGCGGCTTGCCCTGCCGCAGGAAGGCGGTGAGCCGCGCCAGGCTTTTGGTGGCCTCCGACAGCGGCGTCAGAGGCTCCTCGCGCCGCGGCAGGTAGCTCTGCCCCGACAGCGGCGTCTCGGGACACGTGCGCCCGCTCTGTACCCAAACAATACCATTCACCGAGAGGAGTAAACGATCGGGTTCACACATATTCTATACACTAGCGTAATTAGTTCCTCTTTTCGTAATATTACAAATATTTTAAAAATGGAAATATTCACCTCCCCCGCCTAGGGGATGGGATTTGAACCCACGACCTCTCGATGACCGGCTCTTCCAACTGAGCTACCAGGAAGGTTTGTGTTGGTGGCGAATTTTTGCATTTTATATTATACTGCTGTGAAGTCACAGCGTGGTGCCATCTACCTATTAAGTATTACACTACTATACAATTTTACATGATATTCACTTACCGGGCCGAATGTGGCGATGACTGCCGATATCTCATCGCCAGAGGACTGACTTCGCGAACCGAATTGTTCACTCGCATATTCACCTGGAAGATAAATGTTAATACATCACATTTATTAACACATACAAAAAATATTCATATCTACCTTTATTATCATCAAAACAAGTTAAAATTGGGTTGATGGACTCAAGCATATTTCAAAAATATTCATCAAATTTTGAAAAATATGTCTTTTTATTTTTTCAGTGACAATGTCAGAGGCTGAAGTAACAATAAGGTTATATGTAATTTTTGTCATAGAGCTTGGCCCTGGCAGGCTTCGAGGGGAAAAGGATAATATTTTGCTTTCTATAAAAACAACAAGCATGTGATGACAGGAAACAGAAAATCGTATCAATCTGTCCCATTTCCTTACACGTTGATGCCGTAAGTTGCTCGTTTTAGGGTTCCGTAGCCAAATGGCAAAAAACGGAACCCTTATGGATTCGTCATGTCTGTCTGTCTGTCGGTCTGTATGTCACAGCCACATTTTTCCGAAACTATAAGAACTTATACTGTTAACCACATTAAGATTTTCACACAAAAATAGAAAAAAAACAATAAATTTTGGGGGTTCCTTATACTTAGAACTGAAACTCAAAAATTTTTTCTCTTCAAAAATGATATTGAGGTTTCTAAACAATCATTCATTCAATCAACTCAAATATAAACTACGCAAGGAGGCACACAAATTGATATAATATCAGCTTGTTTAGCTATCACAAGCCTATATGGGCTCGCATATAGTTAGATCTAAATCCCATAATTTAGGTACCTAATTATAATGTTTACTTATCAATAACTTAATTTAAAAAAATACACTAATATTAAAACATTGACCAAAGTTACAACAAACTACAAGAACTTTTATATTTACTTGCTACTACGGAACCCTTCATGGGCGAGTCCGACTCGCACTGGGCCGCTTTTATTTTATTTTAATGTGATGGCAAGTATCAATTTGTCCATAGCTTTCTCCATCTATGGTTTTATGCATCTTTATGCTAAACACACATGTATCCGAACCGAACGCGCCGAACGAATTGAAGTCAACGAAAGAACCGACCGCGCCGAAAGAATTGTTCCCATTTCCTTTACACCTGTCGCTCTGAAATTGCGTGTTTTGTGATGGACTGCCACGCTATAATTTGGAGGCCTCTCATGAAAATCCCCTACCTTTTAAACTTTTTTGTACCATAACACTTAACATGCCAGGTCAGATTTGCTTAAAGTAAATTAAAATTCATGTATTCTATACTTACTCAAAAATATCCTTTCATCAAATTCCCCAACACTCAGCACATATGATTCGTAAAGATTGTTCAGCGATGTTAAGTTTTTTTCGAAATTACCGCGATCAAAAATACCCAGCAATTGATCTGCGCGACCTCTTAATATCTGGAACAAAAATACTCTATTTCATAATCTCATTTAACAATATAAGCATTTTTTTCTTCATTAATTATGGTTGAAAGTACTATTTCTAAATTGTCGCACCGGTCGCCATCAGCAGGCAATTCATCCTTACACATTGGAGCTAAGTTGGTAGCACACTGTAAAATTCCAGAGAAGTTTTCTTCCACAAACTCTCAAGTTGTGGAATGAATCTACTGTGATTACAGTGTTGTGCGGTGATTTTTACAATACATGAGTGATGTGAGCGTCCATAAGCAGCTATAACTGCTTACCACCTGGCAGGCGTATGCTTGTTTGCCTTATTATTATAAAACAAATACCGTCCTATAGTATAGGAGTTTAAGTATCTTTAGTATGGCATACAAACATAATATTGTGGTATAGAATAGAGCACTCTATATTTTTTGACGTCAGTGAACTCCGTCGGCGCGTCTCACGTCCCCTGCACCACCTTCATGAACTCTAACCTACAACTGCGCGGAAAACTAGCCATCGAATTAGCGTCGTGTAAACTAGTCCTGTGGCGTGATACACCAGTCACATTTTGGGTAAAGCTGTATTTGACAAAAGTAACATAATTATTATATCAAGTATCTTAATCGCCCGTTACACCATAAAGGTTTTAGAGAGTCAATTGTAAACAAAAAAATTCATTACAGTGGCATTAATGTCCAAAATTAAACTGTCACCAGAATCCTAATAATCAAATTCGTCCAACATGAAACTTTATATTGGCGAAAACGACGGATGTCGCTGAGCCGAAATGGCCTAAGTACGCCGGGGCCCAATCAGTATTACCAACATTTAAAACTGAAAAGTAATCTTACCCCTTTTTCGAAAAAGGATTTGATGACGGGCTTATAGCTGTACTCTTTCATGGATGCTGCCTCTACCATAAGTTTCTGTTCATCTCTCATACGATGGAATATTGAAATGATGCAGGGTGTATTTGTTGGCAATTCAAAGTTGTCACTGTCCCAGCTGCGGGGAAAACCTTAAAAAAAGAAAAACATAATAGACAAATGTAACAGAACACTGTAACAAATGTAAACTTAGGATATATGTTTTGGTATGAATGACTGAAAAATAGTAGGGAAAAAATATTAACAATATTGATAGTGGAATATGGATGATGAATTTGTTACACTACCAGCTATGACCCAAATAAAGTTAATATATTTATTAAATTATCGTCGAGTTTCAATACAGATTATCAACATACATTTTGATTTTGGAAAATCATATGATTGTTATTACAAAACCAAAAGAACTGACAATTAGCTCTTGCTAATAACAAATTTGTCATTTTGTTTTAAAATTGTATGTGTTGTTTTATAAATTTTAAATACAATAACTAAAGTAGTAAATTTTTCACATAAATACCTTCAAAGTTAGGGTTAATCAGGTCCTTTCTTTTGGCCATAAAAGCATTGGCGAATATGTGATCAAGACATGACAGCAACAAGTGGTACATGTCAACAAGGTCATGTGCATTCTGGAACTCTCCCTTCACACATATGTACAGACACCATGTGAATTTGAACAAGCTATTTTCTGAGTTAACGGATCTAGAAATAAATGCAAGTAATAAAAAATATGACATTCAACACCTATTGGTGTAATGTTAGTTGATTGAAAGTATACCAGAAAGTACTATCAAGACCATAATGATTTTGTCATTTGCTGTAATTTTTTTACACTTATTGTATGCTCCTAAAATTGTTAAGGTTGAAGCTTGATATAGTTATGACTTGACTGTACATAGTGATATAAGTAAATCAATATAACTTTGAAACAAAATAAATAGACTTCAATGAAAATTCCATTGACTCTTGTTTTAGTCTATAGTCCTGGTATCACAGTGATCAATCAGTGGTTCCCAATTAGTTCTTTTAATAATTTCCTGCATATCACCTTACTGCATTGTTGTTTTTACTGATGTTTTAGTGAAGAGATTGTCCCCCACATTTGTTGATACAGCTTTGCATACCCTTAATCGGGAAACATTACACTAAAGAATTTCCAGAAAAGTATGCCATCTTATGGCAAAATCCAATACCTATGCAAATCCAATCAGTAGTATTTGAGAAAATTGTGAGCATACATATTATATACTATGGATCAAACAAACAATTAAAATTTTTGAAGTTTGTATATGTAGATTGAACATTTAGTAACTGTAATAGGTACTTGTGTATGAACTTTTATACAAACCCAGTAAATATTTCTTGAAACAAGGGCCTATATTTTCTAAAAAGTCTGTCAGACACTGCAAACTTGTGCTCCAAGTGTTCCATCCTATCTTTAAAGTCTGATGACATTGATGCCATTTCCATCCATAATTTGATTTTATTGAAGAACTGTAGAAGGCTATAAAAGCAAAAAATAATCAATTCATAACATCTAATAACAACATAATAATATAAAATAAATAAGAATCGATAACACTTGATAACAACATAAAGGTTAGGTTCATCCATAAATTAAGTAATGTAAAACTCATCAAAAGTCTTCCCTCCCTCCATGTATGAAGACCATAACACATACCCAGACCCTGACTGTTTCCCCAGTCTATAAGCATACCCAGACCCCAGTTCGGGGTCCTGGTGATTATTTTAATTGATGTATAGATACGGGTGTGTGCCCAGATTTAATAAAATATAGTAAATTGATACCTTTATTAAAAATTTGAGAAAAGTATAAATCGAGAAATTATAGACCCATATGTAATGCATCAGTTTTAGCATAATATTCATAAAAAGATTTTGCTTAATCTAAAGCTGCTCTATTTCGAACCAATCATATCTTTCATAATGCACAATATGGCGTTACATCAGATAGATCTGCTACAGATGCGAAAGTTGCATTGATTAAGGATATTCTGAATGCATACATCAAATCACTACATAGTATAAAACAAAGTCGCTTTCTCTGTCCCTTTGTATGCTTAAATCTTTGAAACTACGCAACGGATTATGATGCGGTTTTTTTTAATAGATAGAGTGATTCAACTGGAAAGTTTATATGTATAATATATGCATAACATAGTAAAAAAACACTGATAATTTAGAGGTTTCTAATGTGATGTCGTAAATAAACACATTTTTTTGCTCTTTCATTGCAAACGCTGGCTGAACCCAACGAGATAGATCAAAATAATGTAGTACAGTATTGTTCACCTTAAAATGGTCTACAAAAAAGTTCGCGATGGTATATGTCTATCTCTTAGTGGTAACACACAATAACCGTTATTTTATCCTTTGCTTTTTACAAGAAATAATGCCTTATTTACGAAGCGATTTTAAGCAATACAGAATTAATCCTTATCCAATTAAGTACCTTAAATACATTGCGCATTTAATATAGATCAATATGGCCCTTCACAGCATGTAATTTAAATGAATAGTTTAGAAGATATTACACATTTAAAATGCAGGGACATAACGGCTGTGGCGGTACCGGCCGCGGAGCCGGCGGCGTGTGCCTATAACTGGGGAAGGACTGGATAGGACAAAGCGCAAAGACCTTCTGTAGTACATTTAGTATCAGCATTGCACCCGTGCGAAGCCGGGGCGGGTCGCTAGTATAATATAATAATAACTACTATTAATAATAGATGAGTCGATATAAATAGCTGCTATCCCAACTACAGAGACAGTTGTCCTAAATTGGATTATGATATTAAAAATGTTTTTCATTACACATACCTCATATTACAAAGTCTTAGAAGTCTTGTAAGGCTGACACAATTCCTCTCCGTAGGGTTGTTCAGTTGAGGAGTGGAAGAGGCAGTTGTACGGCACATGACATACAGGGCACATGCAATCCAATGTTTAATATCTCCCTGCAATTCATCAACGTTATTATATTAAAGAGTAGGACTACTTCTTTACAGATAACATGTGATAAAACAAAGATAAAATCAAAATTAGCATTAGTATTATAGAAATGTGATGAAGCATATAAAAATCTACTTATTTAATATGATAAACGTTTCTTTATGCGGTAATTATATAGATTACGTCATTTAAATATGAACAAAATGTTGAATTTGTGTGCAGCTGAAAGCAGCTAAATAATCAAATTATAGAGGTAAATTTATGAAGATACTGTTCATGAGTTACAGAAAAATAACATAATATAAATAACGTTTATAAGTCTAAAAAATACTCACATCTAAAGTATAATTACGTTTTATTTCTAAAAATGATTCCTTGGACCTATCAGCAGCTGCAGAATCTACATTCAAGTTTGCACAAAGACTATCTATAATAGCGTTTATAGATTCGTCACTTTCTTCTTGTCTAGACATTTTTGAAAATATATTTTTTAAATGTAATTTGTTTAAATTATTTACAAAAGTTTAATGAAAAACAACTTGTGAATGTACACTCGTTTTGACAATTTGACATTTTCTTGGCGGGAATGCATCAGACTCCCACGCGCTTTGCGAAATTGTGTCTATGGTATGGTACGATAAGAATAAAGTTCTCCACATACGCAACGTGATAACGTATTTCTCGTTCTGAACGTGACGGAAGTGCAGTAAAAATTAATTATCAATTTTATTTATATTTTTATTAATAATCATATCATAAACATTTTAATAATAATTGTGGTATAATATTATTTGATACATGGTTACAGTCATGTATGTCAGTCTTGTATGAACATGATTACCAGATGATTACCATAAAATAAATTTGCAACTGATTTGGAAGTTCGGAATATGGCGAAAACGGACAAAATGTCCGATTCTTTATTAATTCCGAAACCAAAATTGTGGCATTAGTTAATAGCAACTTTACTACTTGTTTCGTGAGACAGGTACTGCCTTAAATACATTACATTTGGATTTTTTTGACTTCACTCATTTTGCGCGAAATAAAAGTTTGAAAAAATTATGATTAGATTCATGTTTCACATTCTTTCGTATCTGGCATGTGAGGAGGCAAGACTTGTTAGGAGTGTATTTTGATATACAACTGCATAATATCCTTTATTTGAGGCCGAATATGAGATTCCCAACCAAACCATGAATGACGATGGATAATGTTTTCGCTGGGCACATGAAATGCTACTGCTGTCAGCTTCACTGTTGTTGTGTTGTGTCATACTGTGTATTTCACTATGCGTTCACCTTACCATTTTGTTTATTGTCGCGACTAAAACAACACAATACATCACAACCATTTAGTTAGTACCCTAAAAACTTGCTGAGAGAGACTCAGCAAGTTTTTAGGGTACTAACTAAATGGTTGTGATGTATTGTGTTGTTTTAGGTCGCTCATTGGACTTCCGCTATTTAGTACCGATCAATAGTCTTAGTGATTTAAACGTGTATTTCTCAACCGCTACATTGGCAAAATCATCATGTACTAAAAAACGAAACAATTATTATACTAAAAAAGAAGAAGAAGAAGAAATAATGTTTTTAAGTGTCTGCAGATGCGGAAAAATATTATATATTTAATTTCTACTATTTTCGGTCGCTCTGTACTCTAGTCATGTCATGGTTGTTAATACGAGTTTAAATAAAAGTCGAACTCTAAAGAACTCGTATCCAGGGGTAGCAAAACCTAGTTTTCACAATAGATAACGGCTGTATGGGCTCGGATTCCTCTGCCTTTCCGAAAAAGTTAAAATAAAAGAGAAGTGAGCGAAATTCGAAAAAGTGCTTAGATTGTTTGTTTTATTTTTATTGTATCGTTTTAATTTAATTATTTTATTCGAATTTGTAGACTGCTGTTAATAATTTCTTGCATAGTATACATTAAAAATTGTATTATCAAAATCGGAAGTTTGAAGAAAACCTGAACAAAATAAAATGACAACATTATGTCGGTTTTATCATGTATCTGCTGCTGTATATTCAGTCAAAAAACAAGGAATTAAACTATGTAAAATGATTAACCCCGAAAACAAAAAGTATGTACGGGTTTAAAGGTAGAAATGACATAATAGGAAATAAGTTTTGTAGAGGTTATGTTTTATTTTACTGATGAAATGTTTATATTATCTGGCTACAGATCTGGTAAACTGTCTGTTTTTCAAGAACAGACAGAGTCAGATATTACAATATTATTATGAGTTAAAGTTAGCAGGTATTTCATCGTCGTACGCACATTATGGTAAAAAGATTGAGTGCACTGCGTTTCCACAGACGCTTTGTAAGAATTTTAATATATGTTTATTACACACAATATTACACACAGTTATAAGGGTTTGTTTTGGATTATAATATTCAAGTTCTCTCTGTCGTGGTTAACGGTACGTGGTTACTAAGTGGTCTGAGGGAGTTATTCCATCAATGTTCAAGTAATGACTGCATCTGGGTGTTAAATTGTACATAGGCTCGTAGCCTATGTACGATTTAACACAACTTTACTGACGAAATGCCAAAATAATTAAGCATACAATTTTTAATCAACCATTCTTGTTATGTTTAAATAATTCATTTTTTATAGGCACTGGTATCCATCACATACTGCCAAGAATAACTTACTACCCAGTGTTAAAAGTTTGGCCAAAGTGAAACATGAACCAGGCAAGCGCAGCGTCCGTAGGCTAGCCATGTTGAACAAGTTGTTCATGAAACAAATCACTGACATTATGTCTACTGGCACGGTAGCCATGGATGTTGTTGGTCGGGGCATTGAAATCTCCAAAGTGAGTTCTAAGATGTATAATTTTTTTTTAACTTTTTTTAATGCTTTATACATCGACAATCGGCTATTAGCCATAATCAGGTGTGGTCCATAATTTTCCATACTTTCTTGTTTGATGAAGTTCCAGCAAATCCAATATTCACCATCAATTTAGGCGGTTTGTTACTCCTTGTCTGTCTAACAAACCCTCTGGTCAGACAATTGCTATGTCTATCAAGTTTGTTGTTATATTTTTTCTTCATATACACCTCCTCTTCCATTGTAGTTACTCCAAGGTGATCATGTATTTCATTGTTTTTTACAAACTTACTAACAACAATATCGAGTCCACCCTGGACTTGATAACTTGATATGGATCTTAGGGTAATGTTTTGGATTATTAAAATATATAAAGACATGACCAAGTGAAACTCAACTGCACCAGGGATTTCAAATAAGTATTGTAACATTATTTGAGTTGTTTACCTAACATCTTGATTCCAATAACATAGATTACAGGCACACAACTTACAATTAGCAATGAACAGTTTATGAACAACAATAGTCAGCAACATCTGTAAAATAATGTAGATGCACAAAATAATTAATAAAAAAAAACATGTAATAGCCAACAATTAAAAAAAGATTTTTAGGTGTGTGAGTGTGTGATGAGTTTAAACTGAACCAAATTGTGTTCGATAGAAAGAAAAGCTGAATCTATAATTAATGAAGAAGAGTCGGCCATATTTAAAAAAAATTATACATCAAACAAGCAAGGAATGCCATAAGATGCTGAATTAGTGACTAACTCATCACATAGCATTATCTTTATTTTCGCCAAGTGAAGAAGTAGACAACACAATTACTGATCAAAGTAATGTCCACCAAAAAAAGAAAAACTATCTTAAAGTTAATTTATCTTCAACTTGTTCTCATGATAATAGCTCATCTCACAAACATAGTTTAACTTCAAATTATAATCTTTATAATCTAACTTCATATTGTATATAGCTAGTACTAGTAGTAGGTCAGATTATGAACAGATTATATACTAATCTATATATCGCTCATTTGCTACAATATGATCACAGCGTACATTTATGTCGTTGTTGCATGCAGATCACTTTTATGATTATCAAACCAAATAAGACTTATTAATTGCACCAATAATAAGATAAGAAAATAATAAGGCACTTCTAAAATGTTATAAACCTATTAAGAAGAATCTGAAAGTAGAAACAGTATATCAAAATAAATACCAAAATGACGTTCGGAAAATGCATGTTGATTTTAATTATGACGTTGTTGCCGCCAATGAGCGATATATATAAGAACCAGGATCTGCTCAAAGTGGTCAAATAAAATTGTTTTAAGTCTAATTATAATTTGATTTTAAACTGAGCTGCAGTTTGTATAAACTTTGTATAAAAACAAATTATATTTAGAACCATAATAACAATACAAAAATTAGCAATTATCGGTTAAAATTATTGATTTTTAGCCCTAATTTATAGAAGGACACAATACAACCTACTTATTTTTTAAATGAAATTGAGTTAAGTAACTTCCCTGTCGAAAAATGCAGACATATATTTTTTTCGTCTCTTGAAAAATGGCGTTTTTTGAATTATCTGATATAGATCTGGGTGTGCTATATATGTACTTAGAATTTATTTTAAAATTATTTATTTGCATCTGGGACTATGTGGGTGCTAGATACATCACATCTTAAATATTATTATCCCCATTTTATAAACAATTTTGCTTCAGGCTAAGGTCACACCTGACATGCAAGCTGTGAATGTGTATTGGGTGTGCAAGGGTACGTCAACTGATCAGGAGACTGAAGCAGTGCTCAACAGGATTGCTGGCCCACTCCGACATGAGCTATCTACCCTGAGGGTTATGGGTGAAGTGCCTTATATAACTTTCGTTAAAGGTAAGTGTCCAACTATCTTGTTTATTAGTACCAAAAATAAAATACAAGGTTTTACACTTTCATTATTATAAAAAAAACCAATGTGTATTCAAATTTCACATCTATAACAACTGGATGCGCCCTACTGACTAGCAAACGAGGTTCTGGCTCTCTAAAGAGAGGTAGGAATTATGGCCTGAGTTGGAAATCTACCCAGTAAGTACTTGGTAAATTTTACAAAGCGGGTACAAACAGGGTATTTACCCGGGTATATACCCGAAACCTGAGTAAAAACTAATTACACTACTTTTATGGTATGTAACATACTTTAGTGATAAAAGTCTATCGTTGTAGTCAATTTAACGTACGTTTTGTACGTTAAAATGACTACAACAATAAAAAAAAAAAAAAAGATCATTAACTGAGATGTGAGGTTGTTAGATATTTTTTTTTTTTTATACTACATCCGATGGCAGACAAGCATACGGCCCGCCTGATGTGTAGCGGTTACCGTAGCCATAGTAACGCTCGCAACATAAAATATCGCTCGCCCACCGCCACCCCCGCTGCCAACGCAGCATCTTCCTTTCTGGTGACCTCACTCACTCGCAGAAACGCAACTACCCTCAAGGGAGTTGTTATTTGGCTGTGGTATTCTGTGAGGTAAATATAATAAATAATAAATCTTTCTGGACAATTTACACAGCGCCATGTAGTCCCAAATTAAGCACAAAGCTTGTGTTATGGGTACTAGACAACTGATAAATGTACTTAAATACATTTTTTCTTTTGTAAATACATACTTATAATACATAGAAAACACCCTGACCAAGACAAACAGACATGTTCATGCACACAAATGTTTGTCTTGTGCGGGAATCGAACCCGCGATCTCGGAGTCAAAGTGGCCATTGCTAACCATTCGACCACCGAGCTCGTCAAGGTGGAGGTACATTCCCCAACCGGGTAGCTTACAATTACGCTCCCTACCTCTCTTGTAGCCAGAGCTTCGTTTGTCAGTCAGCAGGGTGCACCGCGTGCAGGTGAAGTTGGCTTTGGTTCAAAGATGTTGATGTTGATGACCACTTACACCCTATTACTTATTATTATAGTGTCCGACCGAATGTTCGGTTTCGGTTTCGGTCGAGTTTCGGCAAAAATAACGAGTTTCGGTTTAATTTCGGTTTCGGCGGCAAACCTGCCGAAACTACAACCGAAACCGAAACTTCATTCGGGAGTTCCCGCGCTGTGCTCGTTCATGTTCGGCGCAGTAAATTCCATCCAAGCATTCACATCATGTCGTGACTTGTTTGCGTTTGCAGTGCGTTTTGTTTGTTGTTTGTGAGTTTTCGTGTGATTTGTTTTGAATTTAGTAAGTTTTATCATGTGATATTGTATTAAGGGTAGGTAGTAAACATAATAATTAAGTATAACAAACTAATGCATAGATTGTAGTAGAATCAAGTCTAACATAACTATCTGAATATTTTGTGGTTAATTTAACTCATTCGGTAATGCTTTTTTTTATGCTACGTCGGGTGGCAGACAAGCATACGGCCCGCCTGATGTGCAGCGGTTACCGTAGCCATATTAACGCTCGCAACATAAAATATAGCTCGCGCGCCGCCACCCCCGCTGCCAATGCAGGGCAAGCAGCGTGCACCGCGTGCAGATGAAGTTGGCTTTGGTTCAAAGATGTTGATGAACCACTTACACCCCCTGCTATACGTAAACAAACAATAGTTAGGTACTTGGTACTTACTATAATGCATTAGTGGTGATAATATTAAAGAGTTAGTTTCAACGTTAAATTTAATAATTACTAGCTATCTCGGCGAACTTCGTATCGCCTAACAATCATGAATGTCGTCGTACATATTAGCTGAACGAAATTTATGATTTTATGGAATTAAAACAATGAATAATAGAAAATAATAGAGAAGCTCGATGTCATAATTACGCGTGTCAGTCTAATTGAACACGCAAGTTAAGCAATGTCGTCCGTAGCCTGTACACGGATGGGTTTATATTACCTCGAGCTCCTCCGTGCTTCGAAAGACACGTTAAGCCGTCGGTCCCGGTTGCTATCATTAAATTATCTCGAGCCTCCGTGCTTTGGAAGGCACGTTAAACCGTCGGTCCCGGTTGTTATCATTAGATGACAGTTTTTATTTTTTATAATACGTCGGGTGGCAGACAAGCATACGGCCTGCCTGATGTGAAGCGGTTACTGTAGCCACATTAACGAACGCAACATAAAATATCGCTCGCGCGCTACCACCCCCGCTGCAGACGGAGCATCTCCTCCCTTTCTGGTGACCTCACTCAATCGCAGGAACACAATAACGCTCAAGGGAATTGTTATTTGGCTGCGGTATTCTGTGAGGTGGAGGTACATTCCCCAGTCGGGTAGCTTACAATTACGCTCCCTACCTCTCTTTACGCCAGAGCTTCGTTTGTCAGTCAGCAGGGTGCACCGCGTGCAGGTGAAGTTTTAGGCTTTGATTCAGAGATGTCGATGAACCACTTACACCTCCAATTATAAGAAAAGTACCTACAGTTAGATAATTGTTTCGTAAAAGTTTCGGTTTCGGTTTCGGTTTCGGCCGAAACTGAGACTGTTGCCGAAATTCGGTTTCGGTTTCGGTCGTAAAAACCAGTTTCGGTCGGACACTTATTAAGCTAATAAGTTTCACCTAACATATATGTATGAGGTTCCGTAATTCCGTTCAGGTCCCGTTTTCGGGTTCGGTTCCGTTTCCGAACCGGTTCCGATTCCGACTCACGTTTCGATTTGAATCGACATCGGAATAATTGTGTTATTATATTTAATAATGTTACCAACATTCCTCTTATTCAGTTATTAAGATATTTAATTTAATTATCTTCAATTAGGTACTGGCATTTTCAAAAGAAATAAACACGGCGCAAGTTTAACCTTACAAGAACGCATTGAAATAACAATTTGGGGCTCTAAGCGGCCTACCACCATCTTTAGAGCCCAAGCCAACCTCATCTGCGCATGGTGCACCCTTCTGATTCACTGACGAGTCTCTGGCACAAAGAGAAGTAGGGCAACGTAATTAAGATTGGGGATGTACTCCACCGTAAAGAATACCACAGCCAAATAACTACTCCCTTGAGAGTTGTTGTGTTCTTGCGAATGAGTGAGATCACCACGAAGGAAGGCGTTGCTGCGCTGGAAGCGAGGGTGCCGGCGTGCGAGCTGTATATCATGTAGCGAGCTTTTATATGGAAACAATAACTTCACATCAGGCGGGCCGGTATGCTTGCCATTGATGTAATTAATAAAAAAGCATTGCCCTTGAGGCGTGATATCATACTGAGTTAGCAGCGGGGATAGCAACGCACGAGCAGTACTGCACTGGGAGCGTCCAGGCTTGGGTAACCTCATGAACAGTTAACTAAATGACGTGACATTAAAAGAACATTTACAGAACATGACCAACGTTACCATCCTTTTTACAATAAAAATATATTGTAATTTATTTGAAAAAAAATCTGTAAGCAATAGCCAGCAAAGTAATGGCATGGCGGTAGTATTAGCCCCCAGATATGTCCAATTTAATTTAATAACTCTATTGATCGCGTTTAAGTATTTAGATTGGCTATTGTACTTTCGACTATTGTATTTTGATAAAAACCGAGATACGTCTCTGGAATTGATTGAGCTACACGTGTTTGTGATTATGAGAGAATAACATTTTTAATTTCCATCCAATTTAATGTACTTAAAGCTGTTTTGTGTATGTAGATACATATTATCGTGTAATCCGGTATTATGGAAGTTTTCTAAAGACGATGACGAATGAGCCACTTATTCCCCAAACACTTGTCTTTAAGCGAGTACTATCTAGCGTACTATAAGTCTGCGACCACAAGCGGTGTGGCCTAATATGGATGATCTTTTAGTCGTAGTAAAATATTCATAGTTTCATGTTGCATGCATGTGAATTAACAGACGGACAGGAGATTTTATGATTTCTAGTTAACGTATGCGGCTCCTCCTATTCGCTAACAATGAATGCAAATTGTATTAGAAATGAATATGTGATTACTTTGTCATATTCTTGGAGTCCTGTTAATAAAAACGAATGAGTCAGAAACTATCTCCGTTGACATAGTTTCCTCAGAACGGAAGCGCTTTAGATAGTCCTACTACTTGAGTAACAAGTCAATTAAGGGTAATATATTATGAACTGATGCGAGTTCTTGTTGAATGAACAGTGATAGAAATGAGTGGGCTTCTGTGTGCGCCCTACTACATACTATTTCATCCATAAACGATATAATACCGAATAGAAAGGCACTTATCTTTTGGGATGTAAGTGGCTCACCACGATCGTTAGACCCAAAGCCAAAGCACACCTTTACTTTGTGCACCCTACCTACTTAATATGGCTACGGTAACCGCTTCACATCAGGCGGGTCGTATGCTTGTCTCCACCCGATGTACCAAAAAAAAAACCAGTGTGTTTTAGACCAGTGTTCCGCAATTTTTTTATGTTTAAGGTACATCTAGGAAAACGAAAATTTTTGGAGGTACGCCATAAATGTAAAATCAGTTTTTAGGGTTCCGTAGTAAACAAGGAACCCTTATAGTTTCGCCATGTCCGTCTGTCCGTCCGTCCGTCCGTCCGTCCGTCCGTCCGCGGCCTAGCTCAGAGACGCTTGATACTTGAAAGCTATAGTTTGGCATGTAGACACATATTAACTATGCTGACAAAGAGGTAGAATAAAAAATTGAAAAATATTGTTTTTGGGGGTACCTACCCTACACGTAGAATGGGGATGAATATTTTTTTCTGCACCTACCCCATGGCGTGGGGTGTCGTTGGATAGGTCTTTTAGAAACATTGGGAGATCATTTTTCGATATAATAATCTGTTTGCGAATTATTTACATTTAACGTGCAAATTTTTGTTAGACGCAATTGTTTTGCATTATAAGACGTTATCACGTCAGAATACAGATGGGGTACCTGAGCGAGCCACTTCAGTTTTCTAATTTCCCTTGTGAAGTCGGACTTTATAATTCTTTCTTTAGCTTCGTCCTCTGTGGGCCCGTTTTTAGAGACCGAACTCACGACGCGGTTTCCAGCCGCGCCGCCCCCGCTACACTGCGTGACCCGACACGCACTTGGCCAGTTTTATAGATAGTACGGAACCCTTCGTGCGTGAGTCCGACTCGCACTTGGCCGGGTTTTTTTTATTTGTGTAAGTTAGATATTTTTCTTCCATCCGTACTATTTAACTTCATGAGATAAACCTTATTTTTCCGAGGCACACCAACTAATGGCCACGGTACAGCAGTGTGCCGAACACACACTTTGCGGAACACTGTTTTAGACCACACGACTGAGGTAAAACTTCTTTAGCTCTACTATCTTCTCCCTCTCAACTTCCGTTCGCCGTTTCCGTAACGCTCTCGTCACGTGTTCACCAGCTTACTCCCAAGACAAGAGTGCGTAAAGAAGTTTTGCTTCAAAAAATGATTTAATACAAGAAGATAATACTGCGTAACCCGGGTATTGTATTATTGTGATCCGCCCGTTGCCGGATCGCGACCCACCCATCGGGAAACCATAGGTTTACATTATATACCAGACACAACTCAGAAAATATATTAGGTTCTGTGCCATGGGGTGTATTTTTATGGCGGCTCCATGGTGACGAGCGACGTGACGACACGTCGCGACCATGATCGTATGATGTACATCGATATATTGATAATATATTGCCGAGTTATTGCTTTAGCATCCTCTATGCGAAGTTCCGGGAAAAAGGGGTGCTCTATTTATTCAATACTAGCTGTTAGCTACGATTTCGTCTGCGTGGTTCTATATTTATAGTTGTTCTTTTTAAGAAGAAGGTAGCACTTTCTTATTTTGTACGTCTTCATAATTCAGCAGAATGTGGCTAAATACACCAAACATTTACAAACTATCATTCTAATGTCTTCCGTTCGACTTATTTTAGGGTCGATCAAAGTTTGGCGGGAAAGTCCATTTTAAAAGTATGAAATTATTAAAAATATATATTTTCATTGGAGAAGCAATTCAATTTTGTCATGCAGGAATTCTAAATATTTCTAGGGTAAAAAGTATCTGTATCTTAATATATGCTTGTTTGGGGCCGTATGCTTGGGTGGGGTGTGTTCAGAGGAGTTTGGCATGATATGATACCCACGGCCTCCTTCTACAGTCGCACCGCTCGCCATCGACAGGGAATTCATCCTCATACATTGGAGCCTCAGTGGTCGCGTACTGTGCGGTTCCAGAGAAGTTTTCTCCCGCGTACTGTCAAGCTGTAGAATTAATTGCCTGTCGAGGTTTTCTCAGGAGAGTACAGCATGGGGTTCTTCAAGAAGGGCGTGAAGAGGTTTTTACAGGGTCGGTAACGTGCCTGTGATCCCTCTGGTGTTACAGGCGTTCATAGGCTACGGAGACTGTTTTCCATCAGGCGGGCCGTATGTTTGTTTACCAAAAAAAAAACCGGCGTTGTATGCAAAAAATCTGAACATAGCCCATTATCCATTATACAATCGGTAGAACGCACAAAAACTCAGATAGGAGATAGGATTTTCCGTCAAGTAAGATAAAAGTTTTGTCTAATATAGATAGTTGTATGAATAATGCTTTGACAATTTCTTGAATTCCAAAACTTTGATTACAAAAGTTGATAAACAAGGTTCTCTTGGCTTCGTGATAAAATTTGTTTTAAGTTGTGAGACAACCAGTAATATAAATATTTCTGGACAATTTACACAGCGCCATCTAGTCCCAAATTAAGCGCAAAGCTTGTGTGTGCAAGCTATGGTTAATAGACAACTGATAATTGTACTTAAATATATATTTTTTTCTAAATACAGACTTATTGAAAATTTTTCTGATATTTTGTTTCTACATTGAACCTATGTGTGAAGACCATAAAGTTAAGGGTGGAGACATAGAGATTTTTTTGGTCGTTAAGACGCTATTCTCAGAAACTACTGGTTTGACTTCAAAAATCTTTTAAGTTGGATACTCCATTTATCGAGAAGGCTGTGGTTATGTAACATCACATCATGTTGAAAATACGCGGAATAAATATTCTATAAAGAGCTTTCGTTCTAACCCCGCCGCCACACTATGCTCCTCGCGCTGCTCATCGCCTTGCTCCTCGCGCTGCCGCGATGTTTCCCTCACTGCCCACACACTGCTCTACTCGCGCAATTATTCGCGACGCTCCGCACATGGACATTCGCCTTTGCTATACAATGGACGTTGAAGCTGTGGCAGCGTCCGCGATATGCATTTTTATTATAGCGAAACGAAGCTTTTTTTTATGGACTAACGGTCTAAAAGATGCCATCAAACATTTCTTTTTTGCTGTCAACTCTTATATGGAAATGTTCATGACAGACATGATTTTAAAAAAATGATTTTAAAAATATGACGCGTGTTACGCGCCCGAGCGCTCGATGCGGAATGCGTCCGAGGCGATTATGTGGCCGGTCACTCGCATTCACGTTGCCGGTCCCTTTGACTCGCGCCCAAAAAACCGACAAAACAGGGAATGATGGGCAAGGCGAGGAGCAAGACGAGCGGCAAGACGAGTAACGTGGCCACACTACGTTCCTGCCTACTTCCCTCGCTACTTCCCTCGCCACTCGACGAGTGTATGGCAGGGCTATAAGGTGCATTAGAAAGGGGCTTTCGTTTTAAGGTGCATGCATCTTTAACTATGCGACAAGTTTGCAAATTTGGTAAAAGTGTCCATAAAATTGATCGGTCTGCAGAGCATTTTTTATATACAACATCAGATACCAAACAAATATATGGCCCACCTGATGTAAAGATAAAATATGAATAGATTTCATGTTCTTCGTTGAAAGTGTAGATGTCATCCACACTTTCAACGAAGCATCTCCTCACGTCTGGAGAACTCGCTCACTTGCAGAACACATTACTCAAGGATATTGTAATTTCTTACTGTTATATTGCAATGGTTAAAAGATAAGTCGCTTATTTTGTTGCGATGTCGATGTCATTTAACGTTGATAAAGAGTTGATAGACAGTTTCACTCCAGTTCCCACTGATACCTTCTTGATCACTGTATTATAAATTCCCAACAGATTTACAAGAGTCTCACGTGGCCGAACTGGATCGCCGCCTAGCTGCAGCTGATTATGGCGAAGACTACGAGCCCACAGATGCTGGTCAGTTAATAAAGGATGAGTTCACGTTACACACTAAATTATCACCAGAAATGAAGGTAATTTTCAAGGTTTTGAAAATTAATTTGAAATATACCTCTCCAATACAGTCACAGTATTTGTATCTTTTTGTTGTTCATTTTAAACTACACTACTTATCTACATTCCACCTCCTTACCCACTATTCTCTCCCACAGACTTAGGATTCTTCGCTACGCTTATTATCTACCAATTCATGTCCAAACATTCTTAAGTAGTTCCATTTTATTTCACATTGATCTGAATTTTTTACATATTTATGTGGATATTTTTTACTAATTTGTTTACAAATACATGTTTCTTTGTATGTATAATTTAAGTACCTATATAATAATATATATGACGAAATATAATGAAGAGTTAGAGGCAGAGCCTAAAACAACATGGAGAGAAAATATCAGAGACTGGAATGATATGGAGGATATGTACTGGAGAGAAGAATAAGTCCTGGTTTATTGAGTAACCCTAGCTTCAGAGCATATTAGGTAGGTCTACCTACCTCTCTGTCTCTGATATTTTCTCTCCATGTTGTTTTGGGGTCTGCCTCTAACTCTTCTACCTTCGATTTTTCCCTTTATTACATTTTTTATAATGTCATATTTGCTATTTCTGTAAATGTGCCCAAAGTTTGCAGTTTTCTTTTTAATGGTCTGTGTGATTCCTAATTTATTTTTCATTCTATTTAAAACAGTTTCATTTGTTTCTCTGTCTACCTATTATGACATTCTTAATATTTTTCTATATAGCCATAACCACATTAAAACCAAGACAAAAACCTCGAAAACCTTTTGAGTTTAAATTCCGGACCATTGCACATTTTACTGAAGGGAGGATTGATATAGACTACTTTGTTCATGAGCCTGGTTTTTTTATCAACCGAGAGTGTAAGAAAATTAAAACCAGAACTGTAGATTACCGCTCCGGGCGCTTTTCAATCTAAGACAAATTCAGGGAAAGTAGGACCAGTGGCAACCCTACTTGAACTTATTTTCTAAGCGTAGCGAAACCCCGTATTGTAGAAGTGGGGTGTACAGTTGGTATAAATAGATGTGATGACGTTGATACTACTGGATGGACAGGACGAGATGACGACACTTTTATCTTAATGAGGCATTTGAACAATTGCGTAGAATAAAAACCCAACTATTGTTATCTGGTGACTTATTTCTGACTCAATATGGTTCATAGCTTAGATGTTACTATTATGTTCATAGAATATAAATAAATTAAATAAAAAATAATAGGATAATATATTTTATGTTATCCCATTTGTCATTCTATTGTTTTATATGATTCATCACATTTATATCCCTACATAAATAAATTTGAGAGGGAAATTATCAAATTTATTCATATGGCTTCTCAGGAAAAATTTTACATAAAAATATTTTTTTATATAGTAGGTACTTACCATCTATGCATCTGTTAGTAAAATTGAAATTATACTAAAAGATGGTACTATAGAGTGCTACTCGACGACAGATGGCGCTTCATGTCATTAATCTTGTTCGTATCTTTTTTTTATACCACTGAGGTGACAAACAAGCATACGGATTGTTTGATGGAAAGCAGGTTACCGCATCTTGGGATTGTATTTTTTTATAGACCAGGAGGGTAAACGAGCATGTGAGTCACTGGATGATAAGCAGTTACCACAGCCATTACAAGGTCACAGATTCATTGCCAGCATTTTAGGGAAATAAAAGCTTTTGTAATAATAATAAGTCCCCTCGCACACCTACCATATGATCGGGTCTAAGCCCGTAAATGTAAGACATAATAATAATAAGGTCAAAGTCAAAGTCAAAATTCTTTATTCTGTGGGCCCTCGCGGGCACTTAGACACGTCTTTTACAATTAGGTATATTTTTTTTATCTACCAGCATTTCGGAATGACCATTGACGAGAAGAAAGGCCGAAAGAAACTCTGTCAATATATGTCTTTTTTAAATAGCCATACAATATTATCATTATACATAATACAATAAAAAAATGGTATTCAACCAAAATAAGAGAAAAAAAAAAAATAAAGTAAAATAAAATAGTAGAAAAAATTAAAATATAAAAAATCATAGTATAGGGTGTATATACACATTGTATAAAAGTCTAAATATGTATATCCACAATACTACTTGTAAAGATAAGACGCCTGTGCGAAGCAAAGCTCAGTCGCATAGGTTAAAATTATAATATAAACATGAGAGGTACTGATTTTGATGGTCGCTAGGAAGCACATTATATTAGAAGTACATTTTCAGGCAAAAATAAAACAGTTGGAGGATGAGTCACCGATGCTAGAGGAGCCCATTCCAGAGATGACTCACAACATATACGGGCTGGAGCATGCCAGGATTATGAATCGCATGCTGGCCGCTAGGAAGAAAAGCAAAGATGCTTGGACCAACCTCGAGGCGGATAACACGGTTATATCTTATAGAACTCCAGACCGCACCGAGCCTGAGCCCGATGTGGTCGAACAGAGACAACAACTGGCGGACTTTTTGCTTAAGAGACAGGTTAGTACGGCATGTTTTTTTGTACTATTCTGCCAGCATACCGATAATGATATACATAGATAAATAAGCATACCAAGCATACCAAGGAGATATACAGACGAGTCCGGTTAAATCCCCGCACAAGATATGTGTGCATGAACATGTCTGTTTGTTTGATCTGGGTGTTTTCTATGTATTATAAGTATGTATTTACAAAAAAAATGTATTTAAGTACATTTATTAGTTGTCTAGTACCCATAGTACAAGCTTTGCGCTTAATTTGGGACTAGATGGCGCTGTGTAAATTGTCCAGAATTATTTATTTATTTATTACAAGTCATAATTTGAAAAAATAATCATTTATGTTAAATGTGTCTAATTTTCTTGGGTAAATATTTAATTCCTCGATTTTACGTCGGTATTTTCTTCCAGAGCTCATTAGAAAATATTTATAGTCTTATTAAATAGTATAGTTAACAGTATAGTTAACAGTACTGTTAACTATACTGTTGATACAAATCCCCTACACAGCTGAAAAATGAGAGAGCTCCCGGTGAGAACAGAATTATAACGTCGTCGAAACTTGGAGAAACTTCATACCAGCTATGTGGAGCAGGAGTGTCGTTGTCTTATTCTTCAAAGAAAAATGGTAAAACTTTGTAGAAAAACTATAGCTCAATGTCTCTTTTGAGCTACATCAAACTATTTTCGAGGGTCATCAATTCATCATTAATCGTCTCGCTAGAAGACTCGATGTCTACCAGCCACCGGAGCAGGCTGCGGTTCATAAATAATACTACTGTATTCGCAATGTACGAGTAAGTATGTGGTCTACGGTACTCCGTAGACATACATACAATGCGGCACATTGTACAGAAAACGACAGAATACAATTTTGCCGTCCTGTACGGTTTTTGTACGACACTATCTACACTGCTACGACAAAATCTTCGACTCATAAGAAACTTCGTCTGTTCCGGAATCTTTACACGGATGTCAAGTAGACCACTATATCATCGAATTGAGATGTCTTTATAGTGCCGCGATAATGATTGTTCTCGTCCTGGGTCAACTAACTATGACTGAAATATGAATCTTCATAAAACTGTTCACCTCTGCGTTGGAAGTATTTAAGACGTTGGACTTGAAGACATGGGGCATCAATGTCAACGGAGAGTACATCTCATACCTGCGATTTGCCGATGCACGTCATCATAATGTCTAAATCGCTGGATGGTCTCAGTCGGATGCTAAACGATTTCAATCCCGGAGTTGGGGCTGAATCTGGATAAACTAATTTGTTGTTCCTAATCCAGTGGGTGTCGAGAATGCGATTATTGAAGTGGTCAAAGACTACTTCTACCACGAACAAAAGATGGAGTAATTCAACAATGACATCAAGAGACGCATGCCACTGGACTGGACAGCATCTGCGGCACTTCCTCACAGCGCAAATACTGCAATCTCTAAAGACCAAAAACTTGTTTTCAACCAGTGCTTCCTCCCCGCTATGACCTGCAACTTGGACTCGGGCTTTTGGACTGGTCTTTAAACTAAAAGACGAACAGCGAGCGAGGGAGAGAGCTATGCTAGGAATTTTTTTAAAGGACCTAATTCGGAACGTAGAAATTCTATTTATAAAAAAATACACTGTTTCCGAATACCGGAATGAAATACCGAAATATAGGTATTTGATTTTTAAATACCGGTATTCAAATAACGAAAATATCGTATAGTATTCCGGTATTTCGGTGTTATCGAATACCCGTGTCCTTGCTCTAGTTACCTAAAATTGTTATGATTACATTAGTCACAATTCTAGTTATAATTATATATAAGTATGCATGAATAATGTTTTGATTTGGGGCAGAATACATTCCATTGGTTAATTGAGTGAATGGTTACTTTGCGGAAGCGAAATTCCCAGCAAATTGTTGCAAATTGTTTTGTTTCCTTTCGCCATCGCGTCCAGCGCGGTTTATCCGTCGACTACATATAAATTATGTAGGACCATCTTTACACATACAACAAGTAGTTTCCGGCGACTTTGCTACATTGGAATTTAATATTATGTTCCTATCCGGTTCTTACCCTTTCCTTTGCTTTCTGGTTAGACCGTAGCAGGTCCATGAATTGGTTTATTTATCTCGAGTTCTTCCGTGCTTCGGAGGGCACTTTAAGCCGTCGGTTCCGGCTGTTATCATTAAGTGACAGTCGTTAAGCCAAGTCAATAAGCCTTTAAGCGGCTGAAAACACTGGCCTCAGCCAACTCGCAGTTGAGCAGCGTGGTAGAGTATGCTCTAATACCGATAAAATCAGTCAATCGAAATATTCCGATTCAGGCCCAACCTAAACCTTATGGGATATCGGGATACAAGTGCCGAAACAGTATTTTTTTTATTCTTAATTACAAACTGGTATTTATGGTTGTATTGACAGATTGTCCTTTTACACGACCTCAAGTTGTTCCCGTGGATCAACTGAAGCAATAAATATAAAAAATTACTAATTAGACAGGCCATCGTAATAGTATACCTAGGCATTGTCATGTGGTAGGTATGCGTTTAAAGCAATCTGTCTAGGGTGTCACTGTCAGTAAATAATTTAAAATTATTCAACCGTGTCATTGAAAGTGACTTTCAAGGCATTAAGGATATAAAAAAAATGGTTATCTGTAAAGTCGGTTTACAGACGATAATTTTACGTGATAACGTCATAAGAAAACATCGGACGTTAGAGTGGAAAAGAGATAGATGCGTCACAAGCCAAACGCTTAGGCCGATCGTGCCTCTCTATCGCTAGTTCCGCGCTCTCGCTTGCACGCTCGGCTCAGGCGGAACGTGACAAAGAGTCATGCTTTTTCGTGCGTGCAGCTGGCGGTCATCGATTTATAACACGTTATCACTTCAAAAAAATCATTCAATATTGTACATATCCATAGTGTACTACGCACTATACACTATAGATCTATAGTTGCACTTTACGATGTTCATATTCCTTTATTTTGTATCCAATTATACAATATAGCAGCCCTGGGTTCGAACGAACAGGCAAGAATTTAAAAAAAACATGCGCTATCGATTCCTGGTATTCTCTAACACAGTTTGTACTTATATGATGATGACACATATTTTTTCTTGTAGATTCTACAAAACAAATTGAATAAACAACTCCGTGACACCCGTCATGATTGGCAGCTGGCTCCAGACAATATTGACGAAGAACAGTTACCCTACGGCGAGGAGGAAGATGACGAATATTCCGATGACGATGATTATTACGACAGCATCAGATTCCAACCTGAGAACAGTCAGGAAAAACCTCAGGTTTAATTTATTAAAGAATTTTAAAATATTTAATTAAATTTATTTATGTATGTTAATATCTTGTTTCTTTTACTTAACTCACGCGCAAAGTTAGGTGTTTATGTGTGTAGTTACAACAACGTGTTCTTTCAAAATATTTATGTAGATTTTTAATTCTGATTTAATATAATTTATTTAAATGAGCTAATACAATTTGTCGTAATTGCAAAAAGAACCCGAAGAAAATAACACTAAGTTTATACAAATTTGTTTTGATATAACACGTTGCATTAATATACGGGCGAATATAAATAAGTACAAATACATACTTTTAAATCTACTCGACTGATCTAAATATTACCTGCTATTATAATTATGAAAGTAACTGAATCTAACGAGGCTCTGACGAAAGAGAGGTAGGGCATGGTGTATGTATAAGCTGCCCAACTGGGGAAGTACCACCTCACAGTATACCGCAGTCAAATAACAATTCTCTTGAAGATTGTTGTTTTCATGCGAGTGAGTGACGTCACCAGGAAGGAAGAGTTGCTGCGTTGGTAGCGGGAGTGGCGGCGCGTGAGCGATTTTTCATGTTGCGAGTGATTGTATATAAAAAAATGCTGAACCAATTTAATAAAGAAAAGCATTATTATAGTCACATAAATATGTAAATTGGATGTTTTTGAAATAATTGCGTTAAATTATAATCTTGAAATAGTATAAAAAAACTCGGACATCGATAATATTTCATACAAAATGATTAGAAACTAGCTTACTTGAACAAAATACATGAAAACAGAATTGGTCCCATAGTTTAAGTCATCCCACTATCCCTATATTGTATCGATAAAAAATGCAACTAAATGTTAGCAGGGCCCTATGTTTAATGTTAAAATAATTGCATAATAACTGTACATTGGTATAAAAGTCTAAAGCTAAATTTCGCAGACAGGAAACACGCAATAAGGTTTCTTTGTCCCCCTTGATAGCAGGACGTCGCCGGGTATTACAATATTGTCGATTTTACCATTAATTCTCGATGTTTATGCAATTTAACAATTTCCTGCGTGAACTAAATCAATTTTATGTTTATATAGTTAGGTAATTAAAGTCATATAAGGTGGATTAACAGCACCTATAAATTTTAAGTGAGATATATTGCAATTATATTACACTAAAGTTAATTGGCAATGGCATGAAATAATCCTAATCACTATTCTGCTTAATAATTTTAGTCCTAGTGTCTTCTATATATTCTTTAGCAGTGTTTTTTGCAAATGCGTGCGTGCGTCACGGAAACTATTTTCGAAACAAAGTAGCGGACGTCGTTGAGATAATATACCTAGAATAATGTCGGAATAATTACAAAATCAAAAATATTTTAAAAATACGTAAAAAAGTATAATTTGTCATTTGATTGAGATTTTCCGAAAAATAGTTAAAAAAAATTATCATTAAGCACAGGTCTGCGATTTTTTTTTTGAAAAGTTTTTTTTGTTAAATGTTTAACATTTATTTTAATTGTCTTAAAAGTAATAAAAAACGGCATTCATATGATATATACCACGTCACATTTATCAGATTTAGATGATATAAGCATTTGAATACGAAAAATAACAAAACAAAAATTTTATAACATGAATGAAAGTCATTTGAGAATAATTTGTAAAGTTTTATTGAGTCTATAGCTATTAAAATACTACATTAAGGTATAATAAAGAAAACATTTTATATTATCGTGTCTTTTTTTTTTTAAAAAGCTGCGTTTTGCTGGTTTTCGTTTATGATTTTTTATTTCATCTCTGTGGATCATCCAGCAATAGTCCGCCATTATATTAACGTTCCAACGGCCTTGATATCTTCTTTCCATCTCTTTTATGTCCTGATGAAACCGTTCACCTCGTTCTTTACTGTAGTCGCCTAGATTTTTTGGAAAACAATCAATGTGAGACTTCATAAAATGAATTTTCAGACTCATATTACAGCATAACTTTTCGTAAATTTCTTTAAGATAAACTGAATGAGCTACCTGTATCGATGCAAATTTATTGCCGATATGCAAAAGGACAGCCTTTAAGCTTCTTTTTGAAGAATCTATAAAGACTCGCCATTCTTGTATATGTATTGTATTCGATATTGAATTTTTGTATTAAACCGCCAATATCACAGCAAAATACAATTTCGTAAAAAAAATCAAACTAACTTACCGATCTAACGAAGCAAAAAAATGTGACGTGATACGTTAAAACAAAGTTTATATTTGCTATATACAGACCAAGATCTTCATGTTTGTGATGAATTTATTTAAAAAACTTTTTCATCGCAGACCTGTGAATTAGCAATAGTATCGTAAAATACACCAAACTTGAAATATTCTGTGATCTAACTTACGTCCGACTTGTGTTTATGGTCGATCAATGTTTGGTGGGAAAGTGCATTTTAAAAGAATGAAATTATTTTAAAAATTATATTACCATTGGAGAAACAATAAAAAATACTATGACTTTTGTCACGGCAATAACTAAATAAACGCGACATTGAAACTAGCTGTGCTAGCTCGTACAAATTTGTGGCGAGCGATATTTTATGTTGCGAACGTTATCAGGCGGGCCGTATGATGTGACTCAATCACGTAAAAACGTTTGAGCTGATTTGGATGAATTATCACACAGATTGAGAATGGCTTAAAAAGTTATGTATATTATTCTATTTTAAGTAAAAGTAAGACAAATGTAATTGTGACGCAAACACCTATTTCAAACTACCGGAATTCCCAGTTGAAGCTCAAGGGAATAAATAGGTCATTTGATTGATGCAAGTGTATCGTTTAAATAACTTTACATTGTACAATGTTTGAGTATAGTTCCCTTAATAATAGTAGATTATTGCATCGAGCACAAAGTAATTTATTATTGCACCGAGTGCCTGATTTAGAGCCCGAGCGTTAGCGAGGGCTCTAATCTAACAGGCACGAGGGCAATATAAATTACTTAAGGCGAGGTGCATAATCTGATTTTCTTTCAACTAATACCTATAGGAATAGTAGATAAAAGAAACTCATATCAAACAGTTAAAATAGAAGTTTCTTTAACACTGTCGGCTTCATTTAGAATGTTTTCCGGAGTTAATGTGTCGCTAGATGATTCCATTTTAATTCGAAGCCGAAGCACTCAAAATCAGATAGTATCACACTTTTATCGTTTCCAAAAATATTGTCAAGCAAAATTAACAAAGTTCCCGCCAAATCACTTTTATAAATTTCTTTCATTTTTAACTCAGAGTTAGCAGCAATCATTTTTTAAATTTGGAACAAGTAGGATAGAAACTAATAATACGTACGAAAAAAAAAGTATTGATATCGGCTGGCTGAATAGAGCTAATCCATTGAGATTGGCACCTTTTGGTGCGATTAAAAAAAACTGTGCAATAATGAAATTTCATACATTTTTATTGCTCTAGAGCATTAAAGACTCGTTTTGTACTGAGTTTTTAGTGTGATTGTGATGAAATTAAAGCAAAGTTGGAAGAAAAATATATAAAATCATAAAATCTTAACACCGCATTTATTTTAAATTATAGATCGGAATAAATTCGATATATATATATAGTTATTACTTGTTTTTAGTTAGATTCTCCTAATTCGGCCGTGCTGCAAAAGCCGTTCTTAGTTGACATCTCCTACTTTACTACCCACCCTCCTGAAAACTGCACACAAAACTTTTGTTGTTTATGATGGAGTACCCACTACATTTATTTTAAATTGTTGTTATCTGAAAATTTTACATTATGTAACGACAGTTTGTTGTTAAAATGTTGTTATATATGAATTCTAAGTTAGTAGACAATCTTTTACATAAGTAGGGTGACCATGTACCTGAGTACAATATGCGGGATATTTCCTAATTATTATCTTTATTAAATGATTTTTAAATTTCATCAAGGGTGATAAATAACTAACATAGCAACAAAACCCATTGCTTTATTACATATCGAATGAAATATCAATATATTTAGGACGAAACATAATTTTCGAATCAACCCATATTATATCATGCTGCTCGACTGCGTGTTGGCGAACTCCAGTGTTTTAAAGTCGCTTAAAGGCGGACTTGGCTTAATGGCTGTCATCTAATAACAACATTCGGGCGGAACCGTCGGTAATATGTCATGCAAATCACAGAGGAGCTCGAGATAAATAAAGCCATCCATAGGCAGACGACGGCCGACGTTGCTCACCTTATGGAAATATATTTATTTCAACTTCACACATACAATAGTAAACAAATACAACAAGACATATAATATCTTGCATGATTAGACTTTCATGCGCAAATAGTTCCTCGGGTATAGGTATATTATGCTGCTGTGTATAACTGTATTAATAGGTACTGATATGTCAAAGAATGACTGCCATTGAATCAATGGATTCCATTATTAATTATCAAACAATGACAATAAATACGTCATTTCAAGAAATATTTAATTTAATGGTAAATCCCACATTTTTAGAAGAGGGCAGTTAAAAATATAACAAATTACGCAGTTCTGATGATTCAATAATACTAGAATGGTTATCTACATATCATTATATTATAAAGGCTATATATAGCTATGCCCGCAAATTCGCTCGCGTAATATATAGCAATATAGCATATGATCACCCATAAAGCCCAAGTTAGTCCTGAATAAAGTAGCTTTCTAATTGTGAAATGATTATTAAAATTCAAATCGGATCCGGTAATTTCAGAATTTATTCATTTTGAACAAAGAAACAAGTCCACTTTTTATTATTATATAAACAATTATTTATAATATACGGTGTATCTATTAAAATTGCGCATATGAAATGAGGGGAAAGGAGACATTATTTTATCGTTATTAAAATATGTATTCTAGAATCAGATTTTTTTCGAGTCTTGTTATTTTTAGGGTTCCGAACCTCAAAAGGAAAAACGGAACCCTTATAAGATCACTTTGTTGTCCGTCTGTCTGTCTGTCTGTCTGTCTGTCTGTCTGTCTGTCTGTCTGTCTGTCTGTCTGTCTGTCAAGAATTTCTATGTCGAGAATGCGTGGAGGTATCAAGCTGAAATTTGAACTGTATGCTCAGGTCTACGGTCCCATGAGGTTAAAAAAAAATCAAACTGCTAAGTTTACGTAGAAAAAAGTTACGGCCGTTTATTCAGCAAAAAACGCATATTTCGACACACTCAAGGGAATCAAAACCTATAGGGTACTTCCCGTTGACCTAGAACTATGAAATTTGGCAAGTAACATCGTTATAGACTACAAGTACAGGAATAAATCTCAAAACTATACATTTGTAAATAGATCTTAAAAAATAGGGGGTCTATATTTTTTATAGGGTGTCGAAATTTCAAATTGAAACTACTAGTTCAAATGGGGTATCATATGAAAGGGCTTGATGTACACATTGCAAAATATATTTTATTTATTTTTTTCGACGCATTATTTCTTATTTATAATGAAAAATATCAAATTTAATAATGATACTACGTACCTACGGAACCCTCGGTGGGCGAGTCCGACTCGCACTTGTCCGGTTTTTTTTTCGAATCGTATCCATATTAATACGAATAAATTATATTTTGTATTTTCATAGTACAAATCGATTGTGTCATATAATTGGATCTTAGCTCTAGAATGAGCATCGTGTTTTAAATGAAAGGAAATAAATTTAAGCGGTCAATTGCAAAAAAAAATGAACGTAATTAACTTTAAGGGATGTGAATTTGCCGTACTTCTAGATCATTACTGAAGTAAAGTTTGCAACATGACTTTTATCCAGTTATTTGTCTTTTGTTTATGAAATGTCAATACGTGCCTTCTATGGTCAATTTGATGGACTAGTATCTTAGACTCTCAGCTTAGTCCCGTAAATGGTGATCGTTAAACTATGCAATAAATAAATAAACATTTCTGGACAATTTACACACTGCCATCTAGTCCCATACTAAGCACAGCTTGTACTATTGGTACTAGGTAACTGATATTATGCTTAAATATAAATATTTTTAAATACATAACAGTACAAAACAGTAGTATATATATATAAATACAGTATTATACATATAAAGTTTTATTCAGTTTAAGATCATAAATAGAATCGTAAGAATATGTATATTTGCCTTGACTTTAACAATTTTATATGTTTTTGTTGCCATTTCTGGTAACTCAGGGGAACAAAAGCCGTTTCCCATATTTATAAAAAATCGGGGTAGCTTTTATTCCCCTGAGTTACCTGAATTTTGTACTGATACCTTTACTTTATAATTTGTATTTGTGACATAGTGGAAATTGGATATCCCAAAACGTTGCCTGTGTGTATCAATGTATGAGCAGTCTTGGCTAAAAAAATAATATACTTAGTAGAGTCAGCAAAGAAATAAGTAAACAATTTCCAAATATATTTATAATTGAAATAATAAGTAGTCGCTAATATTGAATGTCTTGCCAAGCAAATGGATTAATATTGTCCTATAATTTTTCAGTTTACGATATGCCAAAGAACATTCCATTATAAAACTTCTATATATAAACATTTAACTTCCTACTTGATAATTTTAACTTTATTGTTTGGGGTGGAAGTGACTCACCACGACCTTTAGAGCCAAAGTCAACCTCGCGTGCACGTGGTTCACCCTGTCGACTAGCGAAAGACGCTCTGGCAAAAGAGAGGTATGGCACAGCATATTTGTGAGCTGCCCGACTGGGGAAGTACCTCCACATCACAGAATTCTGCATCCAAATAACAATTCCTTCGAGGGTTATTGAGAGGCGCTCTGGCTGCTGTAACCGCTTCACATAAGGCGGTTCAGTCCTCTTGTCCTAATTAAGGCCCGGGCTCCAACCAAAGCGGAGATGTGCAAAGAAGGACTGTGTTTCTATACATTACACATCTCGCTGTACTCCTCTTGCGGTGTCAAATGTATGAAAAGTTGAAAACACATCGCTCGGCTCGTAGTCGCTTTGGTGGAGTCCGGGCCTGAAAGATATGAGACTTTGTAATTATACATAGTACTATAGCCAAACTGCTGCTAAAGAAATTGTATATATCAATCACCATTGTCCTTGCAAATATTATATGGCTTGTTTGGTTGGAAATCCGCAGCCCGATTTACTTATCTCCTTTGTTGACTATGTGGTTGGTATATCATATCATCGTTCGTTACATTAATTTGTTATTTGCTACATGTTTTAAATTATTTCTATAATTAAATGGAAGGTCATAATGATTGATATTCTCACATTAACATTTTTATCAGCTCACAAAACGAATGCACCGAACAATAAATAACAAAGGGGATAATGTATTGCATTGGCAATGCTTGTTGTCGTACAAAACAGTGCAATTATGAAGAATATTAAAAAAATATGTCATGGCTATGGTATACTTGATTCAATGCTGAATTATTATTGAAAGGAAATTTTAGCAAACAATGTAAATTAAATTTAAGGTAACAAAGTACAGTGTAAACATATTACTCCTGTTCCTATGTAGGGAGTATATTCTAGACATATCGATCTCGCTGCCAAGTCACGTCCGAGTAACGTACAATTTTGGAAGGCATCGCTTCGATTATACACAATGTGCGAGGCTGAGTGGATATATAACTAATAGTGCTTTTTATATCGCCATCTGAGTAATAAAGTTAATCCAGGTCTCGTGTAGTGGTAATATCAAGCGGGGTGAGCGGCGTGAGGGAAGGAAACCGGCCGGCGTTGGCCACCTGTTCGCCGCGCGGTGGCGCGCGTGTGCCCCTCCCCGCTCCCCGCGCGCGGCCCCTCCGGCGCCCGGCGCCCGGCACCCTCGTAGGCCGCTGCGCGCGCTTCTGCCTTCCCACCATTCGTTCCGCGACGCGTCGTCTCGCCGGCCGGCTTCCGCTACATTCACCCGGGCTCATTCGCACCGCGTCCGTTAACCACACCGCTCCGATCGCACCCTGACCGACCCAGACATGACGGAGAGCACGGACACACCCGCGGCCGCCGCACCCGAAAAGACCCCGACCGAGAATGGCACCACAGAGACCCCACCGGAGGAGACTCCGGAGAAAGCTACCGAAGAAAAGGAAAAGGAATCTCCACCGCCAAAGGAGATGCGCGCGGTCGTCCTCACAGGCTACGGTGGCCTGAAGACTGTCAAAATCCTGAAGAAACCAGAGCCCACTGTTGGGGAAGGCGAGGTTCTCATACGCGTCAAAGCTTGGTAAGTCCATAATGTATTTAATTTTTTTTTATATCTGCTTGTTTAAATTTACCCGCAACGCAATTTATCTTGACGCCGGATACACACTCATCGAAATGTAAAATCGAACAGGTGCGATGCAACTTCGAGTCAAGCATTTTATTATATTATTTTAGTAATATTTATTTAAGATAAGCAACATATTTGTTTTCCGTCTTCTAAACAACTTATTGATGTTCAGCCCCAATAATTGAACGGCTATATGTAATAGCCGTTATCAATTTATTATTTTATTACATACGTTTTTAATGCATACTGCATCAGTATCCATTTTATTTGGGTGTTAATTTGTGCGACGAATCATCTTCGTAGTGAGTGCAAAATTTACGGGCGCGTTGAGTTGAGCGACGATGTAGGGTGTACACTACTTGCTTAGTGGTTCCTCGGGACTTGTCCCATTTTACTTAGCGAGTTTCGCCCGCCTCATTAACATCTGCCGTCGCCGCCACCGAGATGCACAGCATGCACCCGACCGATTGGAAATTCTGCACGCACACTCGCATCCACTGCCGGTCGCGCTATGCGACACGCCCTACGGCGGATTTACACTTCGACGACCGCCAATGCTACACCATGGTGTAGACCTGCATTATATTCGTGTTTTAATTCTCTGTAAATGTCGTGTAATCGTGTTCAGTCGACGATTTCGCCAGATCGTTGTTTATTCAAAAGAATATGGAAAAATGTTTTCGATCGGTATTCGAATAAGTTGCGTTCGCGCACGCATGTGTCCACCGGAGCGAGGAGTTACGCGGCCGCTGCATGGATGACTACAGCAAATTGATGTTATTTTGTCATATGAAACCGGAGCGAGCCCAGTTCGTGCGAAAGGGAGTTAAGCGCAGACTGACATTGTTCTTTGTTCGTTTTATCGCTCCAGTGCTTCAGATAATGCGGACGAACAGGCGAGTCGCGTCAACACACTACTTACACTCACCGCGACGCTTCGTATGAGTTATCTGCCAATTTTCTTGTTAAGTTAACTGCATTGTAAAAAAATCGTTTCGTTATCCCATTACGGTTTCAATAACAATGTTTACTTACAAATTGAGACGATGCTAGTTGCCTCTATGAAACGATTGCGATACGACTTGCTCGAGATCAAGTTTTGTTGCTATTTTGATATTTTTTATTATTGATTATATGCGACCGAATTCGCTGTGGTTTAAATATTTTGAGTTTAGATGGATGTGATCTGAACTTAATATATTGGCAATAGCAGAATACAAATTATTATGTATGCAAAACCTAGAAATAACACGGGGCAATTTTTCTATATAATAATCTTATCTTATCTTATTCTTATAATATATAAGAATTTCGTGTCACGTTGTTTGTCCGCGATGGAATCCTAACTACTGAACCGATTTTAATAAAATTTTGGACAGTTTGTGCAGATTGATCCAACTTGAGAGATAGGATAGTTTATTAGGAAACTCATTGGAAAAATTTACGTAAAAATATTTAAAGGCGATACGAAGTTCGCCGAGCCAGCTAGTTATTTTAAATATAGTTATAATATATGCAAAGAAAGATTATAACATCTTGTTAAAATTTCTTCGCTCACCTATAATATTTGTTTGAAAAAGTAAAACAGTTTATTGAGGCTCAAGAAAGCGGCTGGGACGCTAGGGTGCGAGGCGTAGGTGCAACGGGAGGTGTGCAGGGTGCATCCCGCTTGCGCTAAATATAGCGTGCTTATCGTTGACTTACTATGTAAATGACCGCGATATACTCAATGCCAGCTGCCGCGAAAATATAATCAGACTGGTTGCGCTTGCGTCTCGACCGGTACCATCTACGAGTTTGCTCTCTACTCGGTCCAGCAAAAACGTGTGAGTTCCGCCCACACGGGCGCTAGCTTCAAACCACCCGACAAGTCTATGACTGCCTAAGATAATATTGTTCTATCACAGTTTGTATGGGTACGAAAAACATCTGTTTTGAAAACCAGTTCTTGTTGTCTATATTTTTTTACTCTATAGACCAGTCATGTTAGATTGGACACATGCATTCTAAATTTTGATACAATATGCAGCGATGGTATTCATTTCACACGTGTAAGAGGAAAGAATTAAATGAGTTCAAGGATACGAAGTTTGAAACATTGAACTTAAACTGTAACTAGGTGATGTCGGTAGACAGACATGGAGTGTGTTGACCTACAATTAAATAGCCATTATATAAGGCCGCCGAATGTTTAAAATAATACATGTATAACGCGAGTCACGCATAGTCTACTAGAGTGACCACAGCTCCGCACGAACTGGGACTTTGGGTATTTATTCTACATATTATGTATATTTGTTCTAAAATAAGGTGAAACGTGTTGATCAGTTTACTTAAAAAAACGAGTGTGCTTTAGACCACACGACTGAAGTAAAACTTCTTTAGCTCTACTAACTTATATCTCCCTCTCAAATTCCGTTCGCCGTTTCCGTCACGCATTTACCAGCTTACTCCCCAAGTCAAGAGTTCGTAAGTTTTACTTCAAAAATGTTTCATTTACAAAGCAAAGACAATATTTATTTATCTTACGATGTAAGTAGGTATACTTAGATTACACTACCGTACGTAACACATATTTCCGAAATGATCCCTCATTCTCGTCTGTTACAACGCACAAGAGTTCGTTGTTTAATAGTGCTATTAATTTAATGATATGTAGCAGTTACAGAACGAATCCATCGTATTATGAGATGAGGCGGGATCACTGGATGTTGATCTCGTGCTTCGACTTTTTTTGTTACGTCTCGAGAAGGGCTTGGGGCCAATGAATAACGCGCCATTATTTTCAATTAGGTCAAGTCAGTGCCAGCAAGAGACGTCTTCCGAGAACAATCGGAGTACTCACGCCTCCTATAAGTGGCTTTCTTTTTTCCAAGAGTACTTAATTATATGTGAAGATGAGCAGCGTGATTGGGAAATGTGATGGTCGAGATGGTCGGTATTTTGTGAGCGTTAATTAATAGTCACCATTCACTTGTAGATATTGAGTAGACTTTTTTGAAAATCTAAGCTTTTATTAGATTATAATTCCTTGGAGCTATTACTTTGAATTGAAAATCCAGGTTATCGCGCGAAAGTTCGGAAATTATCAGATACGAATTTTAGTGGATTCTGTTGATGGATGCTAACTTTTCATTCCACAACTAATAAAACTAATCTGAAATTTTTATTTTATTGTCTCGTTGCGACAGTAAATTTGGACTAATTTACTGTCGCAACGAGACAATAAAATGAAATTTTCAGATTAGTGTGTAAACTCCGAATTCCCACAAATGTTTGGTACTCCATTAGCCTATTCATGAAATCCTCTCAGATACTCTAAGGTTGGCTGGAAGAGATCCCTGAGAGGTATAAGTTCGCCTTTGTACTTTTTCTTTAACTTGCTGTGTTGTAAATTTATTTTATTTACTATAAAGATATTACAAACAAACAAACTTTTGACAGAAACTTCGAATTATCATTTCGTAGTAAGCCCCGGTTCAAATAACACAAGAGAAACCATATTCCTGTACAACATTTAAATCATACAATATATAAAACTCTCTTAAATCACGGGTCAAGCCCTGTCATTTGATAGGCGTGCGCGGGGATATAGATCCAACACGTAGAGGCCCCTTTGAGAAGTTTGATGTAACATTACATTTGTTTTTTATTTTATGAGTTTATTAATACATAAGTTCTATATTTTGTGTGACTTAATTGTTGCACAGGAATGTGGTTTGTCTTGTGTTATTTGAACCGGGGCTTACTATTTTATTGCCGTCTATTTTATCTTTATTAATAAAAGGATGCCTCAAGAATTAACTATGTTACACAATGGATACATAAATCTTTACGGTTTACTACATGTCTCTATAGATATTTGTAAAAATAAAGCTTCCGCATATGAGATGAGACGTTTTCCAGGTACACAATATTGTATTTATTAACCAAATTTGACATACATTATGTGTCGAATTTTGTTAATTCGAATTAAAATAATGCTCAAGTTATAATGTTATTCGACAGCTACTTACTACTTACGCTAAATAGATATTACTATCTCAAAACTATGAACTCACATAGACCTTTCCTTTCAAATACTTTCCTTTTAAATAGGTGTTTGATTTATTTCGGTTTGATTTTATTGTATTACTGCCACAATCGTCTTTACGATTTATTTTATCTTCATCATTAACTACTGCTTCTTCGAAGTTTATTTCATGAAAGTTATCAAATGTCCTGACGAGTTTCCTGATATTTTTTGATCTAAGGAATGGCAAAGTAGTTTTACTTTGTAGACACATCGGTTTCGATTTGGGCTGTTTATGTTAATTGATGTGTAAATTCTTCTATAGATAAATTCCGATGTCTTGGTGGCCTAATTTGTCTTTCGTCATGTATCAAAATGATCGTGTTAATTGCTCACATCCTTTGCTTTGTTGGCGTATCAATTTAAAACCTAAAAATAGTCGCCCCTCGAGTACTGAGACCGAGCTCTATGGTATAAAGTGCAGTATTGTGCATTTTAATGGGCTCTGAAGCCACATAAGATGGGAGAGATGAATTTGTTTATTACCCTCTTCCTTATTGAGAGCGTCTGCGCGAGATAGCTTTCTTCCTATGAGTCACTAGAAAGTAATGTTCTCGAACTAACTCCATTCGAATAACTCGCTCGGTTGGTGTACCTGACTGCAAATTTGCAACAATCGAGTGGGTGGACTAGCCTTGCAATAACGTAGTACTATGTCTGACTACTAAGTCTGGCGGGTTTGCTTACGGATATACATGCAGCCCATGTATAAAATATATATTTCTATTGCTTTAGCCAAAGGTTTGACATTATTATTATTTTGATATTTTGGATTAAATAATTCTCCTTTCTAATGAGAATGGAAGTTATTCCATTCTCATTAGGATATACCAATTTATTTTTCAATTTAAATAAATTCATGCACAAAAAATAATGTCCAAGGTGGACTTAATCATTCTTTACCAGTCAGTCAACTTTATGATGGGTGGAGCAAAGATATGGTAGGCGCACAAGTTGGATATTATCAAATAGAATAATGAAATATTCATTCACCAAATTAAAGGAAACAAATTTATCAATATTTTATTACACTATAGGTCTGAGTATGGGACTGTGGTATGGGTGGAATATTACCTTAAAGTTTTTGTTAGGGGAATTATATTTTTTGTTGATTCCCGCGACTTTGTTCGCTATAAATCCATGCGACCGGATATCGTGACCCCTGCTTTATGAATTATGACATTCCATAGCTGAAAGATGCAAGCTATTCTTAAAACGACTGGAAAGTTATCTTTGCTAAGCTTCTAAATTAGATAATTAGCTATGCCATAAAACATAAATCCTTTTATATTAGTCTACTCAAGTTTCCGCGATGCGCGTAAACAGAGATTTCTCAAAAATGTTGCTTTGGCTTCTATTTGATGCAAAACATGTCCTGAATATCGTTTTCTTTTCCAATTGTAGAATCATATATCTATTTACTATCATTAAAGCGACTAACAAAACCATAGATGGATTTATCGCCCATATAGTAATTTATATTTTAAACTGTGGTATTGTGCTCTTATAGTAATTTTTATTTGAAAGCTGTACATTACAATAACAACGGCGTCTGTTAACTTTTTTTTTTTTATAATAATATGTTATCGTTAGCATGACCTGTGGGATGCAGTCCCTCATCCATCAATCAATCACGGCGGCAGCTCATGCGTGTGTTCGAATCATCAAGAACATCTTAAACATTTTATTGCCCCAAGACAAGATATTAATGTGTACTATGTTTGTTCGGTTTTAAGACTTTTGTGATGTAATCAAAAGAACAATTACTTAGTTTGTATGGCTATGGACGATGCGTCACAACCTCATTCTCGTAAACTATTTAAATGCATCTTTGATGAGTAAGCGCAAGTTAAGCTATCGCTTCTGACTCATAGCGTCATTGTAGCGAATACAATGATATTTGTCATTTTTCGCTACAGGACCTTAGAGCGTCTGCAGTATGAAGGAGGGATCGGTAGCATTTGTGTAAAGCCGCTTTATTGTTTTGATCACTGTTTGATGTTTGTTTATATTATTTAATACATTTTACAAAAATATGATCAGGGATTGGATAACTGAGCTGGAGATTTCGATCAGATTTTTGGATTCCAAAAATATACTACCACCAAATCCCAATGCTGGGATACTGGTCGTTCTTCAATCGACGGCGCATTAGAGTCTACTCCATCGTTGCTACTCAACTGCGGGGTAGCGGGCTAAAAATCAAAATTTGGTTTAATTCGGTAATATTCGTCTTCAGTTTAATCGGTGCTCCTGGAGTTGAATATGATTGCTTGTCATTAACCTAAACTGAAGCAAGGTTTTGAGATCAGCTCATAGAGCCGCAGTGCTAGACGCTCCTATTGGCATTTATTAATTAGAGTTATCACTAAAGCCGTTATACAAGGATGAAGATGAGATAACATTAGTGGATATTTTACTTGCTACAAAACCTATTAAACAATTGTTATGCAAATGTGATAGTCACAGTGGCTGACCACAATGTAGCACATTATAGTATTTATATTGTGGGCACCAACTACCATTGTTTAATTTAACTCGTGCGATTGAGGACTTATACGAGTAGCATTAGGGACGTTGGGAACATTCTGTTTCCGAATGTCATATAAAGTAAGGTTCCTTACTCAGCGCAATAGCTCCTTGTAGCGAGCCGGAACATGTGCTAGTGCCATATCTATAAAATCCTTCATCAGACAGCAGATGCGGCGGGCGGGTCTCGCCGGCCCGACAGCCGCCCGCGGGCACATTGTTCGCGGAGTCAATGAACTTACGAAAATGTTCCTTCGCTTATTGTGCCCATAATCGAATCAACTGGCCACTCTATATGGTAGTAAACACACTGCATTCTTAACTTTTTTTGACAAATAAAACGATCGTGAGGACGACAAATCTGCAGGATGTTCATCGCGAATTTTTGCGTCTTGATCAATTATTATATTCAATCATTGCTAACCACACGTTTAATAGGAATCTGATTTATAATTCAATCTAATAATAATGGAGTCGGGTGTCTGCCAGAATTATTTCATATTTGTGCTATTCATGTTAACGTTCCATTAGGTTCTCGTAAGCTATTGGTTTCTCGATCGGTGGGTAAATTGAATTGGAAAATCCCGTGACTCGATCCTCGCATGAAAAAGGGGTGTGGTTGCGTTAGTGCTGGGTGTCGGCTAGGTGGTGTGCGTCGCTCGGGGGTGAGGGTTGCGAGTGCTTCTGTAATGTCTGGCGCGGGCGGAGAGGGCGGAGGGGCCGGCAGCGTCAGATCAATACGGCGCGTCCCCTACCCGCGCCGCCGCCGCCTGTCCAATCTCCGCAGGCCCTACGTCTTTCGACGCCAATGCTTGTTTTTTTACAGCGCCCATTAAACATGCTCTTCGATAAATGAATAAAAGCATGTGTTGAATTTTTCTACGTTCGTCTAGCGGAATTTTGAATCATATTTCAATAATATGTAAGTATGTAGATACATGTTAATATCCGAATTTTCATTTTGCGTCTGTTTCTACGATTTGTCAAATCCAGTTATTTTAGGGTAGAGATTGTGAGCCTTGAGGGTCGTATAATCGAATGAACCTGTTGAATACTTTAATAAACTATGTAGGGTAGGCATCTAAGCATATGTAGCGGAAAGTATGTTTGGTGGGTTCCATCTACTGGATATTTACGATGGTTTTGGTACCTATAACTAGTGATGAAATTATCTCGAGAATATTCTTGCATGGAAAACCTTGACGAGAAATCGAGAGTAGGTAGGTACTCTCGGGAATTTATGGGAATTATTTTCCTTACGAATATTTTCTCTATGTCGGATGACCCATCACTCATCACTATCTAACAGACATTTCACTTTTCAAAGCTTGTATACCTATTACCGGACAAAGCAACTCGAACAATCAGCAGTCGGTAAAACCATTTCGATGTTACTTTATCTGAGGGTTCAAAATATGTATATGTAAATGGTAAATTGATGAACCAACTGGTGTACTGGTGCTCGACTACAGAGAAATGGAAATGTCGCTTCGGAATGGAATGGGCGATGGACGTGCCGTAATGATGTGAAAGTACTTATTAGAATTTTCCGTAGACGGAAAATTTTCCTTGTTATCTGTCCACTCGACTGTCATAATGACGTGTCATTTTATATCTGAATCCCCCGTGGCATAAATAAATATTATAATACTCACTCAGCATAACTTTTTGTTATTTCGTCAAAGGGTCAACTCTGCGCTGTCATGCGCTAGTAAACAGGAATGTCCTTTGAATTAGAAGTACGATGGGGTCCCTACTTTACATTTAAATTGCTAAAATGTTTTTTATGTTGTGCGTATTTTGTAAATTTGTTTCAGGATGTCACTAATGTTATAAAGAGAGAATAAGTATTTTATTTTTGTTTGTAATGAATAAACTCAAAAACTACTAGACAGATTTTAAAAATTATAGAATATCATATCACTGAGTAGCATAGACTATATTGTTAAATTAGAGATCCCTGCGAAAACTTTAAAAATTAAACCCAAGGTGTAAAAAATTAAACATTAAACTCCTTACATCGCATGAGCTGCTAAAGCTATTGAATATAGAACAAAACTTTACTAAAACCACAGCTAAAACATTAAAGAACATGTCAAAAGTCAATGATGTTATATGTCTAACTGTTGTATTAGGTTGGGGAAAAAGTCTTTTCGTATTTTATATGAAAATTCAAAACATTTTTTAATAAAGTTTATTTACATTTAACTAAAGTATGTAGGTGCCATTTTGTTCGATAACTTTTTGCCATCTTGTAGGTACAGACATGATCCCATTACTATAGAAATTTTGGGACTTCTGTTTAAAAAAACCACGACAAGTGGTTTTGGCAGTCTTCTCGTGATGTTAACCTGACATTGCCTAAAGAATTCTGAAGAGACCAAAACAGGTGGAAATCAGAAGGTGCAAGGTCAGGACTATACGGCGGATGAATTAACACCTCCCAGTCAAACTCTCTTAATTTTTGCTGAGTGGCTAAAAATGTGTGAGGTCTAGCGTTATCATGATGAAAAATCACACCCCTTCTGTTAATTAATTCCTGCCGCTTTCTCTCAACTTTTTGCTTTAATCTCATCAGTTGTTCACAGTAGAGTTCAGAATCGATAGTCCTGCCTGGCGGTAACAGCTCATAATGAATAATGCCCTTCCAATCCCACCATACACACAGCATCACCTTGTTGCGGGTTAACCCGGGTTTTGCCAGAGTCTGTGAAGCCTGACCGGCCTTTGACCACGACCTTTTTCGCACGTTCTTGTCGTACGTGATCCACTTTTCATCACCAGTTATAAGCTTCTTCAAAAACGGTTCGCTTTCATTACGTCTTAGTAAAGAATCGCAAATGAGTACACGGTTCATTAGGTTTCTTTCAGTGAGATCGTGAGGCACCCAAATATCGAGCTTTTTAGTGTACCCAGCTTTTTTCAAATGCGCCAAAACTGTTTTGTGGTCAATTCCTAATTCTTCAGCTACGTCATAACTACTGATATGCCGATCTTGCTCCATTTTTTCAAAAATGGCATCAATTTTATCCGTAACAGGGCGACCAGAGCGACGTGCATCTTTCACATCAAAATTTCCTGATTGAAAACGCTTAAACCAAATTTGTGCTACTCTCACAGACACTGCACTAGGTCCATAAACGTCACAAATTTTTTTCGCAGCTTGCATTGCATTGTTACCTTTTTTGTAGTAAAATTTTAAAATGAATCGAATTTCTTCATTAGATTCACTCATCTTGACAGTAAAAAAAACAAATGAAAATCACACATTTACCTAATTTGAATTTGGAATTATCTTTTTTAAAATTTAAACTTTTTAAAGATATCAAAACCTGCCAGATACAAATGGTATAACCAAAGAGATTTTATTACAAGTTCATACATACTATAATGCGAAAAGACTTTTTCCCCTACCTATTATAAAGAGTAATATTTATCATAACTACTTTTTTACATATATTTTTTTTAAATAAAAATAAAAATGATATTTATCGTTATCCGAATAAATGCCTTCGTAGTAAAGGCTGTTTCAGTAACCGTAGATGGCTTTTTGAATGATTGAAATCGGACATTTCGTTTAAAAGATATTAATTTAAAAATGTACTTAATCAAAGGAAGATTAACATTGCGGTGCGCGACGGGCGACGGATAGGATATCAAAGCGCGGAAGAGAGGAGTGATAACATCTTTTTTATACCACTAGCGTGACAAACAAGCGCACGACCTACCTGATGGCAAATAATTAATAAGTATTGCTGATGGCAGGGACTAGATTAAATCCTTTACTCTATGCTGATGGTAAGGAATCAGCAGATGTACGTTTGCGATATCAGAGGCATTACTCATGCGTCGCCGAAATGTTGGCGATAAATTTTAATACATATTATGCCCTTCCAGGATATGTAATGGCACAAAACTTTTGATAAAGGAGTTAGTTACGAGACAATCTAATTGTAGATACTCTATATCATTCGCCCCGCAGCCTGAAAACATGCTCACATTCCACGTATCCCGATGATACCAACGGATTTGCCTATATGTCTACAAAGGTTAGTTTACTGTAAAAATATATTTTGTCTTTACAGTAAATAAATCTTTCTAAAGACAAACTTTCTCAGTGGCTGGCATTGACCTAAGTAAAAGTGCTTTCCTCATGCGCAATTGTGTGTTGGCCTTTCTGGAATAGAATGTCCTGAAAATCAATATCAATGTTGCTGCCACCGACAAATAGTACCAACTGCTTAATGTTTTTCACAAATGTTCTGGAAAATGTCGTATGACATATACATATGTGATTTTTTTTTATTCTACGTCGGGTGGCAGATAAGCATACGGCCCGCCTGATATGGAGCGGATACCGTAGCCATATTAACGCTCGCAACATGAAATATCGTTTGCGCGGCGCCATTCCCGCAGCCAACGCAGCATCGCCTTCCTTTCTGGTGACCTTGCTCACTCGCAGGAACACAACAACCCTCAAGGGAATTGTTATTTGGCTGCGGTATTGAGGTGGAGGTACCTCCACCTCACAGAACATGTACATTCTAAGCTTACAATTACGCTCCCTACCTCTCTTCGTCAGAGCTTCGTTTGACAGTCAGCAGGGTGTACCGCGTGCAGGTGATGTTAGCTTAGGTTCAAAGATATTGATGAGCCACTTACACCTCGAATATTATATATTAATAATATTCTTATTTTTTTGTCATTACTTTTATCTATTAGCATGGTGTAAAGGTTTTTACAAGCTCGTGCCGGTGGTAGTTTATGACCCTTATATTACACACAATGAACTATATTGTTTCCGCAGATTCTTCTTTCGCGAATGATATAAGCAGCATTATACATAATTTAACAACATTCGAAATTTGTCAAAGCTATTTTTAGATGTGTATGTCGGTCTTATCTGTCATAAACATTAACGTGATTGTCGTAAACATGAGATATTTCTGTATGTAATATGATTTTAATTGACGATATCATCAATTGCGACTCCAAGAATAGACGTAGCTCCAGAGGAAGATTTTAATCTTAATTGCTTAATCCTTGAGTTTTTTAAAACGAGGTTACCGTTGTAGTAATTAAGTCCTTTATATATTTTATGATACCGCGGCCGTATGAGTGTGTTATTTGTGAAGATTGATGTGAAAAATAATGACTGTATCATTACCATTACTAATCTTTCAACATTAACTTTATAGCGCTTATATCTTCAATTGCATTGATATCTAGATGTAACGATACTTCAAAACAAATGCTTTATATGATATGAGTTAAATCGAGCAAGTTCTAGGCAAATGTAGAAAAAAAATGAAGTATGGCTGTGTCATGGACACAACCGTGTGTTGTACGTGAATACGTACGTTATATGCACTAAAATTCTCTCAAAATGGCAGCGCTTCCCCGCACCCGATGTTCCATAGTCCTTACTGAGCGTAATAAATTCTTTGATCCTTCATCTAACCAGGGGGCCTACCGGGGAAATCAGTGAATTTCATTCAATTTCTTGGTATTTATGTCCATTCCCACCCATGGAATTTCATCCAATTGGTACCGGGGAAACGTTGGACAACTGGGTGGTAATCACTGGGTATCACCATAGACAAAATTCTAGACGTATTAGTGCGGACAGTTCTTAAACGAATGATTTATCTAGTTTTAAGACCTGCGTTTCGTAATAATGTTGTAGCTTGTCTAGAATTTGAGAAATACTTATAATATATAATTTTTAAGAAAATATAGTTTTTATTTTTACTGTAAATTATTATTTTAAATTGTGATTATTACTTTGATAAAAAAAATAAAACAAATTAAACACAACTAAACGCAAAACTACAATGTAGTGGGGTATAATTTATAATCTGTGGTAAACGAAGTATTTTTAGACTGTGTGTCTTTGTTTACATAACCTACATTTAAATTCTTATTTTTATTTGAAATTATTTGAAGAAGGTGATATTTCACGGCTTTTTTTAAACATCTATCTGTAATTAAATAACATAAGAGGTGAAGTGTACAAGTGACTGACTACGGTCGACTTATATTTTTCTAGATGCCAGCGCTTATGGTTGTATCAAATGCCCAAGAGCGTTTGCTCTTGGATTGGATATGCACGCGAATCCTGCGCTGGCAACTGGGCGTGTTTCCTCGCATGCGGCACCCTTGTCCAAACGACAAGTGGGTGTCACTTGCAGCTAGGCTGAACGCGGTGGGGTCTGGAACCACCAAACCCCCCATAAAATGGAGAGACGTAAGTACTTTTCTGATGTTTTGTTATGAATTTGCATTATGTAAACAACATACAGTCAACAAAAGAGATATATAATCAGGAGTATCAGACGTACAGATATCTTAGTAAATAATTTGTGTTTGATACTGTAGGTATACCTACAAAACAATAGGTGGACTACCTATTGAAATGGTTTAATCCATGTCATTAGGCAGTTCATACGTATCTCTTATAAGTGTCTGTACCTACTATAGGTATGTATCTAGTCAAAACTAAAAATACTGACAAGTTACATCTATTAATGACTGCCAGGGTTATGGTATAACAAGGCTTACGCATGTTTTTGTTTCTTTCTTCCTGTCTTTGTTTATGTGCTAATAATCTTATGACAATAATTTCTACTTTGGTTCATTCCCTATAACACCACCAATATGACAGCACTGACTATCTGATGTAACAAGGCATATTATTATCATACAATACATTATTTCAAAAATACACCGGGGAAGGAGAGGGTAGGCCAAATGTCATCATTACTTCAATACTAATGAAAAAATATACAACGGTATGTGTTATGTTTCAGGATGCACCAATAAAGTTTATACAATTTAACTTTTTTTTTTCAGGCAACCGTTTTAATGTTGGTGCCCCGGAAGGATGAAAATAGATTGGCGAATGCAATTGACCGGTTAGCAACAGCAGCCGAAGAGAACAACAGGGTAGCTCAAGCTACTGCTTCGACACTGGAGCGGCTAGCTGTAGCCGCCGAAGACCTCGCAGATGCTGCTGTTGCCAACAACCAAATGTTGCAGCGACTGGTGAACGCCTTCGCAAGTCCGCGGCCGCAAGTTCGCCAATCCTTTAACTTGTGATTCGTACTATACGTAGTACTGTGACAGCGTGCCCAAGTAGTTTGTTTACCTATTTTAGTTTATAAATCGCAATTTACCTTTTTTATTTATTTTAGTATTTTATAAGTATACATGACAGAGGAATTCCTCTAATTATTTTATGTAAATTGAGCGTATTATATTTGTAATAAAAAGATACAATTGTCATTCTGAAATGTATGGTTATCGTCAGCTTAGAATGTTGTTTAGCATAATACGAATTGTTAATAAATACATTAATTTTGAAATAAAAACGGAGATGGGTGCAAACATATGTTGTAACACACACACACCCCGGTCACTCCATACGAGAAACAGACCGCGTCTCATTTGTGCAAATGTGTGTGAAGAAGCCTTAGGGTTTACTGCATATGCACCTTGCGCTGTAACGTAAGATGTTATACTTTTGATAATATTGTATTAATAAATATCTCTAAACGTTTATTTTGAATGATTGTGATTATGAGACTGCATTAAATACAGTTACCCTGATACAACAAATATTTCACACATTTTGTAATTGGTTATTGTACAATCTAATGTCAGTTCTTTCTTCCCTTTGATTTGTTTTGCAAACTGCTATATGTACGTATCTTATATTTTATAGTGCCTGTCTATACTTAAAGTTCCGTGATTTATGTATGGTATGTAAATTGTTCCGTCTTGACCGAGAGGTGAGCACTGCTTTATTTACCTGATTGTTTAATTGCACGTACAGATTGTGTTTGTATTGATTAGTGAGAAAATAAAACATTTTATTATTTTATTATTATTATTAGTTATCTATAAAAATTGTGGAATATAAAAATCCAAAAATGTTGACCTGTCAAATCAACGATTACATTAATATAATGTGTAAAATTCGTTGTTAAAACTGGAAAAAAATAATTTAAAAACAAATAGTTTAATTGTATTGATTAAAAATAAGAAATAAATCATTTTACCATTTAAGTTTAGTTGAGGATAGATTATATACTACGAACGAATTTTCGTAATACGCGGCGCAGTTCCACATTCGACTCGAGGTGGGGTCGCCATACTGTTTGTAGTACTATTATAACTTATGCTGTGGTTTAAAACTAACTCTGTGATTTACGTACATTCTTGTTTTTATATATGTACTTACTGTTAAATAAATGATTTAATTCTTTATAAATGTATGTTATTACGAACGAACTATTTATTTTCCTTGAGTTATTTAAATTAGTGTTTGCGACCGTGCCGTTTTGGGGTGTTCATCAAGATCTTCGAACCAAAGCCAACTTCACTTGCACGTGGTGCACCCTGCTGACTGACAAACGAAGCTCTGGCGAAAAGAGAGGTAGGGAGCGTAATTGTAAGCTACCCGACTGGGGAATGTACCTCCACCTCACAGAATACCGCAGCCAAATAACAATTCCCTTGAGGGTTGTTGTGTTCCTGTGAGTGAGTGAGGTCACCAGAAAAAAAGGAAGGAGATACTGAGTTGGCAGCGTGGGTGGCGGCGCGCAAGCAATACTTTATGTTGCAATCGTTAATATGGCTACGATAACCGCTTCACATCAGGCGGGCCGTATGCTTGTCTGCCACCCGAAGTAGTATAAAAAAAAATAGAAGCTCGCTGTTTTGTATTACTATAGGCTACAGTGATTACTTTCCATCGACCATCAGGTTTTTTATAGCTCTCGTGATAAATCAACCTACTTTGATTTCTGGGTGCACTGCTGATGAGCGTTGGGCCGTTGACAAAAACGGAGCCAAATCGTTGCACAAAGTCAGAAAATGCGACTTTGATAACCTAAAATTATCAATAAAACTGCTCTCTGACAAGAGCATAGGCTAGCTGCTATCACGTAGCATCCTGCGCTCTAAGGTCTCGAGCTTCTTGAGCCGTTCCTCTTCCGCTGCAGCAGATAATGCCGCTAACGCCATAGTTCGTGTAAAACACAGATTACAAGACACAAACATTCAATATTGCACTAACACACTATAGTAATAATAAAAGCCTTTATTCAGACATATTACATGAAATAAAAATAAAAATAACTTCTTCAACACATTTGTTGCATGTTTCCATTTAAATTGGCAGTATCAAGTCCACTTGTTTTTTTCCATCGATAACCATGCCTGTTTGCCTTTTATAGGCAAAGGCCTCCCCCAACTTTTTCCATTTTTGTCTATCCATTGCCGTTGTTGTCCAGCCTACACCTGCTGTAACCCTTATTTCATCGGCCCATCTTCGAAATGGCCTGCCTCTTTTCCTTTTCCTGTGTCCAGTAAACCAGTGCATTATTGTCTTTGACCATTTGTCTTTACCTCTAATGGTATGGCCTGCCCATTTCCATTTTAGTTTTCTTATTATTACTGTAACGTTGTTTGTTCTTTTCGTTTGTTCTATTATGGTTGAGTTCCTGATTCTATCTGATAGCTTTTTTCCCATCATGCTCCTTTCCATAGCGTTCTGGCAAGTATCCAGTTTCCTGTCATGGGTTTTATTAGTTGCCCACACACACAATACACTATAGTAGAAGGGTTTAAAGAGAGACGAACTTCTTAGCTTCCATGGATTCACCGTGCGGGTGCCAGGTCCATCGTGTGGCAGAGAGAGAAACCCCAAGTAGATCCCGAGACTTATGACACGGGTGTAGGTTTAAGGGGCCCCTTTCCGACGTACATCAACACTCACCTTCATTTCACTTGTGTTTCTCTCCCTGCCCTGCCAAATCTGGTATAAACCTGCTAATGCAGCTTTAGATACTCGTTCTAGTATAGAACTTACTGCACTTCTGGGCAAGCCAAGGTCTTTCAGCAGGTTATAGAGAGATTTTGCTGGTATACCTCTCGCTCCTACTTTTACAGCGTATAGATTAACTACATAGCCGCTTTTTGTTAATTCGTTTAGGAGGTCATAATATTTGTACAAATAGAAACAAAAAATAAGTAATAACTAGCAAAAGTTGGTAGAAATACGAATATTCAGTTCAAACCGACCACAGTAAGGTAGACTGTTTCAACTGACAGTTCTCATTACCGGTGGATCTTCACCCATTGATATTCGTTTTTTCGGCGGTAACTACAAATGTCAAAGTCTAAGCATATCATTCATTCAAAGATCCCTCGAACACGTGTCACTGGTAAAGGAATTGAAGACCGGCGGACATCGTTTCACCGGTGCGACGATATCCGTTTAGTGGACGAACGGTGTCATTTTAGCCAAATGGTAATCGTATTCACGTTGCGCGGTAGACTCCCAGTCATGTGATTGAATTTTGGATGGAGATGGTAGATTTGTAGCTGCAACCCTAAACTGTATGCCCCAATTTTTTATCATTCGTTTTTTTTAATTGCCTCCCTACGGAAGCAATTTTAAAGACGTATTCACGTCGAAATATTCATTTAATCAAAACAATCTAATCTTAAAAGACTGATGGATTATTTTATTAATTATTGGTGGTAGTGTTAAGCCGGAGATGATCCCGCGATCCGCGAATACGCCAGAGGCTGGAACGTGCTTAGAGTACAAATTTCACTGACGCAGTATAAATCTATATTTAGTTTAGTTGTGTAAAGCCACCCTTCATAGCGATCTGGCGCGCCCTAATATGCTGGCATCTAAGTTCCGACACCTTTTTTGTCGTAACATTCGCTGGAACGGTTAAAGTTGAATCTATGATTTAGTGTTGCTTGTTGACGATACTTGACTTATCGATGAAACTATGACCTCTTGTTTTTTACGAATTTTAAGATAACATTTTTTTGTACGTCAAAATGAAGTGAGATACACTAATAATAAAAAATAACAATTAGGTAAGTAGCATTTTGTCTGAACTCTGAAGTTGTTTACTTGAGTTGAAACAAAATGGAAATTGGCATTTTTAGATTAGATTACTGAATGCCGAATAAGGACTCTTATTAGAAAAAAATAGGTAAAGGCTAATGTATTTAAACATATTATTAGTTATAACCAGAAACAGGGAAAACTGTAAAGCAATCGATAAACGAGGATGTGGATCAAAACCCTCAGAAATGTATACGATAAGGCCATATAAGCTGTGAATCATACGAAAAATATGAAAATTATATGAAAATGTCGATGATAAGTAGACAATGTTTTAGAGGCTCTTCTATGCAATTATGCGATTCAAATAGAGATAAAGGCTGTATAAATACCGTGGGCATTATACAGTAACAATTGTATAATACCGTATTATAACAACATTGGCAGTATAATATGTATAAATATATTTTGACCTTGATTTGCCTATGATTTGATTAGATATATATTTTCGAAATTATTATTTAGCATCTCGGGGTCAAGTTCAAAACACAAAATAATTTAAAAAATAGTACCCACATACAATAACTTAGTGTGAATTTACTTTTTTATGATGTACAGTAACAAAGACAAGTCCCGCGAGTAGAGATGAGCGGTGGAAAAATCCGGCTCAATTTCCGGGTTTTTTTCTGGAAAATCTCCAGTTGTCGGGGTTTTTCATTATTTGTTATAATTATCATGCATTTTTAAGGTCCCTGTTTTGAAATCCCTATGGGACCACTGTCCGTCCGCTAAATTGCAGTTATATTACCGTCTACCTTGCATTATCATTTACTATGCTATACACATATATTTTTATAATGGCAATGTGATTAAGCTTACAATTGTAAGGAATTTCGCGCTATTTTTTTTATACTACGTCGGGTGGCAGACAAGCGTACGGTCCGCTTGATGTGAAGCGGTTGCCGCAGCCATATTAACGCTCGCAACAACGCTCAAGGGAATTGTTATTTGGCTAAATAAAACATTATTTTAAATATTTTGCTTCAAAAAACATAATACAAATCATACGGTATTTTATTGTATATGGTAATATATAGTATTATACGTTACATTTTCAACTATAGATTCAAATATTTTTACTAAAAATATGAATCGATAAGTCATTGGACAACTCTATCTATAGTATACGACGTTGTGTTATGTTCCGTTTATGAGTAAGTGTGGGCCGGTGTGATGTTTTTTTGTCGCCCGCATGTGTTACAGAGGGTCGACTACTGTCCCATGAACACATGATTGTAGCTGCAGCTACCTACATAACATTAGCTCATTTTGGGACTCACGAAAGTTAAGTGAGTGGAGTTCGTAGAAGCCACCGATGTTTCCGATTTATATGGGTGTTGGAGTGCTTCCTTCCTCAGGCTCTTGAAGATAATTAGGTAATCAAAGCGTTGACAGTTTTTCTTTAGCTATAACAGTTTGGCCAAATACTTTCACGGGGAACAAATACAGTAGTAAATTTTCAAATACATATAAACAAATTACCTATAAGACATATTTCTATATATAAACTTATGTAAATAATCTAATATATAAAATTCTCATGTCACAGTTTTAGTTACCATACTCCTCCGAAACGGCTTGACCGATTTTTTATGAAATTTTATATGTATATTATAGGTTTAAGACTAAGTTGTTATCTATTTTTAATGACAAAACAACGTTTGCCGGTTCAGCTAAGTTACCTTTAAATTTATTAAAAAGTCTCGTTAGGCATTAAGAAATGCACAACGAAATTAAATAGTAAAGAACTCAGCAACAATTTGAATTTTTTCCTAACATCATACATGTATGTATAATAAAACCATCGATCAAACCGTGACATGGACAGAAAACGATTACCTACTGATAGTGATCGAATAAACATGGCGAAACAATATAGGACCAATGTAGTTATTTGTTCAGGATGAGGGGTTTGCTATCTTGTTGTCCAAATAATCTGAAGAATTCCATTGCTTGGGCAGTTTTCTTCGTATTATCATTATTTCCAGCGAATGTTTGAATAAAATCAACCCTTATTTGTTTTCTTTATCTTGACAAAGATAAACGAGGAATCCCATAGATAATAATACTTAAAATGTTAAAGGTTTTCCAAGAAAACGCCTCTCGAGGGTTATTTTCTTCCACATTTATTTCCGACAGAATTATTAAATATTCTTCGCAAGTATTGCCTTATTGGACTGAAATGTTATTGAATTTCAGCGAGCATAATTTGATGTTTGACGTATCTAATAAAAATAATGGATCGACTTTGTGAAAAATATAATTATTGTGGAACTGAATATATTTTTCTGAAGCTGAATATATAACTGAAACAACTTTACGAAGTTCTTAATGTTTCTCTTTTAGTTACTTATGTATTATAGATAATTGATTTTATATACGTTTACGATAAAACAAAAAGAAATCTGAAATAGCTTCATATGAGGTATTTGGAAGTAGTGAAAATTGGTGTCTATCACGCATTACTATTTTCTAACATAAAGCCACTTTCATCACTCGGGCACAATACATTTTAATAAAAATAGACGAACAGAATAATGTAACGCGCAAAAAGCAGCTTTCGCCGTAAGCTACTGTACAGACACGAGTGTTTGAACCAGTTCAAAATCAAGGGCTACTTATCAGCGATCGGCCGCAACCGGCCCCGGCCTCTGTACGTGATAATTGCTTGCTTGGCTATCAATCGAATTCTTGTCTGTTTTAAATCCAATCGTTATGCAGTGTTACTCATGTGTACACTCTTTGTTCTGGCACTCTACGTAGGGAGTTAATGACGACGGTTCGGTTTATTAACCTAGTCAGCCACCCCACAGCTAAATACTCAACTGTCTGTGGAATGCAAGTTCACTTCCTGAGTGGACAATTAAATGGGATGACTTCGCGACTGATGACGTATGAATGGCTTGAACATGACTTACTAATTCCCTTGCTAATTAATGCGAAGCATAGCGGACCCAATAACTAATTATAATATTATATGACGAGCTCGGTGGTCCAATGGTTAGCAATGGTCACTTTCACTCCGAGGTCGCGAGTTCGATCCTCGCACAAGACAAATATTTGTGTGCATGAACATGTCTGTTTGTCTTGGTCTGGGTGTTTTCTATGTTATTATATGTAAGTTACAAAACAAAAATGTATTTAAGTATTATTATATATCAGTAGTCTAGTACCCATGTACAAGCTTTGCTTAGTTTGGGACTAGATGGCCGTGTGTAATTTGTCCAGTAATATTAATTAATTTATTATTTTAAATTATCTTCATACTTATGGTTATATACATATGTTTTTGGTTCAGCAGATTTGTCACTGGAATCCAGTTCTATAGCCTACCGAAGAGTGCACTAACTCTGATGTACCTACGCACTTCCAGTGCAATTAAAACTTTATTATATATACATAAAGCCAAACCTGTTACATTACTGAATATAGTGTGAATATGTAATCAGTAAACTATGCAGTAGGACTTAGCGACTCGACACGGTCACACACGGCTGCCGGCCGATATGGCTCATCACTGGATAGATAGGAAGCCGATAGTGGCGTGTGTCATATTGTATTCATTCTGGATGTACCGCTAGCCGGATATTAACACGTTTTTAGAAAGCACCTGCATTGTTGCTCCCGGTGGCTCCACTGTCGCGGAAGTTGGGCCTTCGAATTGATTCCGTCTATTGATTGGGATCATGGGTATTCGCAAGCTCTATAGAAAAGCTGCAATGCAATCGGTGCAGTCTTTGTTCGGCGCATTCAGTTTTACAAACTCTATAGATATTAAATATACACCTCTAATATACGACAAAACGTATATTTCTCCGTTTATTGTAAATATGTATAGCTTTTCTGGAGTTTTCCAATAATACAGACAGATGCTACTGTTATTCCATTTTTCTGGGTCAAGCTGACATTTTTGCCGATAGAACGACCATTTTGTCGTTTCAGAAAAGGAAAGGATTTTTTTGCGGGCAATAGAAATTGCTTAGTACACGTATATTTTTTTGGTGGCTTTATTGTCACGTCAGCCAGTATTGACCAGACCTACTGACACAATTCTTTGCTGCACGCGACATTTTTTTTATTCTATTCTAGTAAAACCCGCAATGAACAATATAAAGTCTATGATACACGAACTTTCACTGCACTGCGTGTGTAACTTCAACGTAATTAATGTTAACGTGGTTATTTATATGAATCACTGTTTCGTCTATTTGAATATCAGCACTTGTCAATATAGACATATTAACGTTATTATTGGATTCAGTCCACGCAGTTTCCTGTATCCTGTGCATTTGCTAATGGATGTAATACAAAACAAGCGCAATGTTCAATACGTGTTAGTATTGAATACAAATGATTCATAAATTACGAGAACAAGGAAATTCCATTCAGTACGTTTGACGACGCATGAACTAAAGTATAATGAGGTATTCGCAAATAGTCCTCTCAATAATGCCATACCAGTCGTCTATGACTCACATAGAATACTGGTATTCTAATTAACTAGAACTTATTGATGCGTATGCCTTTATCACGCAGCTATGTACTATGTAAATAAGTCAACATATAGTATGACTTAGAAATTGCATTCATACAAGAATTAATAACAATTATTGTAAATCTAATCAGGTAGGTAATACACCAGAGGGGCAATTCTCGTAATTAAAATGTAGTCAAAATTCAGTTTCGATCTAGTCTCGATGTCACAAATGTCAAATTAGGTATTCTCGTAACAGGATATAAAATTTCTAAATTTAATTTAAAGTGTGATGGTATCGAAAAGTAAACAAACTAAGAATAGAATTCTTTTATGAATGTGTATTGATATTCATTAATCAATGAAATCAAGTATATTATTTTAGTCAATCCATAATTCAATCTCGGTTCGGTCAACTTTCATTCTGCAATCGTAAAATAATTACTAGAATTGCTATTCTGATTTCATCGATTTCGCATTACATATATTGAAAGAAGACCTTGTATTTAGTGATTTTACAGCATAAGTAGGTAGACATCGGTACCAATCTGCTGCACATAGTGTAAATACTTCTGCACTATCTGTCGTAAATATACCCTACCAACATCTAAAGACAAATCTGTAAAGACAAATGTCGGCAAAATGACACCTGAATCAATCAACTATTACAAAATTATGTCTACATAATATTTAAGGAAAATTAAGGTACTGTCGTTAGTATTTCTGGTGTAGAAACATCGAATATTTACTGGTTGATGTCATCACCAGCAATCAGCAGCGAAACCACTAGAACTAATTAAATGTTTGGTTTTCTATTTAACGTAGACGAAACTCCCCTGTTACGTTGCCCATTTAGACCATCAAGGTCTAATGATCCTATGTAATTTATAAAGATCTGTATATAATGATATTAGGGTGAGCTATTTTTTTATGGCAAACAAGCATAACGGACTGGCCCGTCCGACGGTAAGCAGTTACCGTAAGCTATGAATGTGAACGATTCGAAAATGTGCACGATGTAGCGGAATATTTCACTTTCTTGTTTAGATAGTGCAACATATGTGTTCAATTTATAGTTCTTTTGACTCATTCAACCTACCGCTAATTAAACTTTCTCATCACATTAATAAAACTATTGCTTTCAACGTAGTCCAACTATAGAAGACGAGAGCATCTGTTAAAGTAAGACATCGTTATAATGTAACAGCAAGCAAATGTCTAGAATAATGTTTTGTTAAGTAAAGTTGTTAATAAGAAGGGCAGCTTCGTTTCACAGGACATTCATGAGAATGTTTCGCTGAGGGCCCTAAAAATAACTGTCGTTAATTTGTCATGCACTGTTTATTACGCACTCGGTAGCGTGACGCCCGACTTCATTTCTCAAGTTTGAATAAAATTCACTTCAGGGATTTTCAATTACTGCGCCGTACGTATTATATAGAAGGAACAAATGGCTTACCAATTCTGACGAAGTTTCAAGGTCTTTTCATTAACTTCGACGCTTAATTGGACCCAATTAGTGCGGATTACCAACGTTTCAGAAATTCGTTTCAGACTCGCTTTCTTCTTAAATTACAGTACAATATTGTAATTAACGATATTACAGTAAATTGAGTTCACTTTTTTTTACATTATAAGCATTTAAACAAATGCGGAAGATATATCCTAAATAGATCGCTATAAAATTGAGCGCGCTTGTCGAATAGTAAATGCGTCGGTTCTTCGTAACTTTTATTTATTGGGGGTAATAAAGTTGATATTGTAAGTTAGTCGGTGTTCGGAAGCAATAAGTGCCGGCACTTCCACTACTGTAGACGACGATACTCGTAACATGAAACATGACCCGACCGAACGGAAGGAGAGTTTTAAAAAGTTATATTGAGAAACACTCGCTGCATTACAATTAACAGCCTTACTTGAAAACACGTTAATTCTTCCGTACCCAGCTATCGAAATTCTTCGAGAAGTATTCAGAAGTGTTTCATTGTTAATTTCTTACATTATGTTGTTGAAAGCGAAAGTGCAAAGTTGAGTTTTTTTACTGTTATTTAAAGCAAGGTAAGCGCAATTATGAAAATTTTGCTGCAGGCACTCGATCGTGACGCTTAACATCTACTTCAAGTTCCTATTATAGACAGAAGCGAATGCGGCACGCATTTTTTAGTAAACAAAGCAATCGAGTCGAGGGCGGTTTCGTCAAGAGTGATGGCTCCATTCTTCGCAATTTATTCGTAACCCACTCGATGCATAGTAACTGACGTGTATTTTGGGCTTTCAGTCCATACTGCCACTTAATATCGATTTACCTAGACCCACCGGCAGACCCTGTTAAGCTTGCCTGTATTAGTAGGTAGGTATACTCGGTAAGTAATCATTAGCGTACTATTACTTATTCTGTGTCATTAGTTAACTTACAGGCTATGTAGGGTGTAGACACAACCTAGCTGGTATTATAGGAGCCCCGCCGCCTCGTCACCGCCGCCGTCGCGACGCCGCGCCACCAGGTCGCGACGTACCCAACCCCGTTGCAATTTAAAATTACCCCGTACTGGGGGTGTTCACTCATTCTCGCGTTCATTTTAAATGACCGATTGTAAATTGTAAATACACACGTGAAAGGGCGATCTGCAATACGAAGAGTAATTTATTCAAAATTATTCCTAGCATCATTCGGCTGTTGCTTACTAAACCGGAAAGTTATCTGAATTGCGTGAATAGAAAATTGCGAGCGTCACATTAATCGCATTAAATGCTTCGGGGTGTAATCTATTCAAGACTGTCTGTTCTGAAAATTTGTAAATATGTTATTACAATTCATAACATTAATATCTAAATTACTAGTGTGGAAAAGGGATAAGAAATAAGAGTAGCTAATCGAAGAGGTGACGGCTTGTAATTTTATTTTACGGGAAAAGAACAAACGGGTGATTATGATCTAAATTACTAATGAAATATGTACTTTTAAGAATCGCTTAATTATTTTTTCTTGATGTCAATCGTTATCATAAAGAAATTAAAATGTTCCCGCAGCATTTGCTTACTACATGACAATCATGAAGCACTTCATCGTTGAGCTTCTTGAAAATGGATCGGTAATCATTGAGATATAAGTACTGTCTACGTAGTACTTATATCTCAATGTCGGTAATTAAGATAACTGACGGCTTCTCGTTCGCATGGTACTGGTCCCACTGTGGTCTTTTGGTAAATTAGTTTCAGTTAGGTTTTACCTATTTAAAAGTCTTTAAGTCAAGCCTTCGACTTGAATACGTATTCAACCGCGTTAAAGTGGACATTTAATCGAATTCGTTATACGTAGGTATAAACACCGCGATTAGGATATTCAATGTTCTGTGACGATTACAAAATGTAAGTTGAGCCATTCCCAAACTTTTAATTGCGAACGTTACGGCATTACAGTGTGATTTTACGGTTTAATAACAATAACGTTACCTGCTCAGGACGTGCGCGTAACGAACTATTGTTGAAGGAAGCTATTCAATTCTCTGTTGAATAATCGGTCAGGTAGCGTGCGTAAAATTCGATACGACTGAGCCTCGCAGTCGGAGATTATCACGGATTAACATTCCTCCCGTCGATATGGGTCCGCAGCGGTTCCCGATAATGTAGGACAAAGCTTTTTTCATAATAAAACGATAGCACCCGCTCCTAATTTATCCAATAAAACGTATGCGGGCGTCGGGCGACATCATGGCGAGGCGACTATCGACTCATTCCACTCCCATTCCCATGTCGCCGTAATTATTCAGAATTACGGGGCTCGATGTATTAATATCGGCATTGTGATAGCGGCCGGGTAGCGGCCGTGCCCGCCGGACCCCTCGGTGCCTGACAGACAATCCTCCGTCATTTGCCTATGTTGACTCAATAATTTACAAATACGTAAACAATTAAAACACGATGTAACTGAATGGACGTGATTCATTCATTGTGAGTGCGCTTTATGTACAGGAAGTCAAGGTATAAATTAGTCGGCAAATAAGCAGAGCGATCGCCTCTGATTCACGCTTCTTATAAATACTGCGGTATTTCACAGGAATTTAGCGTCTATGAATAAAAGGCACTTCACGATGTTAGGCCTACTTACACAATATGTGTGTAAATTAGCACTAAGTACAATCGTGTGATTATTTTCGGCGTGTGGCAACGAAGTGGGCACCTCGAACTTTTGTTTACGGTGGATTAACCCCGGAATTCTCCATTAGTGTCGAACTGGGAATACGATCTTAAACAGGCCGTTTAAATTAGATCGAGCCCATCAAGTGTTCCGCATTTTTGACGTGGCTGGATTACAAAATTTGCTCTACTAAGGATTTATTATGTTTTATGTAATAAAATTTATGATCATCATTAGCAGGCACCTACTAGACGTTCATCATTTTTGGTTTATGTACGAGTATGTATGTTCTAGGTAAGTGAAACTGCATTATTCTGCATCAGACAGAACCTAGGGTGCGTGCAAATGCGAGATACTTTATTTTTCGATACCTCCAACTAACCATTTACAATATGCTTCTTGTTATGCAATTGTACATTATAAATTTCTCATTTTCTTCTGTATGTCACGTTTACTATAACGATCTTACAGATTAGTTTCGCTTTATAACTTGAACGAATCTATTGTCATCGTCAATAACGACGCATTGGTTGAAAGCATATGAGATTTACAAGATTAAAAGTTAATCCAACAAAATCCATTTTTTTTATTTATAACTTCTATTACATCAAAAGAAAAACGCAGTATATGGTGCCCTGATGTTTTAATCGAAGAAAAAAAATATTTATATTTTTTTATACCTTGCGTGGCAAATAAGCGTACGAACCGCCAACGGAAAGCAGTCATCGTAGCCTATGGACCGTAGCGACACCAGAGGCATCATTCACGCTTTGCCGACCCTGCAAAAACCCCTTAAAGCCTTTATTGAAAAACCCAATTTTTAAGTCTTCTACTAATAACTTGCCAAAAAGTTTACATTAGCGGTGTAATTTTAAGTAAGTATATTTATTGGTTTCTATTTCTGAACTACAAACATTCAGTCGCCATTTATAAATCATCTATTACATGCCGTTCGTGATTACATGTAATGTATGTGGTAAAAAAACAACTTGTTTTTACATTTTTGTATAAATAGAGTATGTTACGTCCAATTAAAAACTTTGGATCTAAGTAGTGCTAAGCGCTCACAGTTTCCACCTCTTATAATTTTTTTTTATACTACTTCGGGCGACAGACAAGCATACGACTCGCCTGATGTGAAGCGGTTACCATAACCCTATTAACGCTCGCAACAGGAAATATCGCTGGCGCGCCGCTATCCCCGCTGCCAACGCAGCAACTTCTTTTCTGGTGACCTCACTCACTCGCAGGAACACAACAACTCTCAAGGGAATTGTTATTTGGCTGCGGTATTCTGTGAGGTGGAGGTACTTCCCTAGTCGGGCAGCTTATAAATACACTGTACACTACCTCTCTTTCGCTAGACGGCAGGGTACACCATGTGCAGGTAAGGTTCGCTTTGGCTGTAAAGATCGTGGTGAGCCACTTACACCCCATTAACTAAATCGAAGGTTGGGATATTTGCACGTGGAACTCTTCCGTGCCAGTATGTAATGTAATATGAGGCAATATTGCGCGAGTTCCACCGTTTATTATGTTTGTAGCATTAGGGTAGGGTATTTTTGGACTTGTTTTAGCTTTAACCCAATGGTATTTCCTTGTTTAGGTGTACGAGTATACGCCTGTGCGTATTCACGGAATGTACAGTCAGTGAAATAATATTCTTACTTGCAAAGTTTGTACTCTGCATTATATATATAAATAGATTTGGATGAAATTTGGCATAGATATAGTATAATTATTAAGGTCTGGATTAACACATAGGACACTTTTTATCCCGGTACTGTGCATGTAGTGTGTTGACTTTGAGCCCGAGTTCCAACAAGAGCTCTAATGGTAAGTATGCAGATATATACCGTTTCATGCGATGTTTGATGTGAATATTGGTTATTTTGATGAACATGATACAGTCATTGATTATATAAGCTGAAAGGCAATGATTCTACCTATAATGTTTGCAGGAAAAGCCTCTCCTTTCAGCATTGTTATACATCCTTTATAACTAAGCCTGCGTAAAGTCACAAGTACAAATATCTGAGATTCAGTTTTAAATTATTTACATATTGTATTTCCGCAGATATTGCTTCAACTACTGTTTATTGCATATAGCTATGTAAATATACTTACCTACCTCTAGCTATTGAAGCGTCGTGTACGTAACACGCGGAGCTATTGTGTGTCGGTGTCGGCCGACAAATAAGTCTATCTATTATGTTGATACGTCGAAGGGAGACAATCGCATAATATCGATTACATCGCGGGTGCCAGCCAGCCAACCTGCGGACGACGCCACCGCGCGATTTAGCAACTCGCTCACGTAGCGGGTACTCGCCGTCGCGTCCGATTTACATACGTACACGTACCTACCTAATTACATGATTATTTCCACCTTTGTATCTAGCCCAACTATAATTTTGTTAGTGCAAAATTCATGTCTAAAGAAGCGTAATAATTCGAATTTCATCGTAGGTAATCGGGGTAATTATTTTCGTCTTTCAGTATGTGTAAAAACACTTGCAGAGTGCGTGTTAGCCTCGCGAATTAAAGGTCCGTTACGTACTTATAGATATGTATTACCATAGCCATATTTTTTGCCATATTATAAACATGTATACATCGCATGATATTCAAAAAAGATTTGCTCTTCAGCTACATCAAAGGTACATAAAAAAAAACGCCGCGGACGGCAGTACGACAGTATCAAGTCGTGTGAAGCTTTTTTTAGTAGGTAATTGTTGTCATATTGATGAGTAGATTAATGTTCATTTTCGACTTAATTTATCCTAAAATTGGTGTTAGAAGTGACCACTCACCAGTCAGTATACATTGCATATTTTATTTCCACTACTACCTTTCGTAGCACCGGTCGTGTCAGCCTACCTAAAATAAAAACTATTTAGATATTACATGGAATATTTTCAACGATCACCGTAGACGCAGTTTGATGCCAGTGACGTACGAGTATCTATCTGTTCTTTCATCCTCACATTGGTATCTTTACGATTCATTTCATTGAATATTCATATCGAATCATCCAGATGGACGGCGACCTCGTAAAATCGAGCTTTTAATACGAAATAAAAGCGAAATCGATCTAGATGGCGAATAACTATTCCTACATGACAAACGCTTTGAATCAATCCACAATGAATTCTTTGCTCTTCAAATAGGTCTATAATATACTACAATAGCATTATCTAATTTTCTTCCATAGTAATTCTCTCACGTCCATAAATGTAGATACCAATTGATGTGTGTCCATGTAGATCATGTGAAGAAACTTTGTCTTATTAAGGAGTCTTATCACCAGTGGTGGAGAGAAAAATGTGACAAGATACATGGACAAGGCCGGAATAACTTTCTGAATTGCCTTCAAATTAGGTACAGACATATTTTTTTTTCCGTCAGAATTTTGACGTGATAACGTCTTATAAATCGATTAACGCTGGCTACACGCACGAAAAAGCATGACTCATTGTCACGTTCCGACCGAGCCGAGCATGCAAACGAGAGCACGGCTTGTGACGCTTCTATCTCTCTTCCACTCATGTTTTCTTATGACGTTATCACGTAAAATTATCGCCCGTAAATCGACTTTACAGTCAACTTATTTTTTTCAATTTGTTTTTATTCAAATTCTGATTGTGTGAGAGTAGCTCATGCGTTTTATATCATGATGATGATTTTGCAACGTTTACAAAACAAATTTTAGATGCCCTATATGTATGAGGGTGTTCGGCAGCCGTCACAAACAACATACCATACGTATAATTATCGACATGATTAAATATTTAAATATGAAATTATTTATGCTACCCATGCGTCCATTGTACGCGTCATAACAAATGACTGCCGCATTCCTTCCTGGCCCCACAATTAATTACGTATCTACCAGTAGTTTGTTAACTTGTCCTAACAAACAGGGATCAAAATGTAGCAAGAACGTGTGTGTATTCCAGTTTTCTTTGACGCTGCACGTATTTTATTACCGTACCAATAAATATTTTTCAATAGCTAGATCAATTTGTTGCGCATATACTTACGAGCCATTTGTTTTTAGCGCGTAAAAGAAATAAGCAAGTTTAGATTTACGGTTAGGTAGTTAGTCAATCGCTTGTTAATTGTTCCAATGTTATCATCGCTATAAAGTACTTTAGCCATAGAATGAAGTGTCTTAGAAAATCGAAGTTGGGTAAAATAATAAATTTAACAAACTTGTATGACTTGATTACTTACTGTAAAAACTCAACTACCTACTTATAGTCAATAAGTAAAAGTCCTTAGTAAGGACCCTCTATTTTCAGTGCTATAGGTACTTAGTAGGTGAGGACTCCTTACCTAATAAGTATAGCACTGAAAATAGAGGGTCAACACTGTTGTTGTTGTAATTTCTTTACTGTGCACAGCGCCATCTAGTCCTAAACTAAACAAAGCTTATACTACGGACACTAAATAACTGATTATGTATGTTAACTGTGGCTGACTATAACAGAATTTGTACAAAGGCAGAATATCCAAAAAGGGACCTCCCATCTAGCTTCCGGCCTTCGTCATTTATCTAATGCATCTCTATTTCTTCAATGAAAATGGGAAAATGCTAAACCGTATAAGATTACACAATTTTACAATGGTACCTTTCGTAAAAATGCAATTTTGGCGGTTTAGCATTTTTTCATTAAGTCAGTGTTTCTTAACCGTGGTCCGCGAGAACGTGTAAGGGGGTCCGCCGTCTTATCTATGAACATTTGAATTAATAAATAATTCCAGCAAGACTTGCAAAAAAGCAGCACCAACCTTCACACTAATACAGTATTCTAAATTTTTTATAAAATGTTTTTTTTTTCTGTACTAAAATAAATTGTCCTAAATTTATTCCTTTGATTTTTATTAAGAGGGTCCTTGATATTGTGCTTGCTTTTCTAGGAGTCCGCGGACCGGAAAAGGTTAAGAAACGCTGCTAGTAACTTAACAAAATAATGTTCGATTGCTAATATTTTGTGTACTTACCAAATGTTTCCTTTGCTTGTTTACCCATATTTATGAAAATAATGACTTTGGTGGTCCATATTACAAATATTGTCGCGTAAAACAATAGTGGCGAATAATTTTCGCTTATCTGGCGCCTAATCGCCGTTCAGGCAATAAACTGTTAACGACTTTGTTTAACGACTATATTAGCTTTGATGACTTTTATTTTAAACATGAATAGACACCACGTGCTTCTATTAATTATTACCTAATTAAGTGTGTTTATAGACTTTGTCAATCATTTTTTTTTACTTTTATCATTAGTAATTACGTACATAAAAACTTTATCTGGTTTATATAGTATAAGTATGTACGAGTATATATTATTATCAAGGGGTCACAGATCCATTGCCAGCCTATACTCCTTCTTTTTTTTCTTTTTTTTGTATAATGTTAGGTGTGTTTAGACTAGTTGTTTGATATGATGCCACAAGCTGAGTCAGATGCCATCCATACATTGTACCGTGCCCCATCAGTGAGGGACACGTACACGTAGAACCGAAATGGTATACTATCCCGTTCTAGAGCATGAGGTTCTTCAAAAAGGATGTACTTAAAGAGGTTCTTTTTACCTCGTCGATAAGGCGCATATGATGCCCCTGGCGTAACACGCGTTAATAGATTGCGATAGCTGTTTGATAGTGGACTTATGCTTGTTTGTCACCTTCATGGAAAAGTATATCCAAAGCAGTTACCGCCATCGCTGCCAGAGATCTAGCAAACTAAAGTGACATAATAATATGGCAGACGGGGAGGGAAATCGTATAGTGGAAGATGCGTATGGGGCAACGAAGTTAAATAATGTTAAATAATATAAACTTAAGTAAATATTTGCACACCTGCATGCAGGTTAATTACAGTTAATATAGCGTGGGGAAAAGATCCTCTCTAATTGGTTCTTCGGAAAGCGGAGGGAAGGTATCGAGCAGTATGAATATAGAGGCTGATGATACAGTTCATCGAGAGTTAACTACCCATGTAAACAAACAAAGCTTTTTTGCACATTTAATTGTGCAAATTGTACGGCGGAAAATAGTTTTCGGACACATATTGTTGGCAATGAACTCCCCAACGTCCATGCTAGGAGTATTTACCACACACGCACCTAAATGAACTCTTTGGAAAAAGTATCTTCCGCAAAGTTTCTTTTTGGGTATCTTGCTCATTTGAAGTTTTCCGTCCGAATGCGAATGAAGGAAGAAGAATCTAGTATCTAAGAAATTCTTGACACTGTGTGGGTATTATGGGTGTAATTTATGTATCAGCTGCGACGACAAGCCAATTAAAAACAAAAAACAAAACATTCGCAGAGTATTTGTTGTTGTTTGATTAAAATTTACTTTGAAAATGGTGACCTCCATTAGTTTATAATGGGGATCATTGTATACTAGTTTCATCATCATTATCAGCCTGTATCTATCCTCTATATATAGGCCTTCCCTAATGCTTTCCACCATATGCGTTTTAAATCTTCCATCAACTTGAAAATACATCTATAACGATAATTCAATTGTTCTTTTGTTTGTTGCAGCGGGCTGAATTTCCAAGATTTGATTGTGCGACAGGGCGCCTTTGATTCTCCACCGAAGACTCCTTTCATCCTCGGCTTCGAATGCGCCGGCGAGATAGAGCTAGTTGGAGAGGGAGTCACTAACTTCAAGGTGAGAATCTCTTACTCAAACTCTACTGAAAAAAATGGACATTCAGGGCATTTAGGACACAAGCCAAACCACGACATCATATATCCCTGCTAATATAACAAATGTGTAATTTCTTTTCTTTATTCAATTCAATGCACCGAAAGGATAATTGAATTCCCAATTTGCATAGTTTTTGTTGTGCACATGGAGCTGGTTCTGTCCTCCGTGTAAACATGACTTACCTACTTTAAATCTGCATCACGGAATATATTGTTGCGTCTTTATTCTATTGAAATACAACAGCAATTTCACAATTTGTTTAAATCTATATGTACCTACTTACTTACATGCTATGAAAGTAATGAATACGTCGATTTGATGAAATTTGCAAAATTATCAGAGAAGAAAAAAAGTTTGACTTGCAATATCTATTAAAGAAACTAATATCCGTTGCAGACAAACTCGAGCACTACAATTGCAGTCAGTAAAGTTAATGATGATTTTATCAATATTTCCTTCGTAAATACTGAAAATATAGCAATTACCTGATGATCAATCGCTGTGGTTGAACCGGTAATTTTATACGGAGCTAGTTTCTCGAACGAAATCAAAGTAATCGATTTATAATACGAATAGGATACGTATTACAGTGTACGCAATTTAAATTATATGCATTATTGATGAAGGGTGGAATGACGCAGGCCGCAATTTGCGGGAATATTGGGGTGTGAGCTTGAAGTGGCTATCTCTCTCCGATCATTAATACTGTATATTCATAATGATAACTTCATGATAGATGTGAATTGGATCATTTTCCTGAATTAAGCGGATGTCTCGTGTTTCATCGTTTTGTTTCTAATTGATGTAATCGAATTTCGTTTATGTTGGACAGACAAAAGCCTTCTTTTTCTGTCCCTTTGTTTCTTAGCCTCCCTTTGTATTTACGTTTCTTCCTTAATTATCGCTACAGACAACTTGCCTTTGTACAAAACAAAGTTGTAAATATTCTTTGGTTACTTACTTTAACTTGAACGATAAACTTCAACACTTCATTGAATTCTCAACTTGTTTACTTTTATTTGTAGAATTTCTTTTTTTAAAGTTTATTTTTCTTTTTTACAATTTACACAGCGCCATCTAGTCCCAAATTAAGAGCAAAGCTTGTGTTATGGGTACTAGACAACTGATAAATGTACTTAAATACATTTTTTTTCTAAATCTTATAATACATAGAAAACACCCAGACCAAGACAAACAGACATTTTCATGCACACAAATGTTTGTTTTGTGCGGGAATCGAACCCGCGACCTCGGAGTCAAAGTGGCCATTGCTAACCATTCGACCACCGAGCTCGTCTTCTTTTAAAGTTGAAGAGAATGTGTTATATATTACTTTTAATGTATGTGCTGTTCAGGTTCCTATTTTTGTACTTAGGTTGGGGACCAGGTTGTAGCTCTCCCTGAATACAAAGCATGGGCTGAGTTAGTGTCGGTGCCTGCACAATACGTGTATGCTCTGCCTGCTGGCATGAGCGCTCTGGACGCTGTAGCCGTCACCACAAATTACCTGGTGGCGTATCTGCTCCTCTTCGAGATGGCCAACTTAGCGCCTGGCAAGAGCCTCCTGGTGCATTCTGCCGGTGGTGGTGTGGTAAGTTGCATTTTACATTTATACATTTTTACAAAAAAAAGAAAAAAAAGCAACGTACGTGCTAAACGGTTTTTTCCGGTTTCTATAATTGATGAATTTCCGGTAATAAATATATTCCATATTTCTTGTAGAGTATTTTCCTTACAAAGGACTTTAGGTCGTAAGAAATATTTTGTGGTATCTAGGGAAACCTACTAACACGAGAGCCTGGCTCGAGCCCAGTAACCTTCGATGTTATGGAAAGGGATTTTTTAACATTGAAGGTTTTTTGGATTTAATTTACAAACTGAATTCTGAGTTTACTGTATTGTACCCAGAGCCAACAAATGTGTAACACAATGCTAAAAATACGAGCAGTAGCATTGACCCTACAAAGCTCTGTTGAGTGTCTACATCTAAAAGCTTCGTAGAACTCCTGGCTGTACGCTGCCATGCTGTGTACACGTCAGGTTCATAATGAGACTGCAAACAATATAACTAGCTGTCTAATTGTTGCTCTGAATGTAAATGGTAAATCTTGTATAGTGTAGGGAAATCTTGTATACTAGGTACTTCTTGTTTGTTATAGGCTTCGGCTCTGGATTGCATGACAGCAGCTTCTAATTTAATATTTTCAGATAAATAAAGTAAGCGGAAATAACGCGTAGCGTAGATAAAAAAGTTAATTTCTTATTTGCCCTATTATTTAATTTGTGACATTCCTTAGGCTCTGTATAAGTAGCAGTGCACCTCTAGGTTACTTTACGTTGTAGAGGTAGGTAACCCGTCGACCTATTTGTAAATTAAATGAAAATTACTCCTATTATGTTTTTCATATTGTTCATTTCATGTTTAAGCACCTGTTCTTTGTTTATTTGTTTGCAATATCTTTATTGTAAGTACATAAAGAACACTGTTCTTTTAATTTATTTACACAACACACAATCACATTGTTACACAAAATGTGACTTTTACCTATCAGTTTGTGTGCTCGGGCTATTTTCAGAGCTTTTTTTTTTCAAAACTGACGTCAACCACTCTCCCTCTATTTCAATAAACTGTATATCGGGGTGCGGTTAGGCGGGCTAATTACTTAGATTTAGTAGATAGACGCAATTGGTATGCAAATAAGCTGATTAATCAACTGAGTGGGCTTTCAGATACAAATAGCTAGCTACTTATCTTACTGATATTTTCAGTGTCTATTTTGTGTTTGTTTTTAGGGTTCCGTAGCCAAATGGCAAAAAACGGAACCCTTATGGTTCGTCATGTCTGTCTGTCTGTATAATACAATAAATTTTGGGGGTTATACTACTTAGAACTAAAACTCATTTTTTTTTTCATCAAACCCATACGTGTATCTATGGATAGGTCTTCAAAAATGTTATTGAGGTTTCTAATATTTTTTTTTTCTAAACTGAATAGTTTGCGTGAGTGACACTTCCAATGTGGTAAACTATGTCCCCCCGCCCCTGTAACTTCTAAGATAAGATACTGATAAAACTAAAAAAAATATATGATGCATGCAAACTTCCACCGAAAATTGGTTTGAACGAGATCTAGAAAGCAGTTTTTTTTAATACGTCATAAATCGTAACTTTTATGTTATGTTACTTACTGCTACGGATCCCTTCATGGGCGAGTCCGTCTCGCACTTGGCCGCTTTTTTTTTTTATAATACTTTTCAAATATTTTCAGAACTATTTGTTATTTCCGTGCACAAAATACTATGGAAGCTGAATTTCGTGTTTTGGGATTACATTATCGACTAAAATAGTCAATTCTTTTTCAACTTTTTAAAGGAGATTTAAATATTTCAGTCAGTCTACACGCAGGTATAAATCATTCACAAAGGCATGCGATCAATACTTCATCTTCCCATAGTTTTAATATTCACCACGCGATTTCAACTGTGGCGTGAAACACGATGCCAATTGGAATGTCATGATTGGGCGTACTTAGCGTTAAGATGTATCATACTATCATAATTTTATGGATAATATCTCAAGGTCGGAAAAGAGTGTGCTATTTTGGGGAGGAGTGGAAATGACTTAATTGAATTAATTAAATTAAATAGCTAGCCTATTGACAATTTTATTTTACGATTTGGTATGTAAGGAGGATACAATAATTTAACAATAGATGAAAGAACTACATACCTACGTCGATAGCATAATAACTCCTCTAGGTATGATAACTTAAAAATCCCAATTTTTGGAGTATCCCGAATACGCTCCATACAAAAGGCTACCACGTTATGACATCAGAACTTCCTATTTTGCATTAAAATAGACAGCTATGTTAAATATTGCGTTATGTAGTACCATGACCTTTGTTTTTCCAAAGTTATTTTTTTTAATAATTTCATCCTTTTAAAATGGACTTTCCCACCAAACTTTGATGGTCGATCAAACAAGTCAATAAAACAAGTCAGACATAAGTTATTTTATGACCGCATATCGTTGTAATTTTGTGTATTTCACGATAATATTTTTTTTATAATTTTAGAACATTGGCAAGTAGCCTATTCTAAGAAAATCTTCGACTAGTAGTATAATATTAGGTTAGATTTTATGGACATTTATCGGATGTCATGGAAGTGGCGTAATTATACCACCAGGGGCCCCTGGCAAATTCATCAGATAGACTCACAGGATGGGGCACTCTCTAATAAATCATCTAAGTAACGAACACTAAAGAAGTATTTTGTACATTTTTGGTTAATAATCTATAATTTTATTTTCAAGAAATATGATAATGTACCTACCTATTAAAATTTTGTATGTTGTATATTTATGCCTAACTTAAAAAAAACATTTTTGTACTAAGCTCTCGAGCCTGGGGCCCCATTGGTTCGGGGGCCTGTGGCATTTTGCCTGCTCTGCCACCCTGTAGTTACGCCACTGTGTCACGGATCTGTTCCGTTTTACCCGTCTTCGTCCCAATGGCACGCCCTTTACCGACCTACATGTAATATTATCTCGTTGAATGTCAAGACATTAACTAATTAAGATTTCGATCGCGTACAGGGCCAAGCTGTGGCGCAGCTGGCTAAGACGGTTGACAACGTGACCGTGTTCGGAGTCTGCTCAAAGAGCAAACATGAAGCACTCAAAGCGAATAACAACAACATCGACCACCTGCTTGAAAGGGGCAGCGACTACACCAGCGAAGTCAGGAAGTAAGTGTCTATTTTGAATATCCTCAGAAGAAAGTATTAAAAATATGCACGAAAGATTCGTATAGATTATTATGCAGACTAACTTTCGCAACTTACAAATGTAAACAAACATACTATCAAAATAGGATTGGCATCTCTAAACGCTAGCAACCAAGAAGCGTGAAAACTGTTGATTTTGAATTTTAAAATCCGGACATGTCATCAGTGTTTTTATTACTACCTAGTAATTTTTTTTTTATTCTGTGACAAGACGGTTATTCGCAGCATGGACCGGGCGGTAGTGATTTAAAACTTTTAACCCTGGACTACAAATGATTACCCCGCCCGGACGGTCCCCGGACGCCCTCCAAACTAGGATAAATCCAGGGAAACCCGGACGGATGGCAACCCTATATCAAAAGTAACACTTGTACTTCAATTTCTACAATCAGCAGTTTAGGCTGTGCGTTGAATAGTATTTTTTTTTTATATCAATGAAATAATATTTAGCTTGGACGAGACCAAAACATAAAATAATCAAGGTATTATTCTTCGATCAACAATACTATTGTTGATCGAAGGTATTATTTATAACATTAATCTCATAATTAAAAATGTAATGTTAATGTGTGAATGTGTGCCGGCCGCAGCACTGTGCTTAGCTATTTGCTAAACAAATATTTCTTGACTCAATATTTGTCAAGTCTGTTTGTTACCTGCTCCTCTGAAGGGCCGTACAAGATTTGAATGAACCTCGGAGTACTATCGGTCATAAGATTCGTATCGAAGATTGTTAAAAAATTGCTATTAATTATTTCTTGTATTTCAATGAGAATCATTCTCGTGAATAAGTTCAAAATGTATTAAATAAGCGCGGATCCGTTCCATAATGTTTCTTTCGATCGTGTATTCTATAAATGAAGGGATGAAATCACGATACATATCTCGGAGCGCTAAAAATACTCTCCCACTCACTGGCCCTACGTCGCTAATACCTTTGTTTATGTTTCACACGCACGATGAGCATTCCTGATTTTACTAATCGGCTTGCTCGCATATTTTCATTGTTTTACGATTTTATTTTTGCTGCTCGTTTTAGTTTAGTTTTATATCAGTTCACCTGCATGACATTGAAATTATGCAACGTTAGGTAAACTATTAAAATTTATCGATCTCTTTCGTAAGATTAGATAACAATAATAGTACCCATTATAATTGTTTACTGGTAAAAATGGAAAATAATAACATGAGCCACAAAAAATACTAAATTAGCCACAGAAATACTAGGTTAGGTTAGCTTTTGGTATGTTATGTTTTGTATCAACTTTAGTCCCCAAGTCAGTATAATAGTCGCCCAGTTTCACAATTTTAGATGCTCGGTTTATTACTTATTACCCATAAAAAATATGTAGAATCATCTGTAACCCAAACAAGTTCCATGGTTTCGTTAAACTAATTTTATTTTCTCATCAACAAACAGCACTTGGCTACCTACTTTAGTCCTAATTTTTTCTACCTGTAAAACCGATCGTGTAGGTAGCGCACCTTGTGCGTAATGCGATTCCTGTTATTTCTTACCTGTTTCGAAAGTTATCAATAGTCGAAGGATAAACCCACGAGTTGGTTATTTAATTTTATCTGTTTTCGTGGCAAGGGAGCGTATACTCAGTGATATCTTTTGCGCCACGGACCGAGTAAAAGGCTCTGTAATTAATAACATTATCTTGATGCACGGCTTACTCCCGTTTCTTAGCAAATAAACCAAACTGTTCTCGATCCCAAGCTTTGTTAATTGGTGGTTATTACAGTTACATATTTCAGTGTCAGCCCGACTCGTGTGATACGAATGCCACCAGTAATTCGAGAACTATCCCTCCCCTCTCGTGGCTTCCGCTATAGGGACGAGAGGCTCTAAGTCAAAGGTCCGATTAAGTTGGACGCTCTGCACGTTAATTGTTCGGTTTATAACCCGCTCCTTGGGGCAGCTGGTTCGTAACAGCCGCAGCATTTAATTCTCGTAAATAGACAAAGATATTTTTATATCTGGTGAGCTCTTAGGTGCGTAAACAGCGGAGCCACACAAGTCCAACGTAAATAAACACCAGCGGATATGTACTCCTGGTACAAACACGTCAGAAACTATTGCTTCACTATAGGAATGCCATTTTTTAATACCTATTTATAATAATGTTCTCGACGATGTATAGTAGTGTAAACTGAAATAGTACGTATGGACCATAGAAATAATACATTATATTTTAAACCAATTTCAAACAAAATGTTTGCTTTGAAGTGATTCACGGCGGCAGTATATGCGCACACCATAATGATCCTGTTCAGCCTATAAACTTTCGGTTTTGCCTTGGAATCTGTTTCTGTCGCGTTATGTTTTCCATGTGTTGTTTCCGAGTGTTTTTATGGCACGGGATGAAATTGTTTCTCCGTAAGAGGTGATGTCGACCACTCAAACATGGTATCCAACTTTTTGAAATTCACCTAGCTAGGTACACATCTACGAAATTAAATGTAACTTTAAAATTCTACAGTTTATTTGTAATTAATAAGTCCGTACATAATATTTAATTTGACAAACCATATTTGACGTCATCACTGCTGCATACTGAGGTGTTATGCCAGGATACAATATAATATAATTAATTTTGGGATGTAATTGGTTCATCAACATCTTTGAGCCAAAGCCAACTTCACCTGCACGCTGTGCACCGTGCTGACTGACAAACGAAGCTCTGGCGAAAAGCGTGGTAGGGAGCATAATTTGTAAGCTGCCCGACTGGGGAATGTGGCTCCACCTCACAGAATACCGCAGCCAAATAACAATGCCTTTGAGGGTTGTTGTGTTCCTGTGAGTGAGCGAGGTCACCAGAAAGGAAAGAGATGCTGCATAGGCAGCGGGGGTGGAGGCGCGCGAGCGATATTTTATGTTGCGAGCGTTAATATGGCTACGATAACCTCTTCACATCAGGCGGGCCGTATGATTGTCTGCCACCCGACGTAGTATAAAAAAAAATATTATTATTTTTCCCTTTGTATCCAGAAAGTATGCTAGGTAGGTATGAAGTCAATTTGAAGAAATTATCCAATTGCTTTGCATAAATCTGTTCGTACATTGAACTTTAGTTGGTCTGAATGCGTCATAGGTCTAGGTTAGGATTTAGAATTTTAGACCATAACACCTAACATTTCTCGCTACACGAATGAACAAATTCATAAGGCTACATACACCAGTCAGTTGTAATAATTTTTTTGCTTATTCAGGTACTCCTTTAATTTACACTAATAATTTGCTCTTTTCCTAGGGTGTCTCCTGATGGGTTAGACATCGTTTTGGACTGCTTGTGCGGTGAGGAGTGCAACCGCGGCTACTCCCTCCTGAAACCCATGGGCCGATACATCCTATACGGTATGTAGTTTAACTATAAAATACTGGAATACAAAGCAGGATATCATAAATCTAGCTCGTTTGTAAAAAGGTGTGGTCTGATGACACCGCAAGATATCTTTAATCTGGAATTTTAACTCATGTTTTATGCACTGTCTCAGGATTTACCTTATTTTTATGCATCATGTTTCATTTCTGTTGAATTCCTTGTTGATGTGAATACGTCTTTAACATTACTTCCATAAGGAGGTAATTCAAAAAAACGAATGATTACAAAATCGGGGGATACAGTTTGGTGTTGCAGCTACATATCTATAATCTCCATCCAAAATTCAATCACACCACTGGATAGATGAAGGATTAAAGAATTTATTACGTTAATTAAGGACAATGGAACATCGCGTGCGGGAGAGGGGGAAACGCTGCCATTTTGAGATCAATTTAGTGCATATGTTACCGGCCAAACCCGATTTTAGGACAAAGTAGTTTTGCCTAGGTTAAACTAGTTCTTCCTATACGCGATAGGATTAACTGGTATGGCCTAGAATAAACTAATTTGTCCTAAGCCCGATAGGATAAACCAGTTTAGGCTAGGCCAAACTAGTTTGTACTGAAATCGGGTTTGGCCGGTAACACATATAACGTATTCACGTACAACACACGGCTATGTCCATGAGACAGCCACACCTAGGGATGCCAACTGTTTTTTACAAGAAATAAAGTATATTTAGGTATGAGAAGAATATTAAACAGTATTTTAGAAAAATTAACAATACATTATGTTTTACAGTTTCTCACACAACTTATTAATTTACAGATTTTTTTTAAAATATACATACATACATATGTAATTTTTATATGAGCATTTTTTTTATTAAATTAATAGTTATATACGTACTATTAATAACTAAATGGTTAAAAAAAAATTGTGTGACCATCTAAGTATAACACTAGTGTTAAGCATTTTGATGCTGAAAACAGTATTTTGTATACTTTATTTTTGTTCAACAGTAAAAAGTATAATGTAGCGAAAAACAGTATAATACTGTTTTTAACAGTATAGTTGGCAACCCTAGCCACACCCCATTTTTTTTGCCAGGCTTAGCACCTACATTTGACTTGATCAAATCTAGACTCGGAAGTTTAGGTAAAACAATGTTGTTGGAGGCAACACAGCGTTTTGTTATTTCGTGATGTTTAACCGAGTAAACAATGGTGTTTATCGCAGGATCATCTAACATCGTCGCTGGCGAGACCAAGAGTTTCATCAGCGCCGCGCGTACCGTGAGTATACGACATTAACATTTTTTTAACACAACTTATAGAGTAATACGTATATATTTTATATAGTAGCTACTATAATCGATTACCTATTACAAATATTGATTGTTATATATTAAGATGGAATTCTCTGAATTTTTTTGTACAAAATAGTTCAGCGACAGTTTCGTTAATATGTCCGAGGAACAAAAAGAAACAAGTATATTTTTGTATTTTGTATTATTTTTAGGATAGGTAAAAGAGTTTTATTTCAATTTAAAAAATCAAATCGTCGACAAACCTTATTCAATCCATTGCATGGATACGGGTCTCCCCTCAATCGAAGGGGTTTAGAGCATACTCCATCATGCTGCTCAACTGCGGGTTGGGTTATTAAAGTTATTTAATTGAAATTATCTGACGTATGGCATTTTCAAAAAAGTAGTAGGTATGTTATTGTTTTGAAAATAAATCAGTAACATCTAGTATCATTGAAATAAATAATAAAATTTAATTAGATAGGTATATTTTATATCAAGGGTTTATCCTTGTCCCTTGATCTCGATCCATACAAACGTAGTTGTTCTTATTTCGCACACATGAAAGTCAAATTTGGAGACATTATCTAGTAAGTGAGCATTTGACTATGATTTTAGTTAAAAGCAGTTTAACTATTACAATCATCTCTGCAAAGATTTTTGTATAATCTTCAATCTTTGAGTCGAGGTGTCCGAGGATTTTAAAATCAACAACTTAACCGGAAACTGAAAAATCGTATAGGTATAAACCCAAGAACTTGAAATGCACATTTAGTTTTAAGATATTAATTTATATGCTAATTTATAATATATGGGTTTAATGTTTATTTTTGTGAACTTCCTAACCTGAATAAACAATATTATTATTATATTATACATTTATATTCATATATTAGATAGATTTCATTGATTTTCATTAGTACACAACACATATTCGAAATAACAAAATATATTTTTCTCTCACTTATATGGTTCGTAAATGAATTTCGTTTGCTAAATAATGTGAAAACGATGAATATGTACATGTTTTAGTGGTGGCAAGTGGATAAGGTGTCGCCGATCAAGCTGTTCGACGAGAACAAGAGCCTGGCGGGGTTGAACCTGCGGCATCTGCTCTTCCAGCACGGGCGCGCTGACTACGTGCGCCGTGCCGTCGAGAGGGTCTTCTCCTTGTGGGGGGAGGGTAAAGTCAAGCCTCTTGTTGACTCCACCTGGGCGCTTGAGGATGTAAGTATTAATCGACTCGTTGGTGAAGTGGCTAGCAATGGCTACAAAACCAAAGATTACGAATTCTTGTCAAGTTAAACAAATATTTGCGTCTGTAACCAGTTACAGTATGCGTATTTTTTTGTAATAAGTGTAGTTTAAATGCATTATAGCGCCTGTCACGTAATTGCTTGCGTCGCCGTTGACCTTAAAATATTAGAAAAAATTGTAACAAAAATCACTGGTGCAGAATCCAAATAGCCCTCGAATTTGAGAAGTGTATGGTCGGAGCGGCATCGGCCAGAGGACGACCTGAGTAGTAGCAGTATTAGCAAGTGTATCTTTATTTAGTACTTACACTAAGACATACAGTGTTTATCTACAGCACTCGAAACTTCGAAGTATGGCTGCGAAGTAGGCCCTATGTTTCATTTGTTTTTATCTGTTCCTAGCTGATAATTATGGCTGGTCTTGAAGATTATGTTTTCCACTAATTAATCATGCTTAACTCGACATGATGCATTTAAACTTAACAGAAAGAGAACTGTTCATTTCGATAACCAACATTGTTGCTTTTTATTTCCACAAGATATCTTTATTTTTATGTCCATTCCAAGCATTAACGATGCTATTATTATGACTACAGAACTTTAAATTAGGTCATTCAACAATAAAGAAAGTATTGACGTATAATACTGAATGACATCACAATGGATGAATATGTCTTATTGAGAAGGACCTTTTTAGACCAATGGCCGGCATTGGTACAAATATGTTTTTATACTTAAATAAAATATATTTTATTTTATCACTAAATAATATAAAACGAAGTCGCTATAGCGTCTGTATGTTTGTTCGATTAGATCTTATAAACTACTCGATAGTACCCCTGATGGTATTTTAGGGGTATAAATGATCCTAGAACCCTAATATAATTTTCATTTACAGGTGGGCGAGGCGATGCAGAAGATGCACGACAGGAAGAACATCGGCAAGCTGGTACTGGACCCATCATTGGAGCCCAAGCCAAAGCCTGCCACGCCCGCTAAAGGCAAGGCCGGCAAGGAAAAGAAACCGGCCAAGGAGAGCTCCGAGGACAAGAAGGATAAGGACGCCAAGGAAGAGGAGAAAAAGCCCGCCGAAAATGGTGAGAAGAACGGGGATGAACCGCTCACTAACGGTAACAGCGATGAAGGTCAGTCTCCACCTTTGTGACCAGGCATGCGTAGACGCGTATACGCTTCATCCTACTATGGTATTTATTAATAACTACATACGTATTATTATGTTTTACGCTTTGATTTGAGTTAACTACGCACGCATTCGGGCTAAACGCATATTTGAAGCTTGTTAGGTATCAAATCAATTTTGTATTTTATTCCATTCGGCAGCCTTTAGATTAGTTGCTTAATACGTTAAGATATTACATTATTTTATTATTATGCTTTATAGTATTGTATTATATTATTTCTCTCCGCTAAACTTTAGGTAAATATTTACGCAAGTAGTAGAATCTCATTTTTTTATATTATTATATAGGTCAGTCACTAAACTCACAAAGTTTATTTCTGACCTGCAAATCAAAGATCTGCTAGTATTGTTCAGGTCGTACTCAGCACTAGAATATCTAAAATTTTACTAGAACAATATTCTTATCCTGGTCACGGCACCAATTTCTGTGATAGGATAGCATCGAAATCAATGCCCGGGGGATGTTTATCTTTGATACACACATAAATACTTACATATTGGTTATGAATGTATGGTATTTGTAACTTGCTGACATTTAAGTTGTTCGTTTTGAATGTTATCCCTCAGGGTAGGATACTCCTACTTCATAATAAATTAAATATTTATTCTAGGTACTCCTTCTATGTGTGTGGGCAGAGTGTGAGAGTAATAATATTTCTTCGTTTTTATTGATTTTTATTTTGACACATATCCATGCAATTACCATTTCTGGACTATAACACGCAAATTAATGTGTGTATTTTGCGATATCTAAAGGCTGCGTCACAAATGTACGTTTAGCCGGCTTGGTCATAAAATGTCGGGTTGAAGACCTTACGTGGAACGGAATTTCATAGTGACTACCACTAGTTTTATCTCTTTGCGACAGAAACTCTTTAATATCATTAAAATTCCATAATAGTCTATAACTTATTAAAATGTTTGCCCTGAAGAAAATATTATGTCTGAAGCTCGTTGTCGAAAATATCATAATAGTTTTTATCATTTTGTTTTGATTAGTCGGCATACCATAAAAATATTACATTTCTTTTTGATCTAGAATAATGTTATACCCGATTTAAATTATTACAATTACAGTATACACTATGTAGATATAGTGTTTTACGTCTACTTAACACTTGAAAACAGAGATTATCGTATTATATTTTCATATTTTTAAGACAAGTTGAGTTTTCGATCACAAAACCGTATTGGCTAATTCCAACTTAGAAAAAGTTGAGTTTAGCCTAGTTGCTGTTTTATATAATATAGTAGTGCTAGAATTGAACATAAACAAAATGCCGTATTTGTATAAGCATTTCATCTGCAATATTTTAAATGAAAATACGCTTGACTAGACTAGACTTAGCTATAGATTTTGAGTAGCATGTGGTTGATATCATACTTAAATGCATTATCATGATAATTATGATGTGTATGTTACGTTATGAATTGAAATAAGTACTATAGATATAATATATATTTCTGAGTTGTCTAATTAGCCTATTGAAATGGCTCTCAAAGAGAAAATATTACGCGCAAGCGATTTATGATGTATCATAAATCTGTTTGTGAAAGGCATGCGGATAGTATTGATTTTAAGCACGATTCTGTCTTACGATTCCAAAGATTATATATAGCAGCATGCATGATTACAAACATATTTATAAAATATATTTAGAAGCACCCGGAACTGCGTAACATGCATGAAGAGGTATGTTTGGATCTATGCGCCTGGCGGTCTATAGCTCTGACTGCCCCAAGAGCAGGAGCGTGGTACTGCTATATTAGCCGTATCAATGATACAGGACACCCGGGCTACAAGGGCTCTCAGCGTGTTCGGTTCGAGTAGATGCGGCCCTTTCGCCCTGAAGTGCTTGGGTAGAAGGGCTCACCACAAAATTTTGATACAGGGCCTGTACCTACGCCACTAGCGTAAGCTACGCCACTGTCCAAGAGAGACGGGTGTGATGGTATATTACATTCAGATCAAAATTAAAGTTTCCGTTTATATCACCATAGTTTGTTCGCGACTTTTATCCCGGTACAACTTCCACTATCATTACATTAATTTATCTCTATCATTATATTAATTACAAAAAAATTGGCAATATAGGTAGGTAACTGTAAGTTTAGGAAAATTATTAATTAGAAAGCTTTAGGAAAATAACGAGATATTACTAAATGGAAAGTTTTATGACTAATATAAATAATACTTTTTATATTAGTCATAAAACTTTCCATTACTTACATTACTACTAATAAAATTATACGCCTCGATATCTTCGAGTCTCCGAATACCAATAGGCACTAATATCCTGCCGTCGGAGCTTTGTCTTTGGTCGTCCGAAGATATACAGACATTTCCGACGCTCATATCTTTAAGCATAGTGCCGTAAGTGCGTATATACTTACGTACACTAGTCATATGATCATAATTGAGACGTTTACTTAACTAATTGGTTTAAATTGGAATAACGGTTCCGATGTCGGCACTTAGAAGCACCGGAGTGTAATTATATTGACACGTTAAATGTATTAATTTGCAGAGTCTAAGGACAAGGAGAAGGAGTCTAGCTGAATTGTTTCCCACGAGGACTGAACAAGACAAACCACCGCCAATTGATTATTTTAGAGTTGATGCTGCTCGTTTACGGCGCGCCGCCGTGTGCTTGTCCGCCTCCGCGCCCGCGCCGCGACCGGCGCCGCGCCCCAGACACTATACTATGTTGCACGATGTTCTATTATGTTTAATCTAAATACATAAGTCTGAGTACGATGTCGTTCGATCTCAAATGCATTATAGTTCGCCTCTAAATGTAATTCACCCGATGATCGAACCGCGTCGTCGTCTTAGTATAGGTTTTATTTGTCCGACTATCGACATTTTTTTGTTACAAATATTAATTGAAAATCCTAATTTAATAATTCGATACGCGACAGCGAAAGTTTACAATGAATTTATATTTTACTCATTTCTTTAATTGCATTAATTTGGCCTAAGTGAGGAATTGTTTCTAAACTTACGAGTCTTTTATTATAGTTTAACGTTTAAGACTTTATTTTTAAGATGAGATATTTTAATCTGCAGTTATTTTGAATGGCTATTATATATCTAAGGTGCAGAGATGCTTAATCTTTATGTATGTTAAGCTTTAATATTTTATTAGTAAATGTTTAAAATTGGCCGCTCGGTCCACACCCGCCCTCGGGCCGCTCACGTCTCGCCGCACCAACGCTCGTACTCGAAGACGACAAACGAACGAAAACCTTACGTGTGATATTTTGTAGTAGGTATGCTAGATGTTTTGCGGTAGGTATTTTTATGCAGCCTATACATGACATATTATTTTTTAATTTTGAGCTTAAATATACAATTATTTTATATTTTTTATACTTAGAGGTTTTGTAAATTATTTTCTAGTTAGGAAGAGAGTTGACGCCAGTCGTCGCGCGCTGTCTCTACTCTGTATCGGCGCGACCGCCCGAGCCAGCTCTCTAGACCTAACCCGGACGAGCTTATTGTGTCCAAATGGCAGATATTTTTGTGGCTAACTGTAAAGTCGAAATAGTCGATGTCACCTTTGATGTAAGTCATATTTTTATATACCAAACGACTGTTAAATGGTCTCATATATAGCTTTTTACGTATCTTTACACACAAATATCACATATCTAATCGATCATACTTTCACACGATGTGTACTAGGATTAATATTTTGATACCAATATTCACTGCATTTCTTTTGATATACCTAGCATATATTCGTCTACTATTATTTTTCGTAAGGTTGTAAGTGACGATTACCGCCATAATGTACAGTGTGGTTTAGGTATATGTTGTATGTACCCAGTACTATAAATGTTTTATCTATATTACACATATCATGCGGATGTAAATGTTAATCCTGAGAGGCTGAAAGTCCGGAACTCCGGCCATCATTCCCGATCACTGCTCAATCAGTAGTGCGCAATCGCCGCGCAAGCTCCGGCGCCTGACTCATTTGATTCTTAGGATTTTTATAAACTTTTTACCCTTTTTGGAACATTTTTGCTAGAGCCTCCGTGGCGAAGCGCACTGCGCAAACACCGACCAAGCATGCCCCAGAGTATAGCCCCGTCTGCCGGTGGTTGTGAAGTAACGCATCCCCGTAGATAGCTTTTGTATAATTGTTAGACACGAGCCGCAGCGGCGCAGTGCGACGCCGCATTGCTTATCGTACCGTACGGTGGCTTGGTGCTAGTTTGTACTACGCGGATACAACTCGCTTCAGTGTCTCGGACCAATATCTTAAAGCTACTTTAGTCTTCTTATCGGTAACCTTCGCTTTGTGTGTCAAATATGTGCGAATTTCTTGTAATGTAAACATATATTATAAAATCTTGTGTATATCGACCTGTATAATGGTTTAGAATTATCTCTGAATTTTCTTCTATAAGGATATTTGAGAAATTCAATAGTGACCCGGAGGGCTGGGGTGACCGCGCCGTCGTTTGTGTCCAAATTGTTGTAGGTTAGTGCTATCTGAATCGATGCCAATATTAGTGATCGCGAAGCTTCAAGTTGACCCGCGCCGTCACGCCAGCGCACTCTACAGACTGGGTCGTTACTGTATTACACATTTATTTTTATAAGGGCGGGCCAGTGTGATATCTATACTATGAAATGGATAAATAAATATGTATGATCTGTAAAAATGCTTACTGACGTCTATTATTTAAATCCACTACGTAGGTATCCCTATTAGCAACTGCTTTCTTGGTTTTCCGAAATAATAATCGCCGTTAACCCTTAGTCATCTCACTGCTGAGATACGGGTCTCCCCTCAATCGAAGGGGTTACTCTATGCTCTAGCATACTCCACCAAGCTGCTGCAAGCTGCAAGCTGGTTGGCAGAGGCCAGTGTTTTAAAGCCGCCTAAAGGCCACTGACTTGGCTTAACGGCTGTCATCTAATAACAACAGCCGGGACCGACGGCTGAACGTGCCCTTCGGAGCACGGAGGAGCTCCAGATAAATAAACCCATCCATAGACAGGCAACGGTCGACGTTAACTTGCGTATTCGACTAGACTGGCACGCTGACACACGCACCGTCGTCATCTAGCGCCTCATTTATAGAGAAAATAATTTTCTTGCGTGCAGCCGGCGTTCATCGATTTATAATACGTTTTCACGTCAAGAAATCATCCACTTCATCCTTCATCCTTACATTACATATTAAGTTATTACATATTACGTAAGGGAGATATCCTAATTTTTTTTTCCAGATTTTATTTGTCAGCATGATTTATGTATACCCATAACAAATTTGAGCTTTCGAATAGTCTCTGAGCTAAGCCGCGGAAGGACGGACGGACAGACAGATGGACATGGCGAAACTATAAAAAAAAATTGTTTACTACTGTACTGAACCCTAAAAATGCAGATCACAACCGTTGAAAAAAATAAAAGTTACCTTTATAATTTTATTCGATCACATTTAATCTAAATAGACGCCATAGACCGTGACAATTGCGAAGATGTGGCAGTTCTCGAAACTATGGCTGACGAAGACATCGCGGTCGTGGTCCCACAGGAACGAGTGGAACAGGTGCACGCCCTGCTGTCGCTTCTGGCCTATCGTTACCGTCACTATGACACGATACCTGGGAAACAAGTATTAACTTACATTAAAAACATGATTAAGAAAATTCTCCACCTTTTGGCGGCCTCCATATTCGATTAAATATGTCAGAATTTAGGTAATTGTGCATTGCCACGAGAATTGGACGGGTGTGCCAAATTTCATCTCAATCGGACACTGAAAAGTGTCCCTAAAGGGCGTTCCACCCACGAGACCTCAATTTTTTAACACTAAGTCCTTGAGATCTAAATATATTGTATATATATTTTAAATTTTTTTTTTATACTACTTTGGGTGGCAGACTAGCATACGGCCCGCCTGATTTGAAGATGTTGCCGTAGCCATATTAACGCTCGCAACATAAAATATCGCTCGCGCGCCGCCACCCCCGCTGCCAACTCAGCATCTCCTTCCTTTCTGTTGACCTCACTCACTCGCAGGAACACAACAACCCTCAAGGGAATTGTTATTTGGCTGCGGTATTCTGTGAGGTGGAGGTACATTACCCAGTCGGGTAGCTTACAATTGGGTTGTTTCCAATGTTTAAAAATTGTACAAATAAATTAACAATATCGTAAAATACACAAAACTATAAAGATCTGCAAACTTTCATTCTAATATCTTCAGTCAGACTTTTTTTAGCGTCGATCAAAGTTTGGCGGGAAAGTCCATTTTAAAAGTATGAAATTATTAAAAAATAATATTTCCATTGGAGAAGCAATAAAAAATGCTATAACTTTTATTATGATACTAATCACATAAACGTAATATTTAACATAGCTGTCGTACAAATTTCTGATTTGATGCATACAAAATACAGATCTGTGACGTCATAATTCAGTAGTCTTTTGTATGGAGCGTTTTGGGGCAGTCTAAAAATTGTGATTTTCAAATTACCATATCTCGAGAGATTTTTGTGCTATCGAAGTAATTCTTTCACCTATGGTTATATTATGGAGACGTCCCTACATATCAAACAGAAAAAATGTTAGTCAAATACCCAATTAGGCTCGCTACCTCTTTTCGCCAGAGCTTCGTTTGTCAGTCAGCAGGGTGCACCGCGTGCAGGTGAAGTTGGCTTAGGTTCAAAGATGTTGATGAACCACTTACACCCCATAAATGAAAAATTACTGAATAGCTCGGGAAGTTGGATGGAAATAATAGTTTTATCATGTTCTGAAAATACACTAAACTACTATCTTTAGGCACTGGCTCTAAAAACTACGACAAAATGTTACATCTCCCACATAAATCTCATGGCCATAGGTCCATGCTTATTCCAGTACAGAACAAGTTTAGTATTAAAATAGCGTGTGCTAGGTTTATCATATATAATATAAAAACTTCTTTGTTAAAAACACAACGATATTGGATTAAAAATTAAAAGACATCTTTTAATAAATATAATTATCATTGATTGTAGGTAGGTACATACGTGTCTATCAAAGAAAATTTTAAGGGGCGGTGTTGACTTATTTTCTCTTACAAAAGCAGCAATATATGGCAGATAGTGCAGTTGCACCGGCTATCAATGGCAAAATATACATCGTTTTCTTGAATTAATCGGTCATTTTCTATCTTTGCGATTACTTGAATAAATCAATGAGTAAATAGCTGTAAACTGAGTTCAAGTTCAGGCCTATGTATGTCACACTACTCTTTGGATCAATTATAGGCCACACTTCAAGCGACAAATAACGCCACTTGTCATCAAAGTGAAATCAGAGAGAAGATAATCTTCTTGTGTGAGCTTCTTAACATAACTTCAAAGATTCTAGAGAACCACAAGATATAGAGTTATAGATATAATAGGCAATATTGGTATATGCTGTAATCTCACAGCAAGTATGGGCTTCAATTCATTCTATAATTGCACCTTTGAGTGACAGGGAGAGCGCTCGACGCTTCGTCATCCCGTCATACGGAGTCTCATTGGCAGGCCTCGCCGTCGCCACTTCAGCTTGTTGACACTTATTACATTACATTAGAGGCTCCCTATTTCTGGAAAGATCTCTCCCTCTCTCTCTGTGTTTTTGATCGACTACATGGCCATATTATCGCCATAGCATACTTCGTCTTTACTGAGATAAAAACATTATTTCAGCTGCACAGCTGAACTGCTGCGCTCTCCTCTTGAAGACTGAAACTGAAAAGACTTAAAGGCCTTTGTTTTGAGCTATCGCATCTTTAAAACATTAAGTAAAAAGTAGGATTTAAAGTGCAATAGGGTCGGGCCATATTTATATTCGTTTGTTGAATGAAAGTCGAAGTAGCTCTCGGATGCAGTCGTTTTTTCCAGACTCTGTAGTTCGTATTGTCTTTTATACCAACAAGCACACAGCCCGCCTGATGTACCTAAAGCATTATATCATACCATAAAGACACTTGCAAGGATTTTTGCTTTTGTTTGCACGTTGGCACTCCCGCTTGGTGTTTGTACCCACACAGATCTAGAATCCCGCTAACGCTACAAGGAATACTAAAATCGCTAATGTTTTAATAACGTTCTATAAGGCATGCGGCATGCGGTTGACCGATAGTCTCAGAACTCAACTTCAGAAGGGTAAGAGTTAAGTATTAGCTCACCTCACCTGTTGTAGTTTTCTTCTTTGATGGCATTTCTTACGCTTTCAGCCAAATTGAGACTCAGTTCAGGAATTTGTTTGTCGCTGTATTCGATCTCTTCGAGCTCCGAGTCGACTATTCGTTTTAAAAGTTTCTGGACTTCTTCCACTTTTATAGGCTTTTTTGAGTTCAGTTGATATGTAGGTTGATAAACTCTGACCTAATAATAAGTACAGACAAAGACTATTAGGACTTCAGCTCAAATATAAAGGTGTTTCCTTCTGCAAATTCAAGTATTACGAAGGTTTTCTCTGTAGACTTTTTTTATACTACGTCGGGTAACAGACAAGCATACGACCCGTCTAATGAAAAGCGGTTACCGTAGCCATATTAACGCTCGCAATATGAAACATCGCTTGTACTCTACCTCTCTTTCGCCTGCACCTAATGCACCCTGCCGACTTGCTAATAAGGCTCTGGCGAAAGAGAAGCAGGGCACGTCGAGACTGAATATCTCCGCCTTGGTTCCTTGTTGTGATTTTGCGAGTGAGTGAGGTCATCAGACCTGAGAAGTTGCTGCGTTAATAGCGGGGGTGCCAGCATGTAAGCACTACTACTTGTAAGCACAACGGTAACTGCTTTACATTAGGCAAAACGTATGCTTCTATGGAACCCGGCTAGGCATAAAAACAGCGTGGGAGTCAAGAATGGCTTAAAGGTCGGCAACGGGCGAGTGATAGTTATGTTCCTAGTGTTGCACGCACGCCTAGATAGGCTGCGGTAAGTGATACCATGTGATACCAACCAGGCGGACCGTATGAGGAGCTCGACGATGTCATTGAGCGTGTCAGCGCAATCGAACATGCATGTTAAGCAATGTCGACCGTAGCCTGTCCATGGATGTGTTTATTTATCAGGAGCTCCTCCGTGCTTCGGAGGGCACGTTAAGCCGTCGGTCCCGGCTGTTGCCATTAGATGACAGTCGCTAAACCAAATTAGTAGCCTTTAGGCGGGTTGAAAACGATGGCCTTCGCCAACCCGCAGTTGAGTAAACCCTTTCGATTGAGGGGAGACCCGTATCCCAGCAGTGGGATGAATATGGGTTGATTCCGGAACGTATGCTTGTCTGTCACCTACTAAGGTGATTTAATTTTTTTTATACTTAGGTACTCCTAACTTTAAAAAATAGTGACATGTTTATTTTACAAAAGAATTTCATATAATATTGTTCTGTTTTAGGGTTCCATGCCCTCCTCCATGGGCGGCATGGAACCCTACAACGTCTATTGAGTCTATAAGCAGTCCATACTTGCAAAACTACATCACTCGAGTGTTGTAAAAACCTCCGCTACGTATATAATACTCTGCTCTGATTTATGATCCTCAGTACAACATCAATGTGGTTCTAGAAAAAGGGTGTTCATAACGAGCCAGTGATGTCTCTGCAATCGTCTATAAGTTATGATAACTGCGTGCAAAGCGGGTGGTGTGAATGTTTGCCACATAGAAATAATAAAAGAAGCGACCTATAAGTATGTATTCTACAGATGTTTGATAGGTTAGGTTATGCTAGAATGCGGACTGTGCTATGGGCTTGTAACCCACAAGGATTAGTTATTAAAGAGGGCTGAATGTTTTGATCTAATTTCTTTAGCTGACCTGTTTAGTAGATGGTGGTTTAATCTCCGCCATTTTTAACAAAAATCTGAAAACCTTGATCTTGGATACAGCTTGTTTAATCGATATAGGTACACCTTCATTCATGGGATAACATACAACACAGGGTAGTGTGAGTACATAGGTACCTACTTAGATAGGAGTAGGAGACCGTGCTTCTTTAGTGCCTCTTCACCTCGTCACCTCGTGCAGTGTTTCCCAATCGTTGGTACCTAGTTACGCAACTAAACATAGGTAGCATATTATAGCAACATAAGTACCTCTATTCCTTGAGATAATCTAACAAAGATGATAGAACTAAAAGCCTAAAATTGATTCATTATTCTATTATATCTATTGAGATCTTATCAATTGATGTTTTTGATCTACTAACCCCTACTAACCCTGAAAAATAATAGCATTCCAACAATACTACGAGCCATGCTACTAAAGTGCTATTAATGGAATAAGCTCTTCTTCTTGGCTGCGTCTTCTTGGTTGTTCTACCAAAAAGTAAATATGCGGTGCCTTTTACATTTAATAATTAGTTCCACTCGAAGATGGATCTCAATGTAAATGGATTTACATCGAACCAAACGGGACACAACACAACACAGTTCCTATACTGAAGAAACTAATAAATGGTTAAGTTCGTACCAGTTTCAGTTTACTACTTTTTCGTCGGCCATAATCGAAGCTTTTAGATGAACGTTTGTATTCTTTAGACATTGTTATACTATGTAGGTAGGTTCTTCCTATTTAATTCTTTTGATATTTTTATTGAAATTCTAGACCATCTAGATTTTAGGGATTATTTTCATAATTATACAAGTGTACTAGTGCAGGTAGATCTAAGATCTTTAGAATCTTTACTAAACTCACCTGCTCGTGGTGCACCCAACTAAATAGTTAACGGTGCTCTGGCGACAGAGAGGTAGGGCATGTCGAGCTCGTCTGAGAAAGTGCCGTCACTTTACAGAGGATCGCAGTCAAATAACAATACCTTTGAGGATCGTCATCTTCCTGCGTGAGAAGAAAGTCATCTGAATCTGAGGCTTTGTTAACAGGAAGTGCTAGGTCTCAGAGGACTAAAAGTTAAAGGACTCGTAGTCAGGGCCGTATAACAATTAGTAAAAAAATTGGAACTAGTACAGGGGTTGTCAACTTACGGATTTTGACCCCAAATTTAGGGTGAAAATATAAATTAAAGAGCTTTTTTTGTGACCAAAAAATTTTAATGCCATGAAGCATTTCATGCATAACAGAACTAACTGACCAAAATGAATAAAAATAAATACCGTTCAAGTGTGAGCCGGACTCACATACGAGGGTTCCGGCTTTTCATCAACTTTGAAGAATAATGAGTAAAGAAAAAACCTTAGGGTCGAAAAAGGCCTGAAGTGCTTCGAGAAAAGGATGGTACGGCGTACGGCCGCGGCCGTGCCGCTTTTTGCTAAATTAAATCTAATCTGGGGGCACTGCCGTGCCCCCAGATTAGATTTACTAAAATAGAACTAATCTTCCTAATTCAAACAATAACATTCTGAATAAGTTCATATATTGGTCATTTAACAAATTAAGCTTATTAAGTTATGAATTTTAGAGACCTTAATTTTGATGACGGGGCCGCATTCTGAGACCACAACGATTCTACGACTATATTCCGAGATTTCGCGTATGCTTTCAAAATTGATATCTTCTTCAAAAAGGGCGTGAAGAGGTTTTTACAGGGTCGGCAACGCGCGTGTGATGCCTCTGGTGTTACAGGCGTTCATAGGCTACGGTAACTGCTTTCCATAAGGCGGGCCGTATGCTTGTTTGCCACACTGGTGGTATAAAAAAAAAAAAAAAAAATCTAGCCATTCTGAAGAATTTAAAATGGCGACCATTTTTCCAATTCTGACTTTCGGACATTTGTGACGAAATACCCCGACCGATCTATAAAAATTGATAGAAATATTTATTTCTATCGCCTATCGGATCGGTCGGGATATTTCGTTTATATTTTACGGATATTTTGTTCAAGGAGTTGGTAACCCCACTTTTGACATTAAACTTTGACTTTGACTTATTTCAAGTTTGGGCGCAAAAATTCACGAAGTCGGAATCCGGAATGTCTTGTTTATAGATTACAAATTAATTAAAATTCTCCAAAATAAATTGCTGCAAGATGAGTTTTCAGCAATCGTTGGATAGATATTTCAAGACGCGGTCTAAAATGAATAATTTGAAAGAAAAAACTATTACTTCTGGTAAAGGTGTAAGAAAACAAAAGTCTAAACGTAATTTAAGCTTAATAAAGCCTTCAACATCTAAGAAAGGACTTAGTAAAGAAAATATTATTAATTTGTGCAGTGATGATGAAGAGTTTGAAATAGCGACTACGTCAAAAGAGACTGTAACAGCTATTAACAGTTCCCAAACTTTGGTTGAGGTTGGAGGTTTGGGAGACTCTTCAACTGATTGTTCCCAGAGTACTGTGATATACGCGTTGACTCCTAGGACACCTACATCGCCTCGAGCTCCTAGTGTAGTCACAAGTTCAAATTCAAAAAGCCCAAGGTCTGCGGGCAAGTATTTTTCACCAACAAAGAAACGTAGTGTCATAAAAAGAACTCCAGTCAAAAGAAAGTTGGATCAAGACTTTTCTCGTGTGCAGACATCAGTTGAAAATGAGACTTATATGAAAGCTTGTGAGGGTTTAGATGATAAAAGTAAGTATTATCACAACCTGGCTATTCCATACAAATGCTACTCCGCATCCTTTACTATTACATAAACAATGATTTCTGTGTAGAGCGTAATGAGCACACAAATGTTTGTCCTATGTGGGAATCGAACCCACGAGCGTTGGTGACGAAGCCGCGTCATTGACCGCTACGCCACCAAGCTCGTCATATATCTGCTAACACTTTTGTGTGACACACTTTCCCCATAATAATATCATAACTACCCAAACCTGTACTTTACCTTTTTGTTTCTAAATGACTCACCACCATCTCAGTTCAAGCCAATTGAAGCTGCACATGGTGCAACTTGTTGTTATTATTGTTATGCTTACTTTTCAATGACATTTTGATTTTCAGCGGTATTTCTTCTAAGCATAATCAATAAATATTTAAATCATGTGTCAATGAAGCATCTGCTGTCAGTAGAGAGTGTAGAGTTGCTTAACAAGTGTTTACATGTTATAAAGCCAGGGATGAGGGTAGTGTGCAGGCTTTATTGGAGGAAAGAGGGGTGGTACAACCTCTCTCAGTTGAGAAGTATAGCTTCTGAGAAGGCCCATATGGATGACCCAACATTTCAGATGATGCTACAATCTCTTGGGGCCAGTGGTTTGATTACACCAAATCACAATGGAGGTAATAAACCTTATTTTTATCAAGTTAAAGTAGAAAAATAAGAAGAAACTTGACCGTAGTACATAAGTTTCTTAAAAATTGTTTTATAACTAATAAGGAAAAAAAAATATTTAGCCTGTTATGTTGTTTTTGTTTTATTATTTAAATTTGATTAATTAGAAATTTGTTCTCCCAAATTTATTTTAAATATACAAAATGTGTAACTGTTTTATACCTTTAAATAACTAATTAATAAATTACCTATAAAATAACTCGAGGTTAACAAAAAAAAATCATCATCAATTTGTCGCCACCCACCATTTTCTTTTTATACTTATAACTTTTCCACAGCTACAAACATTATCAAGAGGAATCTAAGAAATTTTAATTAATTAAAATTGGGTCGGCCATTCAGTAGTTATAAACTACTGAATGACCAATATCGAAATATAATTTATTCATGTAAATCTTCCTAAAGACTTCACCACAGTCAAGAAAAAAAAGCCATTATGTATCAATAAGCCCAACTTGTAATCAATGAAGGCCATATCAATTCATTGTTAATAGATAAATCAATATAGTTTTCACTCAATTGCAGGTAAAACAAATATGACATTTGAGGACTTAGTGAATATTTTAAAAGTTGAAGATATTAAGGAAATATGCAAATTTCTGAAGCTGAAATGTCTGTCTAAGCAGGATGGTATTGATGCATTGAGGAACTACTCTCGACGGTCGTCTATTATTAATTTCTTCACTGGCAGCTCAAAGAGCAATGATAGCAGAGTATTTAAATTGTACATATATTTTTAATCTATGTATATTGCATTTTATTCAATGTGCTACAATAGTTGTCAATGAAACTGTCACATAATAAGGTTTCTTATACTCGTGTGATGCTAATATCATATTCGCCAACTCACACTCGTATTTTATGACCTAATTATGTACAGTTTCATACACAACTTTATCTAATCTCATGAAATAGATGATAATAATACTAATTATAATATATAAAACCATGAAGTTAATTTAACAGCTTTATTTCTTACTTATAAATTCATTTGCAGATCGAGCATGCGCACCACACATTCCTATTCATTTATTTACAATAATTCATAACATGGGGTACAAGCACAAAGTGGTAAAGAATATGGACAATTGAGATTATGCTATTCATTCATCATCAGCCTGTATCTAGGCCTTCCGTAATGCCTTTCTCAATATGCTATCTTCCGCTTTCCACAGTCAGCCGCTGCCGGCCGGTCCCTTGGGGTCATTGGTTCATCTAGAGGGGGGGGGGGGGGGGGGGGGGACGCATCGTCACCCCTAATACTTATTCTGTTTTATTATAACATTACTTGTTCTCAATTGTTTAAAAGAAGCAATCAACACTATAATAATATAGTACAAAATTATGTTACATAAAATATCAATTTGATAATCCCATACTTATACCTAAAAAAATTTAATTCCAGTATATGGATGATATTTAATCTGTAGAAGCATTGTTAATGTGATTTTTGGTTTGTGATTTTTAGGATGAGTGACAAGGCAGGCCCTTGTTACAAGCTGTCAGACTTGGCGCACAGTACTTTATACAGTCTGTATATACTCATGTACTTAGGTATGAACTACAACATTATAAGGGAAAAGAAACTGGAACTTACTATCATCTACGATAAAGCAAAAAGGGAGACATATCCTGTAGACAAAAACATGCAGTTGGATGATGCTAGCGTTGTATTTGAAAATAAAGACCAATTTGATAGGTAACATAATATTTTACTCTATTTAACAACTTATATATATAAAACAAAGTCAGGTTAGTTACACCATTTATAACTCCTGAACAGCTGGACCATTTTTTATGATCTTTTAATTTTTGGATTTGTTTCTATCCCAAACAGCAGAACTGCTGTATCTGTGTATTATATCAGACAAGGTTCTATGGGAAATCTACAGGAATAAGATGGAAACGGGAAGATTGAGCCACAGTGAAGAGTGAGCGGGCTGTTATATAAGAAAAAAAGAAACGTCCAGCCTGTCAAATAAATCAGATAAAATTGCTGGTTTGAGAAATTTTTAAACTGCGATGATCTTGAATCTGCATTCTCTACATATATATATCTTATTGCTGATATAATACTTAACCCTGATTTGCATTTAATGACTAACAGAGTAAAATCTTATTCCATTCTTAACCTTTCGCGTGCCGCAGTTCCATGGTGGGTACAGAATCGGTACAGCGCTGAAACAGAATTAACAGGTCGCGGCGCGCGAGGGATTAACACTAACATAAAATAAACTTGTTATTTCCATCCAATTGTTTTCATTTCAGGTATGTGGAAGCTCAAATTATATATGAAGACTTCATAGTGAAAACAAATTTAAATGAAAAGCGTGACATTGTAGTAAAAGTATATAGTATGTACAAAGGAATTTGTGAACAAGAGATGTCGCGGTAAGTACATTATGACCAATTGGACATGTTCCCATTGTAAAACATCGACAGAGAGATACTCACACAAAGTAAGTACTTGCAGGAGAACTCTTGGCTTTTGGAAAGCTTCGGCACATCTTCGCCGCACAGATACCGCAATCCTTGAAGACTAAAGTCTTCAACCAGTGCGACCTCCCTGCAATGACATATGATGCAAAGACTTGGACACTGACCATCGGACTGGTCCACAGTTGCGAAGCGAGCGATGGAGAGGGCCATGCTCGGGGTTTCTCTGCGGGATCGAATCCGGAACGAAGAAATTCGACGGAGAACCAAAGTTGTCGACAGTTTCAGAGTTTGCAAGCTGATGTGGCAATGGGCCGGTCATATCTGCCGAGTAAGTGATGGCAGATGGGGGAGGAAGGTATTAGAGTGGAGGCCGCGTGTAGGACGACTAAGTGTTGGGCGCCCTCCTTCTAGATGGTTCGATGACCTTAAGAAAGTGGTTGGAATCGGAAGGCGGAGGATCGTATCTGGTGGAAAGCATTGGGGAAGGGTTATATCCAGCAGTGGGCAGATACAGGCTGATGATGGTGATGATGAGAACTCTGGAACCTTACGATACGGAACTAATTCCAATGTATGACATTGATTTTGTAACATTGCAGTTAGGAGGAGCTCGATGGCGTCGTTGCGCGTGTCAGTCTAATCGAACACGCAAGTTAAGCAACGTCGACCGCAACCTGTCTATGGATGGGTTTATTTATCTCGAGTTCCTCCGTGCTTCGGAGGGCACGGTAAGCCGTCGGTGCAGCTGTTGTCATTAGTTGACAATCGTTAAGCCAAGTCAGTAGCCTTATGGCGGTCTCCGTCCGCCACCCACAGTTGAACAGCGTGGTGGAGTATGCTCTAAACCCCGTCGATTGAAGGGGTCTCCCTTCAATCGTATCGTATCCCGACACTGGGATGATTCTGGGTTGATACCGAGTTAGACATTTGTTTATTGCAAGACATGACATGGACAGTTCTCTTCGAATTTCTGTCCTTGATGATAATTTCCTGTCTAAATGTTAATTATATTTATTTAAAAGGCGTATTATATTTATTTTACTTTATATACTAATTTTAATAATATGATTATACTACATTATAATAAAGGAAAGTCCTAGACTGGAGGCCAACTATGGGGCGACGAAGCGTAGGCCCCCTGTCTAGATGCGGCAAGCAGAGGATCGCATATGGTCGAAAGCATCGGAAAAGGCCTATATCCAGCAGTGGGTAGATACAGGCTGATAATGATGATGATGATATACTAATATATAAATATTACCGGTTAAGTTACACCGTATCATCTACTGGTACTGATAAACAAATACTTAATTTGTGTCTAAACACATACTTATAATCGTGATCAAATACTTGGGCGCTAAATTACCAAGACTTCCCATTTGTTATCAACAAGTGAATAATATGGACATTCCTTTCAGAATAACTTTAAATTCTATTAATTGCGCGTTTCCAAGTACGATTAATAAATTGTAGTAATAATTATAAGTAGTACTTTATCAATAATTACATATTAATTTCGATCATACATATTAATAATTATTGTTTATTATTATTATCTGATCTCTTCTTATAATACATAGAAAATACTCAGGCAAGATATAGCACAGTATAAGTAATGATAAACTACGTACAGTATGGCCACTCCCTGCCGCTCTCTCGTGTCGACCTCAGCTCCCCTTTGAGGCAATTCTGGAACAGTTTATATGGCGCCGCACGCACACACGCTCATTCCAGGCTCTGCACAGACGCCATTGTTTATGTAGTAGGAAACGACGCGACATTTGTATACAGTGGCCGGAGTGTGATATTAGCACAATATAACTGTTGTAAAATTTTATTTATATTTTTTTACAATTGTAAATGTAAATATATATTTGTATAAATACATATATACTTACAAATATTGCTTCTTCTATTTTACAGTTACATGGCACTTCCATCGTGGTTGCGTCGTTTCACCCCTCCCAACTTATATGTCAAGATATTAGAGGCAGGTGTGACGGAGTTGAAGAAATTCAAAACAACAGAAAACTATGACTTGGCGAAAGATATCCTTACCACGCTAATAGCACAGGTCGCATTCCGACACCACAAAAAAGCTGAGTGGTACTCTGAGAAGGCGCATATTTTGCATCTAAATGATCATGGTGATGAGGTAAACACTAATATTTGTCTTTACTTAAGATACATAATGAAGGTAAATGTACATCTCGTTATTGATAGGACATAAGAACTTTCTTTTCTAGCTCTTGTTTATTATATGAATGACTTATATGCGTATTTTTTTTATGACCAAAAATCTATAAAAACGGCAAAAAAAAAACCACGTTTGTTGTATGGGAGCCCCCTTAAATATTTGTTTTAATTTATTTTTTAGTATTTGTTGTTATAGCGGCAACAGAAATACTTCATCCGGGCCATCCTGGATCTTTTTTGTATCGAAAAACTCAATGTTACTGTGTACATTTAAATTTGTTTCATTTCTACACATTTTGTTCCACATCAAACCAGGAGTATTTGTTCATAGTTGGAGTAATAAAAATAATTTTATTTTACGTTTTTCAGGCTGCAGAAGTCCTCTTAGAAGCATTTAAGTCAAACCTTTCCGAAGAGGCCAAAGACGGCTTGAGGCCTAGGGTGCGCAAGATAGCCAACCAGGCCAGCGACCACTTGAGGGAGCAACTCCTGCAGTACGCCGACAAAGAGAGTATACTGGAGAAGAATAAAAACGGGTTGCATATTTACAAACAACCTATGGAGTAAGTAATAGTAATTAGACATTTGGAGCCTGTTATGCAGAAAAGATCCAACCAACAAACTATGCCAAATTGAGAGATATACATAGTGAGAAACTTTAAATCGAGTTTTATATATTTTATTATTTAGATTCTAGCAGTTTGATGTCATAGGCTTTCCAAAACTTATACTGCGTGACTTTTTTATTCCCATTACTAAACTTTAAGAGCCCTATTACATTTGCACGCTGACGAGCTCTCGCGCAGTACTAAACCCGCGAAGGCCGCCGGTGCATCGTTTTTTGTAGTAATTTTGAAGTTATATTTATCGTTTTTATTGAAATAGGATAATAAATTCATGCTACAAAGTTTATTCATCATGAAGTAACAATTATTCTCGTATAAATTTTGCCCAGTAATGTTATCGTTTATTCGAGAAATTAACAGTTTACTTAAAGCGATTTTCGAAGTTTTTTTGGTTAAAAGAATGTTTTTTTTCTATATTAAATCAGTGATATTTCAAAATTCCGAGGCCGCTATGTACTATACGACTATATAACAAATAACATTCTATTTTTTTTATTTTATTTGTTTGGAACAGTAGTATAATCCAGGAGCTCAAAATAGTGAATGCGCGCATTTTATGAAAATCTTTCTCTGCAATTTTGGATTTATTTAAAAAGTTAAGCAAAATTTACAAAAAGCGAGGCCGCTATGTACTATGCCAATAGCTATTCTGTATTATTCAATAAGTCAACATTGTTAATGTATTTTTGTTTCCGAGATCAAGAACGTCAAAATTGGCCATTTTACGCAAAAATCACAGTCAAAATGTAATATGGCTCTTAAACAACTTTAACTTAAAAGGAACAAAATGTCATTTGGATCTATTCTGCATTATAGGATCCACAGAGGCGGATTTGTAGTCTTGGCCACCCTAGGCCGTGTCTTGGCCGCCTTACGAAGTATGTTAGTTCTTTATCATCATCATCATCATCAGGTCCATTTTAGTCTCCACTACAGGAGCACGACCCTCTCTCGTCCGTCCTAGATGGAGGGAGGATTTGGCCTACACTTTACCTACACCCGTTTGGCCAGCGTGGGGACGCTGGCTAAACGGGTTGGGGAGGCCTGATCAATATTTGATAATGTATTTCCCTTAGTCGCCTTGTACGCCATCCACGGGAAGAAACGGAGTGATTCTATTCTAGTCTGCCGGAAACCACACGGCCAGTTCTTTATAGCTGACTATTTATTCCTTATTATATAGTATCTATTTCATATTTTTCAGCTTCATACCTATTTGCATAATTCTTACCCGCAAAGCCTCCATGGCAGTCTGTAATTTGTAAGAATTATCTTTCGGTAATACCCTGGTCAGGCCGGTCCTAACATTTGGCCGCCCTAGGCCCGGGCCTAGTTGGCCTTAAGGAAAATCCGCCACTGAGGATCCATTTATCCTAACAAAGGTCTTTGTTACGATGTTCACGCCAACTTTGGTTTTTCAAAATCGCTAACAATTAAGAAGTTATTTTTCTCTCAGCTAATTTTCCCATATTATAAATGCTACATCGTTTACGCGTGAAGAGATACTCTTCAGTCTAAAACAGTGGCGAGCCTGGCCCAATAATTTCCTAAGTATTGGGCTAGTTTGATTATTATATGATTATCACAAATTTCGACTATTGATTATTCATCTGAAGTTTGGAACGTATTTTTGTGTCGAACGTGCGCCGTTCAACATTCATTCATTCGTTCATGTGAAAACTGTTCTAAGAAAAATAGCGTCGCAATTTTCGTTACAACAGTTTTCACATGGCAACACAAGCATCTTTTTATGGAAAATGTTAATGTTGCCACCTCAAATAAATTTAGCTCAGTTTCTTTTCTTTTGTGTCGCTCTGTACTCGTCTTCTTCAACTTGCTTGAACTGTCCAGACGAACTCACCAGCGCGGCAAGGTGAAATTCGAGACGCACATGGCGGACGGAAGAGTGGTGCAAGACGCCGAAGAGTACTGCTTGTCGTACTACATCAATACTGGAGAATATACACACGGTAATTTGTCTACAATGATTATACAGAAATTATCATAAGTTTTTATATAAGAAGGGGTTTGTCCCCTACGAGCATGTGGGTTACCTGATGGTAAGCAAACACCACGCCCATAGAGATCAGCAACACTAAGGGGTCACCGATCCGTTGCCAGCCTATTACTCCATCCTTTCTTTCTTTATGGTTTCTACTCATTTGCAGGAACACACAATTCTCAAGGGAATAGTTATTTGGCTGCGGTATATTGTGAGGTGGAGGTACTTTCCCAGTTGGGCAGATTAAAAAATACGCTATGCCCTACCTCTCTTTTATCCTAGTTTGAGCCTAGTTTATCAGGCAGCAGGGTGCACCACGTGCAGGAGAGGTTGGCTTTAGTTCAAAGATCTTGATGAACCCCACAAAGCTTAGTTAGTATATAATACAGTAGGGTGCATGTATTGTTCCGTTAATTGCATTCCAGTATAAAACATTACACAAACCATGTTCTACCCTATCTACGGTGTATGTTATTGTAAAGCAAACAATTTGCTGTAAATATCTCCTTAATAAGTTTAGGGGTGTAAGGGGTTCACTACCATCTTTGAAGCCTAAGCCCTGCTGCTCACATGCACGTTGTGCACCCTGCTGATTCACAGACGAGGCTCTGATACAAAGAGTAGTAGGGCAGCGTAATTATAAGCTGCTCCACTGGGGAACCTCACTTCACAGAATATCGCACCTAAATAACAATTCCCTTGAGGACCAGGAAGCAAAAATCGAGCGTGTTAGCGAGAGCGCGGAACAAGCGATAGAGATTCACGATCGGCCTATGTTTCCTACATATGTATTTCCTCATTCATACAATATAGGATCCTTCATGCGAAGCGTGAAGAAGCATCTTGTAGGCCAGCATGGCAGCGTCCAATGACAGGACATCAAGGTCTCTTTGTCCGTTGCCGATGCGATTGGGACTCCTTTTTTCGCTTACCATCAGACGAAGTGTACCAATATGCTGAGCTAATATAAAAAAAAAATACGTCGCCGGTAGCTTTGTCAACTTACATTGTGATTCTTTTCAAAACTCTCGCGGCTTATTAAAAAATAAACCATTTACGTAGTCTTTTCAATTATTTATTTCTCTGTCTATTCCAAGCGTCTACCTGTTGTCGTTATTAATATCAAGCAATAGCAAAAAAAAATCACGTTTGTTGTATGGGAGCCCCTTAAATATTTATTTTATTCTATTTTTTAGTATTTGCTGCTAAACCGGAAACAGAAATACATCATCTGTGAAAATTTCAACTGTCTAACTATCACGGTTCATGAGAAACAGCCTGGTGACAGACGGACGGACGGACGGACAGCGAAGTCTCAGTAATAGCACATCCCGGCCACTCCACACAAATGTCGCGTCGTTTACTACTACGTAAATAATGCCATCTGTGCAGAGCGTGAATGAGCGTGTGTGCGTGCAGCGCCATACAAACTGTTCCTGATTTGTCTCAGAGGGGAGGTGAGGTCGACACGAGAGACCGGCAGGGAGTGGCCATACTGTACGAAGTACTATTACTTATACTGTGGTAATAGGGACCGTTTTACCCTTTGGGTACGGAACCTTAAAAAAGACTTTACAGACAATATTTTTTTTTTACAGGCGGACACTGGGAAGGTAGAATTGTGACGACAATATTTTTCCTACTGTTCTGGGATATCATATACGAGAAGCCTCGCGGGGCTGTTGGCATTTTCTTGTCGTACTACCAAATGTACCCGCTCGATATGTTCTGTGAGAGCTTCTACACCAATCGGAAGACGCTGATTGAGGACCGACTGGTTTTCTTAGAGAGCTGCAGCACCGACCAGATGTTGGACATCATGCAGGACAAGTGGGATTCCAGACCTGAATGTATGTTGATATATATATATTTTTTTTATGTGATAGGGAGGCAAACGAGCATGTGGGTCACCTGGTGGAAAGCAATCACCACCGCCCAAGGAGACCAGCAACCCCAAGGTCAAATTTTGTTATATCAAATATTAAGTCAAATATGAAATACTTCTATCTTGGAAAGGAAATTTATGAAGTGAAAAGTACATTCGATTTTTTGAATACTGCGCAATGTTCGCGCCGAGGAGCTCGATTGTGCGTTTCAGTTTATTCGAACACGCAAGTTAAGCAACGTCGACCATTGCCTGTCTATGGATGGGTTTAATTATTTCGAGCTCCTTCGTGCTTCGTAAGGCAAATTGCGGTCCCGGCTATTGTCGTTGGATGACAGTCGTTAAGCCAAGTCAGTGGCCTTTAGGTGGCTTGAAAACACTGGTCTCCGCCAACCTGCAGTTGAGCAGTGTGCCGGAGTATGCTCTAAACCCCCTTCAATTGAGGGGAAACCCGTATCCTAGCAGTGGGATGAGTAACGGTTGATGGCAATACAAGCGCAATGTTCGATTTTAGAGGTGGTTACTGTCCCAGAAAGTATCTGACTAGTGACAGGGGATATACGAGTATTAAAAATATGATTTTAAAAGTAAGTTCGGAGGTCTCCCCAGCCTTGGGGAGACGTCAGTGCTCTAGAAGTCCTGATGTCTTCACGAGGGGGCTGTCAGGGGAGACAGGAGTCCGAAAAGTCTTTTTCGAGTAATTGTATTGAAAAATTCTAAACTGACTGGTAACTTGTAACTGTGTTTGTCACAGAATGCTCACATTGTATTTTTTTTATGTTTTATTCAGTATCTATTGGCGGATACCTTTAATTGGCTTTCTGGAATGTAAATCTCAGCTATTTATTTAATTGTAACAGCTGTTGGTATTCCAAATAATATGAAATAAAATAAATGTATGTAATGTCATGGCCGTGTGGTTTCCGGCAGACTAGAATAGAATCATTCCAACTCTTCCCGAGGATGTCGTACAAGGCGACTAAGGGAAATACATTTTAAAACATCGATCAGGCCTCCCCAACCCGTCTGGCCAGCGTGGGGAGTGTAGGCCAAATCCGCCTGTCTGTGACGGACGAGAGAGGGTCGTGCTCCTGTAGTGGAGACTATAATGACCTGATGATGATGATGTAATGTCAGGCGAGTTGTCGGGCATCACCCGCAGCGTGGAGTGGGATAGCGTGTGCGGCGTGTCGCGCTGCCTCGGCCCGCGTGCTGCGGCCGCGCTGTGCCGCCGGCTCGCGCGGCACTACCGGTACGCCTGCTCCGGCTTCCCCGACCTCACCTTGTGGAACGTGCACAACAAAAAGGTACCGTCTTTGGAGACAAAGCCAACCTCACTACTACTAAATCATTAGAGCAGTGTTTTTTAATCTGTGGGTGGTAAAGACAGTCTCCGGAGGTCGCCAGCAACATGAAAAAGGCAAGGTGTAGAAGTGAACATTCGCGTGGCGCGGAGCGACCGCTTGGTCTCGTCTCAACGACAATGTGGTGTAGCAGCGTTGTCCGGGCAAGCGTGACTCAAGTCGCGCGTAGCTTTGTCAACTTACATTGCGCTGCTTTTCAAATATTTATTTGTCTGTCTATGTCACAAGGGGGTCGCCAGAATTTTTCAATCTGTAAAGTGGTCGCGAAATCAAATAGATTGAAAAACACTGCATTAGAGGGTTCACAATGCAAACCTACCTTATTCATCGAGCAACTCTTGTACCTATATAAATATATGATTTTTATATATGACTAGCTGTCACCCGCGGCTCCGCCCGCGTGATCCAGGGGAGCTGCCATTGATTTGTGTATATGTTTTTCTTGCTTGCTGCTATATTCGGTGAGGTGGAGGTACTTTCCCAGTCGGCCAGTTTACAAATACACTATATCTACCCTACCACTCTTTCAGCTATTTCGCTACACGCCAGGGCGCACCACGTGCAGCTGAGGCTGACTTTGGCTCCAAAAAACATTTGTTTGTTTGCATGGTTGTATAAACAAAATCATGTTAGCAATTAGGTTCCATTCGACGTGAAGGAAGGACAAATGATTATAAACCTTTTTTTTTCCCGTGGGAATAAAATTATTTTCCTGGATAATAAGTAGCATAGGTCACTTTCCAGACCGGAAACTATTCCCTTTTAAAAATTCATGTCGGTACTTGGGTCCCTTTCGGCGTAAAAAAAGGACAAATGATTATAAGTTTATTTTCCCATGGGATTAAGATGTTTTTTCGGGATAAAAAGTAATCTATGCCACCCTCCAGACCGTAAACTATCCCCATTAAAAAAAAATCATGCCCGTACTTAAGGTTCCTTTTGACGTGAAAGAAGGACAAATGATTATAAACTTTATTTTTTCCCGTGGGAATAAGATGTTTTTCCGGGATAAAAAGTAGCCAATGTCACTCTCCAGACCGTAAACTATCCCTATTAAAAAAAACATGTCCGTACTTAGGTTCCTTTTGACGTGATAGCAGGACAAATGTTTATAAACTTTATTTTTTCCCGTGGGAATAAGATGTTTTCCTGGATAAAGAGTAGCCTATGTCACTTTCCAGGCCTTAAACTATCTCCAAAAAAAAAAAAAAATCATGTCAATCTGTTTGTTACTTTCGACGTGAAAGAAGGACAAACAAACAAACACACTTTCACTTTTATAATATTATATAAGTATAAGTATGGACTAGTTGACCCTGCAAACGTTGTTTTGCCATATATAAATTATTCCTAGGATTATTTTAGTAGAAAAAAAAAATAGATAACCTATTCTCAGATCTACTGCATTTCAGCAAAATCCGTCATGTCGTTTCGGAGAAGTATGGTATCTAAAACTGTGACACGAGAATTTTATATATTAGATATATAAAAATATATGGTTCGGGGTGTAAGTGGCATACCACGATCTTTACTGACAAAGCCAACCTCACCTGTACACCTTGCCGACTAGGGAATAAGGTTCTAGCAAAAGAGAGGTAAGGTACACAGTATTTGTAAGTTGCCCGACTGAGGAAGTACCTCCACCTCACAGAATACCGCAGTCAAATATCAATTCCCTTGAGGGTTGTTGTGTTCCTCCGAGGGAGTGAGTTGCTGCGTTGGCAGCGGGGGTAGTAGGCGCGCGAGCGATATTTCATGTTACGAGCGTTAATATGGCTACGGTAATCGCTTCACATCAGACGGGCCGTATGTTTGTCTGCATGACGTAGTATAAAAAAATAACCTATATACTATCGTCCAAAACTAAATATTTCAAATAAATAAATATAAATATTTCAGGACAATTTTACACAGCGCCATCTAGTCCCAAATTAAGCACAAAGCTTGTGTTATGGGTACTAGACAACTGATAAATGTACTTAATTTTTTTTTTTTTTTTTATACCACTAAAGTGGCAAACAAGCATACGGCCCGCCTGATGGAAAGCAGTTACCGTAGCCTATGAACGCCTGTAACACCAGGGGCATCACACCCGCGTTGCCGACCCTGTAAAAACCTCTTCACGCCCTTTTTGAAGAACCCCATGCTGTAGTCTCCTGAGAAAACCTCGACAGGCAGTTCATTCCACAGCTTGACCGTACGCGGGAGAAAACTTCTCTGGAACCGCACGGTACGTGACCACTTAGGCTCCAATGTGTGAGGATGAATTCCCTGTCGATGGCGAGCGGTGCGACTGTAGAAGGAGGCCGTGGGCATCATGTCAAACAACTCCTCTGAACACACCCCATTGTACAGACGGTAGAACACACAAAGGGACGCAAAATCTCTCCTCAGACTTAAGGGTTCTAAACCGTCTGTCAGTTTGGGATCGTCAACAATCCTCACAGCACGCCTCTGAATCGAGTCACAAGGTGCAAGCTGGTATCTAGGCGCTCCCGCCCACAGATGGCAACAGTACTCCATATGCGGCCGTACTTGAGCTTTGTAGAGCAGAAGCCTTTGCCGCGGATTGAAGTACTGCTTGGCCCTATTGAGCACACCTAGTTTCTTCGACGCCAGCTTGACCTTCCCCTCCAGGTGACAACGAAACTGGACGTCGCTGGAGATTTCAACTCCAAGAATCCCAATGTTTTTGGCGATGGTAAGGGGTGTGTTTTGGAATTGAGGAACCACAGCAAAAGGGGTTTTCTTAGCGGTGAACGCGCAGACTTGTGTCTTAGAGGGGTTGAATCGCACTAAGTTCTGTTGCCCCCAATCGGACACTTTATTTAGTGTGCTCTCGATTTCCGACACAAGTCGTTCGCGGCTCTTCTCCACCAGAGAGCGGGGAATATTAGCGCGGCCCGTATAAAATGTGTCCCCGGTGCTGTCATCCGCATAGCAATGAATGCTGTCAATAGATAACATATCATTGATATGCAGCAAAAACAGCGTCGGGGACAATACAGAGCCTTGCGGGACGCCAGCATTAATGTCCATGCTATCGGAACAACTGCCATCAACAACGGCTCTAATGCTTCTGCTGGACAAGAAGCTAGCGACCCATTCGCATAAACCCTCTGGTAGACCGTATACAGGCAACTTCGAAAGAAGACTACGGTGCCAGACCCGATCGAACGCCTTCGCCATATCTAGACTGACAGCCAATGCCTCACCTTGACTCTCCACGGCTGAAGCCCTTTAAATACATTTTTTTTTGTAAATACATACTTATAATACATAGAAAATACCCAGACCAAGACAAACAGACATGTTCATGCACACAAATGTTTGTCTTGTGCGGGAATCGAACCCGCGACCTCGGAGTCAAAGTGGCCATTGCTAACCATTCGACCACCGAGCTCGTCAAAACTACAATATAACTCCAATGTGTCCTAACTCAGAAACATCGATCAAAATGTTCTACTACTTACTTACTTACTATTTGTTACGTTGTACAAGTTTGTAAAATTCGCGCTTTTACGCTGAGCACGGGAGTGAGTGAGTGACTGACAACCGACCGGTTTTCTTCAGTCATCCGGGAACCGCGTCTTTTCATACCTAAACAGACATTGTCAAGAAGCCTAATAATGATTATTTCAATAGTTAATTTTGACCAACTTGCCTTAAATATTATAAATATTTTAAAAATGTAAAAATACACCTCCCCTGCCTAGGTGGACGGATTTGAACCCACGACCTCGATTACCAATCGGAGTGCTCTTCCAAATGAGCTACCTTGTTATGGTAGCTAGTGGAAGAGCACTCGATCGGTAATACATAGGTAGTGGGTTCAAATCCCACCTAGGCTGGAAGGTGAATTTTTCCATTTTTAAAATGTTTATAAGAAGCCTAATTTTAATTTTAAGTACAAATATTTTGAAGGCATATCCATACTATTGCAGACGTTACGATCTCTGATTGAGCACTACGAATATATTGCTACATAACGTCATGAACCAGGCGCTTACGAGAGCCTTGAGGACATTTAACGCGGTTGCTAATACCAGGCCTGTGTCACTCCGCCATTCGGCCGAGTTATTTACCTACACGCCCGACGCCCCCGAGAGCAATAATTAGTCGAGTGTCACGCGCGCTCTCTTACGCACGCGGTATGCGATGACCACCACGCCTACTAAATATCTCGGTATTTATGGTCGGTTATTTTGTTTAGCGCTTAAAATACATACCTACATCTATTTTACAAATACTTTCCGTGTTAAAGATACATCCGAGTTATTATTGGGACAATGTGAATAGTAAACCTGATCTGTAAGTACGTACAGTCATGATTCCTGTTAAAACTTACTCTAAAATTATACATTTTATCAGTGTCAACATTACGTAACATTATTGTTACTAAGTACCTACCTATGTACTTAATAATCACAGAGTATGATATAGTAATATAAGTAATTACAGCAGAGTAATAAACATACACATACGTAAACCTACTACATTTTTTGGTAGTTTAAGTATATGTATTTTATTGATCATTAATAAACAAGCGTATCTATTTATACCTATCTACGCGAGCGCTTCATGTTCTACACGTGGTTCAACCCTATGAGCGATACGCAGCCCGGTTACGTCAACGGCGAGACAAACCATTTTGCAAAAGCAGCGGCGGTCGCTCGTAACGCGTTACATATAGGGGTTACTTTCGATTGCCCCTGCCGCTGAAAGACTTAGGTACGAATACAGCTGCAGAATTATTTTGGACCGTATTAGCGCGTATCGAAGGTTGATATTTTATTAATTTTTATTCCAATCGTGTCGTAAGTGGATCTTCTGTTAGAGTATATTATTCTGTGCTAATACCGTTGACTTATTATGTTGCTCATTGACCGAGTTCACAAGGACTATTTTATTTAAATTGTATAGAAAATAATATGTAATATCAACTACCTACGTTGTTGCATTGGGGAAACCTGAAATAATAAATAAATATTTTCAGATAAAGTTCGTCGAAGTGAAAACGGACACAGACAAGCCCTCTATGAAGCAGATACAGTGGATGCACTACCTGAAGCAGTGCGACATCGACAGCGAGTTTTGTTACGTGGGCGCCAACACTACAAGGACTAAATCTAGACCCAGCTAACATAAACCCTTTCCTTCCCATAGGTGTAGCTAAGAAAAAGTATCGAGGCGTTTAGTGATCGTGTCTTTTATTATGAACTGAAGTTGAATTTTGCATAAATGCATAGATAGCATGTTATCGTAGTTGATTTCTAGGATTTACTCTTTTGTTTCTGATTAGGCCACATTTGTGTAGACTCTCGTCTCGCAACTATTACGTGCGTATTGTTTGAATTATCATTGCTTGCTTCGCTCTCACACCCATACAGGCATGCGAGAACGTGCCTTATATACACGGCAAATTGTTCAACAAGTCCGCAGATGACAGACAGAAGAGACACGGTGTAGGCAGGATGTAAGGTGTAGGCGATCTATCGCGTTCAAGAAATACGACGGGCTAGATTGATATTCGAGTTTTGGAATAAAAAAATCCGATCAAAATCGTTGATAGTGGTGGGGCCGAGTTGATGCTATAATTGTAGACTGATTGATTATATACTGATTAACTGATTGATAGGTATATTGGAAGGGTACAGGCAAAGAACAGGGAGTGTCATATTTTCTATTTGAAGTAAATATTTATCTATGGTAGTATATTTTTTATTTTATTTGAAGCTAATATTTATCTATGGTATAGTGGTAACTTCCAAACACTAACTTTTTTTAAAAGTAAACAGATGGCGCCAAAAAGGCAAAGTAAAAGCTTTTACATACACTGATCTCAATGTAAATTGTAATAAGTCTTTTTATTACTATTTTTCTCAAAATCTATTTATTCATTCAAGGACATTACCTGATTTTTGCCTGTACCCTTCAGTTAAGTATTGCGGCGTTGCTCAACGTTTTAAAACAATCTAACAGGCAGTAATAGGAATAATGACATCCAATTCCATCTTTTGCTGAATTGCCAATAGATGGCGGTATGTGACATTGTTAGAATTAGATTATATCTTAATACCTTCACCTAGAAGTAAATCCTGAGATGAATTAGATTTGCAAAACGTTGTCAAAGTACAATTTTATTTGATTATGATTAAAAACCTACTTAATTTAATAAGTTAGTAGGTTAGTTAGTTAGTTAGGCCATGGTTCGGGAGTGACATCGCTAAGTCACATCAATGCAATGCCAGGTTGTACTGTGAAATCTGGGACGACGAGGTGTTATACACCTCATGAACTTTCCAACGCACTGCTGTAATTTATAGTTCGAGATGTTATTGTATCGTTTGTACGATGCGACTTTGAACCGCATTGTTGTAGCCTAGCCTGTGAATAATGGTGGATTGATATCAACCCCCTTACCACCATCTCTTATTGCGATTCAATAATTGAATCACCAATGAATAAGCGACTCTATTCCATTTGAAATAGAGTCGCTTATTCATTGGTATAAATAAGCATTCTATTCAGTTATTGAATCGCATTAGAAGATGGTGGTAATGGGGCAGGAGACTTAAAGATTTAGTTCCCATCCCGTAATTACAAACTCCCAATCAATATTTTTTTTATATGGAATAGTTAAAAGTTATTAGCTATACTTACTAGTTATTTCACTGCCTTCATCTGACTAAGTCACTAATCAAAATCGACCCTGACATGAGATCCCGTAATTTTTTCGATCTTGTAGAGTTGTTTCTTGGCAATCAATATGTCGACACACCCGAATATTGGTGTCGACCATATCCCTCTAACGATACATGTGGCCGCCTACAGGACTACGACCTACTAGTCTCTCAAGAAGGGTCTATTATACGAGGTATTCAGATTGTCTATCATAGTTTCGTCTCGCTTACACCTCACTAATACTAGCGAGACGGCACTATTTTTAGACTGTCCGAAAACGTCGTAATGCCTCATAGTCTCACAATGCGATCATCTTCCATTCTTTCGACATTATCAATCCTGCGGAGTCTGGACTTTTGTCTCCATCAACAAGTAGCATATTATAAAATCGCAATATGAATAAAAATTCACCAGGTGTCAACAATCAACATTAAGTAACTATCATAAGTAAATATGAAAATACTATTAGTTTCCTGCCATTATTTAGGTATGTATTTAGTTTTATCATGGAAGTAGGTATTGTGAAATCCCTACTAATATTATAAATGTGACTGTGAGTTTGTTTGTTACCTTTCACGCTGTAACTACTCAACCGATCATAATGAAACATTGTCTATATATTTCCGATGGTATTATGATAGGAAGGAGATATGATAATTACTAAATACTTTTTATTAAAAAAAAAGACGTGGATATTAAACGTGGGCGAAGCCGCGGGTGAAATTTTTTTTTTAAAATCTCACCTTTTTACACAAAATGGAAGTTTGTTGAAAATTCTGGGATAACGGGATATGTTCAGGCGAAGTTGTGATCGGCTGGGTAGAAAGTATCACATTTATGATATTTTCTATATTATATTTGACTATACGTAATTTATTAACACTTTTGGACTAATATAATTTAATGTTTATAAGAAATGTTCATAATTCCAAAGAAAAATTATGTGCTATAATAATTTTGTCGGCAATACGTGATTATGGTGTCTGACGGCTATTTATCTTGCTATTGACATCCATTACAAAACTTGAATCTGTGATATTCGGAACTTGTTTCAAAAATATATTATTATACTATTTAATATTGAACTGTGGGGAAATAAATAACATGTATTTTGTTCTTAATGTGCAATTGAATAAAGAAGGTGCTTTTAATTTGTATTTTAAATAATCTCAATCAATCTGGAATAATAGAAACCTGTTAGCATAGAAAAATCAGCACTTCGATATACTATGACAGTTCCATACAAATACTTCCCAATCTTTTTGATTCTCTTCTAATATAAAAGATATTTGCTTCAAAATTTAATATTTTTAGTTTAATTGTAGAAAACTACAAAGATACTATTATTTATTACAAAATATAGCATGAAAATGATTGAACTGCAATGAGAAGGATGAGCTATTCTGAGCATCGTTTGGGAACCCCTGGTATACTATCAAATAATGTGCAAGGCACACATACACGTATGTGGGCTCCTCATTTGGTATTTGTTTATTGTTTATGTAATTGTATTAGGCATTATCACGCAAGTTAAACAACATCGACCGTAACCTGTATTTGGATGAGTGTATTTATTTATCTCGAGTTCCACCGAGCTTCGGAACGCACATTAAGCCGTCGGTCTCTGATATTGTCGTTAGATGACAGGTGTTATGCAAAGTTCAGTGCCCATTGGGCGGTTTGAAAACACTGGCCGCCGCCAACTCGCAGTTGAACAGCGTGGAAGAGTATGCTCTAAACCACCTTCGATTGAGGGGAGACCCGTATCCCAGCAGCGGGTATGTGGTTTGAGGATGTACCTAAGATTTGGACTATAGAAGCAATAATGTTACCTAAGAGAGTTAGCCAACATAGTACCTAATAGAGAGAAGTACAAGTGGTCGAGTGTCTATTATACTTTGACCTGACTTTTTGGTCTTTTACTCATTGAAATATCACCTAATTCATTTTAGCCTATTTCTATGAAAATTACTGTCAAAAATTTATTAACGAATAAAATCTGACATTCAGCGACAGTTTCCATCATTTCTAAAGAAACCAATGTATGGTTTTGATCCAATCTAACACGGTGATTCGATGTTATATGAACACGTAGAAGTATCTAAAACAATTTATAAAAATATAAACACAGTATCTCAAAGAATTTGTTTCATGGAAATGTTTCCAGTCATAATACCTTTACTGGCAATGTCGGCGGTGTCGGCGCTCAGCGTGCTCTACTTGTACTGCATCAACCGCGGGAACCGGCGGAAAGGGTACGTGGACGTCTCTGAGAAACCATCTGCCGACCAATAGCATACACAAGGTCTGGGCAGTACTTTAAATGATTATTAATCTCAAACGGCGACGTTAAATCCAGCGCCACGCACGTTTTCTTTTTCATACTCTCTATATTACGTGAATAAAACATATATTCGTGTAACAGATTATTTATTAAAATATATTCTACTAAAAAATCATAACATAGTATGTACATTTTCAACAATACACCAACCTACAATCGTAGGAAATAAGGCACCTATTATATAAACTACTTACAGCTTTCCATGTCACGTTCCATAATTCCTTATAAATATACTTTCACCGCAAAATGGTAAACGCAAAACAAACAAGCAGCAAAGGTTGAGCATTTTGTTAAAACACATATATATTGTTTACATAATAAGAAAACGTTTACATTCTACAAAATGCACAGAAATTCGCTGTGCCAATAGGTAAACAAATATTTTTGTAAACTTAAAAAAAATCATGCTTCTGACACAATGTGATTGATTACTGTAATTGTATAGGAATATTTACAGATAACAATAACATATATCGATAACCAACCCCTGTCTGTCTTTTGGTAACTAACATTACGTACACTCTACATTCATGTAGTAAACACTATCAACTTTAAAATACCATACCTTGTGTCAAAAGACGAATATAAAATTGATCATACATATAAACATTTATAAAGAAATAACACATTTATTTATAAATTCGGGAAATTTCAACTTACATTCAAAATATACATTTTCTCACATTTCACATAGTTACTTCCATCACGTGATATGTTACTCAAAATGTGCTTAAATTTTACACAGCCGAGGGAAATAATTGCACTTACAAACAATATCTGATACCTACATCTAAGTATTGTATAAATAACTCGGAAATTGGCAGAAATACACCTACACCTATTACGTAAATATAAACTTATAAATACAGGCACCACGGTCTGGTAAATTAACTACAAAACTGTTACAAATTTAATCTTGATTATTATATGCCAATCAAAGGTAACAATTAACAGTTTCAATTATTACTTATATTCGGTATAAACACGTAGGCTTACATTCCCATTAATTGCTGCAGTAATATAATATATACTATTTTTTTGAAATAAAACTTCTTTATGCACATTTTGACTTGGTGAGTAAAGCTTTAGTCTCTTGATCGTAACGCATAACGCTGCGGTATGCGGCGCCGGACACATAATAGTATGAAAAACGTCTAAAATGGTCTCTTATTGGGCGAGGTGAAAGGGAGTTGAGAGCGAGATACAAGTTGTAGAGCTAAAGAAGTTTTACTTCAGTCGTGTGGTCTAAAGCACACTCGCTTTTTGTACAATTTTAGCTTGAAATAAGAATGTGTCATAATTTTAAGTTTATTGTAGGTATAATGCTGGGAAAACAGTAATTCAAGCACTGGCAAGTTTTAATTTTAATATGTTTAATATTTTTAGAAAATGTATACAGAATACATCCACTACAATATTGTCGTTTCACTATAATAAAGCTATATCAGCACTCGTTACTGTCGACGCGTGATCGGGGCTCCTGGAGGAATAACGGACAAGTTACATTTCGTATACAATTCACTGAACCCCGCAACCAAAATATCAATTAGTAATGTTGGCCGAATATCCGCAGGCTTTTTTGACGTGATAACGTCTTATAAATCGAAGAACGCCGGCTGTACGCACGAAAAAGCATGACTCATTATCACGTTCCGCCTGAGCCGAGAGCGCGGACCAAGTGATAGAGGGGCACGAGCGTTCGGGGCATGTTGCTAAAATTAATATCGGACATTCGACCAAAGTAATAAGTTAGTAAAGTTTACTGCCATTGCTATTATATATAAATTAGGCACATAATGTTATCAAATGGTAACAAATAAGTTATAAGGACGATAAATACTAATTTTACACAAATATTTACATTACTCATTGTGTATAAAAAGCATTAATATCATGATAAAGAGTAGATATATTGATATCTATTTAGGGATTATTAAAACAGTTTCGGCAAGTATAGATACACTATGTTGCTATGATATGATATTGCTATGGAGTCTGACATCACGATTTCAGCTTTAAAACTACTTTAATGAGATCTACAACAGTGTGAATATATTCATTGTTTCTGAAAATACTATACTCGTAGCTCTGTACCTAGTATATCCTTAAACACTAATAGTTATATAAATTTTCAGTACTAAAATTTGTATATAAATTATACTTTTCATACTCTCTTTTAATAATAATTGCAAGGCAAGACTATTTATTGCCTATAAAGTCAACCAAAGCAAAACCTCAGACAATAAAGATAATTCATATTTTTTTTATAATATTACGTCGAAATTGATAAGATATATTATTTATATAAATTATTTGAACATTTATATATATGCACACTGCTTCTACATACATTTCAAATGGTATTAGCTGCTTACAACCATCATTATATAAAATAAATTTAAATTTCAAATAAACATGCTCGACAGAGTAACGAAAAACTCCAGATTTGTTGTTTTTTGCGTCATGGAGTACTAAAAATATACATAGTAGTGAGGCGGCAGTTTAGATATATGTTTAACTTTTTCGTGACTTGGCCGCGTGCATTCATGGTAGTAATCAGTAACCCTTTTGGAAGGGGTGACGAACCTCTACAAAATATATGTTCTTTAAACCATTAAAACGACTTGAGACTTTGAGATCCCAAAAAGAATTACATATTATTTTGTTAATGAATCAATATTTTTAACATCGTTTAACAGGTTTCAAATCAACCATTATTTGTTTGCGGTAGCACTACTATTTTTTAACTTAGTATGCTAGACGCAAGAACTTCTGATCTCGAAGGAAACCAGAATAAAAGCAACGGGCAAAAATGTAATTAGTAAAGAGAATCCATCGTTTTTACAAAGGGTTTTTATCTATACCCAACACTACCGATGATAAAATATCTAATATGGCACGCGTGTTGGTTCGCTACCCCTGTATAAACCAGCAGTCTTTTGCTTTTACTATTTTTCTATGACACTATCAACTCATATTGTTATTCTTGAATATCAAATGAGAGTCGATCTCATAGAAAATAGTGATAGTACAGAACAGCATAGAAGATAAGGCACGTTTTTTTCCTTCACGTAAAGAATATCCGGCACGACAATTTATACCTTATGCAATAGTCATAAGGTGCAAAATGTATGTACCTTTATTTCGCCGACACGATCTTGTACAATACTGTAACATCTACTAACAGCGGCACATTCTTGCTACCGTACCTGTGTCAGTTTGCATCGGTCAAGTAAAACAATTATAAACGTTATGATGTCGCAATAAGGTTTATTGTTGATATCTTATTTTAGCTATAATGGTCATTTACAGATGACCGTACATCGGTATGCATCTTTGTGCCATAATGTATATAGATTTAGAGTAGATTTATATACTCACAGGCACAATTAACCGTCCAGTATGCTTTGGTCAAGAAAGTAAAGTTAATGGATGGATAATTATGGCTCTGGAGTATACTTCCGACAATGTCCCAATTGCAAAGTCGCAAAGCCATCGCGTACTATAAATTTTTAACTGGCCGCGACACGCCTTGTTTAGAAGTGAACAATTTGAAAAAAAAAATATTGAATGCGACATTTTTACCTTATTATATAGACATTGCCGGAACTAGCTAGCCTTATGATTGAGTCAGCGGTATGTGGATAAAGAGGTCTCACATATTAGGCTCTTGCTTGAAGGGTATGGGCTCGAGGAAGGGCTCTGGAAGCGGCAGCTGCGGTACAAGCGGCGGTGAAGACGCGGCCGACATTGGTGAAGAAGCCTCCGCGGTAGGCGCTTCACCTGTCTGCTCCTCCATTGCAGTGTCTGCTGATGCGCCTGTCAAAATTATAGATAATGGACATTTTAATATTTTAGACCTTATGAACCGAAAGGGATTTGAGATAATTTAGAATAACTTCAATCTATGGATGTCCAGTTTGTTTCACTACGGTTGAATATGACGAACTAATGAAATTTTGATGGAAAATTTGCTTGCCATCAGCTGCATGCTGCATTTATCCATATTCTCTGTCTCCTTTCCATGTGGTATAAAAAATAATAAAGAATTATTTTTTAAAGCGACTGACCAGTTTTAATGACTGTCTTCTAATGGATCGTTGACTTCACGTGCACGGAGAAGCTCGAAATAAATAAACTTTTGAGGACCTATAACTGGGTTATCATCTAACACATTGATTTTAGTGATATACGTTACAAAATCTCGCTTGTTGCAACGAAATCAGAATAGTTTACAACCCCGGATAATACTTGTATGGAACTTAACATATCCTGCCGCTTTCAGCGCTAAATAATGCACTCCCACATAGCGTGATGTGCTGTTTGCTCGAATTCATGATTTGTACCACCATGTGAACACTGTCGCATAAGGCTTAATTTATACCGCCGCGGAATGGAATGGGATGGAAGCGTCAATTTCGCCTCATAACGCGAGCAGGCGCGTGAATTCGCTGGAATGCTCTAGCATCCTCACGCATTTCTCTGCAGTGACCGATCTGACCGACTTCCCATTCGCGCCACTTCCCGCGGATTCCATAGACGGCACCGACAGTAGCTAGAGGAATTCTTGAGAATGCGAGGATTCCTCGGAAGACGCGCGACCTCACTTGGATCGTATTTAAGTTTATATGTTATACAATTGACATAAAGTTCATTATGCTATGTACAATGTCGTTGCAAAAATTCGCTTTCATTCCATTCTGCGGCGCTGTAAATTATACCTAAAAAAACTGTTTCCACGAAGAGGCGTCCTTTTTTGTGCGGTTGTGTGAGCAAAACCTCAGTATATTGTATACTGCGGTTTTGGGGTGTAAGTGGTCCATCAACATCTTTGAACCAAAGCCAACTTCACCTGCACGCGGTGCACCCTGATGATTGACAAACGAAGCTCTGGCGAAAAGAGAGGTAGGGAGCGTAAATGTAAGCTACCCGGCAGGGGAAAGTACCTCCACCTCACGGAATACCACAGCCAAATAACAATTTCCTTGAGGGTTGTTGTGTTCCTGCGCGTGAGTAAGGTCACCAGAAAGAAAGGAAGGAGATGCTGCGTTGGCAGCGGGGGTGGCGGCGCGCGAGCGATATTTATTATGTTGCGAGCGTTAATATGATTACGGTAACCGCTTCACATCAGGCGGGCCGTGTGCTTGTCTGCCACCCGACGTAGTATAAAAAAAAAACTGACCTCCGAGCAACATTTCCTGCAGCAGGCTGTCGACGTGCGCGACGCCGAACAGCTTGGCGAACTGTATCTGCTCGATCATCTGCCACGTGATGCTCTGCAGCGGCGGCAGGCACAGCAGCAGCTCGCCGAAGCGCCCGCGCCCGTCGTACTGCCGGTCGCTGATGTAGTCTTCAAGGTTGATCTGGATCTGGTAGCGCAGCTGCTTTATCTTCTGCGGTTGAGAGAGGCCTTTGGCATCTGGGGAGGATAAATATTTTTTTATATTATCTTATGTACTGGGAATAGCCCTATGCCCTATATCACCCTAGCCACTCCATACAAATGTCGCGTAGTTAACTATTACATAAACAATGACATACGAGTATGTATTTTTCTTGTTTCCTAAGTTTGTGTTGGCAACACTGGCTGAACTCTCTAAGCGACTTTTTGGCGGGAATTCGTTGAGTAAACTTGGTTAGTCAAATTTTCATAATTTTAGTTTAATATTGCTTCATATTACAGTGCATAAAATTAGTGGCATCTTTATTTAAATAGATAAAAAGCATATATCGTTAATCACGATATTTTTCGGCATGTTACTAAAGCTGAGAATAAGATGAAGAAACTAAAAATCTGGCTATCTAAGCGGAATAGGTTGTATGTAAACTCACTGGGATCGAAGAAGACAATCGCTTTGAGGCAGGCGAACTCTGTGTCGTCGATGTCGATCTCCCGCAGCGGCTTCACGATCTCGTCCATGACGCGGATGCCTATCATGCTGATGTCTATGTCCATTCGCCCGTCTGCAATAAAAAATATCAGTACCTATATAATAATAGTAATAATGTATATTAAGGGAGTTATTTTTTCCTTTCCATTGTCGAAGTTTTTTTTTTACACTTAATAGCAGTAATAATCCGGTGCGTGATAAAACATATAAGTAATAATAGACTATAATTTTATTTAACATAACGTTCATTTTATATTTTTTCTATTGTTCCTATAATTTATTTTGTAAAATTATATGGACATTAACCCATAATTATCCCACTGTTGGGAGATGGGTCTCGGCTCAACGACTGTCGTCTAAAGAAACAGACAGCTTAACTTGCTCTCCGAAAGACGGCAAGCAAAATTATATTAATTTATATGAATTGAATATTATAACATTTATTACACACCCGTTATAATCGTGTGAAATGTACATTATATTATTTCTAGTTACGTGTGTGTATATGTAAGTTACCGATGTTGTGTTTGGCGATGATGCAGTTGTTCCCGAGCAGCAGCACGTCTCGCAGGTGCAGCGACCGACGCGCGCATCCCAGCAGCAGGTGTTCTCCAGCGTGCGCGCGCAGCAGCGCCACCTGCCACAAACAATTAACAATCATTTAAATACTTTTTGGAACTACTTTTAAGGTTAGTTAATTAGTGACACTAGTGTCGGTGGGTTGAGGCCCCCATTCCCCCCTTTTGGTGCTGCTGTAAATGCTGTTAATAGGAGATAACTATGAAGATGTTGACCTGGGGGTGCCTGTAGGGGGATGATTAGATTCCTATAATCTGCTGGGTTTGATATAGGATAGTAGCGATCACTTCCAACTCAATCGCTTCAAGATCTCTATCGGCTAAACAAAATACATTTAGATACTATTAACTTAAGCCGAAGTTAGGTAAAAGACCAAAAACTAGATCTGAATCATTTCCTGCTTACGGAGCTGTACGCTCCGTAAACTTGCCCTAATTGAGCTCGGCATCGCTGACATTCACGTTCTGTCACATAACCTACCTGACCAGACCAGCTAACGTGAGCGAAAGTCTGAATGTCTAACTGATTCGACTAGGATTAATAGCTAATGCATGGTTAAGTCGCACAAGTCGCCGCATCGTGAATCTTTTCCAGCTGGCGGTTGTTGATCGTGTCACCGCTGGCATTCACGTTCTGTTAACAGTATGTCGCTCTTTAGGGTTTTAATGCCTTATTTCCATTATTGCTGTCTCTCACATTGCTAAGAAGGGATCAAATAGGCATCTGAACAAAGTTCTAAAATTATAATAACTCTATCAGTAAAGTAAAATACATAAAACTAGAACGATCTGCGATCTCAAAATTTTAATAACTTATGTCCGACGTGTTTTATGGTCGATCAAAGTTTGGTGGGAAAGTCCATTTTAAAAGTTTAAAGTTATAAAAAATAAATGTAATATTTATTTTTTATAACTTTATACATTGGAGAAGTAATAAAGAATACTATAACTTTTATTATGATACTAATTCCATAAACGTAATATTTAACATAGCTGTCGTACAAATTTCTGATTTAATTCATATAAAATAGTGTATAGTGACGTCATAATACTGTATGCCTTTTGTATGGAGCATTTTCGGGATAGTCCAAAATTGTGATCTTCAAGTTATCGTATTTCGAGAAGTTTTTATGCTATTGCTATCGAAGTAATTCTTTCGCCTGTACTATTGTGACGTCTTTAAATAATATCGCGGTCCTGTCTCGAACGATCTAGAATGGAACCTTCTAGAATAGTCGCCGCATACTTCGCTGCAAGCAATAATGACCCGTATGTCTAGTGCCATAAGGTTCATAACACTATGACATGAAAATGTTCGAGATGTGTCTCGAGACATTACGATGACTTACCGATGGGAAGTACATGCATGTACATACGGGAACATTCGAGAACCCTTGCCGGCGGATATAAATAGCGACCGCCGCGGCGCATAGGGAGTTCAGTTTGGACTTCGGAAGAGAGAACTTCGAGCGAATCCTACCTGCGAGACAAGCGATAACCTACGACCTCAGCGATACTATTGAACTTCGATTTGACCTGCGATTTGGAATCTTAGTGTGAACTTCGTGTTGTGAAGACCTGCAGACTTGCGTGAATAAATCCTTGCAAGTTTTCATTGGCGTTTTACATCCAAATCCAGAACCCTAGCTCGTAACAATAACAAATCGAAAAAAAAAATGGTTTAGATGACTATTCCAAAAGCTTCTTACTCCTACTAATTTCTTCTGATTATTTAACAAATTTTTGTTGTGAGTAACAAGGTAGTTGTAGTCTAACCCTCGGGACTGCAATGGACTTCATTGTTCATTGCCTTTTTTGGTGGGCCGCTGTTAATCCTGGCTATACAGGAGACACAGTAGTAGGAATACGTGGTTGGCCCCTGTCCCGCAAAAGTATGTCGCTGACAAATTTACCTGGTCATCGAGGTGCAGCTCCGTGAACGCGGGGATGTACTTGGCCCATTCGACTAGGATCAATAGCTGCTGTTTGATAGAGTCGCATACGTCGTTGATCTTAGCTAGTTTGCGGTTGTTGATCTCGGCGTCGCTCACGTTGATAGTCTGTTAACAAATTAATTGAAAATTATATTTATTTGTACGACTAACTTTAACGATTAGGTGCCAGTATGATGTTTTCTATAAATCTATTTGTACAAATATCCGTTTTCACTTTAGCAATGAATTTTTAGCAGACCGGTGAAAGGTGATTCTGTGAAATGGGACACTTTGGAAACATTTATGACCTCTTCGACGCAACTGCTAGCTTCATAGAACGTGCAGATACTGCTACCACGGTAGTAATTCGAGAATACAATTTGCAAATTGCGATTTGGAGTCGGGATACATCCGTTGTAAAAGAATTGAGAATGCAATGGGAACGCGAATACTCCTCAGCTCCGTAGGGAACTGATGACATTGGAACGAGATGGTCGCCCGTGCAATATCAGGCAGCGACAGCGACGGATGGAATATGCAAGGCAATCTTATTCAACGAGTGATTCTGTTTGTAAAACATAAGCTGCTACTCACCAATAGATGGCACTACAAATCATTTGCCATTACTAGAACGAAAAAAGTAGGTAATACTACTAAGTAATGTACTATTTCTTTTATTTATCATATACTTTAAAAGTATCAACTACCAAGTTTAGAATTACAGCTCATTCAGTAATTATGCATTAATTTAAACCGAGTCATATTCCAGGAAGCTTGCATATTGTGAAGGTATGTTGTCGTGACTAACGCTGGTGTATTGATGGACGATCAACAAAGAAAATATAACTTCAAATCATTACTTTATTTATAAATGCCACGATTTGTCATTGTCACCGCATTGTCTCCCCGAGCAGCTAGTAGCTACTAACAGCCGTTACCACTATAATGATTGCCAATCATTTAAAGCGGTCAATCTTCAATCTGATACTGTCGGGCGATATTGAACGATATTATCGGGCGATATTGTACGATATTATCGGGCGACATTGTCGTTATCGTGCAATGGGAACCTAATTTTATTCCACATATTTTAGAGCTGTTATGTGACTTAGCTATCAATGATTTCTTTAAGTGTTTAACGATTATAGTGAAAATGTAAATTGACTATGTTGTCGCATTGGGTTTTATACTATTAAATGACAATGTAATTTTGTATTTAAATAAATAAAGAGAAGGACGAACCCGCGAAGCCGCGCTTAAATAGTTTGGATTATATAATATAATTCGTATTTAACTATGGGCAGGAGATAATAAACAAAACCTTTAAAGTAAAACTGACTAAAGATGATATTACATAATATCAATACGAAATTTAACCTACTATTCCAGTCGCCAGTTTAATATTCTTTAGTCGCTCAATTTATTATTTTCCTTTGAACTTTATCGCTACTATTTTGTTCATAAAGCTGTTTATGCACCCGAGATAACAGAAAGCGATAATCTCGTCTCTCTCCACAGTACTGAGTTGCTAAATTTATCGAACACAATTTTTTTGGAGTGTAAGAGGTTCGTCAACATTTTTGTACCAAAGCCAACTACACCTGCACGCGGTGCGCCCTGTTGACTGACAAACGAAGCTCTGGCGAAAAGAGAGGTAGGGAGCGTAATAAATTGTAAGCTACACTGGAGAATGTACCTCCACCTCACAGAATACCACAGCCAAATAACAATTCCCTTGAGGGTTGTTGTGCTCCTGCGAGTGAGTGAGGTCACCAGAAAGGAAGGAGACGCTGCGATGGCAGCGGGGGTGGCGGCGCGCGAGAGATAGTTTATGTTGCGATCGTTAATATGGCTACGGTAACGTAACCGCTTCACATCAGGCGGTCCGTATGCTTATCTGCCACCTCACGTAGCATAAAAACACAACAATATCGCAACGATAAATCCATAGTTAGATAATAATACCCGTTTTTATCTGTTTTATATTACTTATTTTTGTATTTTAATATTTCGTTAATTATCTTATCAAAAATATAATTAAAAATTATATTTAACAAAATAGATTAACGTCCGGGGCTTATCGTTTGGACCTGTCAACTAAAGCTGATACATGAATGATGAAGATTCATTCATTTGTATTTGCATCATTTCTATAGATATTATAGACTCATATTTTAATGCTCGGATAAGAGGTCTTACTTCAATCAGAAGGTTTTATAGCTCAAAGCTTAACTACACTGCAGGCTTATGTTAACAAGCCAACCGGAGGCTGACTTGGTTTCATCATCATCATCATCATCAGGTCATTTTAGTCACCACTACAGGAGCACGACAATCTCTCGCCCGTCATAGACAGAAGGAGGAATTGGCCTACACTCCCCATGCTGGCTAAACGGGTAGGGGAGGCCTGATCGGTGTTTGATAATGTATTTCCCTTAGTCGCCTTGTACGACATTCACGGGAAGAGACGGAGTGATTCTATTCTAGTCTGCCGGAAACCACACGGCTTAATGAATGACTTGGTTTAATGATTGTCATCTAATGAACATGGAGATCTAAGTAACATCGAGTAGCTCGATGGCGTGTCGTTGCGCGTGTCTGTCTAATTGAACACGCAAGTTAAGCAATGTCGAACGCAGCCTGTCTATGGATGAGTTTATTTATCCCGAGCTCCTCAGTGCTTGCTTGCGTGCTGTTTTCATTAAATAACAGTCGTAAGCCAAGTCAGTGGCTTTAGGGCGGCTTGAAAACTCTGGCCTCCGCTAACCCGCAGTTGAGCAGCGTGGTGGAGTACGCTCTATATCCCTTCTATTGAGGAGAGACCCGTGTCCCAACAGTGGGATAATTATGGGTTGATGCCGATGATGCCGAACATGGAAAACTTTTAGATAACTGAAACTATTTAAAGACAGCCTAGCAATACGTTGTTAATTTGCAAAATAATTTTAAAGGAGGAATTAATTATTATTATATTAATTATTCGACCTAATTATTTTTATTTTTATATGAGAGGATGGAAAACGAGCATGTGGGTCACCTGATGGAAAGCAATCACCACCGCCCATGGAGTTCAGCAACACCAAGGGGTCGCCGATCCGTTGCCAGCCTAATTCTCCTTCCTTTCCTTCTTTCTGGTGACCTCACTCACTCGCAGGAACACAACAACCCTCAAGGGAATTGTTATTTGGCTGCGGTATTCTGTGAGGTGGAGATACATTCCCCAGTTGGGTAGCTTACAATTCCGTTCCCTACCTCTCTTTTCGCCAGCTGACTAACAAACGAAGCGTTTGTTAGTCAGCAGGGTGCACCGCGTGCAGGTGAAGTTGGCTTTAGTTCAAAGATCTTGATCAACCTTGAACTTGCACCCCTAAAACGACATGGTATAAAATTAAAAATTGACATACTAATTGCAATGACTATGTACACTGGGACAGTAAATGCATCTTGAAAATAAAACGGTTGTACCATGAACAAATTTTGAAGTACTGCTTCGCTCAATTATTGCGGCAACGCCTTTTGCTTTACAAAGCACACGAGTAACCACATATGTCAAATGTAACTTCTGGACAGACCGCAGTGTACTAACCTCATCTATGACCTTTCTGCTGAGCAGCTCGGCGTTCAGCAGCGACACCACCGAGAGCCCGTTGGCCTGCGTCGGCTCTTCGTACGACGGCCGCCTGCAGTTTATTCTGTCTCGTTCGTTCTGGACAGCTGGAATTATGCAAATAAACTGTCATTGTATTGCTAGAACTGGCATTATAGCTATGTAGGATTGTCTATTCATTCGATTACTCTCGGGGCCCATATTACAATACAATTCATACAGTTCAGGTTGATAACCCCATCCTACAATTAATATTAAAGTAGGAATTAAACTTCCCTCAAAAAATAAATAAATTTATATAACAGAGACAGTTAAAAATAATATTAATCAAATTAAATATAAAAAAATCAACATAATAATTTATTTTATATAAATTTTCTCTAGCATTAAAATAAGTTATTTCTCATATTAAAATAAGTTAATTAAAACTTCGCAGCATTACAAAAGAATGTGTTTTTTTTGTAGTATGTATATGTTTTGTTTGTAGTAGCATTTCGTGTTTCGGAGAGTTTTTTTTTTTTTCTAGGGACGGGGGCCCACCACACATTCCCACCACTGTATCTCCTGTGTAGCCAGGATTAACAGCGGCGACCGCCAAAAAAGGCAATGAACAATGAAGTCCATTGCAGTCCCAGGGGTAAAACTACGGCTGCCTTGGAACTCACAACGAATTTAATCAGAAGAAATTAGTAGGAGTAGGAAGCTTTTGGAATTTGACTTCCCCTCTTAGCAATGTGAGAGACAGCAATATAGCAAATAAGGCATTAAAAGCCTAAAGAGATGGCTAGTCAAGTGAAGCTCAACTGCCGTGCACCACGGATTTTAAGTTTCTAACACTATTAGGGACCTAAAACATTGAGTTGTTACCTAACACATCGATTCCAATAATATGAATTGCAAAATCGTCTGAACGCTTGGTAATTCTCCCTTGTTGCTACCAAATCTGAATAGTATACTACCCCGGATGCAACTTGCAATGAATTCAACATGTCATCCCGCTCCCGCTGCCAAAGATCACACTCCCAGAGAACATGGTGTGCTGTTTGATCGAATTCAGAATTAGCAGTAGAACATTCGCATAAGGGCGACGGCACTAATTTAAACGAAAAGAGTTTAGCTTTAAAATTGCCATGTCCAGTTAAAAATTGCGCAACGGGGTGGTCGACTTCTAACCACTTTTTCTTTAATCTATCTCTTACCGATTGAAAGAACAGATACAAGTGGCGTCCTTTGGTAGAAGTTTCCCACCTTTCCTGCCATTCAGACAGTAATGTTTCAAATACTTCATTAATAGGTTTGAACAGTCTAACTATTTTTTCACGATCACGCGTTTTCAAGAAATCAGGGACCATATTTTTAGATGTATAGTACATTGAAGCGCGGCGTTGTACTTCTAAGTCTACCGGTAACACACCTGCTAGCACGGGTAGTGCCTCGGTGCTTACAGTTCTATACGACTTACATAAAAATATCAGAGCAAGGCGCTGGCTTTGAAGCAATTTACGACGTGCTGCACCTATAGTAGCCCTATCTGCCCACGCAGGTGAACCGTACGTAACACAACCTAAGTATGTGGCGGTATAAATAGTTTTTAACGTTTTGAAAGTTAATCCCCACGTAGAGGTAGAAATTCGTGTTAAGGCATAGAAATTCTTTTTTGCTTTTTCACCTACTTGCTTCATGTGCTCAATATAATTAAAATTTCTATCCAAAAGCAAACCTAAGTAACAAACCGAACTTCTATTAGCAACAGATACTCCATTAAAATGAAATCGCGGTGAAACCTGTAAATTTCCCTTAAGCAAGAGTTGATATGTTTTATGTGGCGCAAAATCGAGACGATTACGATAACCCCAATCTGAAATTAAGCCTAGGCTAGTGTTGGCTAGTTTCTCTATGCTAGATCTTGAATTAGCATTGATTAATAAGAGACCATCGTCAGCGTAACCAGTTAACGAGCACCCTTCCGGTAAGGGTAGGCTAAAAAAATCATCAAAACCGATATTCCAGAGATACGGTCCCAACACTGAACCCTGGGGGCAGCCCTGCGTGAGTACCTTTGAAGCAACATAATGGCCAAGTTTTAATTTAGTTGTACCATTCAAAAAGTACGATCGAATGAGAGAGTAGATGTTGCTAGGGCAACCTCTCACCTTAAGTTTCAGCAACAACATTGGCCACCAAGCATTATCAAAGGCACCTGAGATATCTAAGAAAATAGCTACAACATACTTGCTCTCCGAGAGCTCAACAACTTTGCGCACTGCGAGCGCAGCATCAACAGTGGACTTGCCAATGGTGAAGCCGTACTGATTTTTATGAAATTGTGGGCCACCGGGCAGCAACCGTGGCACAACCAAGCGCTCAAGCAGCTTACCCAACGACGGCAGCAGGGTAATAGGACGGTAGGACTTCGGATCGTCTGGTGGTTTATCACCGCCTTTTGGTATTATTTTTATAGCACCACTTCGCAAAATGCCAGGGAAATGACCTTCTACAATACACCGAGTAAGTATTGTTAAGATAGGCTCAGCGGCTACTTTACAAGCTTCTTTAATCATTCTATTCGAAATCTTATCATCACCGGAGGCTTTATTTGTAGGCAAAGCTTTAACAATAGACATAAACTCATCCATCGACGGTACATTTGATATTGGAGTGGAAGGGCACATATCCGCCGCGCTCCTAACCTCACGATGGTAGTCACTGTCACTATCGGCGCAATCATCAGGAATTAACGCATGCAGAATTGTCTCAGCGGTCTCTTCTACACCAAGGGTATGTGAATTATTAAATCTTATATTGGATACGTATGCATGATCAATCCGCCTATTTGCTTTAAATTCGTTATATAGAGGAGACCACGGGCCCTCACTATTTAATCTTTCTACAATACGTTTTAGTAAATTACCTTTGGATTTTTCAACAGCAGCGCGATAGTGAGATCTAGCAATACGCAAGTCACTTAGAGCGGTTTGATAAATTTCTCCTTCGATGTTACGTTTCTTTAACTTTGAGATTTTACGTCTAGCGGCACGAAAATGCCTACGCAACCTAATAAGGGTATCATTCCACCAGTCGCATCGTCTGTTATTAACTATAGGTTTTCGACCTAATGCAACGTCAGCGCAATATACGAATGTGTCAGACATAATTTCAACACTTTCCGTGACTGTAAGTTCACTACGAGTAAAATCTTTGGCGCGGGAAGCGAAAAGTGAAGCAAAGCTTGCCCAGTCGGCGTTCCTAGTTTTATATTGAAAACCTATTAACTGTTGCGGATTTAAGTTATCAACAACTGGGGAGAACTCACACACAATCAGACGGTGATCACTACAAGAAGCTTCAGGAAGAACGCGCCAGTTTTGTATTCGGACGTCTGCACTAGAAAGTGTGACGTCAATAAAAGACTCGCCCATTGGGCTACTAAAAGTAGGTGGTGCTTCAGGGGTATTGTGAATATGAAGATGCATTTCAGCAATGAACTCTTCAACAGCAGAGCGTCTGTCGGCATCGGTCGCTCTCAACTTGCCGTGCCATAATGGTGATGATGCATTTACGTCTGCTCCTATAATAACCTTATGACCAGTAAGAGCATGCAATACTCTTCGTAGATGATACAAATGCGAGCCCACAGGGTCAGAAAATTGAAAATAACAACTGACTACAAATACTCTTAAATATGGAGATGTTACTTCAGCTACCGCACAGTGAGTGGACATTAGGTGATTGATTGATGTTATAGTAAATCCGCCCCTGGGCGCATATATACCCGCGCGCGACTTGTTATTAAGTTGTATAAATTTACTGTTTAATTGAGATCTTTGGTACTGCTCCTGAACTAAAACAAGATCGAGCTTATAGTCCGCAACGAGCTTATCCAACTCAGACGTAGCAATTTTATCGTTGTGTAGATTTAGTTGTCCAATTACGACGTTATCCATAGGTGGTGTTTAAAATATTGAATTCTAACCGTGCTGCGTATGTGGGGCAAGACTCTGACCCGATCTTGTGGTCAGCAGATTTTTTTTGACGCCTACATGCTGCGCATGTAGGTTTGAAGTCTGCTTCAGACTTCTTCAGACATTCCCGGGAGTCGTGTGCTTCCGCACAGTGGGCACAGGTGGAGTTATTTGCCGAGCAGTATTTGCTGACATGCCCATACTGCTGACATTTCAAGCAACGCACGACTTCTATATCGTCCACGAATCTACAAGTGGCAAAATCTATAAAAATCTTATCTTTTGTCGAAATAAGGTGTTTGCGTATTTCCGGGGAGATTTCGACTCCCACCCACTTCCTGCCGTAGGCAGTAGGACGACGACGCACGATTTTTATGTCTTTTAGGTATTCCGAAAATGTAATTTTTAATTCGTCTTTTATATTTTGATTATATAACGCGGCTAAAAACTTAGTGTCGTCCATTGTATCTGGAATGTCTTTTATAATAATACGCGGGCGGCGTCCTTTAGGCTTTTCGAGCTTAAGTCCAGCCGATTTTATGCTTTGAATAGATTGCAGCTTTTTAATTTGAGCGTCATTAGAAACGCGTACTACTACACCGGATTTCGCAGTTTTCTTGACTCCTACAATTTGAAACCCATCATCGGATGGCTTAATTGCTTTCATAAGTGCCTCCTTAGTAGCTTCGGATGTTGTTAGCTCCGCGGATCGTTCTTCTGTTGGATAAGCTACTATGCAAGGCACAGGCTCGCGAGTTTGAACCGGCTTAATTTGCTTTGGCAAGCGAAGTTTCAATTTTTCGGCGTACGACTCGCTAGCCTTAGTTACAGGCGCAACGGGGTTATTTTTGGACTCTAATTTTAAGGATAATAAATCCCGTTCGACAATCGCGAGCTTTTTTTCAGAAATAGCGAGGTATTTTTCCGCTGTGGCCGACTTTATGGCTAGCATCGATATTAGAGAGGTAACCCGTTGGGTCATGCCCATTATTGTCGATTTATTTGCTACACCAATTCGCGAGGTTTGCCCGATAATTATCTCATTAATTTTTTCCAGACATTCCGAAGATTCGCGAACAAATTCAACATAATCAATATTTGAATCAAGAATTTCAGCCGAGGTGCTAAGGCTTAAGTTGTCTACATTTTCCGTGCTTGCTGACAGCTGTAGTCGCTTTTCATCAGGTGATAAGTGGGTTGGTGATATATCGCCTAATGTTCGCTTGGCATTAGTTGCCGGCGGTGATCGCGGCGTCAAATTACTACGACCAAAAATTGGTGTCGTGCCACCAGGATCATCGGTATTACTTGACATTTTGTTTATATAACGAGTTAGCAGGAATAAAACTATTACCTATCAAAATAAAATTTTCCCCGATTCTGGGGTAAATTTATAAAGTGACAACACTGAAAGATTTATGTATTTCTTTTGTTGTACTAAAATTAACACTAATAAAAACCAGTATTATAACAAAATATGAAATTATTACGTACCTTTTACGGGCCAAACCTGTTTTACAACGAGTGATGCAGCCGTAGTTAGTCACGAAGCAGCACAAAAAATTTTTGTTGTTGTACCTACTAGTTTGCGAATAATAATCACTGTATCAACTTTTTAACAAATAAAACCTAAATATGATCAAAATTTAACGCGGAAATGATAAGTTCAGATCAGATGAACAAAATTCACCGAAACGCCCACACACTCAACGAAACAAATTAAGAGAAATATTTAATTTGCAATATCAAATCGCACGGACAGATTAGTTCGACCGTCTCGCACAAGCGCGGGAGGGGGAAGTGAAGTGTTTCGGAGAGTATGTTAAGCCGTCGGCCCCGGCTGTTTTCATTAGATGACCGTCGTTAAGCCAAGTCAGTGGTCTTTAGGAGGCTTGAAAACATTGGCCTCCATCAACCCGCAGTTGAGCAGCATGGTGGAGTACGCTCTAAACCCCTTCGAATGAGGGGAGCCCCATATCCCAATAGTGGGATGAATAAGGGTTGATGACGACGTGTTTTTTTTGACGCGACTTCCAAAAAGACATTGAGTAAATACCTATATGCTTAATAGATAGGATCAACATTCTTTTATACTGCTGATATGGCGTAAAAGACTTAATAATTAAGTAAATCCACTCATAATATTTAATAGATAGCCATCAAAAATTTACATTGCTGATATGAAATGAGGTAACAATAACAGTCAGCTACCTTCTGGCAGGGTGACTGGCAGATAAATTGAAAATTTATAAAAAGCTCCGCATTTTCGTTTCTTCCTTTTCCGCATTTTCAATAATATAGCTAACAACAAATTTGATTTAACTACTTTTCAAAATAATAAAAAAAAACCGGAGCGTTCTAACAATTTTTTTAAATGGGGACGGGGGCCCACTACACATTCCCACCACTGTGTCTCCTGTGTAGCGTAATGTGAGAGACAGAAATTTGGCAAATAAGGCATTAAAAGCCTAAAGAAGTGACTAGTCAAGTAGTCATTGTTGTTGTTGTTGTAAATATCTTTATTGTACAAAAACAGTAGCAGTAGACAAAATGGTAAAAATGTTGACATACAATTTGTACAAAGGCGGACTTATCCCATAAAGGGATCTCTTCCAGCCAACCTTTGAGTAATTTAAATGACACAGCAAAAATATTAGGAGGACTATCCATATGACCAGAACTGTGTAAGGACATGTAGTAGTATACATCCAGGAAAATAGTAGTCATTCAAACAATTGACATAACCATAGGAGAGATAAAGACCGACGAAGCAAGGATTCTGGTTCACATTAGGACGCACAGCGCCTTGCAGAAAATAGTTTCCACAATTTATAAAAACTACCGCCATCAGAGGCGGGTTGTAGCGCAGCAAAATATATGGCAATAACTTGCAATACATTCCATTGCGGTGCGGCCAGATTGTATTGTGCGCTGGGCTTAGGTGCAAGATAAAATGATTTATAGTAGCTTATCTAGAAGCGAACCATCACTTCAATATGCGATAATTCGGACGCATAACATCAGCTGAGCTACTAGTGCGGTAGTAATCTAAGTATTTAATACTAAACAGTGAATTTGGAAGCATGAAATTCACGAGAAATAAGAACTGCAGGTGATTAAAAAAACAATGAGCATACGAGTTTCCATTAAATTATAAAATCATTGTACTATATTTGTTCTACCTATCTATGTATCAATTGTATACAAGTATATACTACGTACGTGTCAATATACAAGTATATATACTATATAATATGTAGGTATAGGGACGGGGGCCCACCACACATTCCCACCACTGTGTCTCCTGTGTAGCCAGGATTAGCAGCGGCGACCGCCAAAAAAGGCAATGAACAATGAAGTCCATTGCAGTCCCGGGGGTAAAACTACGGCTGTCTTGGAACTCACAACGAATTTAATCAGAAGAAATTAGTAGGAGTAGGAAGGTTTTGGAATTTGACTTCCCCTCTTAGCAATGTGAGAGACAGCAATATGGCAAATAAGGCATTAAAAGCCTAAAGAGATGGCTAGTCAAGTGAAGCTCAACTGCCGTGCACCACGGATTTTAAGTTTCTAACACTATTGGGGACCTAAAACATTGAGTTGTTACCTAACACATCGATTCCAATAATAAGAATTGCAAAATCGTCTGAACGCTTGGTAATTCTCCCTTGTTGCTACCAAATCTGAATAGTATACTACCCCGGATGCAACTTGCAATGAATTCAACATGTCATCCCGCTCCCGCCGCCAAAGATCACACTCCCAGAGAACATGGTGTGCTGTTTGATCGAATTCAGAATTAGCAGTAGAACACTCGCATAAGGGCGACGGCACTAATTTAAACGAAAAGAGTTTTGCCTTAAAATTCCCATGTCCAGTTAAAAAATTGCGCAACGGGGTGGTCAACTTCTAACCACTTTTTCTTTAATCTATCTCTTACCGATTGAAAGAACAGATACAAGTGGCGTCCTTTGGTAGAAGTTTCCCACCTTTCCTGCCATTCAGACAGCAATGTTTCAAATACTTCATTAATAGGTTTAAACAGTCTAACTATTTTTTCACGATCACGAGTTTTCAAGAAATCAGGGACCATATTTTTAGATGTATAGTACATTGAAGCGCGGCGTTGTACTTCTAAGTCTACTGGTAACACACCTGCTAGCACGGGTAGTGCCTCGGTGCTTACAGTTCTATACGACTTACATAAAAATATCAGAGCAAGGCGCTGGCTTTGAAGCAATTTACGACGTGCTGCACCTATAGTAGCCCTATCTGCCCACGCAGGTGAACCGTACGTAACACATCCTAAGTATGTGGCGGTATAAATAATTTTTAACGTTTTGAAAGTTAATCCCCACGTAGAGGTAGAAATTCGTATTAAGGCATAGAAATTCTTTTTCGCTTTTTCACCTACTTGCTTCATGTGCTCGATATAATTAAAATTTCTATCCAAAAGCAAACCCAAGTAACAAACCGAACTTCTATTAGCAATTGATACTCCATTAAAATGAAATCGCGGTGAAACCTGTAAATTTCCCTTAAGCAAGAGTTGATATGTTTTATGTGGCGCAAAATCGAGACGATTACGATAACCCCAATCTGAAATTAAGCCTAGGCTAGTGTTGGCTAGTTTCTCTATGCTAGATCTTGAATTAGCATTGATTAATAAGAGACCATCGTCAGCGTAACCAGTTAACGAGCACCCTTCCGGTAAGGGTAGGCTAAAAAAATCATCAAAACCGATATTCCAGAGATACGGTCCCAACACTGAACCCTGGGGGCAGCCCTGCGTGAGCACCTTTGAAGCAACATAATGGCCAAGTTTTAATTTAGTTGTACCATTCAAAAAGTACGATCGAATGAGAGAGTAGATATTGCTAGGGCAACCTCTCACCTTCAGTTTCAGCAACAACATTGGCCACCAAGCATTATCAAAGGCACCTGAGATATCTAAGAAAATAGCTACAACATACTTGCTCTCCGAGAGCTCAACAACTTTGCGCACTGCGAGCGCAGCATCAACAGTGGACTTGCCAATGGTGAAGCCGTACTGATTTTTATGAAATTGCGGGCCACCGGGCAGCAACCGTGGCACAACCAAGCGCTCAAGCAGCTTACCCAACGACGGTAGCAGAGTAATAGGACGGTAGGACTTCGGATCGTCCGGTGGTTTATCACCGCCTTTTGGTATTATTTTTATAACGCCACTTCGCAAAATGCCAGGGAAATGACCTTCTACAATACACCGAGTAAGTATTGTTAAGATAGGTTCAGCAGCTACTTTACAAGCTTCTTTAATCATTCTATTCGTAATCCTATCATCACCGGAGGCTTTATTTGTAGGCAAAGCTTTAACAATAGACATAAACTCATCCATCGACGGTACAGTTGATATTGGAGTGGAAGGGCACAAATCCGCCGCGATCCTAACCTCACGATGGTAGTCACTGTCACTATCGGCGCAATCATCAGGAATTAACGCGTGCAGAATGGTCTCAGCAGTCTCTTCTACACCAAGGGTATGTGAATTATTAAATTTTATATTGGATACGTACGCCTGATCAATCCGCCTATTTGATTTAAATTCGTGATATAGGGGAGACCACGGGCCCTCACTATTTAATCTTTCTACAATACGTTTTAGTAAATTACCTTTCGATTTTTCAACAGCAGCGCGATAGTGAGATCTAGCAATACGCAACTCACTTAGAGCGGTTTGATAGATTTCGCCTTCGACGTTACGTTTCTTTAACTTTGAGATTTTACGTCTAGCGGCACGGAAATGCATAATATGTAGGTATGTATTTTATTTATTTAATGTATGTAACGCGCCGTAACGTTTCTTTCAAACTCCCCCCTCCCCCTTTCCCTGAACGTTACGTAACATCCAAGTGACAATTTTTACCTTAAAGTCACAAATTATGTTGCTACCGGAAAGGCGCTAAAATTCGTTGACATTTTTGGCACAGTTGCGCTGTAGAATCACCATGATACCCCGTAAAACCTAAACGTAAAAGGTTGTCAACTTAAGTAATTTTCATTCCGTAGTTTTTTTATTTTAATTTAAATTTAATTTACATTAAATAAAAAAAGAATGTTACGTAACGCGTGTTTGAACCCCCCACCCCCCAATTTGCGTTACGTAATACTTGAACGCCCCCGTAGTAGAAGAATGACAGGGAACAATATCAAACCAATCCCTCGCCAGAATATTTTTGATGATTAATATAATAAATCGATCGAAAAAAAAGTTTTGATGAGAAATATTTTTTTTATTAAGTAAATTTATATCAAATGCGTTGAAATGCATGTTGAAAGTATTAGATGGACGAATAAAATAGGAGTTCCTAGTCGATACTATATTCTACCGCAAGATTGATTGGCCTTCTAGAGTGGTAAATTGTTGGAATGTTGGAATAAGTAGCATAATGTAATGTAATATTATGTATTCATATATGTATTTCGTATGTTCATTACTTTTATTTTGTGTACTTCATTCGAACTTTGTCTGCTTTTCTCAAACGTTGACTGGTAGAGAATGATCTAGGCATCAACTCCGCCTTTTAGTTGCCAACAAAGTTTAAATAAAGTAAAAAATAGACTTTGAATAATAACATCAGTTTGAAAACACAGATGTAATTACTCTGAGCGAACACGTATCCTATATGACAATGTCTTTGCTGCAAATATTCATACATTGTATAAAAAAGATTAGAATATCAAAGTAGTTAAGTATTACTCATATTATTATGGACGCGCATATATTAGATAACAATACTTATATAATTATGACTAATGATTTATTGAAGGCAATCAATTACAAAGAATTTCGCGGATTAACTACAATATTTTGCCGGAATGTTAATAGGATAATATAAACACAATAATATAAAACAATACCAAGTAAGCATTATTTTACTGGTATTAGGGAAAACACCAATACCGAACCTGACTGGATTTCCTGTCATCATTTGAAGTACCTTATCTTAGCTCTGCATTTTTTTTGTGAACTGTGTTTTCCTTAATACCATTTTAAATAAAATGAAGAAGAAATTGGAATTTAAACACTGTTATAGGGAAATCTGCATATTTTGGGCATATTTATCTATCTCTCTCAAGTCGGTCCCTCATATCTGAGGATCGTGGTCAGCATCAGAGTTGCATCTGGAGCGAATGATCTGTTTCCACCGGTTTCTGTCCAGCGCGTCTCTTACAGCCGTATAAAATTTAGAACACGACGAGTCTTTTACTTGATCGGCCCATCTTGTTGGTGAACGTCCGCGCGATCTCTTGCCTTCGGTGTTCCCAACCACCATCAGTTTTTCCAAATTATCGTGGCCTCTGCGCATTATATGGCCGAAATAGCAAAGAGTGCGCTGTTGGCATTATGGTGGACAGGCGAATTCTTACTTGGAGCTGTGTTAGAACTGATGCATTGGTGCGTTTCGCAATCCAAGGTATTTATTCTCAGCATTCGTCTCCAGCACCACATCTCGAATGCAGCAATTCTTTGCCTTTCTCGGGCCAGGATTGTCCACGTTTCTACTCCATACAGGAAGATAGGGAAAATCAGGGCTCGTACCAATTTAATTTTGGTTTTGATACCAATTCCTCTTTTCTCCCAGATGTTGCTTAAGCGGGTCATAGCATCTTTGGCCATCCCGAATCGCCTTTTTTATTTCGGTGCGCAACTGCCGTCATTGGAAATTTGTAATGTAATAACACAAGACAAGACCGTAGCCCAGTTAGATTTATATTTTGATTTTGGACTCGTGGGTTTGGATTTGGATTTCGAATTTTCGCTTTTGTCCCTTGGTTTTTGTATTTCGGGTTTGGATTTTCGCTTTCGGCCCTTGGCGTTTGGATTTCGCATTTGGATTTGGTTTTGCATATTGGATTTCTGATTTCGGAAAATCAGGGTTTTGGTTTAGATTTTTGGGATTTACGGATTTCGGGGTTTTGGGATTTCGTAGTCTCGGGGTTTTGGGATTTCGTAGTCTCGGGGTTAGGTTTTAATGTTGATTTTTTATTTGGTTTTGGCTTTGTATTTTGATTGTGGATTTCTGATTTCGCAATTTTAGATTTGGTTTTGGATTTAGTTTTTGGGTTTCGGAAAATAGGAGATTAAAGTGCGTGAAGTCGTGGGCGAATAGCAACATTACACTTAAATAAATAAAGTAACATTACACTTAAGGAGGTTAATAGACAACAAGTTAAAAACTGTGTTACACGATTAAGCCCCAAAGTTTATATATAACCATTATATTTGTTTATTACGAGGGGAGGCCAATAAGTTCGCGGAATGGAGGGGTTGATGGGGATAAATTTACCCGTCCAGGTAGGCACTAGTTAAGCACCTCATTAAGAGTATATATACCAAGTTTGAACCTAATCGTGTCATTAACTTTTGAGTTATCGACCTGCAAACAACTAAATCGGGAAGAAGTCAGCCAGTATGGAGAAAATTGAACACCGTGCCGTTATTAAGTTTCTTACCAAGCAAGGAAAATCCGCTCAGACGATTTTTCAAGAGCTGTTAGCGGTTTACGCGGACTCTGCCCCTGGTAAAACCATGGTTTACAAGTGGCATGGTCTTTTCAAACAAGGAAGGGAGTCCATTGAAGACGACCCCCGCTCCGGACGGCCAATTGAGGCCACCACACCGGAAATCGTCGAAAAAGTAGAAAAACTTGTATTGGAAGATGCCCGACTGAAGAAGAAGCAACTTGCAGCAATGGTTGGAGTATCCGAATCAAGTATTTTAAATATCCTACATCATCATCTTGGGATGACTAAAGTCAGTGCAAGATGGGTTCCGAGAATGCTCACGCCACTTCAAAAACGCGAGCGTGTCGAGTGCTCTCACCAGTTTCTGGAGCTCTGTGGAGAGAGAAAGGAAGAAGTTATGGCCCGGATTGTTACTGGAGATGAAATCTGGGTTCACCACTATGAACCTGAGTCGAAGCAAGAGTCGATGCAGTGGCATAAAAAAGGCACACCTCCTCCAAAGAAGTTCAAAGTGTCACAATCGGCCGGAAAGATCATGGCGACTATCTTTTGGGATACAGAAGGTATTTTACTGATCGATTATAAAGAACGTGGTGCGACTATAACGGGACAGTACTACGCTTCTTTACTGGAAAGATTGAAAGAAGCCATTAAGAAAAAAAGAAGAGGAAAACTGTCAAAAGGTGTGCTCCTTTTGCACGACAATGCACCCGTCCACACGTGCCATGTTGCGACGGCTGCCATTCACCGATGCGGCTTTGAACAATTAAACCACCCACCATACAGTCCAGACTTGGCCCCCAGTGACTATTATTTATTTCCAAAAATGAAGAAAGAGCTGCGTGGAAAGAAATTTGACGACGATGATGAAGTCAAGTCGGCAATTTCGGCCTATTTTGACACCAAAGACAAATCATTTTTTTTCGATGGTATAAACAAGCTATTTGAGAGATCCGAAAAATGTATTAGGGTTAAAGGAGAATATATTGAAAAGGAAAAATAATTTGGTGTTTAATTTCAACCTCCTTCTCTCTCATTCCGCGAACTTATTGACCTCCCCTCGTATAATATGTAATCATTATAGACTATTGATAAAACATAGAAACATATAATTGTTGGAACAAAATTGAGGAGGTACTTCAACCTTAAGTTTAACAAGTTAAACCTAGGAGCGATTAGATTTCGGGTATTGACTATAACATAATATATTACTCGTCAAATAGTTCAGAACATTAACTATTTACCTAATACTACATTCTACATTAACATTGGCGAACAATCACAAATATGGTGACTAATAAATACCACCCCGCTACCACAGATAAAAATATTAATAATGTATCGCCATTTTAATATTAACTTGAAAGAAAATAATTTTACAGTAGTGACTGTTATAAATACCTTTATAGCAATAGCTACTTAGGATTTTTATATTTTTTTATGGAACTGCAAGGTGAGGAAACATTGAATAATAGTAATAGCTAATAGCACAGTGAATAATTCTGAAGTAACATCCAAAAAAACAGTCCAATTATTTTTTTTAGTGTTTAACTTTTGAGCGGCTTGAAAACACTGGCCTCAATTAACCCCCAGTAGAGTAACCTGGTCGATTGTGCTCTAATCCAAGAGGATTAAGTTTGGAGGATAGACCCGTATCGCCGCAGTGGAATGACGGTGTCGCCATCGCCATTCTCACGGCCTCAGCACGCTAGACGACCGCGACTGCACCAGTTGGTCGCAGCGACCAACCATTTACAATATGTTATATTCAACACTGCGCACTACGCGGCCATTATCATACATTTGGGTCGCGGTCGCCTAGTCGCATTCAAATCGCGTTGCGGCGTCAAGCTTGATGTGATCTTATCTGTAAAAGTAGAAATCCGAGAGGCGAGAGTTGTGTGGCCACCGACTCCGTTTTGTGATAGGGAATCATAACAAAGTGAGAATGTTTACACTCACTCACTAATTACGTGTGCACAGCTATTAAGACAATTTTATGCATTCCATCGCGATAAATAAACGTCTCATTAACTTGCCCATTATTTACATAGATATGAAAGTATTATATTATGTAGATATGACAATATTATTTACATAGATATGAAGGAACAATTTAAACAGGCATAAGGCATATAGATACTGTGTTATTTTGTCATGATATTGTCTCTGATAGTTTTATACCTATCACTAGTTAATCTTTTATTGAAATAACTCTTTTAACGATATAATTTTATAAAATGAATGACAGATTTTGGCTTTTACAGAATTAGTCATTCATAGAACTGTACATTTTATGAATTGGCCAATTTTAGACCATGTACTCATTTTTAGAATCGGTCATTAATCGACTAAACCATTTTTTCTAGGATTCCTGAGGTTCCTTCCGATTCGGCTCGGATAGGTGTCATACGATATCTAAAATTCGCTTCGTTCGATTTGTTCGGCGAGGCTAGATGTGTGTTCAACTTTAGTCGCCCTTGAAAATAAACGAACAAATTCACCGATGGACACTTTAAGAATAACAATACGGTTGCGCTAATTACTTGAGCTTCTGCAAACAGCATCTCCGGAGAAACAAAGTCATAATTGTCAGGAATGCCGAGAATATTTGAGAATAAGAAAATGTTTAGAAGACGAGAAGAACATTCGTAAAATACTACGAAAACAATGTAAGAATAATTTCAAAATAACACGACATTGTATGCTAAGTAAAATGTTAGAAGGACTCATGTTATCACAGGAAGCGCAAGAAAGCCCTTGTTCCACCAAAGATGCGAAGTAGTGGTTTTTCCATCAATATATACACTTTAAGGCACATCTTGACAAGTAAGAGGGACATATCGCTCATTTGGTGTAACAACGACATAATTTACGTCATTATGCATTTATCAAACGTTATTTTTATATTGTTTTAGTAATTCCGCTTTCTGATTCTTCTCTACAGCAGAGGTTCTCAATTTTTTTTTTGCCACGGAACCCCAATTGATTATACTTTTCCTAGTGAAACCCTAGCAACTATAAGTATTATATAGGGCCTAACTAGTATTTTTTTTTTCGACGAATGTTTCGTTAATTTTTGGACAGATCGCGGAACCCTTGTGGGCCCATCCACGGAACCCCAGGATTCCGCGGACCACCTTTTGGGAAACCTTGCTCTACAGTAATGTAATTAATAAATGATATTTGGTTGGACAATCAAAAAAGTGATATACGTGCAACGACATAAGTATAAGTTGTGACCATATTGCAGCGAATGAACGATATGTATGAGAAAAGTCATTTGACAACGAATATTCACTAATTACGAATAATAAATAACATTCGAAGCATCCCTAATTTGTGGAACCTGCTTCGACCTGGTGTAATTTAAGACTGAAAGGCTTTATTATATTTTCGTTTGAACTTATTGATTTTTTTTTGTGAACATTGCAAAGAAAGTTAGTACCTATGACCTCTGATAACAAAACTGTATGTAAGTATATATTAAATGCATATTTTAAAACACAGTATCTACGTAGTCTGGTATATTGTATTTGCAGTAATAAACACTTATTTTATGTAGATGTCAAGAACGTGCGGGTCATGGCAGTGGATACAACCGCAGGAAAAGAAGTTATTTTAGTCTGAAAATCGTCACATTCTCGCACAGTTTACCTCTTTGTTTAGTTTTTACTGGCTAAATAATATTTTTGAGTTTGGTAAAATTTATTCTTTACAGCATATAAATTATACAGTACAGGTAGTATATTCTAATATATAAATTCTCGTGTCGCGGTCTTTGTTGCCAAACTCCTCCGAAACGGAAAATTTGTGTGTGTGTGTTTTTATGTGTGTGTTCCTCCGAAACGGAAAATTTGTGTGTGATATTTTGGGTGCCTATCGGGTAGGTCTGACAATCGGCCATCATACCCTAAATGATAATGGCAAAACAACGTTTTCGGGGTCAGCTAGTATAATATAGTTATACAAAGGCGAGGTATCTCTTTAAGAAATGTCTTCCAGTTAACCTGCCCCCTTACCACCATCTGTTATTGCGATTCTATTCCAGAGAGTGACTCTATTCCATTTGAAATAGAGTCGCTTATTTATTGGTATGAATAACCATTCTATTCAGTTATTGAATCGCAATAAGAGATGGTGGTAAGAGGGCTGTGCTGCGGAACGATATCGAAAGTAACGGTTAATAAAGTATATCAAATGAAGAATATTACAACTGTATATCGTTATTATTTAAATATAATAGTTGGTTTCGGCCAACTTGTCAGAATATTACAAATATTCTTAAAATGAAAAAAATTACCACGCCTACCTAGGCGTGGCTTACAAATATTTCTTATATTTGTAATTCACATATACATATACCTATGTATACACATAAACACACATACATATCTATGTTATAATATATAAATAGTGATCCTTCAGTCTTTTGTAAAGTGACAGACGGAATTTACTCTTATAGAACAGAAATTTAAAACTCCGCTACCAATACACAAAAATCTAATTACGATTTTGCGTTAGTAAGTAGTTGGTAGTAGAATTGCTAAAAACTTTGTTTTTGGATGTTTTTATCACAGTCGACTATTGTTAACTCTTGTTTAGAGACCTAGCGACATCTTCAATAATGTTTGCAAATAGTTTTTATGTAAAATATTAGAAACATGTAAATCAATTTGTACATATTTTTTCTACATCTTTGCACATGTCTGTTGCAAACAAAAGAAACATTTAATAGATAAATATATAGTATGCTTACCTTCTTTTTTCATGCCAGCTTTGAAGCATTTCCTTAGCCTACAGTATCTGCATTGATTTCTTTTGTCTTTATCTACTACACAATTTCTGCTAAACCTGAAATGAAAGAGAAAACATAACTTGTAAGATACCTTTATTTTTATGAATATGATTAATAGCAAATACTTAAATCGTTAGAGATATGTTCTCATTTCGAAGATATGTAGCATTGTTTATGAATGTGTGTGCATGAGACAATAGTGCTTTCTCTCGCTAAGTCCAAATGAGAGTTTCTAAATTTCGGATACACTATATCCAATTATTTTTCTGTGTCTTTGTATATAGTTTTTACAAGGTTTTTATATATATATATATATATATATATATGAGAGGGGGGCAAACGAGCATGTGGGTCACCTGATAGAAAGTAATCACCACCGCCCATGGAGATCACCAACACCAAGGCGTCGCCGATCCGTTGCCAGCCTATACTCACTTGCAGGAACACAACAACCCTCAATGGAATTGTTATTTGACTGAAGTATTCTGTGATGTGGAGGTACTTCTCCAGTCGGGCAGCTTAAAAAACACGCTATGACCTACTCTCTTAGAAATATATCGATTCTATAATGGACTTGGGCGCAGAAGTGGTTAAATTATACATGTAATTTTTAGAAGGCGGGGAGGCAGGGGGAGGTTGCGAATTGCATGGACCCTGTTGATACATCTGATCAGATGGGGCCATATCACTACATAGTATAAAACAAAGTCGCTTTCTCTGTCCCTATGTCCCCATGTATGCTTAAATCTTTGAAACTACGCAACGGATTATGATGCGGTTTTTTTTAATAGATAGAGTGATTCAACTGGAAAGTTTATATGTATAATATATGCATAACATAGTAGAAAAACACTGATAATTTAGAGGTTTCTAATGTGATGTCGTAAATAAACACATTTTTTTGCTCTTTCATTGCAAACGCTGGCTGAACCCAACGAGATAGATCAAAATAATGTAGTACAGTATTGTTCACCTTAAAATGGTCTACAAAAAAGTTCGCGATGGTATATGTCTATCTCTTAGTGGTAACACACAATAACCGTTATTTTATCCTTTGCTTTTTACAAGAAATAATGCCTTATTTACGAAGCGATTTTAAGCAATACAGAATTAATCCTTATCCAATTAAGTACCTTAAATACATTGCGCATTTAATATAGATCAATATGGCCCTTCACAGCATGTAATTTAAATGAATAGTTTAGAAGATATTACACATTTAAAATGCAGGGACATAACGGCTGTGGCGGTACCGGCCGCGGAGCCGGCGGCGTGTGCTTATAACTGGGGAAGGACTGGATAGGACAAAGCGCAAAGACCTTCTGTAGTACATTTAGTATCAGCATTGCACCCGTGCGAAGCCGGGGCGGGTCGCTAGTATTAATATAAGTCTCAAACTGTTCATCGTTGAGAGTTAAAAAGCACAAACAGGGCTGCAAAGGCTATTATCAAAGTTAATCAATTAAGTATATATCTATAATTAATTATCACGACTTATATCAGATATTGTGATATTGTATCAACATCGCGTCATTTGGTGGTAGTTTATATCCGGTAGCAGCGTTAATACAGGATAGTCTTATTTTCATTTCTTTTTGTGTATGACATTTTTTTTAAACATTAGGTTTCACATAGTTAATGCAAAAGGCATTGAATGTGTGAATGCTTCTTCAATCTTTTTCATTGTGTATCCATCCACGTATACATCTATCGGTCTTCTTCACACGTGAGGGGCCTCCCCTTTATATTTTACCCAACAGCACAGGACACATTGTTTCTTTTTTTGTAATTTCTTTATTGTAATAATATTAATACAATTCTTAAAAATGAAGTGTAACATATAGGCGGACTTATCCCTAAAAGAGATCTCTACCAGCCAACCTTTAGAGTAATTGATAAGAACTCATGTAAGGCGAGAAAGTAAACATATATTTATGTTATCACTAAATGATAAAATAATACTGGTAACAAAATAATGCTTCTGTACTCGTAAAATATATAACTATCAATAACAATAAAAATTACACATTATATGACCATTTCATTTTTGCACGCGGTCCTCCTGATGTGAAGCGGTTACTGTACCAAACAGACGCTTGCAATACAAGAAGTATTGCTTGCAAGCTGGCACCCCCGCTGATGGCGCAGCATGTCCTCACAACTGATAATCTTATTCACTCGCAGGAATACAAAAATACTAAACGATATTGCTATTTGGTTGCGGTCTTCCGCATGATGGAGGTATTTCTACAGTCGGGCTTGAAAAGCCCTATCTCTCTTTCGCCAGAGCCACTGGTTGCATCCATCAGCTCCATGTGATCTTTTATCAGATCGTCGGTCCCTCGTTATCTTAAAGGGCCGTCCTACGCTGCGTTTTCTGATCCTCAGTCGCCTTTGCAAAACCCATCTGCCCTATCGAGTTGAGTAGAGTCGAGCCCGACCCGACTCAACTCGATAGGGCAGACGTTTCCATCCCATACAAGACCGCAGCCAAATCAATTTAATATTAAATAACAATTTAAAATTTAATATTATTACAATAAACCTTTGACGATTTTTGTGTTTCTGAAAGTGACATTATTGTATTCTTTAGTATGATATGTCATCTAAAGGGGTATATTTACTTTATCAACATAAATCGTGTGACTTTGATAATTGTCACAAACGTCAGTTTCGTCGGCTTACTTGTGCGAACAACTTGCGAAAACACACCTCACTTATCGGGTATACGATTTTATCCATAGTATTTATAACATCATTGATATAAAACTTATCTTGCATGTTACACCAGAGAATAAACTATTATCATGTGACACGGCATCAAATAGTATCCAGCAGTTCGTCTTGCATCTCCGACAAAGAGATAGCGAAAAAATTAACAGGTAGACCGACAAACACACAGATAGTAATTCAAAAAACTTTATAAATGATTCTGAAGCATATTAGATTTTTTTTTCGAATGCCTTCAACGTTTTATCATTAATATATTTTTGAAATGAAACATCTATGTGGCGTATCAGGGCAGCTGCTTGCATGGCGACGCGTCTCCACGCGCTTACAGCATCACGTGTTTCAATGTTTCTCATCTGCCATTTTGCAATGGTTATTTTTTGTTACTATAAGCATATATTTATAAAAATGTATTTTGCTTTGTTTTTACCTGCATGTGTACAAGTGGTTTTTTCTGACGCTTCGTCTGAAGAAGCCCTTGCAGCCATCGCAGGAGGACGCACCGTAGTGTTTCCCGGTGGCGCGGTCGCCGCATATCGCGCAGTGTTGCGACAACGCGGTGGAACTGGCTGCGCTTGCCTCACTACTGCTCGTTTCTAGCTGTATGTCACTATCTGTAACAATTAAACAAAAATATGAGTTGAAAAAACTTGGAGCTTTCTTGGGGTAAGGGCCCTTTTTAACCGATTCCAAAAAAGGAGGTTCTCAATTCGTCTGTATTTTTTTTAAATGTTTGTTACTTAATTACTCCGTGATTTTTTTTTTTTTTTTTTTTAATTTATTTATCCAAAATATTAATAATAAACATTAAAAAGAATTCGACCATTCGCAAAAACCATAAATGGTTTATACGCGATAAGGTGAGATCACTGGCTCGATACAAGACAATGTTTTTTTTATATATACATGTATTCAATTTTTTCTAATCTGATTTGTTTATAAAGAAATGTTTTAGAACTTTTTTACATTTATTGTATGGATTTGGCCCTGATTGATTCACCGCCACACTCAATATGTTTGTCGGTAAATCATTCAAGATCTTAGGTAACATATATTCCCATGTCCTCATTCCATACATGTTATTATATGTAGGTAGTACATACGTAGGTAAGTTTGTAATCTGACGTAAGTTACTTGCACGCTTTCTTTTATCTAATATTTCTATCTTCTCAAAATGTTCATATATCATTGCGTGTTTTACTTTATCTACTACATTAATAATTTGACAGAATTTAAATAATCCTATATAACTGTCTTCCTTATACTTCTTCTTAACATGAGTAGGTACAATGGATTTAAGTATTCTTAATTGCAAGTCGTATATACTATTCAAATATGATATGAAGGTGCGACCATAACTACTTATACCATAGTTGATTATCGAATCGGCAAGGGACAGATACAGCATTCTACGCGTAACATATGGCAACTTATGCTTCAATATAGCGAGTTTTCCCATCACTGATCTTAGTTTATTGCAAACGTTGTCAATATGTGGTTTCCAGTTAAATTTATCGTCTATTATTAATCCTAGGTATGTGTGTTGCTTAACTAGCTGCAAATGGTCACATTTACAACTGTTGATTATATTGAGGTGAAGACAGTCATGAGAATGGGTTACAATGGTTAGTATTTTTGATTCTTTTAAATATGGGGAGTGGATATACATTAATTTGGTTTTTTGGTAATTAATAACAAGCCCCACATCGTGTGCCCATTTGCACAATAAGTCGTAATTATTTTGCATTACCTGTTCCGCTTCATATATATTTTCACTAGCAGATAACAAGCACGTGTCATCAGCGAACTGGTATACAGATCCCCCCTGGAATATATTACACATATCATTGACGTATATAAGGTATTCAATAGGACCGATTTTGGAGCCTTGTGCTGTACCCCGCTCGGTATTAGTCATGTAACTAAATTTCCCACCTATCTTAACTGTATTTTTTCTATTAGTGTGATAGCTCTTAAACCACTCCAGGAGTGGACCCTGTATACCAGACTGCTGTAACTTGTTATATAGTGTGTTATAATTCAACAAATCGAAGGCTTTGGTGAAGTCTATAAAGACAGCAAGCACATGTTTTTTTCCGTTTAAATACCCATTAACCTCGTTAGTGAATTGCGATAATAATTTCGTAGTGTTTTTATTATTTTGAAAACCGAATTGTTTACTATTGATAATTTTATTTTCGTCTAGGTATTTCTTTAATTGTTCACCGAAAAATTCCTCTACTATTTTATTGATACATGGTAATATAGTGATTGGTCTATAGTTATTTGTGTCCTTAGTGCAACCTTTTTTATGAATAGGCCTAATAATGCCTATCTTCATCTCGTCTGGGTGTTGTCGAGTTTTAATCATCCTGTTAATTAAGTGAGTTAAAACTGGAGAAATCTGATCGTTAATATGCTGCAAATCCCCGGCTCGAATGCCATCGATACCTGGGCTTTTTTTAGAACTTATTTTTTTTATTATTTGTGAAATTTTAAAAGTAGTTGCAAGTTTAATTCTCATAGACAAGTTTGGTATATTTATATACGAGCTATCATTCATTAGTGTAGTGGAACAGTTAGGAATTATGGTGGTGACATTATTTATAAAATCATTAGCAAATTTATTACATAAACTAGAAGCATTTTCCTTAAAAGCTTTTAATATAATTTCGTCAATGGATTTTGAAATTTTGCCACTTATATTATTAATTATCTGCCAAACTTTTGAGGGATTTTTAAAATTTGATATAATTTCTTTTTTAATAAAATTATTTTTTACTTTATTTATATGTTTATTCGTTTTATTTCGATATTTATTATATAATAATCTATTTTTTACATTACTCTCATCTTTTTTCCATATCAAAAATAATTTATCTCTTTGTTTACACATATTAACTACTCTTTCTGTTATCCATTTACATGACCGTCTCTTCCCCTGATATACACGGGTGCTATATGTATATTTTTTATATATTTGATCAAATTTATCTACAATAAATTGTAATATATGACTAGGGTCCTCGCGTGTCATAGCCACTGACCAGTCAATACAATTAATTTCGTTTCGTACCATTACGTTATCAATTTTTTGAATGTTTACGTACTGACTTGACTGATCTACCGACTTACTATTTAAAATCACACAACCGGTTATGTAGTGATCGGCAAGGGCATTGTTTACCACAGCCACGCGCGCTTCCGATCTACCGATTCGACAATCACTATTTACAATTCGTACAAATATGTGATCAATACATGATTTTGTTATATAGTCACCCTTTTTTTCTACACGTGTAAACTGTTTTATGCCACATTCAAAGCCAAGTTCATACATACTGTTGAGATATTTCGTAACATACGAATCGGGTTTTTTTATATCAATGTTCATATCTCCTAAAAGAATATAGTTCTGTTTAATGGGATAACGAGAGATAACGCGTGATAATTCATGTATGAACTTACCCTTGTTCCAGTCCGGTGGCCGATAAACAACACAAAATCCTACCGTACACTTGTTTGCAGTCAACACTTCTCCCGATACACATTCGAAGTTTTGTGTATGCAAATTATGTCTTTGAAACTGTACACTTATATGTGCGTAGACAATTATTCCACCACCTCTTCTTCCTTTTCTAAGTTCTGTGTACATTACGTAATCTTGTAATTCAAATAGTTTGCAACAATCTTCCGTTATATTAGCCTCTGTCAGTACGACTACGTGTATTACTTTCGAACTACTGCGTATGACATATTCCAGTTGAGAGAAATTTTTAATCATAGATCTTATGTTCACGTGCAGTACCAATAGTGAGTTAAAGTCACATGGAAAGCTATTTGAGAATTCATTCCAATTATTGTGGTTTGTTTCTAGAAGGGCATTGTTTGTCTCATCCATGTTGAACAATAGAAGGGTTGATAGGTAGTATACTTTTGTACATAAAACAACTATTGTTTATGAAACTCCGATGCTAATCTGTTGATATCCTTAACAGATCTTACAATATACGCCTTTTTATTGTCTTCATCTTGTCGTACTAATATAACTCCGTTCTTACACCAAACGAATTTTGCTATCTCCGTGTCTTTTAATTCATTTTTAGTTTTCCACAATAGGTAGGCCGTAGTAGGAGTGAGGCATTCTCGTAGATATATTTTTGAATCTTCTTCCATATCAATATCTCGACATGTTAGTTTATTCCTTTTGGATGACTCCAACCACAGATCCCGGCAACCATCTCGCAAGGTGACGACTATTGTTGGTGGTGTTTTAGTCACTCGAGTATTCTTCTTTCGGTAGGCTTTTGTTATATCATTACAACTTATACTCATTTTCTGGCATATTTTTGTAGTAATTTCCTTCACATTTTCATTTGGTTTTTCTGTGACACCACATATTTCGATATTGTTTGATAATAAATTTTGTTCCACTGAATTTAATCTTTGTTCCAAGACCTCATTTTTCAGTTCCAAATTTTGATAGTTATTTTTTAAATCAGTATATTTAATCTCCAACATTTTTGTCTGGTTCTCGTATTCTCGAATTTTCTCTTCATACTCATCAATCTTATCCGTACAAAACTGGAGGGTAGACTGCAACTCTTGCTGTATTATGTCTCGTACTTCCCGGCGAATGTCTGACAATATTTGTCTGGTGATATTATTATTTGTATTCATCTCTGTATCGGTATTATCTTCGTCCTCGGCGTCAGGCAGGATGCATGACAGGCGCTTCGGTTTAGCATTGCCGGTACAGTTCCGGCACTTCCAATCAATCGAGTCGGTCGAAGACAAAGCGTTGAGTTGTTCGTTTGTAATAGATGCACAAGCACTGTGTAACCATCTGTTGCATTTACAGCACTGCACTCCAGGGTTCTTTTTAGCCACTAACTTATTACATTTCGTACACTTAACCATGTTTACGTGTATTTATTGCGTGAGCGCAGAAACGTCAATATGCGCGCGTCAAACCTGTTTCGCATCGAGCGGGTGAATGGATTTATAAACCGATTTGAAAAAACTTTTTTTATTCGAAAGAGTATACTTCCGATTGGTCTCATATTATTTTCATCATCATCATCATCACTAGCAGCCTGTATCTACCCATTGTTAGGTTTGTTATTTCATTACATACTCCGTTATTTATAAACCGATTAGAAAAAAACTTTTTTTATTTGAAAGAGTATACTTCCAGATTGGTCCCATATTTTTTTCATCATCATCAGCCTGTATCTACATACGTAAATGTAGAGTCATGATTGGAGTCGGTTTATTTTTGTTAAAATTATTTGTCAGAAGTTCATCAACGCCGCCTGTGATGAGCACAACACGTCTGACACCAAAAACGACCTAATTCTCCTCATCGTCAACCCTTAGTCATTCCACTGCTAGGATACTTGTCTCCCGTCAATCGAAGGGGTTTAGAGCATACTCCACAACGCTGTTTAACTGCGGGTTGGTGGACACATTTTACCCTAGGCACTTACTGTTACATATATAGGTAGGTGATGTTTGTACATAATATCTCGAAAATGTGCTCGAATGTATGTTTGTAGATGTAGCGTCAAACAAGGGTCACGTCAGTCACTGAGGGGTCCAGGTCGATTCATGTGAGTAAGACTACCACACCCTGGCTACTCCATACAAATGCTATGTCGTGAACTATTACCTAGACGAAGAGATCTGTACAAGACTACAGTAAGCGAGTATGCATGCTGCGACGTCACACAACTTGTTCCAGATTCGATTACGAGGGCGATACGAGAGCGGGGCAGGGAATAGCCATACTGTACATAAGTACCTACTTATAACTTATACTCTGACTCCACGGAATGTTTAAAATATAGACAAGCAGTGCAGGTCCGATATGTTGAGATATTCAGAGTTATTTATGGAAGTCTACTAGTATACTGCTGAAGAGAATGTTATTTATTAGATAAATCAACTTCAGCGCCTAGACAGACCAAACTATTTATTGGTATTGTTTATGACGTCATTATTTCATATTATTTTATCAATTGCGTTTCATATTATTTTATCAATTGATTTAAGAGGTTGAATTCCTAATTCCGTGTCTTAAATGTGATCTGATTTCGATGCCAATATATAGGTGCGTACTCAAATACTGCCAAGTTGCACCATTGTGGGTTGGCGGAGGCTCGCGTTTGTCTTTTGTCGATACATTTAACGAAAGGCAACAGTGACAAATTGGTGTTAAAGACGACTAAGTCTTTATGGATTCAAGATAAGGTTAGTAATAATCTTCTACTTAGCCGGTAGGGAGCTTGGAACTCTACTAGGCAATATAATACGATTGTTGTTAACCGAAGTCTGAACATCGGACTCGGAATTAAAAACACGGACTTAATATCGAAAATTGGTTATAAGTGCAAAATACACAGCATAAACGACCGAACAAGTTCTATATGATCTGTAGCTAGGGTTGCCAGATCGAAAAATCTAAATATCTGTATAACATTTCAAAATGTCGTTTTGGGGTTGTTGTCTGGAAGAAATGAAAATTTTTGAGTCTTAATTTTACGCGCGCCGCCCGAGGCCCGAGCACTGCGTGTGCCATTTTCAAATTATTATTGCGGTAGAATATGATGATAAGATACGTATGTTTGTCGGGAGTCTAAACATCACCTGAAATTTCGTGAGAATCCAGACGATTCCCGAATTTCCCGACCATCTGGCAACCCTACAGCAAGTAAAGTAGCAATGCGAATGGAACCCGCCTAGTCGGAATAGTGTCACTAGAAGCCTTGCTTTGATTCTTTATGGGTTATAGCTGTATTAGAATATCGTAAATAGTCATTAGAACCCTTGATATAGAAACAACGATTTCCACAGGTATTCTTATGTTTATATTAGAAAAATATCAAAATGTTTGATATTTATAACCATGGCTTTGCTTCGTACAAACCTACAATAATATTTTATGTCTATAATGGTATTCAAGGGTACTAGTGAGTACGAAACAAGATATTATACGTAGTATCGCTAGAATCTTTAAAAGTTCAAAACATGGGTAGTTCAAACTAATTAATACACTCCGTCGAGTCGTTAAACAGCGGAGAGTTGTTAATAATTATTCCTTGCGAAGGGTGAAAAGTATAGTCTATTACTGTTGACTGGTTTACTGTTTTTTTTATTACATAGCTATATTAAACAAGTAATTTGATCGAAGAGTACAATGGCGTCGATGCACGTGTTAGTGTAATACGCAAGTTCAGCATCGTCGACATTAACTTGTCTATGAGCGGGTTTATTATGTCGTTCAATAGGCTTGTATCCCATTTTTTTTTCGATTCGTTATTTATAGACGTCACAATAATATAAATATAGGTGAAATAATTACTTCGATTGCATAAAAACTTCTCGAGATATAATAACTTGAAGATCACAATTTTGGACTATCCCGAAAACGCTCTATACAAAATGTTATGACGTCACACCGTGCTATTTTATATGCATTAAATCAGAAATTTGTACGACAGCTATGTTAAATATTGCGTTTATGTAGCCAGTGTCGTAACAAAAGTTATAGTATTTTTTATTGTTTCTACAATGGTAATATTTATTTTTTATAATTTCATACCTTTAAAATGGACTTTCTCACCAAACTTTGACCGAACATAAAACACGTCGGACATAAGTTATTAAAATTTTAAGATCGCAGATCGTTCTAGTTTTATGTAATTTACGTTACTGATAGAGAGTTTTTATAATTTTGTAACATGGGCAACTAGCCTATTCTATACATCGGGAGGGCAACAGCTGTCGGTCCCGGCTGTTGTCATTAGATGACAATCGTTAATCATATGGCACAAAGCGCCATACGCTTTTTTCACAATAATGCTAGTATTTTTTACTCATTATTATTTTCAGCTTGTATTAAGAATTATTTTTCACTTTTTAGTTTGATGTGCTTTAAAAGCGTGTTTTTTTAGTTTTTTTAAACTATATTTATTAAAAAAAAATATTTAACAACAGCAAGCACATATATAAAAACAATAACGTACGTAAACGACTGCGTGAGTGCAGTTACAGCGTAGTTGTACATATACTATGTTGCAGTCGTTTGTCTCCGAGGTAATACAATTGAGATAATTCTAGAAAAAAAAACCGGACAAGTGCGAGTCAGACTCGCCCACCGAGGGTTCCTTACATAGGATCATTATAAATTTCATATTTTTCAGTATAAATAAGAAATAATGCGTCGGAAAAAATAAACAAAGTATATTTTGAAATTTCGACTCCTTATAAAAAATATAGACCGGGGTATTTGTTAAGATTTAATTACAAATGTATAGTTTTGAGATTTATTCTTGTACTTGTAGTCTATAACGATGTGCCTTGCCAAATTTCATAGTTCTAGGTCAACGGGAAATACCCTATGGGTTTTGATTCCCTTGAGAATGAACGAAATATGTGCGTTTTTTGCTGAATAAACGGCCGTATCTTTTTTTTACGTAAACTTAGCAGTTTGATTTTTTTTACAACATCATGGGACCGCAGACCTGAGTATACAGTTCAAATTTCAGCTTAATACCTCCACGCATTCTAGATATAGAGGGTCTTGACAGACAGACGGACAACAAAGTGATCTTATAAGGGTTCCGTTTTTCCTTTTGAGGTACGGAACCCTAAAAACTTACAAAAATTACAGAGATTGTAAGTTACAGATATAGGTGCGAAAACCTCATAAAAGAGACAAGTTTTATCATATTGGCCATATAGAGAAAGGTCACTTGTGTAAGTAGCTGCTAAATCAGTGGCACTACTGTCAGTCTGAATGACAGGAAAATTTAAGAATGCGGAAACGTTTCTTGAAAGAGCAACTATAATTATTGCTCATGTAGCTACTACTGCGTATAACTTGTTTTTCTGTACTGTCATACAAGTGAACAAGAATATTCTTCCAATCGATCTACATGCGTATCGGTCAACATCAACTCGATGATGTTGACCGATGATGACGATGAAAATCGATCAACGTCATAACTTTTATGCATTTATGCATAAAAGTTATGACGTTTAATGTCTTTAATCTTACTAAGTACTGTTATAAATGCGACAAATCTGGATGGATGGATGTTTGTAATTCAATTAACTGTCAAAACGGCTGAACGGATCTAGCTGAAATTAGACACATAATAGATTATAGTGTTTGAAATAGCACATTGGCTATTTTTATCCCGGCAAAATATGTTTTTCCCACGGGAACGAAGTTCACAAGCAGAAAGTCGCGGGTGGAAGCTAGTAAGCTGCAACCACATTTCACTTGTGTGTTTGCAAAGGTTTATATATTTTGATAAAGGTACTTTATAAAATGAGGAGTTCGATGGCGTTGTTGCGCGTGTCAGTCTAATCGATTACGCAAGTTAAGCAACGTCGACCGTAGCCTGTCTATGGATGGGTTTATTTTCCGTGCTTCGGAGGGCACGTTAAGCCGCTGGTCCCGGTTGTTGTCTTTAGACGACAGTCGTTAAGCCATGACTTGGCCTTTGGGCGGTCTGAAAACACTGGCCTCCGCCAACCCGGAGTTGAGCAGCGTGGTGGAGTATGCTCTAAGCCCCTTCGATTGTGGGGAAGCGCGTATCCCAATAGTGGCATGCTTATGGGTTGATGCCGACTTGATAAAATGACAATACCAGCCCCCTTACCACCAACTCTTATTGCGATTCAATAACTGAATAGAATGCTTATTTTTACCAATGAATAAGCGACTCTATTTCAAATAGAATAGAGTCGCTTATTCATTGATATGAATAAGCAATCTATTCAATTATTGAATCGCAATAAGAGATGGTGGTAAGGGGGCAGAGTATTGTAAAAAAAGTTAACTGGGTAACATTTTTATACCACGGCCACGGGTGTCATACAACCATACGCCTCGCCGGATTTCTGTAGTGACATCACTCATTCGCAAGAACAAAACATTATCTATATTATGTATGGTGTTGCTTGTAACGTTTTTTAAAAAAAAATTATGAGGTAGGTACCTACAAGTTTTTATAACTATGATATTATTATGTTTAAACAACAAACACAATTTAAGATTTTCACAAGGTCTATTGAGGATTTTATTGACTGTTTGTTGACATTTCACAACATAAGTGTATAATATAATGGTTTTAGCATCAAATAATAAATACTATATATCTGATAATTGGTAAAACAAACACTGTCCATTGGCGTTTGTTTGTCGCAGTGTTGTGTAAGTTACGTAAGCTCTATTTTCGTTTCTCAAGCCACATGTCACCGCGAATGGTTTATCTTACAGAAGTAAATAAATTTAAAATTTTCCGAATTATCATGTAAACGATAATAAAGATAATTCGTAAGCGGTTATCGATGTCGCCTGCTGACATGAACGCGATATACCTACATTCGCAGAGTGTCGAAAATAATGATGATATTGTTTATTCATTAATTACGAAATAAATACGATGCATAATTAGCTAATGTAGGCTAAACCGCGGCTGCAACGTGATTTTCGGACAACGAACCTTCTGTGCTGTATTGCATGGGGGTATCCGAGCTGGTATCCTGGTTCCTGTGGTACGCTGAGTAAGCGGGCTCGGCCGCCTTGTCCCACGCGTGGGGCTGCACCGGCGGCATCATGTACTCCGGGGCACTGTTGTACCCCATCAGACAGAGGTCCTGAGACGACATCTTGTCGTAGCCGAACACCGGCATTTTCCACTAACACGCGCCGATGTGCAACCACCGCCGACCGATATCGACTACTGACCGAAACACGCGACACGACTTATCGATAACGCCGTCGATAACATTACCCAACAGGTGTTTTAATTTGTCCAAATTTATATAGTCACTATATTATCACTCACAAGACCTAGTGCGTCTTTCGTATGCCACACAAATATTTAGCCGCCGACGAGCACCGATAGCCGCAGTTTCCGGGTACTGTTTTTGTTTTTATCACTAATTGTATAGCCGATAGTTATGTTTGTGAAGAGTCACGACTGTCTCGGATGACGACCGGCTTTGTGCCAGCGAGCGACGTGCCCCGAACGCTGTGTGATACCGACTGCGGGCGACTGATTGTTGACCACAGCGGCTGACAACATCCGCCTCAATGACGCTGTGCTCGGCGCTGAGTGTGCGATTACGGGCTCGTATGAATGACCCGATGGGCCGATGGACATAAAGCGGGATCAGCGAGAGTGGTCGCTTGCAACGGGTGTTGGTTGCAACGCTGACTCACTCCTTATCGGAAATGCGGCGGATGTATCGAATGTGCCTACGACGATTCATTTCGCTGTCCATAGCAGCTGACGACAAGCTTTTACCATAAACATCACATTATAATAAGTAAACAAATCATGATGAGACTTGACGGGTGAGTAATTGGTTGTCACACGCACTCTCTTTGTCCCTTTGTTATGTGCTTACATTAGGTACGTCCTATACACTTTGTTGTTGGAAATCAAATTATACTGCAACACATCGCTATATAGAACAATTACTTCTACACTGTGTCCTTCGGATAAATTGGATAGTGCCACTACACGTTCTCATTGCTATCTTCTATAGAGTTACTACCGAGTAACAGCAGCGAGCGCCAAAAAGGCTACAAATTTTATTGCAGTTTGCAATCACAGTGCTGCAGTGGTAAAACTTCGAGTTCCTTAAAACTTACAATGATTTAATGAGAAGAAGAATTTGAATTAAATTTTATTTTTGAGCCTTTCCACCAAAGCAGGAGTAAATTTAGAGATACCTATTTAGATTTCGAAAATTAGGTTTCGACTTATTCAGGCTGCAGGAGCTAGAGCTTTGGTTATGCGGGAGCACAGAATGAGAAAAGTACTACTAGCGGCATAGCCTCCTTACTATCTACTTACTTTAGTATCTACTTACTAAGCTACAGGATCTAATTCTTAGCATATAAACATAAGAAGGGCTTTTGAGGCTTTACCGTTAAGTCTAAATTAAACAACTTGATCGGTGCCGAAAACGACAATAGCTAAGTTAAAAACCGATTTCAATCAGCTTACAGAAATGATCATGGCATTGTCGAAACTGTTTTGACCCAGGCTTCTAGAGTGACAACAGAACAATATTTCAAAATATTGTTTTACCTATGATCTTCTCAACTAGATGGCGAATAAGGGAGATAACATATTTTTCCCCAAGTATGAAGATGTGAGCAACAAACATGACGGCCGCTATCAGTAGTCTGGGGCAGGCCGGGTCACATATCTAGCTATCTAGTACGCGCCATGTCTCGATCTCGACTCGCGCCGCCCTCCGGCGGGGTTCACAGCCGTGACTACTTAACTGCTCCATATTACACAGATAATGAAGTCGAAATTCATTTTCATTAGCACGTTTAAATTAAGATTATAGTTTCAAAGGGAAAATGAGATATTAGGCAAGCTGTATTTTTGGAGTCTGGATCAGAAATGTAGGTTATATATTATTCATCGGGTGTAAGTGGTTCATCAATATCTTTGAACCTAAGGCAACCTCACCTGCACGTGGTGCACCCTGCTGACTGACAAACGAGGCTTTGGCGAAAAGAGAGGAAAGGTAAAGCTGCGCTATTGGGGAAGTACCTCCTCCTCATAAAATACCGCAGCCAAATAACAATTCCCTTGAGGGTTGTTGTGTTCCTGCGAGTGAGTGAAGTCACCAGAAAGAAAGGAAGGAGTTACTGCGTTGGCAGCGGGGGTGGCGGCGCGCGAGCGATATTTCATATTGCGAGCGTTAATATGCCTACGGTAACCGCTTCACATCAGGTGGGCTGTATGCTTGTTTGCAACCTGTATAAAAAATATATATATTTACATGAATAACGTTCAATATGGTCATCTGTCATGTCAACTATTAAGACAATACAAAGTAGTGTAACAGTTGAGATATGATATGATGTAACAATTTTTGTAGAAGATGATCCAATAGTAACAGTTGTTCTGTTCATGTTGTTGAGAATTATAAGCTTTTCGAGTGGACACATTATATATTTACTTACTACTTTATTATGGACATTATGGTCAATAACTTTTTTAAGAAAAATCATTGACTAGCGACCTGCCTCGGCTTGCCACAGGTGCGATAAAATATAGCCTATGTTAGTCGCTGATCATATACAGTGCAACATAAAAGATTAGAATCGGAACTAAATTAAGGTAGTAGCAACATTGATTTTTTCTATAGAAAAGTGCTCAGAGTTGCCATGTGAAACAAAGAAATTTTTTTAAATTAATTTCTTACAAAGAAAGTGGCGTCGCTATTTTTATCTACTCTTTTGCGTAGCATTGTATTTTTTTAAAGGTGAACACATTTTTAAAATTGTTTCAGTAGTGTTTCAGTTTATGTTATGTGGTTATTGTTATTAAACCACCAAAGAGATCAATCCACGAACATTGTTTGAACAAGTCACAGGCTGTATAATAAACAAACCGCGCGCTTGCCAAATTAAAAAAGGTTGGTGTATAAATAAAAAAAAACGCGCGAAATAGAATGTATTTCGCGCGTTTTTCTTATAAAAAATAATTTATAAAAAAGGAGTGCGCCTTCCTCAAGTAGTTAGAATAAAAGTAATATTCTTATACATATAATATTCATACTTTCATTTACTTATTTTCACACAAAGTAATAAACGTAGTGTTCACTGTCCACTTCGGGAGCAACACTATTTTAAAGCTCGAGCGACGTACTTTCAATTCCTCACTACTCTCAGGATTCTACTTTAGAAACCCTCGCGAAACCTTCGCTCCGCTCTGGAATTTAAAAAAACGCTCACCTCTAAAGTAGTTTTTTGCTCCCTTCAATAACAATCTACATACTATTTTTATTTTTGATTTTTGATTTTCCGTCCGATGTGAAGGTAAGAGACTTTTAATATTATCCCAATGGCCATTTTTCCAATAAGCACCATGAATGCCTAGTTGTCCAACTCAAATAACATTATTATCATCATCATATTTATTAATCCGCGATTACGTGTTGTTTTACGATGTGAATACAGATTAATTTTATCTTATCTCACCACACCTATATTATGTGATGTTGTTGTTCAATAAATCGATTCGATTGAACCATGTTAATATTTAAAAAATAATTCAGCTGTAATGAAAAATTATTCAGTGCAAACATTTATATGTAGGTACATATATATGTAGTGGCCAAATCTTAGAATTGTTTACATCGTGATGTAACCGATTCTAATGGAATCGATTATAAGGGAAAATATCGGCTGTTCACATCATGATAAAACAGCATTTGACGATCAAGGCCAGCTACTTCAAATAATAAAGATTATATATGTTATGGCCAATGTAATAAATTAGTTATTATCCATACTGACTAATACTTGGTCAACGTGATAAATCATGTTTTGGTTAGATTTGAGTTGATTTTTGGTTAGGTTAGGGTTTTCTTGTGTCCTGTTACCGGAAATAGATGGAGCTCCGGGAAGTGGACCTGCGTCAACCTAGATGATGCATGATGTGGTGCCAAGTAGGCAAGCTATTACATTGGCCAGCCATAATAAATAATGACCAATTTATTACATTGACTATAACATGTATATTATATTATACATAGTAAAATAGTTACATTATCAACCGTTAGAGGCGCAGATAGTTTTCAACATTCAACATGGCGCCAATGGAAGATTTTTAAGTCAAGTGAAATAATGTCGTTACGACACAATGCTACTACAATTTTATTTACTGACTAGCGACCCGCCCCGGCTTCGCACGGGTGCAATGCTGATACTAAATGTACTACAGAAGGTCTTTGCGCTTTGTCCTATCCAGTTCTTCCCCAGTTATAGGCACACGCCGCCGGCTCCGCGGCCGGTACCGCCACAGCCGTTATGTCCCTGCATTTTAAATGTGTAATATCTTCTAAACTATTCATTTAAATTACATGCTGTGAAGGGCCATATTGATCTATATTAAATGCGCAATGTATTTAAGGTACTTAATTGGATAAGGATTAATTCTGTATTGCTTAAAATCGCTTCGTAAATAAGGCATTATTTCTTGTAAAAAGCAAAGGATAAAATAACGGTTATTGTGTGTTACCACTAAGAGATAGACATATACCATCGCGAACTTTTTGGTAGACCATTTTAAGGTGAACAATACTGTACTACATTATTTTGATCTATCTCGTTGGGTTCAGCCAGCGTTTGCAATGAATGCATATTAGGTTGGGGAAAAAGTCTTTTCGTATTTATGAAAATTCAAAACATTTTTTAATAAAGTTTATTTACATTTAACTAAAGTATGTAGGTGCCATTTTGTTCGATAACTTTTTGCCATCTTGTAGGTAGAGACATGATCCCATTACTATAGAAAATTTGGGACTTCTGTTCAAAAAACCACGACAAGTGGTTTTGGCAGTCTTCTCGTGATGTTAACCTCACAATGCCTAAAGAATTCTGAAGAGACCGAAACAGGTGGAAATCAGAAGGTGCAAGGTCAGGACTATACGGCGGATGCATTAACACCTCCCAGTCAAACTCTCTTAATTTTTGCTGAGTGGCTAAAGATGTGTGAGGTCTAGCGTTATCATGATGAAAAATCACACCCCTTCTGTTAATTAATTCCGGCCGCTTCCTCTCAACTTTTTGCTTTAATCTCATCAGTTGTTCACAGTAGAGTTCAGAATCGATAGTCCTGCCTGGCGGTAACAGCTCATAATGAATAATGCCCTTCCAATCCCACCATACACACAGCATCACCTTGTTGCGGGTTAACCCGGGTTTTGCCAGAGTCTGTGAAGCCTGACCGGCCTTTGACCACGACCTTTTTCGCACGTTCTTGTCGTACGTGATCCACTTTTCATCACCAGTTATAAGCTTCTTCAAAAACGGTTCGCTTTCATTACGTCGTAGAAAAGAATCGCAAATGAGTACACGGTTCATTAAGTTTCTTTCAGTGAGATCGTGAGGCACCCAAATATCGAGCTTTTTAATGTACCCCGCTTTTTTCAAATGCGCCAAAACTGTTTTGTGGTCAATTCCTAATTCTTCAGCTACGTCGTAACTACTGATATGCCGATCTTGCACCACTTTTTCAAAAATGGCATCCATTTTATCCGTAACAGGGCGACCAGAGCGATGTGCATCTTTCACATCAAAATTTCCTGATTGAAAACGCTTAAACCAAATTTGTGCTACTCTCACAGACACTGCACTAGGTTTATAAACGTCACAAATTTTTTTCGCAGCTTGCGTTGCATTTTTGCCTTTTTTGTAGTAAAATTTTAAAATGAATCAAATTTCTTCATTAGATTCACTCATCTTGACAGTAAAAAAAACAAATGAAAATCAAACATTTACCTAATTTGAATTTGGAATTATCTTTTTTTAAATTTAAACTTTTTAAAGATATCAAAACCTGCCAGATACAAATGGTATAACCAAAGAGATTTTAATACAAGTTCATACATACTATAATGCGAAAAGACTTTTTCCCCTACCTATTATATTATACATATAAACTTTCCAGTTCAATCACTCTATCTATTAAAAAAAACCGCATCATAATCCGTTGCGTAGTTTCAAAGATGTAAGCATACAAAGGTACATAGGGACAGAGAAAGCGACTTTGTTTTATACTATGTAGTGATAATAAATGTTTTCTAACATATCCCATTTTTGTAATTTTTAAGGATTTATATTTGGTTGAATGTGTAAACTTTTATGCGGACAGTTCAAACTGCAATAAGCAGTTATTGTGCTCACAAAACAAATATTTACATATATAAGTATTTATATAAATAAAAATATATATTAATAATATTATCAGTAAAAATATTTATTTTTATATTTATAACTACCTTTTTTATTTGGATTTTTGATATCACGGAAACCCTACATTAATGACTATCACGTTGAAGTTTGAAAGATATGACCAGTTTTAGCTGACTATATATTATCATGAAATATAATGATTTGGTCAACCACATCATGATGTGATCAATTTTAAGATATGGCAACGACATATATAAAAAATATATTCAGGTTAGTTACAGCATTTATAACTTAAGATCAGCGGGAACGACTTTTATGATCTTTGATTTGCTGGATTTGTCTCCATCTCGAACAGCAGAATAGCTATTCATATATCAGAAAAAAATACGAAAAACAATTATGAAATTGTCAGGACAAGCTTTGAATGGGGTGTTATGAGGGAAATCCACTGGAATGAGATGGGAACGGGAAGATTGTGCCACTGCGAAGCGTGGGCGGGTCGCTAGTTTGGAATAAAACAGTTAAGCGCCTCATATGGTATCAATACATAATAATCCCACTATTGGCATACGGGTCCCCCCCATCGACGGGGTTTAGAGCGTACTCCATCGCGCTGCTCAGTGTTTTCAAGCCAAAGACTTGGGGACTTGGTTTATCGAGTATCATCTAATGACAACCAGCCGGAAACGACGGCTAAACGTGCCATCGGAAGCACGGAGAAGCTTGTGATAAATAAACCTATAATTTTGAATCAATTTGAAGACAACGATAAAGCTTACATTCAAGATGATTGAGAAAAAGTTTAAAAGTTGGAGAAAGTTTGATTTTTTTCTAACAGACTTATTTTGTAAAAACCAAAGACACCACCAAGGTCATTTTGAAGCTAGTGTCGATTTGTAAAGGAAATTCCCGCAAACAAACCGGTTTAACTCACGATACATACGGTAGAGCAGATTTATGTCATATACGGTAGAGCAGATTTATGTCATCAGATGATGTTAAAACTGAAAGCACATTCACCCGAGCCAAACCGATCAACCGAACGAAACGAATTTTAGAGTTCTTTATATGAAATCTTATGACACCTCGCATATGATCGCACAGAATCGTCCGAATCGGGAAGGGCGGCTAGATGTGCGAGGTGTCATATAAAGAATTCTAAAATTTGATTCTTTCGGCTCGGATAGATGTGCGTTCACCTTTATTATAATTTCAGTTAACTTTAACTTTTAACATTAACTTTAAATTATTGTATGTATATATATATATAGACCTTTTTGCTTTTAGGCAGGCACCGATTAATGTTTTATTATAATAAAAAAAGTTAATGTTTTATTTAGTCAATACCGTACATTTTATGCCTCATTAGCAACGGGCCGACGATAATAGCATAGAATATAATCATAATTCCTAGTAATAATAGTACGGAATCCGATTTTTTTGGACATTAGCCGATTCACACATCCGTCAGTATTTTTAAGTAACGATATATCCGAAGTGACGTAATTTGTTATGTTTGAAGATTTCATTAGACCGCAAAATAATCGAGGCGGAAAAAAAGCTTTGTTGTCTTTTTTAGTGTTCCCGACCGAAATTGAAAAACTGAACGTTTAACCGAACAATACCTCTATGTCGCCATTAATTGAAAATTATTAATAATTATATTTTTGGAAATATAGTCATCGCGTTTTAGTTTGATGTCACCAGTGGTCGAATGTTAAACTTTATTATTAACTGAAATTATAAAAAAATATTTTTCGCGGTTTTTTTTACAAAACACACCTATCATAGATATGCAAGCAAGATAACAAAAAATCTACAAGAAAACTAAACAAATTTTCAACCTTTTCCGTGATACTAAATATAATTTTACATACAGGAATTGCTCAATTTCGTAAATGGCTAGTTATTATATTTTATAGGACAACTGCAAAACTTATACTTATTAGTATAAGTTCAATACACTATTTATATATTATATATATACATATATATATAATCCTACATCATTTATAGATATAGAACAACACTCAATGCGCGAAGCCCGACTCGAACTGGTCCGATTTCTTAAATTCATAATTCGGTATTTTTTACAGACATCCAGATTTTGTGTTATGTGTTATTTTTTCGTACAAATATAGATAGTATTTAAACAAAGTAGTTAAAAATTTTTTTTTTCTTAATTTCATGTTTCTTGTTTTATTAATTTTAACAATTATTACGTGAGGTGTATGATATCTATCTATGTAAAGACTGGTCAGTGTAATATTAATACTTTTGATTTTATATGAAATATAATAAGGAACTAAGAAATGACATTATTTTTTTTTATTATGAAAAAAGATACTTATGATATTCTTCAAAGTCAAATAAATAACTACGACGACCAGGAAACGTATGTTAAAAACAAATATCTACGTGTATAATTAACAATAATTCCAAGGTAAACCACTGAGAGACACATTTACTGATTACTTGTCTTAGGGCCATGCCATAACGCATGTTAAGATTGTAAGGTACAAGGAAGGTTTTCAATAATGCATAAAATTAACAAATTATGACCCTAAATAAAAAAAAACCCGACTGCGTATGTCCTAAGCAAAGCTGTCATGTCATAATTATACTACAACAATTTTGTATCAAAATAACTTATGATGATTTTATTTTAGTATCTTGACTTTCTATTTATTATATTAGGAATTAATGAACAGTGAAATTTAATTGAGAATTAAATGAATTGAATACAATTCAATGTATGCTTTTACTTGAGAAGGTACTTGCAAAAGGCCTATAATTAAACGGCATACTCTATACAAATTATACAAAAAAATATGTCAGGATGATCTCGCAAATGGATATGGAATTTATAACATTGAGGCTTATGTATGAGGATGTAAAACAATCAAGTGTCAATTCTGAGAAAATTCGTTGTCGCTTAAAATCTGTCACGTGCGTCTTAATATGGTGGGACAAAGAAGTCATCGAATTAAGCTAGATTATCCAGGAATATACTAGTAGACTGTGGCAGGAAAATAAATTACTAAAACCGTCAACATCTATCAATCACTAGAATTTTTTTTGCCGAATTAATTAGTAGACGACAGACGATAGCTAGAATATTCTCGTGTCGAATATACTAATAAGTATTGTATATTATAAAATGCACTTTACTTTCCCACTCTTGAGGAATTTTTTTTAGCAGGGAATATAAAATATCCCTTCCGTATCAGTAGTACCATTGACTACCATGTACACACTTTGTGTACCATGTACATACATGCGGTACACGTGTGCACACTTTGTATCCTTAGTAGTTAGTACAAATATCTCAATACTTTCAACATAAATTTGAGATGGAAGATAGGTACATTTTCGATAGTGTTGCCCAAATGCAAGAACAAGACGAGACTTAGCCAGTCTTGGTCTTGGTCTTGCGCCAATACACCTGGTCTTGGTCTTGGTCTTGGTATTGCGCTCCCAGTCTTGGTCTTGGTCTTGCAGCAAGAGTCTCGCAAGTCTCGCAATTACCTATTAGCCTATTGCTATTTATTAAACGTTACTTATCTTAGAACAAAGTAACAGAGTACCTAATGAGTACATAGATCTTATTGCACGCTTTTTATTTTATATATACGCTTTTATATTATTCGATTAGCATTGTAGAAAATTTTTACACGTTTCAAGTATGTCAAAAGTATCTACAATATTTATCAAATAGGTGACGACATATTCGAGCACTTTGTGTTTTAAATACACACACTTCCAAAAATCGAGTTTTGCAGTGAACTTATTGAACATGTTTACGAGGGGAGGCCAATAAGTTCGCGGAATGGAGGGGTTGATGGGGATAAATTTACCCGTCCAGGTAGGCACTAGTTAAGCACCTCATTAAGAGTATATATACCAAGTTTGAACCTAATCGTGTCATTAACTTTTGAGTTATCGACCTGCAAACAACTAAATCGGGAAGAAGTCAGCCAGTATGGAGAAAATTGAACACCGTGCCGTTATTAAGTTCCTTACCAAGCAAGGAAAATCCGCTCAGACGATTTTTCAAGAGCTGTTAGCGGTTTACGCGGACTCTGCCCCTGGTAAAACCATGGTTTACAAGTGGCATGGTCTTTTCAAACAAGGAAGGGAGTCCATTGAAGACGACCCCCGCTCCGGACGGCCAATTGAGGCCACCACACCGGAAATCGTCGAAAAAGTAGAAAAACTTGTATTGGAAGATGCCCGACTGAAGAAGAAGCAACTTGCAGCAATGGTTGGAGTATCCGAATCAAGTATTTTAAATATCCTACATCATCATCTTGGGATGACTAAAGTCAGTGCAAGATGGGTTCCGAGAATGCTCACGCCACTTCAAAAACGCGAGCGTGTCGAGTGCTCTCACCAGTTTCTGGAGCTCTGTGGAGAGAGAAAGGAAGAAGTTATGGCCCGGATTGTTACTGGAGATGAAACCTGGGTTCACCACTATGAACCTGAGTCGAAGCAAGAGTCGATGCAGTGGCATAAAAAAGGCACACCTCCTCCAAAGAAGTTCAAAGTGTCACAATCGGCCGGAAAGATCATGGCGACTATCTTTTGGGATACAGAAGGTATTTTACTGATCGATTATAAAGAACGTGGTGCGACTATAACGGGACAGTACTACGCTTCTTTACTGGAAAGATTGAAAGAAGCCATTAAGAAAAAAAGAAGAGGAAAACTGTCAAAAGGTGTGCTCCTTTTGCACGACAATGCACCCGTCCACACGTGCCATGTTGCGACGGCTGCCATTCACCGATGCGGCTTTGAACAATTAAACCACCCACCATACAGTCCAGACTTGGCCCCCAGTGACTATTATTTATTTCCAAAAATGAAGAAAGAGCTGCGTGGAAAGAAATTTGACGACGATGATGAAGTCAAGTCGGCAATTTCGGCCTATTTTGACACCAAAGACAAATCATTTTTTTTCGATGGTATAAACAAGCTATTTGAGAGATCCGAAAAATGTATTAGGGTTAAAGGAGAATATATTGAAAAGGAAAAATAATTTGGTGTTTAATTTCAACCTCCTTCTCTCTCATTCCGCGAACTTATTGACCTCCCCTCGTATCTATTAGGTTGGGGAAAAAGTCTTTTCGTATTTTATATGAAAATTCAAAACATTTTTTAATAAAGTTTATTTACATTTAACTAAAGTATGTAGGTGCCATTTTGTTCGATAACTTTTTGCCATCTTGTAGGTAAAGACATGATCCCATTACTATAGAAATTTTGGGACTTCTGTTCAAAAAACCACGACAAGTGGTTTTGGCAGTCTTCTCGTGATGTTAACCTGACATTACCTAAAGAATTCTGAAGAGACCGAAACAGATGGAAATCAGTAGGTGCAAGGTCAGGACTATACGGCGGATGCATTAACACCTCCCAGTCAAACTCTCTTAATTTTTGCTGAGTGGCTAAAGATGTGTGAGGTCTAGCGTTATCATGATGAAAAATCACACCCCTTCTGTTAATTAATTCCGGCCGCTATCTCTCAACTTTTTGCTTTAATCTCATCAGTTGTTCACAGTAGAGTTCAGAATCGATAGTCCTGCCTGGCGGTAACAGCTCATAATGAATAATGCCCTTCCAATCCCACCATACACACAGCATCACCTTGTTGCGGGTTAACCCGGGTTTTGCCAGAGTCTGTGAAGCCTGACCGGCCTTTGACCACGACCTTTTTTGCACGTTCTTGTCGTACGTGATCCACTTTTCATCACCAGTTATAAGCTTCTTCAAAAACGGTTCGCTTTCATTACGTCGTAGTAAAGAATCGCAAATGAGTACACGGTTCATTAGGTTTCTTTCAGTGAGATCGTGAGGCACCCAAATATCGAGCTTTTTAGTGTACCCAGCTTTTTTCAAATGCGTCAAAACTGTATTGTGGTCAATTCCTAATTCTTCAGCTACGTCGTAACTACTGATATGCCGATCTTGCTCCACTTTTTCAAAAGTGGCATCCATTTTATCCGTAACAGGGCGACCAGAGCGACGTGCATCTTTCACATCAAAATTTCCTGATTGAAAACGCTTAAACCAAATTTGTGCTACTCTCACAGACACTGCACTAGGTCCATAAACGTCACAAATTTTTTTCGCAGCTTGCGTTGCATTTTTACCTTTTTTGTAGTAAAATTTAAAAATGAATCGAATTTCTTCATTAGATTCACTCATCTTGACAGTAAAAAAATCAAATGAAAATCACACATTTACCTAATTTGAATTTGGAATTATCTTTTTTAAAATTTAAACTTTTTAAAGATATCAAAACCTGCCAGATACAAATGGTATAACCAAAGAGATTTTATTACAAGTTCATACATACTATAATGCGAAAAGACTTTTTCCCCTACCTATTATTAAGGGCAGCTTGTGTGGCGAGCTGTTGTGTGAGTAGCGACACCACGGACCCGAGTCTCCAGAGAGTCGGTCAGGGCCTTCGTCTCCGACGTGTCTTCATCGGTCGGAGTGTAAACACAAGAAGGCCCGCAGGACTCTCAGCTCTGGCTTGCCTTCATTGGCCGTCCAGAGAGGAGCCGCTAGAGCTATATGCTCCAGGGGTGGAAGTGTTAAAGGGCATCACGCCGCGAGTAACTTCGGAGAAAGCGCAGCACACCTCTCGACACCCCTGAGTCACTCACACCGGTGTTGCCCCTGGCCGTTTTCCTGGCATTTCGGGGGCCCATCTAGTGAGTGGCAAGCCACCGCCTGCCGCAAATAACTAGCAATAAAAGCAGTTATGGCAGGCGTCCGTCCCTCTTCTGTAATAGCCCGGTATTAAGTTCACCCAGATCTCATCTCCATAGCCCATTTATTTTCCATCACAATTCGCAATAGTCTCATCGCCTGCCGAGACCTGCTCATGGGTATGTCGTTCCATTGACATATCCTGGAGCGGGTCACGGCGAGCGTACAACATTACATCAAACTTCTCAAAGGGGCCTCTACGCGTTGGATCCATATCCCCGCGCATGCCTATCAAATGACCGGGCCTGACCCGATTAAAAAAAAAAAAAAGAAAAAAGAAATAGTAAGTAATCATTATAAACTCATATAGTTAATATTGTAAAAATTACTTGGATATAATTATTTGGAACATGTACTCTGTGGCGGCAATCAAACAAACAAAAAAAATGTTGTGCGTGCGGCGCAGCGGCGACGATTGTATGCGATATCAATAGAAGTCGCCGGCGGGTGTATCTTGACCTTGTACTTCCGAATAGCTTTCAAGTAAAATTTCTTTGACAGGTCAGTATCTGACAATAAGATGCCGCGCACTATCAAAGTGCCGATGGTCAAAACTAGGGATGCACTCTTTTTTTCTTTTAATGAATATTTTCATTCGCTATGTATGTTTATGGTATTTCCAAATTTTTTCATATTTTTTTTTGCGTTTCAGAGTCCCTAAGCGTATACCCGAACTCGTATACTCCCTGAAACGACACTAACTGCAAGACGTGAGAGTCTCGCAGGTTTAGTCTTGTTCTTGCTCAAATCTTGCACGGTCAGTCTTGGTCTTGGTCTTGCTAAAATTATGCGGTCTTGGTCTTGGTCTTGCAAAAATGCAAGAACAAGACCAAGACTGCAAGACCAAGACCGATTTTGGGCAACACTAATTTTCGAACATGTGCATTCACTTATTATGATATCCTACATGAAAAATACAAAAGCAAGGAAAATCCGCGACAAACATCAAGTTTCCCATAAAAGGGGTTATTATGGAGACATAAAATTATAGCTTTGATTTAATTATATACCTGGATAGTACTTTGTAAGTAAGCCTGTAATATACTTTTAATAATAGATACCTAACACTGAAAAAATAAGACGAATAATATATACGTAAGAAGTGTGTTATGTAGGTACTATATTGTATTGTCATTGGAAACATTTTTGTAATAATAGATATTTAAAAGCCAAATAATATCTCGATTCTACAAAGAAAAAGCTACATGATAATATTACGACTAATATCTTAAGGCTGTAGGTACCTGCTGCAAAATTAGAGCCATTCGTGTTATAAAATAATTATTCGCTAAATACACAACAATTCAAAAAACTGTGTTTCGCGATTGTTTTTTTAATAATAGATAAAATATCATACTCTAGTGTTGAAGTAAAATGTATCAAAAATGACCGTTTACCGCAAACGTTGCAACATGATTTATCAACGTGTAACACAGTATTTTGGTTGGATAAGTATTTAGCGAATATTTTTTTTTTTGAGTGGTGACACTTGTGCACCTTAGACCCACTTAAAGAAGATAAACAATTGTATTAAATTATGACCAAAATTTATAAAGTATTTCTAGTGAGAGTAAAGTAAACGCTGTTAATGATTCAACTGTTATATCATATAGTAAAGAAGATAAAAAGACAAAGTAAATACACTAGAATAGTAGCATCATAGTAGAGGTAAATATTCTGTGCACGTTTGTAGGTATAATCAAGGATTAAGTAAAAAGATTTAGCGGATTTACTTGATGTTCTATTATAACCAGGATGTAAAACAACTACACACCAAAGTAATTTTTTGTTGTGCAAAATAATAATAAAAGAAATATGCCAACTTTGGGTTTTTATTTAATGCTCGAGAGGGGAAGTCAAAATCCAAAAGTTCTTATGATTAGATTCGTTGTGATTTCCAAGGTAGTTTAACACCCGGGACTACACTGGACTTCATTGGTCATTGCCTTTTTGGAGTTCGCCGTTGTGAATACTGGCTATACAGGAGGCACAGTGGTGGGAATGTGTAAAAAAAAGGCCCTCAGAGTATGATTTGAACCAAACAATTCTTCTGTCACCATTGGTAAAACATTAAGATAAGAAGTTTTTTTTATGCAATTATCTAAATTTGTTAGCGTCACATACTTATTAACATTGATAAACAAATAATAGAAACGTATACATGAATTGGCCGACCCAGCATGGCTTGGACGAAGCAAATTATCCTGTGGGAGGTTTAAATTTATCGACTATATTCAAAAGAAAATCAGTATTTACACATCAAATATCGTAGAGTCCAGAAGTATGTAAGTAAGTAAACAATTTAACAACGCTCAAGTTCAACACTTAAATCATGAAAAACTACAGGTTTCTCAGTAATTCATGCGCGGTGTCGAGAGGTGGCTGACGTCAACACATACGTCGGTAGATAACGTGCTCATAAATGAATATGTGGTGGAGCATGGCCATGACGTCTCGTGCCCTAGACCTTGACACCAGCTGCCGTGGCGGCGCTTGGAAAAACTTGCACGTTATGGCTGAAACGGCCTAATTTTGCTAATGTTGCTTCGTTACGTATCTCAGATAGATGCAATTTAGATTTTCACCTTGTAGTTGTATTCTACATGCTCTTTGCTACATTATCAGATGTATTGCATCAATAAATCCATGGAACTGTACAATGAAATCATATCTGAGCGTTGTTGGAAATTCTCTAGTTATACACGATGACTAATAAAATAAAGTAATAAGATAAACAATAATTTAAGTGTTGATTTACACTAACTAATAATAATTATTGATAATAATAAAATTAAGCCTCAGAAATCACCAGGGATGGACGAAGGCTATGAGTTACTAGACATTAAAAACATAGAAAAACAGTTTTCTTATACATAAAGCTAGAAAAAACAAGTTTGAATAGTAGGTAACTAGAGGAAAACAACTTTTCGTGTTGATTTGATTGATGATGAGATAAGCTAATGCTTCATTTACCATTATGCAATATGTTATTTAATTAAGTTTCGTAGGGTACTTCCCCAATTACCAAGGTCTGCCGTCAACCATGATATTCATATTCAACTTTGTCGACAAAAACATACTACCGCATTAGTAGGTGTTTGTTTCTGATTAAAATGTTTACTCCTGCAGACACTTGCGCCTTCGCGTTTGATTTAGTCATGTGACCCGGATATAGGGTCTCCGTTCAATCTAAAGGGCTATTCCGCTACTTATTTGTCACCGCAGACATCAGTTAAAGATAATCATGTAACTACTAGAGGATAGACGTGCTCTCTGACCATGTTCGCATTTCCGCATCGACTGAGGGAACTACCTATTTAGGGCACATTGATGTACGAGTAGATGCAGCTCAGCGTGATGGATGTTGGTCGCGTTGTACGTTCACACATTTGATGTGTTTCAATCATAAAATGTACGCATATCAATAAGTCCTTACATCATCAGTAATAGTACTCGTATATAACTTACGATGAAGCTGTTTCTCATGGAATTCGCTAATTATTGCATGGGATTTTTATATATATTTTATGACGTCTTATAAATCAATGAACGCCGGTAGCAAGCACGCAAAAGCATGACTCATTGACACGTTCCGCCTGAGCTGAGTGTGGAAGTGAGAACGCCGAACAAGTCATAGAGAGGCACAATCGGCCTATGTTTGTTATGACGTTATCAAGTAAAATTATTGTTCGTAAACCAACATTACAGACAATCAATTTTTTGATGCACGTTTCAAGGATTTTAGGCTAGACTAGACTTAGTGGCTTCGATTTGGGTTATGCGTTCGCATATGTTAGTCATTCCGTTATCTACATAATGTATCAATAAATTTCATCATTAAATCACGAATGTCTCTTTTTGTTTTGATCCTATCTTGAATGACTCAAGTGCGATTCACGACACTAAAAATAATTGGGACAAACATCACGTCGATTATCACTACATATAAATAACAATTTGTGCGACTATTCCGTAAGCTGTGGCCTTTGGACTTGCTGTATTTGTTTGTATATTGTAACTGTAACAATGTTTGGTTTGTGGATGTTGGCAAGTTATTTGTGGGGTTTCTTGACATTGACCAAGGCTGTTTGATGAACTCTTATTATGACTGGGGCACTATTACGGCGTAGTCAAACCGGGGCAAGTATCGTATCGCCACCTGTCTGTATTTTGTGGTATCGCTATAATGCTTGATATTATGGGGTGTCATTTCCACGTGGAGCGCCTGCAGGGCTGGCGAAAGATAGGTGGGCCATGTTGAGCGACTTACGATGAGGGGAAGTACCTCCACCTCACAGAAGACTGTAGCCACATTACAATGCCCGAAATGATTGTTGTTCCTACGAGTAAGTGAGGTCATCTGACGTAAGTGGTACAACACAATAAAAAAGTTGTTCATATTTATAACTGGTATCACTCACCTTTCAGTTTCAGCCTAATTTTTAACCTACATAAGTCTGCTGTATGTATGTTATTGTAGACCGTCGCCTGTGCTGTCGCTATCGCATAACAACGGTCTATAGGAGCCGATTAATGTTTTTTTTTATTGTGTTCGGTAGGACGATGCAACCTGGGTAGTCAAAGGATCTGAACATTAAAACTGTACATATGAATATGTATTAATTATTCTAATAATACTCAAAATTTGCGATGTTTAAATTCTTTTTTTGTTCGAAGGTTTTCCTGCATTAATCCCGTGTAAATTTTATTAGAATCGGATCATGAAATCTGGAGATATTATATAATAAACTAAATATTATGAAATAAAATCTTTGAAATAAAAGAGGAATAAACTTACACTGAATTCGACACGTATTTACATCGTTGTTTATCCCTAAAAACATCACCAACAAAGAAGTCGAGTTTTTTAAATATAAATAATTATTGATACATCCTGTTTGATATATAATAATTTAGGAAGATTTTGCAAGTCATGTATAGATGATGTCGAATCATTATGTTGTGATGTTTGTTTGCCCAATATCGTAATAATTGCGTGTGGTTGTTAACAATCTGAACTGGTTACGTTTTCGCATTTATTGAATTGACCTTTGGACTACGTTCAAAGTCCAACTTTATCTGGTCTGTGAATCATTGGTTTTAACATTTCGTACAATATTACTTCAAGGAAAACTATTTTATAAAAGTAACTCAGTCTCTACAATTGAATAATTCTAAGACCTAATTAAAATTATTAATAACTGTTACATTATTTTTTAAACAACAACTTTGTACATAACAATTTAATCAATATGTGAACTTTGTGCTCACGAATAAACCTACTATATAAAATTTTAACGCAGTTTTAATATCAAAAGATATATTTGCAAACAAAAAAAAAAAAACCGGTCAAATCGAACTCGCGTATCGAGGATTCCGTCTAATTTTAAGTTAGAAAAACACGGCCATATTACTTGAACCTTTTATAAATTTAATAGGAAATAATCATTTATCGTTACATAATATTCGAAATAGTTAAGTTTATAATTTTTCCCATATTTGTAATTCTAGGTCAATGGTGCCCTTCGGATTTAGATTAAAGTTAAACTATATAGCTTGAATATCCGCATCTTTTGATTGTTTGTCATAGAAGCTTGTACAATTACATAATATTTTGTACTAGCTTCCGCGGCTTCGCCCGCGTTAACTTTTTTTCTCAATAAAAAGTATACTGTGTCCTTCCTAATACCTATGAAATATGTGTACAAAGTTTCATGATGATCGGTTGAGTAGTTTCGGCATGAATACGTAACAAACAAACTCACATTCACATTAATAATTTTAGTAGGGATTAATTTCAACATAATGACTTCACGTTGATGGTTTGCACAGACAAACCGTCAACGATGTCATTAAATACAGGATCTTTTTTCAATTAGGATACGGAATTCTAAAAATAGAATTAAACATAAGATGTTGATGAATCTTTCAAATGATAAGCGCAAGTCCAAAGTCCAAGTTTACATTCACTTGCAATGACATAGCAACTTAACAAATCGCAGCCTCCGCGTTGGACTTTGACCACTAGAAACTAAATCAATCTGTTGACTATCTCAAGTACGAATTGATTCGTACTCCAAGTGAATAGAGTCTGTTTTAAGATATCTTCTTATACAAGATTGCATCATTTAAAAACTGGTGGGAGTATTGACGTGAATTATCTAACCTCAGACTTATTATGAGTAGTACAGGCAAAAGGAGGGCAGTGTGTTTACTGAGAATTTTTTAACACGCTTTGATAGCTTCACCAGCCCCCTTACCACCATCTCTTATTGCGATTCAATAACTGAATAGATTGCTTATTCATGCCAATGAATAAGCGACTCTATTCAATTTGAAATAGAGTCGCTTATTCAATAGAGTGAAATAGAGTCGCTTATTCATTGGTATGAATAAGCAATCTATTCAGTTATTGCATCGCAATAAGAGATGGTGGTAAGGGGGCTGTATATTTGGTTGTCAGTTTGTCAGTTTGTAACCGACTTCTTTGAACTAGATTTTGACCCACTTTGAACGGTTAGATTTAATTGAAACTTTGTATGCTTATCAAGAACCGATGACAATACAATAATTTGATAAGTATATTAATAATCCTGGTAAGGATCGCCAGGATTAATTAATATCCTCACATATCACATCGAACTAAAAAGTGGAAAATAATGGTTGTAAGTTTTTTAGTTTTTTTTTAATATATTTATTTCAACATTAATATATAAACGATATAATACCGGCAGTATGTCAACTGCATATAAACGCAAAAATCGTCGCTCATAAAAGTAAATGTCACTAGTCGATATGGTTCTACGAGAGCTTCGCCATGCGGCTGTGTGAAAGTCGATTTCAGACGTTTGTACCGAATTGTTATACCTTGGTCCTGAAGCTGAAATCCTAAGGGGAAATAACCCTTACTAGAGATGAAATGTATAGTCGGTTGGCCGGATACTGGTTAACGGATATCCGGTCAACCATGGAGTCCATTCGTCAGCGTTGGTAGATTATTTTAAATCAAAGCGGGACACGTTTGAAAAAAGCAGGACTACAAGATAAATACATATTCGTTAGATATTTTTTTTTTGGAAAATGTATGAGTAAGTATTTTTGGTATGGGTGTAACCAATCAAAAACCAATAATATTTCAGTTTGTTAAAGTTTAAATTGATTATATTTTTCCAAAGATTCAAATTCTGGCATTCCGTCCATTATTTATGATTCAGTTGCCGAAACTATAATTTTTGGCGTACAAATCGGGACATGTAGTGGCCCACGCGGGACATTACAGTTGAGCCTGAAAAAGAGGGACCTCTCGCCAAAATATGGACGTTTGCCAACGCTGCCATCCATAGTTCCAACTATTGCTTAGTTCATAGTATCACACCCTGGCCACTCCATACAAATGTCGCGTCGTTTACTAGTACATAAACAATGGCGTCTCTGCAGAGTGTGAATGAGCGTGTGTGCGTGCCGCGCCATACAAACTGTTCCAGATTCGACTCAGAGGGGAGGTGAGGTCGACACTAGAGAGCGGCAAGAAGTGGCCATACTGTACATTACTTATACTGTGCTGCCACCCATAGTTCAAATATTGTTTAGTTTGATCCTAGATAGCGCTGTGATCTATACAGGAAAAATTATTTAACAAATATTATAACGCTCTACAGTTTCATTTCGTAACGGAAGAAATCTGATATCTATTATTCAACAAAATTTTCTATATTATTAAAGTTACTATTACAAAATTAAAACTTATGTATGCAATTTTGTTTTGTTGCATGTTGTTGCTACATGCTACATGTTTCCTACAATCAATCAATAATAGCAAATACATGTTTCTAAAATATAAGTACAATAATTATCGTTTCCAGACAGTTTACTCATCAATTAAGTGTATAGACAAAAGATATTAGACTGGTTTTAACTTGTAGAAGGAAACACGAAAGTTCTTCGTCAACTACACGACAAAAATTTGTGGGTGTATCTTAGCCTTGGGTAATTTTCGAAGAATAATAACATAAATATTTCTTCATACAACATTTTTCCTCCCTTTTCCATTAGATTTTTTTTCCGAAAATTACCCAACACTAGATAACTATGTTATATGATTATTGTATACAGATTATTGTTTTTTTTGTCCAGTGGTAGATTAGATTTCATACTAAACCAATTTTTAAATAAGCCAACCATATTTTGTAACGGAAAAAAAGATGAGGGGAAGTCAAATTCCAAAAGCTTCCTACTCCTACTAATTTCTTCTGATTAAATTCGTTGAGTTCCAAGGCAGCCGTAGTTTTACCCCCGGGACTGCAATGGACTTCACTGTTCTTTGCCTTTTTTGGTGGTCGCTGCTGTTATTCCTGGCTACACAAGAGACACAGTGGTGGGAATGTATGTTGGCCCCCCGTCCCGTTAATAGAATCAGTCGAATTGAGAACCTCATCCTTTTTTGAAGTCGGTTAAAAATAACGTCTTATCAAGTACATCGTCAACGTCCAACTCTGAGCCGTCCTTCGTGAATAAAAATCAATTGAAAAGACAACACTAACTCTTTCAAGTCGATTTCACTGTTATTGCCACGGAAATTAAATCAATTTTTATTAAATTAGATTTGTATGGGAACTAAGCGTGCCAAACTCGCACCACGACATGCAAGCAATATGAGCATGCTACTAATAACTTCATGTTGTAACTGGTTGAATTTGATTGTATAGTCTTGTGTCATAAAAGCATTATCAAATTAAAGAATATAAAATCAACTTACCATGATTTATTACGTATGCGACTGTTAGTAATCCATACTAAGTTAAGCGCCACGCATTCATCCCATGTCTACTATATACTTGGTCTGTGGTTATTTGCCACCAGAGGGGCAAACACAATGTAGACAAAATTCAGTTCCGATCCAGTCTCGATCTCATAAATGTTAAATTTGGTATTCTCTAGCACAATATGAAACTTCAAAGTCTAATTTCAAATTCAAAGTCAAACAAAAAAGTTCAAAGTTAATAACTGGAAATTACATAAACTAAGAATACTTTGCTAACAATTAGAATTGACAATAATTAATGAATGAAATCACATCACACAATGGGTCACATCTGCCGAGTAAGTGATGGCAGATGGAGGAGGAAGGTATTAGAGTGGAGGCCGCGCGTAGGACGACGAAGCGTTAGACGCCCTCCTTGGATCTTAAAAAAGCGGCTGGAAACGGCTGGATGCGGAAGGCGGAGGATCGTATTTGGTGGAAAGCATTGAGGAAGGCTTATATCAAGCAGTGTATAGATACAGGCTGATGATGCTGATGATAATGAATGAATGAAATCAAGTATAAGTATATAATTGTTAGTCAATTTAAAATTAAATCTCGATTCGGTCAACTTTCATTCTGCGATCGTAAAATAATTATGAGAATTGGCCTTCCGATCAGGATGTTCCATAGAATAGTTCGTATCATAATTATTCTGCGGCAGAGATGTGTTATGGTAGCACCATTATTTTTCTATGAAAAATCCTAGTCATGCTGACGTACGTAATTTCATGCACAATTAAGCACAAGATTAATATTTAATAACATATCAATGCGGTTTCCAAGTAATCATTCAGTATTTGCAAATTTTGCAATCAATAATATCTTGATCTTGCGATAAATAATTATAACACAGTATAAGTAGGGTTGCCATCTCTAAACACTAGCAACCAGGACAAGATGCGTGAAAGCTCCTGATTTTGATTATTAAAACCCGGATATGTCATCAGTGTCTTTAGTACTAGTACTATTTTTTATTCTGTGACAAGACGGTTATTCATGGAGCGGGCGGTAGAGATTTATAACTTTGAACCCTGGACTACAAATGAAACCCCGCCCGGGCGCTCCCCGGATGCCCTCCAAACTAGGCAAATCCGGGGAAACCCGGACGGATAGCAACCCTAAGTATAAGTACTACGTACAGTACGGTCAGTCCCTGCCGCTCTCTCGTATCCACTTCACCTCCTGAGACTAATATGGAATAGTATGTATGGCATCGCATGCACACACACTCATTCGCGCATTGCACAGACGCCATTGTTTATTTAGTAGTGAATGACGAGACATTTGTATGGAGTGGCCGGGGTGTAGTTATAAGTAGATCGCGTGAGTACATATAATATCAATTGAATAACTAAGGTAAAAAGAAGTTCTCCATTTTGACTGGCAACGATGCATACGAGTACAATACATGCTAAACCGAAAGCAAAGACGTACCTAGTATACATATTTTTGACGAGCTCGGTGGTCGAATGGCTAACAATGGCTATTTTGACTCCGAGCTAGCGGGTTCGATTCCTGCACGAGACTAACATTTGTGTGCATGTTAATAATATTTGTCTGTTTGTCTTGGTCTGGGTGTTTATTATGTCTTATGTGTATGAAAGTATTGAAAAAAAAAATATCAGTTATCTAATACTGACAGTATCTACAAGCTTTGTTTATCTTATCTTAGAGTGGGTCCAGTGCTGAAGCACCGGTGACACGTCGACTCTCATGGATCTTTTGTGCTCTCCCTAATCCTTTAGTCACTCTCCCCTGACTGTCTGGAGACATGTTCCATGTACTTCAGTATGCCGCTTATTGGGAAGAGTCTGTAGCCCTCCAGGTCCGGGTATGCCTTTCCTAGGATTTCCATTCGTTTGCCGGCTAGGGCGTCACATTGACACATCAAGTGTTTCATGGACTCGTTAGACCCTTTGGATGTTCTGCACTCTGGGCTATCAACACGTCTCATTTTGTATAGGTGTCCTTGACATGCATAATGGCCCGTTTGTGCCTCAAGCATGAGACGCATCCGTTTTCTGTCATATTTATGTACATGTCTGTACCAATTCATTGTACCTTCGCCAATGGTTTCCTTGGAGTGTAGCATTCCACTCATTTCCTTCCATTCAGCCTGATGCCTAGACTTTGCCCTGCCATTTATAGCCCTCAATTACTGTCCCATATGAGACAATTACAAAGGGTTCAGGTCCCAAAAAGTTTTTGCTGATCCCTCCCTTGCCAACTCATCAATCCTCTCATTGCCCTTACAAGCTTTGTTTAGTTTCAGGCAGGATTGAATTTGTTTTTAATTTTTATATAACAAAGAGTTCAAATTCTATTAAATAAGTGTTTTTTTTTTGTTTTTCATGACTTTTTTCTTTTTTGTTAAAACGTGAGGTGCAATTGGTTCCTACACTAAGGGTTGTAAGTGTGATAGTCGTAAACCCTTATGCATCCCCCTGCTGGGATATGAGTCTCCCGTAAATCGAAGGGGCTTAGAGCACTCCATCACGCCGCTCAACTGCGGGTTGGCGAAGGCCAGTGTTTTCAAGCCGCCTGAAGGCCACTGACATGGCTTAACGACTGTCATCTAATGACAACAGCCGGGACCGACGGCTTAACGTGCCCTCCGAATAGGGTTTACATCCGTTCGGTATTTGTCCTAGTTTGGAGGGCGTCCGGGGAGCGTCCGGGCGGGGTGTCATTTGTAGTCCAGGGTTTTTTAACCTTTGTTTTAAAACTTTTGTTTTAAATCACTACCGTCCGCTCCATGCTACGAATAACCGTCTTGTCACAGATAAAAAAGTACTAGTACTAAAAAACGCTGATGACATGTCCGGGTTTTAGGATACGGAGTTTTCGCGTAAATTTTCCTGGTTGCGTTTAGAGATGGCAACCCTACCTCTGAAGCACGGAGGAGCTCGAGATAAATAAACCCATCCATGGACAGACTACGGCCGACGTAGCTTAACTTGCGTGTTCGATTACACTGACACGTGCAACGACGCCATCGAGCTCCTCTGATGAAGTGTGATCGACAAATCATAAATGTAGGCCTAATGATTTGTGGAGCGCTCCAATACCTTGATATAAATTACAGTAGCGTAATGTGTAAAACCCTGACATCTCTTGTGGCGACTTGCGTGACGTCAAACGGCAACCGGTTCTCTTAAAACAAGTAAAAACGTCTCTTTACATGTTTACTTATCCATTTGTTGGGATACCATCTACTGTACAAATGTTTATATAAGTAGGAACAGTAAGTATTATTATTTATTAGGCCGTGTGGTTTCCGGCAGACTAGAATAGAATCACTCCGTCTCTTCCCGTGGATGTCGTACAAGGTGACTAAGGGAAATACATTATCAAACATCGATTAGGCCTCCCCAACCCGTCTGGCCAGAGTGGGGAGTGTAGGTCAAATCCTCCTTCTGTCTGGGACGGCCGAGAGAGGGTCGTACTCCAGTAGTGGATATTAAAATGACCTGATGATGATGATGACACAAAATAGTAAAGTATTTTTTGTATATTTCTCGAGAAAAATATTTATTTCTGACTTTTATTTTGATAGTATAATTCGTTATACCTCCATCACTATATACAAATGTAGCTTCGTTCACTATGACATAAACAATGATGTTTGTGTAGAGCGTGAATGAGCGCATGTGCGTGCTTTTTATACTCTATGTACGTACATACATAAACTATTATAGTTTTTTTATCCAAACAAAATGTATTCATGTACATATAATATCAGTTACCTAGTATCCATAGTACAAGCTTTGCTTAATTTGAAACTAGATGGCGCTGTATAATAGGTCAAGGATCTATTTATAGATCAATTTAGTACATAAATAATACATAAGTAAAAAATAAAATAGAATATAATAGAGCACATATTAGATACACGATTATTTTACCTAAGCAATATTGGAAAAGTACAAGACTTGATATATGTATCTCGTTTCATTTGTGACTATAACTATGTGTCATACAACATATGAAACCTATACTGGTCATTTTATGTTTGTAAAACCGTTATCAATATTTGTTTGGGTGTCTTAAACATATCACATTATGATAACGAGATATTTACTAATTTGAGAACTATATATTTAAGAAAATTAATTATAATGATGTTATTTCGAATATTAGAAATTATGTTTAATTGACATATTCTTGTATTTATTTAAGAAAATTAATGATAATTTAATATTTATTTGGAATTTATATCGAATAATAAACATAATTGCACATTTTTTTTTTAAACAAACATACAAATATTTGCCTTTCTCCTTAGTAGATGGAAAAAACACATCAATATATGTGATAAGTTTTGTTTTAAAATGGCAGTTTAAACATAATGTTTCATATACAGATAAATTGTTTATCTGTATTAGTCTTACTTATAATATTGCCATTTATCACTACCACATACATGTGAGGGCAAATATGTAGGCTGAGCTCAATTGCTGGGTCTAGCACAGCACCGCTAGTGCACAATTGAAACTAATTGTGTTCTACCATCCATACTTGCATAACACTCTGCGGCACTGCAATCTCATTTTTACTACATTACATATCTATGTTGACTTTTAAGTGTATATCATTTTTATAAAATGTATAATAGTATAATGTGAAATTATTCACATCTGAAATTTTTTTATATGATTAATGATTATCACTTCTAGATTTTTATTTCCAGTTTTAATTTGTAATAATGACATTGATTAACACCTTAAAATAAAATAATTGTAAAACTTTTTTGTATTAGCATTTTGTACTGTGACAATCAGAGTGCATTACGATTAGCTCACAGTAACACCTACCACAGCAGATCCAAGCACATCGACATACAACATCACTTTATTCGCACATGCCTGGAGGATATCATTTTTAAATACATGCCTACAACAAAAATGCCAGCTGATGTTTTAACAAAAAGTCTTTGTAAATTAAAACATCAGAACTGTGCAAAGTATTTAGGCTTAGTTTAATTTTTATATCATCTTTTTTTTTTTATGTGTGTGAATATTATGTCTGTATATTATTGAGTGTATAGTGTTAGGATCTAGGTTAAGTTGTAGTTAGTGGTGTGTATATATAGTGAAATTAGTTAGTTTATTTATACAGTGGTTTATGTACAGGGTGTCCTTATTGCGGGGAGGTGTAAAACTTTTTTGTATTAGCATTAAGGACACTGCCTGTTTTTTCTATTTATAGAACGTTTATTTTTTGACACCATATATTTAAAATATGACTTTTACTGTCTGTCCAATTTTGTTTTATCATTTGGTGTTTTGTACTACTAAGCTAGGGTGCTTCCATTTTAAATAAATATTATTATAAAGTGAACCCTTTCACTACAATAATAAATAAATAATAAATATATTTATTTGACACAGATTGTGTACACAGACTTATTGCTAAAACAGCATGAGCTATGCAAACATGTACAATATAGCTGCTGGTGCTCAAATTAGGATTAACCTGTGCTATGAGTACCAGCTACCTTCCATTGACATTAAATGAATCAGTAATACATTGTCTGTTTATAATGTTATTTGAACTTAATGAGATGAAGTAAAGTGGAAATGAGATGAAGCAGAGTAAAAATAGCAAAAAAGACAAAACAAACAAAAGAAAGTAATCTAATTAAATCCACATTTTTTAATACTGGCAGGCAACACCATTTTACTCTCAATGACACAACTATTAGTTTGTTTTTTTAGGGGCTATTAGTAACAGCATGTTATTTTGTAATTATAACAAATAAAACCGATAATATTTTAGAATAGTACTTGACGAATCAAGGATTTCCGGCGCTAGTTGTTTGTAATATTCTACCCGGTTCTAACCCAGATTCAAGAGAACAACTTATAAGGCAGGCACGAACCTATCAGAGGAGCACTTTGCATTTGGCAGTTGACGCTGCTAGTCGGTGAAGAATTAACATAAGAGAGTATTTTTTATGTAGTTGTCATTTTCAAATAGAACACTTTCTTTAACTCTCATCCCTACATACATTTAGTATTGACATATTTCAAGGATTAATAGGTATTTCCTCAAGAATTAGTTATGAAACTACATAACAACACACTTGTCTCTCATTAGGGAAGTATCAGCTATGCATAATAATATAAACACCAATCAGATATGAAGGAAATGTTTTAAAGATAAAATGGTAACATTTCTTATTAAGGCTGGGACCATTGTCTATTAAATAATGAGTTAGGAGTTGGAGTATCAAAGCACAAACTAGGAATTGTTTGGTAATGGTTCACTCGAGTTAAATATTGTGTTTGGTAAATACTAGATTGAATAGCTCATTAATGTCAACAGATATAAGTTTATATCACTATAATGACCCACATAAACATAGATAACCCTTAATTTATAAACATTGGGTAACATGTGTAGAGGTCAAACTTGTTCATTTAGTTCCGCCATCAACTCGCGTAGAAGGACAATAAGTGGAAAAGCAAATACATTTAACTATACCAATAGAGAATAACTTGTTGAATACTTTGTGTAATGTTTATCACAACATCCATAAGATCTATAGTTACATATATTCATTTATTACCAGGAACTTTTGTTATATATTACAGATATAATACAGATATGAGCGAAATGTAAAAACATTACAATTACAAGTAGAAGTAGAAGTCCTAAACAGGTTGACGTAGTACATAGTTAATGAGTTTGTTTACTTCGATCATAATCGTTATTTACTCAAATTTGATACGTAAAGTAAATGACCTTACCTTCGTCACAGAGCCCCATAACTTTCTGTTCAATTCTGCGTACTTTTAAAACGAATAAATAATATTAAAATAGTTTTTAATTACTCAATTTGTGAAACACCATTGCATGTATAAAATTACATTTGACAGATTTTGTCATTTCATTTTTGACATTTAAACGGAAATAAGAGCGAATGAGAAACATTCCACTCGTTCAGCCGTGTTGCTAACTTTAAAAATATATATTATGTATGTTATAACGCCACCTAGCGTCAAGTAGTACAAATAAAATTAACGTTATTACCTCATAGATGGCGTCAGGAGTTGCAAGCAGGCACCACACCGCGCACAGATGCGAGTTTGTTTTCTAACCTTGCTTATGTTACAATCTACAATCAGACCTAAAATTTCGCATGGTAGAAAGGATTTTGATACGCATATATCGACGGTTCCCATATAAATCATCGAAACATAAACTCTAAGTTTCAAAAAACTTTCATCTAAGTATACATTAAATGTAAATGTTTATAATGTACATACCTAATCAAATTGCTTAAATCATTATTATTTTTACATGCACGTTTCGTATTTAAATAATAATGTATTTTTTTAAAATCACAATCGGGCATACGGCCCGCTTGATGTGAAGCGATTACGGTAGTAGGTACCGTATCCATATTAACGCTTGTAACATGAAACATCGCTCGCGCCCAGCCACCCTCGCTGCCAACGCAGTAACATCTTCCTTTCTGTCATGATCTAACTTTGAAACTCTATACGGTGATAGTACCTAAAAATTACTTTCGATGTTTTACGTAGTGGCCGTCAACATAGTTACATACTAAATCTGTGACATGGCAAGCACAGACCTAGGTTAGCAGGAGTTTCTAAAAATTTCAAATGTATGAAATTGATTTTGATTTTTAGAATACTCAGAAGAATACCGCAATACTCATAGCAATAGGGCTTGCGTAGCAAAGAGATGCATTTTAATTGGAACTCTAGATCTGGAGATAGGTACCTTTCTCACGAGGTCTACACTACTCTACACCTCGGGTGTAAGGTACCTATCTCCTATGAAAGACTGTTCGTACAAAGTAATTAAATATGTGTGGAATGGAAGATACCGTATCTTACGTCTTTGAAAGTGTTTAAACATAAACTAGTTTATGCATAATAAAAATCATAATAAAAATTCGTACCTATGTAATAATTTGAGTTACGACAGTTTTGAAAAATCTATTGTTCAAAACGGTCGTAATTCAAAATATTAATAATATCAGTGCGTTATGAATTTATTATACATTTCCATAGCCTTGCCCAAAATAACATAACCCTACTAAACGTCCTTTTAAGCACGAAAAGTTAAAACGTATTCAAGACCCTAGTTGCCTAGAATTAGCAACTAAGTATAACACCAAGGGCAAGGGTCTGTGTGTATGACCCTACAACTTCCGCTTCGAGACAAACGTTTATTGTTTTATAATAGTCTATAATGTGTTCCAGAAGGGGTCTCGGCGATATTGCAACTAGTCTAATGTAAATGCAAGATCATTTGATACAAGTTAAGAAAGAAACTTGAACTAAACCATAGATAAGAATGAGGCGTCTCTACCCTTATTCATATCACTGGGATGGGGGTCTCCCCTCAATCGAAGGGGTTTACAGCATACTTTACCATACTGCTCAACTAGGGTTGGCGAAGGCCAGTGATTTCAAGCCACCTAAGGTCGCGTCTCCATTACGTTCACAGTGAGCATCTTACTGTTTGCCTCTAGTTCGCCTCCCTATAAATTTTATACAGCGGTTACTGTGTTTTGCTTGCTGACTCATTCAGTGTTGATCGTGTTTATAACGACAGAAATGTGTATAACCTCCCTCAGGAACTGGACTGTAGTAACGACTAGATAAATATTAATTTCCTTTCTCTATGAGTGTAGACAGCCAAAAAAGAACAAAAAAATCAAGCCCGCTTGGTCTCCACAAGCAAAAAAAAACTGTTCACGTTAATTAAAGTGTTACACATTACAGACGTACTGAGCGCGATTGTACACGTGCTTGTGGAAAACGTGATTGTCTATTAGCTGTCCTCGTATATAATTGCACATATTAACTCACTCTAGTCACAGAATAACTGAAGTATTAAATTCCATATTTTTACAATCCATGCAACAGATACCTACTTTCCGATCCAGTCTCGATCTTAAAAATGTCATATTTTAGTACTTAATTCTCGTAACACAATATGAAATTTAAAATATAACAAAACTGTGATTATATAGAAATATGAACTAAATAAACCAAACTATAACTGATATTTTGCGATAAATAAGAATTGATATGAATTAATTTATGAAATCAAGTGTAATTTTTTGTCAATTTATTAATCTAGCGTCTATGTACTCATTGCGTAGCCTATGGGCTATGCAATGCGACCGTAAAATAATCAGAAAATCCTTCCTTCCTAGTGACTTCACTCACTCGCAGGAACACAACAATAGGCAGGCACGGTATAAAAATGTTTTGTAGAAACACAAACACCATCTGTTTACATTGGTAATGCCTTAGCGGCGAAACCAGTCGGTAAAATTAAATATAATTACGTGGAACAGTACAAGTGCTTTATTATAACATTATGATAATAATGTTCCACCAAGTGCCAACAATCAACAGTATCAACTTTACAACAACAATAATCTGTGAGATAGAGATGTTGCCCCAGTTGGGCAGCATACAAAATACGCTATGCCCTACCTGCCCCCTTACCACCATCTCTTATTGCGATTCAATAACTGAATAAAATGCTTATTGATACCAATGAAACTCTTTTTCAAATGGAATAGAGTCGCTTATTCATTGGTATGAATAAGCAATCTATTCAATTATTGAATCGCAATAAGAGATGGTAGTAAGGGGGCTGTCCTTTCGCCAGGGCCTCGTTTGTCAGTCAGCAGGGCGGGCCACGTGCGGGTGTGATTAGCTTTGATTCAAACATATTAATGAAGCATTTTAGCCCCAAAATACGTTATCCGTTTACCCTTGCGCATGTTTCTGTATGTACAGTAACTATAGACTATATTGAAATTATTTTGTAACAAAAGAGAAGGTAAAAAGGTATCTAAATGGCTGCAGTCCTTAGAGATTATTATTTCTGTGGAGGTACCGATACAATCTCGCATAAAAAATGTAAATGCCATGTAGTTATTTATAGTTACAGTGACCATGGCGTCTGCAATGTCGTTCAAATATCGAGAATAAACAAATACAGGAAATCGCAGTAAGTCCCGTGCAATAGCGAGATTTACTTTTATATTATGTATGTTGTACATCAACATGTTAAAAAAACACCTAAGTTAATATTATACATAAAATATTGTCATTTAAACGCCTCAGCCTGTGTAACTCGGAAGTATGTTATAATAAAAATTAAAATAAACATAAAAAGAACATACTGCAAATTTAGAGGTCCTAGGATCACTTATAGCTCTAGAACATTAAATATTCATAGACAAACTACACACGTCTATCTAGTCTGCCTACTTCTTCACCTGCACGCGGTGCACTGCTGAGTGACAAATGAAGCTCTGGCGAAAAGAGATGTAGGGAGCGTAATTGTAAGCTGCCCGACTGGGGAATGTACCTCCACCTCACAGAATACCGCAGCCAAGTAACAATTCCCTTGAGGGTTGTTGTGTTCCTGCGAGTGAGTGAGGTCACCAGGAAGGAAGTAGATGCTGCGTCGGCAGCGGGGGTGGCGGCGCGCGAGCGATATTTTATGTTGCGAGCGTTAATATGGCTACGGTAACCCCTCCACATCAGGCGGACCGTATGCTTGTCTGCCACCCGACGTTGTATATAAAAAAAAGAAAAACATCCAGATCCAAGTCAGCAGTTTACCCACAAATAACAATTTTTTTATACTGAACTTCTTTCAAAACACAATGAACTACATACTTGGCGTAGACAAACCATCGGAAGCTAGAGAAGTTTTAATAAATCAGTCAACTCAATCACATAGATTCTATGTGATTGAGTTGATTGATGACTAACATTATTATGATGGAATGTTCTATGACATAGAACATTCCATCTTAATAATGTATCTATATATCTATATTATCTTAGTATTATCACAGTTTAAGTAATAGTACTACGTAGTATTATTGTAAACGTAACAGCTCAGTACAGTTTTTGTTTGAATGTACGAGTACCTATATGCATATATACATGCAACTAAAAGTCAGTATGGAGCGCCATTAGACATACTGTCTTAAAGAGCGTCGCACTTATTAAAATAGACAATCTATTCTTACTATTTGCTTCCAATGTTTCCATCATGGATTGCATAATACTAGGTATTTATGTAACATACGAGTATCTAAATAAAACATCAAAATTTGTGTCAAGTACACGAGTTAGGGAAATATTAGAAATTGGCTGCGGCATCGGTCCAACATTTGAGTATTGGTCCAAGTGACCAACCACTGCGGTAATGAGTAAAAGTAGTGAGATAGCAAATTTATTAAATATGATAAGGATGGCAATAGTCAGTGTAACTATTTTTTAGCCAGCTATCCATTCAACAACGGGAACCGTTTTATGCCATATCTAAAGAAATATAACATCTATCCTACATGTAATTCATCATACAACAAGTTATAAGTTAATTAAAAAAATCAAAAACCCGACTGCACCTACAACAGATTTATTAATCACGCGTAACAATAACATAATTCCATACAAGCAAAGCCGAATGCAAAAACTAATATATCAAATATATATTTGAAATCAGGTCTTCGAGACCTTTATTTTGATACCCATATCGATATATTTAGAAGAAGAAAAAAACTAAAATGATTACTGCAACGACAATTTTGCGGCTCACAGCCGCCATATTGATTTTTTTCATTTTTGATGTAGCCTATATGTGTCGTTAGATTCGTATTTGCTGTGAGAGTGACATCACTCTCACAGCAAATACGAATCTAACGACACGTCTCAAGCTAAAATCCATCCAGCCGTTCAGGCTGCAGAGCGTGCCAAACAATTATACATACATACTCTCGAAAAACATAACCCTCCTTCTGTCGCAGTCGGTTAAAAATATGATGAATTACAGGTACCATGCTTAGTTTATGAGTGTTATATGAGACTATATTATATTTATATCTGTTTGTATTATACCTATTGTATATTTTTTTAACAATTAATGATGCACCACCCATCTAATTTTATTATTGTTTCTCTTCTAAAGATTGTCTGGAGGAGATTGTTTTTGGCAATAAGACCGCCTTTTGTACTTTGTAATTTTTGCAAGTTTCTTTTATGTAATAAAGATACATATTCACATTGGTGTCATATTGGTGTAATAAAGTGTATTCTATTCATTACATGGTGTGAAATGTCAATGTTTATAGACATATTGCCATTGAGTTAATGAATGATTTAAAAATGAAAATTATAATGTTGTAATTAAATAAACAAACAAAAAAAAATTGGTTGCCTGTAAAGTCGGTATACGGGCGAAAGTTTTACGTGACAACGACTTTGAGTGGTAAAATGTTTTCGAGTGGAAGGGACGCATGCCTTTCACTTTTTATGTCTGTCTCTCTCGCTCTTAGAAGGGACACGCGTCCACGACACGCTTACAATGAGAGCGAGTGAAAGGCACGCGCCTTTCACTCGCTCTCATTGTAAGCGCATAACGTGACCCAGTTTCTTGAAGTGTCACCCGGCTAACCAATTTATAAGACGTTGTCACGTCAAAAGGATTGGGTCCACACTTATTTTAAGATATTATTACTTATATCATGTTATGTTATCATCTAAGTAGCTATTTAATTTCGAATATTATCTCGTAATACGCAGTATATCTGAGGCCAAGTTCAGGAGTCAAGTTCATTTCATTAATATTATATATAAACTTACATTTATTAATACTATTATTTTATGTATTATTACTATTACTATGTATATATTATTACTATGTTTTAATTCGTAAGTTTGTATGTGTTAAGTCGTCTGGTCGCCGTCTTCAACCCTTATTCATCCCACTGCTGGGATACCCTCTCAATCGAAGAGGTTTAGAACGTACTCCACCTTGCTGCTCAACTATAGTAGAGTATATTATTCTGTGCTATAGGTTGGGAACAGTGTTTACATGCCGCCTAAAGATCACTGACTTGACTTAACGACTATCATCTAATAACAACAATCGGACCCGACGGCTTAACGTGCCCTCCGAAGCACGGAGGAGTTCGGGATAGATAATCCCATAGGCAGGCTACGTTCGATAGTGCTTAACTTGTGTTTTCGATTAGACTGACACGTGCAATGACGCCATTGAGCTCGTCTTTAAGAAAAAACAGGACTTCAAGTCGTCTAGCAGCTCGTAATTAAAAATAAAATATGTATTCATCTCTTTTCAACTCCCTCTTGTTGAAAGGAGATAAATATGGCGCATATAGGCGTTCACCTTCTTTTTCTTTCTTCGCGTAGGTACTGCATATGTACGTGCGTAAGTATGTAGATATAGTTTAAGTAAGCGCTTAATTGTTACTTTTTGGCGCCGTGATGTTCGCCTATGGCATCTGTATTTTGTAACTATGACTTTGGTGTGTAAGTGGCTCACAATCAATTTTAGAACAAAAGTCAACTTCACGTACACAAGGTACACCCTAGTGATAAACAACCAAGTTCTGGAGAAAGAGTGATAGGGCATACCCACATATCGAAAATAATTGCATAAGTTCATTTATGCAGTAAAAGACCTCAACCAAATATATAAATTAAATGTTGCATCTATCTACTACTGGGCAGTAGTAGATATATGCCAATCACCATTGATATATGCAGGCTGATGATGATGATCTCTTCACATGTGACCTCATTAAAATACCTTACATGCCTGATCGCGTTAATTCCCGTGGTTATTATCATATTATTAATGCAACGTTTCCTCTAAGTTTATTATAAATCCTTTCGTATAAGTCTAAGGCTTAGAGAAATGCCGAGCATAGCTCTCTCTCTATCGCTCAGTCAATATTTTGATTCGAAAAATAGGTCTTACGTTTTAACTATTGACAAACATCTTCAGCTCAGTCGGCAACGCTAATCGGCTTCAGCTTTAGGGGTAGGGCCCCTGCCTAACCCCCAAAAGTGGGAGAAGGTACTGCGTTAGTACTGCTTAGGGATTGCAATCCAGCGGCATTTTCAATCCAGCTGGAATTTTGCTAGAGCAGAGCAAATCCAGCTGGATGCAGCGCGGATCCAGCACTTATCGATTTTTTTTATAAACTGTAGAAACTTGAATAACTAAGATATTTATTAGTACCTATCCAATATTATGGTAATCATGAAAACACTTTTTCAGATTAATTTACTCAGATTCGGCCGAGTCATCTGAAGTAGAAATGAAACCGAAAAGTAGGCGGTGCGGTGTAGAGATCATGTCAAACACACAAGGGCGACAGAATGACAAAGTTATTTGCTTCTGTTCCGAGCAACTATAAAGTCTGCGGAACATAACGGCAACGTAAAATTTTGTGTCGTTTACATGAAAAAAAAATGTTATACTTGTTTTCAGTTAACTGCGGATCCGCATCGCTGGATCCAGCGCTGATGATGAACCAGATGCTGGATGCAGCAGGTCCAAAATTGTGTTGGATCCAGTTGTATTGCGGATCCAGCATTACAATGCCTAGTGCTGCTAGACTGTCAGCGTGCAAGATTCCTTGTATTCGTATTGCTAGCGTCTGTACCTAAGTGATGGTAGCGAATTCAGATCAGACGGCATATTTGGCACCCGATGTGATAAAAAAAAGGAAATGAATTCTATTTTCTGAATGGTCTATCTACATTGTAATTCTACGTTGGCATATAGCTGCAGCTATATATGTACATGTTTAGCCAATCTTCGAAGTCTAGCCGTCCTAGGTGTGACTAGTCAAACCTCAGGCTCTGACGATAGAGAGGTAGGGTACAGTGTATTTGTAACTTGCCCGACTGGGAAGTAGCTCCACCTCACAGAATACCGCAGCCAAATATTGATTTCCTTAGGGTTGTTTTGTTCCTGCAAGTGAATCACAAGAAAGAAAGGAGTTGCTGCGTGACTTTTTTTATACCACTAAGGTGACATACAAGCATACGGTCCGCCTGATGGAAAGCAGTTACCGTAGCCTATGGAAGTCTGTAACACCAGAGGCATCACATGCGCGTTGCCGACCCTGTAAAAACCTCTCTACGCCCTTTTTGAAGAACCCCATGCTGTAGTCTCCTGGGAAAACCTCAACAGGCAGTTCATTCCACAGTTTGGTAGTACGTGGAAGAAAACCTGTCAGGAACCGCACAGTACGTGACCACTTCGGTTCTAATGTGTGAGGATGAATTCCCTGTCAATGGCGAGCGATGCTATAGAAGGAGGCCGTGGGCATCATGTTAAACAACTCCTCTGAACACACCCCATTGTACAATCGGTAGAACACACATTTATTTAAACTTTATTGACCACAAGTGAATAACTTATTGACGCACTTAATGCTAAAAGCATTCACTATCAGTCAACCTTTGGGAAAAATGAAATTAACAAATTAACCTTGAAAGAAAAAGTAAGAGAGTTGCGCGAAAAACTAGAAACTTTAAGAGGACGACCATAATAACATTTCTAATGGGCAATAGGGATTCTTTTTTGTTAGGGTTCCATACCCAAAGGGTAAAACGGACCCTATTACTGAGACTCCGCTGTCCGTCCGTCCGTCCGTATGTCACCAGGCTGTATCTCATAAACTGTGATAGTTAGACAGTTGAAATTTTCGCAGATGATGTATTTCTGTTTCCGCTATCACAACAATTACTAAATAATAGAATAAAATTAATATTTAAGGGGGCTCCCATACAACAAACGAGTTTTTTTTGCTCCTTTTTGCGCGATATTGATAACGGCAATAGGTAGACGCTATTACAATATTCACAGAATATTAGCTACGATTATATACGAGTATAACTTTAAAATGAATAATTAAATTTAAATAAAACAAATGGGCTCCTAAAGGGGCTCCCATACAACAGGCATGATTATATTTGCCATTTTATAGATAACTAGCGGCCCGGTACGTGCTTCGCTATGTATAAAGTGAAATACTAAAAAAAATTAATAGATTCTTATATATATAGATTTGATACAAAAAATGTGATAAATGAAGAACTGCTCTACCGATTTTGTGCAAACTTCACATAAACCATCTACTAAATAGTCCAAACAAAGCCTAAACATTTGGTTTGGATAGGTGTGGCCCGTTCTTGAGTTATAAAATTACAACGAAAAGTGGCATTGATTTTTATATATATAGATTTGATACAAAAAATGTGATAAATGAAGAACCGCTCTACCGATTTTGTGCAAACTTCACCAAAACCATCTACTAAATAGTCCGAACAAAGCCTAAATATTTGGTTTGGATAAGTGAGCCCCTTCTTGAGTTATAAAATTACAACGAAAAGTGGCATTGATTTTTATATATATAGATTGTACGAAACCCTTCGTGCGCGAGTCCCACTCGCACTTGGCCGGATTTTTAAATACAGATTGCACCAATTTCTAATTTGATATTCACACCTAAGACAGGACGTCAGATGTCAGATCAGAATTCATTGCTTTGACAATTTGTCCAAAAGATAAGCATGGATTTTCTTTTTTTAAATTAAATTTATTAGTAATTTGTCTAATACATTCAAGAAGCGCATTCCAATGTGGCGAATATTGCAATGTAAATGAATTTGACTTGAAATCTGTATGAAAAAGAGCGATTGCCTAGAGAATTATCAGATCGGAGTAAGAAAAATAGACGTAATGTAGAATTTGGGTAGTTTCAAAAAAGTAGAGTGAAAAAAAAATTGGTTCTCTTTTATCTAGGTACGTAACTAAATAGTAACTACAATGTGGATATAAAGTGGTTCACCAACATTGGGCGAAATTCAACTTTACCTACACGTGTGACATCCTGCTTATATCATGGACTCATGGGCGCCGCCCTCAGTATTACTTTATTACTCTTAGGTGCATCTTTACTTTTAGGGGGGTGTATCTGTATCCACGTACCTACAACTAATAATAAAATACAATGTACAACTTAAATTGTTATTGTCAAATTCGATTCGCGTGGTTATTTGAATATGTTTCGCTCATCGATAACTAAGTAGTCAATGGATCCAGATTGCGAATTTTTGTTTCCAGGATGGCGCGGCGGTGCAAGTGCACCCCATTGCACCCCTCTCCCGTCGTCTAGGTTGCTGATTAACAAACTACTAGGGAAGTAAATACCTTTACCTCATAGAAGTCTGCAGCCAGATATCCCTGGCGAGTGCACATCACTCATTCACTAGGAAGGAAGGAGCTACTGCCATAGCAGCGGTGGTTTCAACCCGCGAGAAATATGCGAGGGTTTCAGCGCGCTGTATGTTTCATATAGTTTTTTTTTTTTAAATTTTATACCACGTCGAGTGGCAGTCAAGCATATAATCGGTGGAATATGTATACAACATACCATTAGAGTCAACCCTAAGCACAGTCTTCAGGATCTTTTGCGGTCTTCCACAAGCCATGCCCTACACCAACCTTCAATGAATCCACTTCATAACAGTTATGCAACCGATACACGCATATGAATAATGTGCATCTTGTGACGTCACATGGATATTGGCATCGATGCAGAAGCATCACAGTTGGCAGGAGTCCGAACGCATTCGGTCGTTCAATGACACGGTTCATTTATAAGTTGCCGTTGTCATGTCACCGTGACGTGGTGATGCGGTCCATTCATACCGATGCCACTTCTAAAGGCCTAGCCACGAGGTGGTGAAATCACGCGAGTGAACGTGATGCCTTCCAAAGGACGCGGAAAATTACAGATAACGCTGTATTGAAAATTTTTTGTGTGTTCTACCAACTATATACAGGGCGTCCCACGGCCACACGGCCACGGTCACAGATTTTTGAAAATCGCCTGCCTCAACCGGGAATCGAACTCAGAGGAAAATTTCCCGAACGAAATTTTAAACTAATGTTAAATTTCACGATCTTCTTTACACTTAAGATGTTATGATAGTTAGGAAAAAATAATCCTTATGATTAACTCTGTCGAAGGATATAATAAAATACAAGTGTGTGTTTTTTTTTCACATTTCAGAGTTCGATTCCCGGTTGAGGCAAGCGATTCTCAAAAAATCTATGAATGCAGTTCTACTTATTATTAAAAATAAAATGATGTCTTCTTTCAGTAAAATATTCTATCTTCAGCATTTAATATACTTTTCCTCCATGTGGCATGGCCGTGGGACGCTTGTATATAAAATGGGCTGTGCTCAGAGGAGTTTCTTTTTATATAAGAGTGGTTTAAGCGTGTGGGTCACCTGATGCAAAGCAATTACCATCGCCCATAGAAATCAGCAACACAAAGGGGTCGCCGATCCGTTGCCAGCCTTATAAGGGAAATATTGGCTCTGTTCTGGAAGGCGCCAATGTCGCAAGTATTTAATGGGAATACTGCTGAGAGAAATTGATTTCAGATTTTCTACCACGAACTGTGAAGTTCGTGGTAGAAAATCTGAAATCAATTTCCCTAAAAGCGTACTGTAGTAGATCGCCAATTATGAAGATGATATGGATGGAATTTTAATTTATAGCTAGTTGTACGATAGTGGAACTCAGCAGCAGGTATCAAATCAAATAGCTCATCCGAGTACTCCCCGTGTTATATAGAACGCAAAGTGGTGCAACATCTCTTCGTATATAGAGAGACTCCACCGATCAGAAATCATTGGGTCACCGACGTTTGAACAGCTCTTCTTTGTATGCGGTCAAATGGAGCAAGTAGGTACTGGGGCGCATCAGCCCAGAGATGTGAACAGTATTCCATATGAGGCAACCTGGGCTTTAAATAATATATCCTATATATTTCATTTGATGTCTACTGCTTCCTTCAACAATCGAATTGCTTGGAAATGCCAATAGCAATTACAGGGAATTTATCTTCATACTTTGGAGCTGAAATGGTGCGGTTCCAGTAGAGATTTTTCCCGTGCGCTATGAATTTGTGGAATGAACACCACTTCCAGGGTTTCCGGGAGATTATAACATGGGGCTTGAAAAAGGGTTTGATAAGTTTTATTGGGTCGGCAACGCGAGAGGGTTGCTCCTGGTGTTGTACGCCTCCATAGGCTGCGGTAACTGCTTGTAACAAGAAGGCTATATGCTAGTTTGCCACTTTAGTATCCAGATCTTAACAAAAGTATGAGCTAAACTGAACCGGTCAACCAAAGTCGGGTATGGTAACAAGAGTACATAATAAAAAGATTTGCAGTCATTGTGAACTCTAAAAAAATGTCTCTCTTGGTTTATCACGTAGACATAAATGTAACATCGTAGTGTGAACTAGGAAGACCGGACGGTAGACATTACTCCATCATTATTATGTGTGATAACGTCCGGCCTTCCTTCTTCGCTAACCCGCGGCGCTGACTGACCGATCAGAAATTATGTGCGTACCTTTAAAATTATGGGCAAGGACGTATTTCTTCTTACTAAGATAGATAATAAGCATGCGTTCCGCTTTAATGAAAGCAGATACAGTTTACAACACCAGGGTCATCACTTTCTTTTTGTCTGACTCCAGCCTGTAGTATTCTGGAATTTTAAATAATCGAGATTGCCAGGAAATGCCAAGAGCCTTCTCCAGCCGCTCCTCACTCAGTTCACTCGGTTAAAGTACAAAAAGATTCGATATTCGTAATATTAAGTTCTTCTAAGATTTTTTATAGATACGTTACACTACAGATAAATTTAACTTAAGTGATAAGGTCCGATAGTTTCTCAGTGCGCCTGATCTCGGCCTGATCTTATCCTTGCTTTCTTGTTTTAGTAGTCAAGTGAAGGTTTTTGTCTAGCCTGCAAGAGACTAGTCAAGAGAATTACTTATAGAATTACTTTGCCATGGAATAGAATAAGGTATTCTCTTCCTGCACCTTCACCGCAAGACGAAATGATGGAGCACCGTAATTTGTGATATATGCTGATATATCTACCATTCTGGGATAACATAGTTGTTTTTCCTCCAATTTCCTTGTGCGTTACCCACTTACACATTTACCCACCTGTATCGTGTACATACCATACTTATCCAAAATATCTGCACTTTGTACCGTGGATCAAAATCTATCAAAGTACTGTGAGTGAGAACAAATCCACAGAAATATTTGACACATTTTATCACATACACATTCTTTTGTTATTATCATAGTTATTATCATGATACTTATGATGTAACAATATTTTCAAGGTTTGTAATCTAGACATAATATTTACTTTTGACTTCATTTCAATTGTATTTACACTGGTTTTAGCACTTTGTAGTAAACGAACATTATACTTTCATCATGTCCGTCAGTCTTACTGTAATCTGTATGTTACAGCCATTTTTACTCATAGGCTACGTGAGTTAGAAGGTGTTAGTACGTAGGTGTATAAGTGAGCCACTACTATCTCAGGAACCAAAGCTAAGTTCGCCTGCGTATAGTGCATTTTCCGAACAGTAGAGGGACTCTGGCGTCAGTCGCCAACCCACCTGTTCAGCATGACAATTTATGGGCTTTACTCTTCAATGTTTCCTAACCAAGCTCTATGTACTATTCCCTGCAGCAGCAGCTGCTATCCCGGACTAAGGTAGTGGTGTCGGTTCCAGCAGGGCGGGGAGTGCTAATTTCTGGAAGTGGCTGGATGCTGAAGGTGACGGATCACATATGGTGCATAGCTTTGGAGAAGACGGGCTAGCAGTCAGTAGTGGGTAGATACAGGCTGATGATGATGTCCTGAGTTAGAAAGCTAAAATTTGGTATGATTATAAGTATACTTATAACGGCAACAAACCGATCATTTAGGTCTCATACGAGTAATATTAACTGTAGAAGTCTCGGTAGATAGATAAATTATCCACATTCAATGGTTGTTTATCTCCACGTAATGCCATTTTCCACAGGTGTTTAGTTTTGCATTATGAAACGTCATTGCGACATACAGTTTTCCACAGTAAAAATAAAAAGATAACAAATTGGACATGCCCGACTTGAACTTGATAAAAATGTTATTAATGTTACTACTTGTCTGATTAGTTTAACCCAAGAACAAACTTAACTATAGTATAGGGCTGAAAAAAAAAATTGTGCCTGGAGTCCCTCCGCCTCCGCGCGGAAGAAGTGAAACTTCGTGCAACAGTGCTTTCATACCTCCTCGATGGTAGCGTTAAACGTTTAACGCAACCTTGTTGGAAGCCGCATTAGAAGTTTCAGTTCAATTATCTTTGCATTCCAGCAAAATGAAAGTGTGTAACACAAAATTGGCGGGTACATTAGCCTCCTAATGTATCCGCCAATTTTCAAGTCGGGCATGTCCGATTTGTTATCTTTTTGTTTATACTGTGGAAAAGTGTATGTCGCAATGACGTTTCATAATGCATAGATGACACACGGACAACGGACCCTACTATGCTTACAGTTAATACACCGGCCCAGTGCATCAACCTTCAATACTCGATATTTTATCAAATATTTATTGCATATAATATGTAGGTAGATGTCGATCTTAAAATACATGTTATTTTCAAGGTATTACGTACATATTATGACCCTATAAGGGTATGGTAACAGTCTGAAGTGTACGGAACGGTTTATTATATGTCATCTAATTTATCATTTAAAAATTCGTCTAGAGTGTAATAACATTTGGTTTCCAGTAAGGTCTTTAATTTTTTGATGAAGCTTGCTCCTTGATCAATATCTTTACTTTCCGGTTATATCACAGCATTGCAAGTTTCTCGTCTAGTAAACAAACCAGACAAGAGGACCTTTACACTCACCGCTTGCTCTTGGTATACCAACTAAGCACTCAAGCAGAATGGTAGCAGGATGACACGGATAGACAGATACATGAGTGATCTTAAAAAAAACAGGGTTTTCCAAAGGTTGGCCGGGTAAGTAAATATTGGGTGTCGCATCTTGTCTCCTTGCATTAATTACATCTTAAATCTTTGGTGTGTCTTATCTATAGTATATATATATTAAAATTATAAATGTGAAATTGTATTTGTTTGTCCTTTCAGGTCCAAAGGAACAAATGGTTTGACATTTTTTTTTACGGGGATAGTTGAAAGTCAATGACATAGGCTACTTTTTATCTCGGAAAATATCTTATTTCCACGAGAAAAAATACAAGATTTAGATGTTCTCTATTATGAATACCACCCGGAGGAAGCCGACGTATCTAGTTACAATATATGTGTGTGTGTGTGTTGTCTCAAGTTTTTAATAAATAAAAGTCACTCTTAGAAATTAATAGGCTGCAAAACCACTGAATCGATTTTAATGAAACTTGTAACAATTAAAGACATGCCTGAGTTTTGTGTCGAAAACAAAAAATTGAGATCGAATAATTTAATTTAAAAACAATATTTTTTTCAGCGAATCCACTCACACCACTCAACCTCATATTCATCAGTATTTTGTTAGTTCTGTCGAGAGTTCCTGAGCGGGGGCTAAGGAAATAAATAAGTAAAGTAAAAAATGCACAATCATCACAGCTTGTCAGAGAATAATCATTAATTTATCGCAAGGTTTTCATTATTTGTGCTAGCTGAGATAAGAGATACTGCATGATACGTGGGCCGATAAGAGATTATACTTTTTATTTTTTTTTATACTACGTCGCGTGGCCGACAAGCATACGGCCCGCCTGATGTGAAGCGGTTACCGTAACCGTATTAATGTTCGCAACATAATATATCACTTGCGCGCCGCCACCCCCGCTACCAACGCAGTATCTCCTTCTTTTCTGGTGACCTCACTCACTCGCAGGAACACAATAAACCTCAGGAGAATTATTATTTGGCTGTGGTATTCTGTGAGGTGGAGGTACATTCCCCAGTCGGGTAGCTTACAATTACGCGCCCTACCTCTCTTTTCGCCAGAGCTTCGTTTGTCAGTCAGCAGGGTGCACCACGAGCAGGTGAATTTGACTTTGGTTCAAAGATGTTGATACTCGCTCTATTTAACCTCGATTTCGGCTAGAATTCCGCCTAGTATAAGATTGGGGTTAGTTCTAAAGTATCAAGCCTACAGATTCGTTTCAGATTCAAAAACATTTTCAAAAAAACAACTTTCAGATTTAAAAAATCTTTTTTTTACATAAATTATAGATAGGTACCCCCGTTCCAAGACGATTCTACACACAAGTTACAGTGTTTATATAAAATGATTGCGCAGTGCAAGTAGAATCTGTTCCAACACTAACTGAAAGTGTCAACTGTCGTTTCAAAGCATAGACATTCAATTAAATTTCTTTGTACCAACAACGCTCATAATCGCACCATAATCGATTGAGTTTGAGATTGTATTCATAACATACATAATACCAAAATTTGAGGCATATATATAGCCGTATACAAGCATACGTCTTCACTGGTTGGAAGTTCTGACGAATGTAAATTAAAATATTTCATATTAAGTAGGCGGCAACTTTATACATATAACAAACACCTTGTAATTAGCGGGTCGGTTGGTTTTCATAGCCGTATGCTTGTATACCACTAAGGTGGTATACAAGCATACGGCTCGGCTGATGGAAAGCATAGCCTATGGATTCAACACCAGGAGCATCGAATACGCGTTGCCGAATCTGTAAAAACCTATTCACGCCCTCTTTGAAGAAACCATTGCTGTAGTATCAAAAAAAAGAGTAAAATTAATAACTCTAGATATAAAAGAGTGGTCCGTAGTATAGTTAACGACGATTACGTTCATAAATTTATAAGTTCAGCCGTAAAACTACGAGTATTAGTGGTATAACTGCTGCAGTAAACTGCTAATGTGCGCGTTTAGTATCTTGTCGAGTCACTTCAAGGCAGGCCATATTATTGTAAAATACATGTTACAAATTATTCTCGCGTACAAATGATGTATTTAGATAATTAAATATTTTGATATGTCATCTAGGAACTACAAGTACTACGGTCATCACTAGGTCTTTTTTGGGGTTCCGTACCTCAAAAGGAAAAACGGAACCCTTATAAGATCACTTTGTTGTCCGTCTGTCTGTCTGTCAAGACCCTCTATGTCGAGAATGCGTGGAGGTATCAAGCTGAAATTTGAACTGTATATTCAGGTCTACGGTCTCATTAAGTTGTAAAAAAATCAAACTTCTAAGTTTACCTAAAAAAAAGTTACGGCCGTTTATTCAACAAAAAACGCATATTTCGACACATTCTCAAGGGAATCAAAACTACTTCCCGTTGACCTAGAACTATGAAATTTGGCAAGTAACATCGTTATAGACTACAAGTACAAGAATAAATCTCAAAACTATACATTTGGAAATAAAATCTTAAAAAATAGGGGGTCTATATTATTTATAGGAGGTCGAAATTTCAAATTGAAGCAACTAGTTCAAATGGGGTATCATATGAAAGGGGTTGATGTGCACATTGCAAAATATATTTTATTTATTTTTTCAGACGCATTATTTCTTATTTATAATGAAAAATATCAAAATTATAATGATCCTACGTACGGAACCCTCGGTGGGCGAGTCCGACTCGCACTTGGCCGGTTTTTTTTTAGATTAATAAAAAAATAAAGCTTCATTGTGTGTTAAATAATAACCTATTATGGCATAATCTCACCTATAGGGGATGAATTTTGAAAAATCCTTTCTTAGTGTACCCCTAGACGTCATAAGGAACCTACGTGCCAAATTTGGAATCTCTAAACCCAGCGGTTTGGGCTGTGCGTTGATATATCAGTCAGTTAGTCAGTCAGTCAGGACTTTGAATTCTAAATGTATAGATAACATACTCATACCTACTATTCCTACAAATTTCTTCTGATTACATTCGATGTGAGTTCTAAAGCAACCCGGGATTGCAGTAGTCTTTAGTGTTCATTGTTATTTTGATGTTCACCGCTGTAAATTATGGCTACACAGGAGATTTAGTGGTGTGCCTATCCCGATAGAGAATTTGACTCGTCGACGTCATAGGGTTCATTGTTTTTCTAACCGGATTTTCTACATTGGCTCGCATATTTACAATAATCAAGCGAAAAATGAGAAACTTGTCCTGTCTAACTTGTGTTAAACAAGTTAACCTTGATATGTTTACTCAATTAGAGATGCACGTGCGAAGAATCTTTATTCCATGTCACGTCTAATGTTTCTTAGCATGGTATATCACATTTCGTAGGGAATACGGGCTGTGTTTTATATACACATTATTATTATTATTCTATTCTTTTACTGAATATCGCTCCACATTTTAGATTTTCATTCATTTGAAGACTGAAAAAGTACATCCTTCTTACAGAAGAATCATAGCCATGTAATACTCATGAGATTTTTTGTGTTCCTGCAAGTGAGTACATTTACCAGATCTGAAGAGACGCAGAGATAGATAGATTGATAGAATACGTTTTATTGCACAATACAGAGCACAGATAATACGAATAGATCTCATTAAATCGACGATCTCGGTGGTCGAATGGTTAGCAATGGTCAGTTTGACTCAGAGGTTGCGGGTTCGATTCCCGCACAAGACAAATATTTGTGTGCATGAACATGTTGGTTGGTCTGGTTGTTTTTTATCAATATCAATATCAATACATATAATAAAATCGTAACTAGCCGCTGTTTGTACATTGAAGATATATAAGAAATACTAATATAGGGGGTCTTTATGAACGCAATAGAACCCAAAACAATGATTTTTAGAATTTTTGTCTGTTTGTCTGTTTATCTGTTTGTCCGTACGTTTGTGCACGCTAATCTCAGAAACGGCTTAACCTATTTGAATATGGTTTTCACTATTGCGTTAAGGTTTGCTCAACTTAACATTTAGAGTTTGTTTCATTTCAATCGGTTCATAAATTAAAAATTTATATCAATCTAAAGAATGACATATAAAATGGTACAAAATAACCAATCATTTACCAGATGTGAAGATCTGAAGAAGCCGCGGGCGAAAGCTAGTGTATTATATGTATGTATTAAAAAAAAAGTATTTAAGTATAATATTAAATAAACTTCAAGATAATTCCAATGCTATATATAATTCTAATAATATATACTTATTATGAAAATAAGTACGCAAAGATGCACGCAAATCAAGGCCAAGCTAATGTAGATGGAATGAGTAGGTATTCCGCAACACAGGAAATACGAATGCGACGCCCTTAAAGGCTTGCATCCGGTGTCGCAAGAATTTCCAATAAACAATAATATCACATGAGAAGTAATTACTAATTACTTGGTTCGCCATAATTATATCTGCTAATATGCAAAAATGCTATTAAATCTTTGCTGCACAATCAATAAAGCAGCATAAATTTAATTAATTACATGATAATTACTAGAAAATATAATAAAGGTATACGTATTTTCAATATATTTATAGGTGAGTAAACGGGATGGGGCCCCCATCCCGTTTACCACACATTCCCACCACTGTATCTCCTGTGTAGCCAGGATTAATAACAGTGGCGACCATCAAAAAAGGCACAACTAAGTCCACTGTAATCCAACAACTAAGTCCACTGTAATCCCGGGGGTAAAACTACGGCTGTCTTGGAACTCACAAAGAATTTAATCAGAAGAATTTATTAGACGCAGAAAACTTTTGGAATTTGACTTCCCCTCTTGGCAATTTATTATATGTAAGCTTTGATAAGGCGTTACCCGCCAATTTTCGGCAGTAGGTAGTCTATAGAGGTGAGAAGCTAGATGTTATCGGTGTGCATGTCAAAAACGTAAGTTTAGCAACGTAGACCAGAGCTTGGCAATGGATATTTTCTTTTTATTTTCAGCCTCTCCATGTGTGTCGTTCGGATTCGTGCGTAGAGGACACGTTGAATCATCAGCCCAGGTGGTTGTCATTAAATGCCAGTCGTTGAGGCAGTGGTTTTTGGAGACCGATTACTAGTTATATCTTCGGGCGGTTTGAATACACTGGTCCCCGCCTACACACAGTTGAGCAACGAGACTGCATTGGGATAAATGTTAATGAGGTGTGTGATATGGATATAAAGACTGAGAAATAATACCTACAATTTAGGGTAGGTCCGTGAGAAGTATGTTGATCTGTTCTCTGTTATCACTTATCGACGGGTCGTTGAACCGGCAATGTCGTGCGATACCGATAGCTCTCATTGTTCGTTGACAATTTGCATTTAATTATTAACCCATAATTTAGCATATAGACATTACCAACGCACGGACATCGATCCAGAATTAATCGGGAATTCGTCGACCGAATGAATATTTATGGAAACATGATGGTGGAAAAATACTTTAACGGCGCATATTTACACTGTTGTTTCGATGTTTAGTGGTATTAACTTCAATGCGTATTGTACTTATAAAAGATTAAAAAAAAACGTTTTATGTTTATTTTCAAAAGCCCTCCGTTGCGTTTCGACCGAAGTGGATACTAAGGGCGAAAACTACTTAGTGAAAAAAGTTTTGTTTAGGTCCATTATTAGGTAAATTCTGCACCGTTTCATTTCGCACAACAGACATGAAATAATGACATTTGACAACGTAACGCTGTGCATAGAAAATACTATCCATCTTTCAGTCGAAACATTAAATTTTCATTTCAGAGTCGGCAGGGTTGTCTTTAACCTATTTACTCCAGCAAATCCCCCCCAATGGCATAGCTATTTAACTCTGTCGCAATATTTATTGGTAATATCGGTTGCTAATCCTGCAGAAGAGTAGGGGTCCCTGGTCCCTCGTCGACCATGGGGGTCAGGGCACATGCCTAGAGAGCCCAGTGGAAAAGAGTGGTCTAGGAATAAGCCCGCTCTTTTCCCATTAATTTTCTACAAATATATTTATTTTCGTACACACAGAATAATTTAAAATGCAAATTGTTAAAAGACATCTTTCTTGTCTGTTAACGGATAATAAAATCACACTTTATCTTGAATATTATAATTTACATACTGATAACTTTTTGTTTCACAAACATGTTTATCGTGTTTAAATATACTTACTAAAATATCTACTTGAACAGTTGATAGCAAATATGTGTTTTCATTGTAAATTCATTTTATTAAAATTGCAATGCAATTTGATGTATTACTTGTAATAAACGCAGTTATCTAGAAAAATAATAATAAGTATATGTATATATAAAAAAAAAATAGTAACTGTTGACTCGGAGAGATCTCTTCTGGGATAAGTCCGCCATTGTCTATAATATTCTGTAATTGCAATTTTATGTCTTTGAACAATAAAGTTTTAGAAACAAACAAACATTTATTATAATATAGTGTGATTTCATATGTAAATTCGGGAAAGTGGCCAAAAATAATTAACAAACATTTATGTATCATTTTCGATACTGCAAATAACATAATAAATAATGTTATTTTTGAAACCAATCGATATAGGTTGTAAAGCACTTTCAGATGCAGTAATTGGTTTGACGATATCATGTCTGAGTATCTTGTATATTTCAGTAACGATAAAATAAAAGTAAAAAAATATTAAAGAAAATTTATTACCATTTGGGGTGTAAGTGGTTCACCAACATCTTTGAACCAAAGCCAGCTTCACCTGCACGTGGGGCACCCTGCTGACTCACAAACGAAGCTTTGGCAAAAAGAGAGGTAGGGAGCGTAATTGTAAGCTACCCGACTGGGGAATGTACCTCCACCTCACAGAATATCACAAGTTTATAATTTTGGATACCCGGTTTATTACTATCCATTATTTTCACCTTGTAAAAATTATTATTTTTTACCTTGACGGTATAAAAAACAATAAGGAAAATACTTTAGTGTAGGTAATATTTACGGTTTAAGCGCCATTAGTGCCGATAAATACGGCTAATCGGGACATAGATTACGATTATGTGGTGTATCTTCGGTCTTAAGCCGTAAATTAAAGATAAAATACACGCCGTATTTAGCACTGGTACACAATGCCGGTGATGTACGAACAAGCAGGCCCAGTTGGCAAAGGTTAGACAGCCCCTGGCAACCGAGCCACATGCCGCCGCTTTGGAAACCAGTTAATAATACTGACTATCGTCGGGATGATGAACGAGGTATCTACAGAATAAATAATAAATAAATATTGTCAGACAAATTACACAGCGTCATCTAGCCCCAAAGTAAGCGAAGCTTGTGTTATGGGTACTAGACAACTGATAAACATACGTAAATACATTTTTTTTTGTAATTACATACTTATGATACATAGAAAACACCCAGACCAAGACAAACAGACATGTTCATGCACACAAATGTTTCTACAGAATGAGATGGAACTTTCAAGGGAGTATATTAAATACGGTTTTCTTGGCCCTTTTCTTTTTTCATTGATTTGGAGAATCGATCGTTTTGATTTTGAGAAAATATTGTATTGAAGAAGACACTAGGCGGCAATACATTCTAAATGATAAAGTCACGACAGATCTATGACCATTGCATATCTTCGGTTGGAAATGATTGGTAATTCTGTTTACCTGAGCTGATTATAACTCTGGAGCTCTGCCCACTAAGCTAAATACCAGCACAGCTGATTTATTTTAGCAATTTGACAAACCCATGATAAATGTTACTCATGTAAAGAACTTGCTGAAAGCCTTACTACTAGAAGAGCATAAGAGCATAGACCAATAAAACAAATAAATTTTACCCCTTTCTTAGATTAGATTTTATTGGTCTAAACTTTTAGATTTATTAGTACCCAGACAGTATGCTATGGGTGTATATACATATATAAAGTATGCTCGGAGTATCAACGTGATAGACTCAGAAATTAGTATAATCCATAGCAGAACTGTGTTATTGACATAGGTTTTAGAGTGAGCAGGCTGAAATGGGAGTGGATATGCTTGTAGAACTGATGGTCGTTGGGACAGAGAAGTTCTGGAGTGATCGCCACTCCGGCCATCGACTGGAAAGCGCAGTATAGGCCACCTCACAGAACATCGCAGCCAAATAGCAAAACGTGGCTCTGTTGATTTAGAGTTGTAAGTTTGATATATAAGACTTTTCAGTTCTTTTTTAGCTATAATAATTAAAAGGTACTATTTTGTTATGTTAATTTTCCAAAGAAGTTGTTTTTTTTTTAATTTACGTGCGCAAACATAAGCTACTTGAATTTTTCGCAAAAAGATTGGATAATTTAATTTAATAGAAAATAACTCTTTTGCATTTAGCACTGGTATTTTTTTTTCTACTTATCTTGTTGAATGGATAACATTCCACTTATTAACATATCTCAAGTAAAAATTACTAATCATTGTATCAAAAATATTATCTAATACATCAACATTTCTGGTACCTGTTTTTTAACTATAGATGCGTTCTAAATGCTTCCATTGCAGCAAGAAAAAAGCAAAGTAACGAAAGCAATAAACTATGTAACAACTTATATGCCTATAGTAACCACAGACCTACGAATTTTCACTAACAGGTATCAATGATTATATACGCCGAAAAGTCACTCTTGGAAATGAATAGACTCCAAAACCACTGAACCGATTTTGATGAAACTTGTCACAATTAAAGATCTCGACATGCTTGAGGTTTGTGTCGAAAAAAAATTGAGATCGATCATATCCTGATCGGGATGATCATCAAATGCATTTGCCATTGAAATCAATGGAAAACATACACTCTGCGATACACTGCGAATCTACTCGCTCCGCTCAACCTTGATTTCGGCCCCGTGGGCTAGGCCTAGTTTTTATGGAATTTCTTATTTTTGTTAGGCTTTCCAAAAAAAATACTAGTTCCTGTCTACCTATATTTATCATGCCAGACGGTGATTACTATCAGTTTTCCAGTGACGAAAATATTTAAAGAAATAAATCTAAAAACAAATTAAGGTGTGATTACGACATTAGTATTGTCGATAAGACCACGATAGTGGGCACGATGACCCGGATTTTTATTTGTGCAAGTAAACAGCCAGTAATAAGTAATAGTTTCAAGTATACTGCCCCCTTACCACCATCTCTTATTGCGATTCAACAACTGGATAGAATGCTTATTCATACCAATGAAAAAGCGACTCTATCACATTTGAAATAGAGTCGCTTATTCATTGGTATGAATAAGCATTCTATCCAGTTGTTGAATCGCAATAAGAGATGGTGGTAAGGGGGCTGGACAGAGAGAGAGTATTAGAAGAATAGTGAAAAGAAAACAGAGCGAACTTTGTTATCTGCGCACACTAACAGGAAGCCATATAATCTGATTACGAATAAGGAGACATAAGGGTACTTCCTTGAAGAAAGGCATGAAGGAGTTTCTACAGTGTCTGCATCACGTCAGTGATACCTCTGGTGTTGCAAGCGTTTATAGGTTACGATGATTGCTTACCACCAGGCAAGCCGTATGCTTGTTTGCTACTTAAGTTAAGTATATTATATATATATAGTCAAAAATATAATATATATATAGGTATATATATATATATATATATATATATATATATTATATATATATGTATATATGTATATAGGTAGTCAAAAATCCGTTTGCACCCATGCGTTTCAGAGTAGAAGAGGTAGAATGCTCTACGATCCGATTTCTCAAACAGCCATAGCAGCATAGACAAACAGGCGTCTATAAAACGTAGTGTAAGTAAGTATGTATTAATTCTTTTTTTTCATTCAAAGCGTGAGTTTGAAAAAAATATTGTGACATTATTTTTCTGTAATTGAAATTTGTAATTCAAGAGTTTTATGGTATTAATGCACTAAGCATTTATTAAATTCAGCTGTACTAAATAATAACATATATGTAAAATATTTTAAATTTTTTTTTTTTTTTATATGAGAGGTGGGCAAACGAGCATGTGGGTCACCTGGTGGAAAGCATTCACCACTGCCTATGGAGATCAGCGACACCAAGGGGTCGCCGATCTGAACCGCCGATGAAAACTCTGTTCTTGAAGGCACTCATGTCGTAGTTGTTGGGAAATACCGCTGAGGGAAGTTGATTGCACAGTTTCACTGTTCGTGGTACAAAATGGTTTAGGAAACTTATTGTAGTAGATCGCCAATTATCAAGATGATATTGATGGAATTTTAATTTATGGCGAGTTGTATGATAGTGAAATTCAGCGGCAGGTATCAAATCAAACAGCTCATCCGAGCACTCCCAGTGATATAGTTTGTATAGAACGCAAAGAGACGCTACATCTCTGCGTGTAGAAAGAGAGAGTCCAATCGATCCGAGATCATTGGGTCACCGACGATTCGAACTGCACTTCGTTGTATGCGGTCAAATGGAGCAAGCGGCGCACCCGCCCAAATTCACCCATCCCGCCTATAGGTGGGATTTAAACGCACTACCTCTCGATTATCGGTCGAGTGCTCTTCCAACTGAACTACCAGGAAGGTTTGTGATGGTGGCGAATTTTTGCATTTTATATTTTACTGGTGTAAAGTCGCTGTCGCAAAATATTTAAACATATCTGGTAAGTTAGCCGAAATCAACTATTTAAATAATAATATATATATTGTCAATCAGATTGTTTTGACGTCAAGGTCTCATTCTCTTTTAGTCACTTTTGACTTTATTCAAAATGCTTTGCCAAATAAGAGGTACAGTGCGACAAACTTATCTGGCCCGGTGGCGGGGGCGGTACGATCGACTTAAGAGCGCGCATATAGCTAGAAAAATATCAGATTTCACCCGCGCGCTTCATACGTCTCGCACACGTCCGTCGCTCGGAATGAAAAGGTCTCCCCGCACCGCCCTGCGTTTTTTTGCACAGTATACCTAAAATAATCAGATAAATACTGGCTAAGTGCGAGTCGGTTCATCTATTATGTACGATTTTTAGTGGAATTGATATGTGCCAAACTTTCATAGTCATTAGTTGCCGAAATATTCTTTAAATTAGAAGCTGATCTGAAAAAAAAGAACAATAAAATAATATAAGCACCTAATTTGACGAGCAAAAATTGACAATTTGCCTTTATACCCCCTCTTAAGTGTTGCCATTAAACGAAATGCCGCCCGTTTTAGAGCAAATATTAAAATCAAAGAAATATATACATTGTTAAAATAATAGCATTGATATACTGATTAATTGTTATGTGTGGTGTTTCAATTATATATCAATTTCCTTCTATTTATTTGTTGATTAGTTTTAAAAATGCACTACGTTAAGTCGCGATCATAGCTATTATATAATATTAGAATTATAATATTGCACAGAAACAACTCGTTGACGATTTTTTTTATTGTATGTATAGAAAAAGATATTTCAATATTTAAAAAAATATACCTCAATGGAATGTGTATACGTGGTAAATATAAATTGTACCTGGCAATACTAACATTTCAAGATGGCGGCTTTAGTTCTAAATTTGGCCACCGGGTCAGATAAGTTTGTGGAACTATACTGTCTTTCTACTAATAATATAACATTTAAACTGTCAATGATCTGTGAAGATATGTTAATAATATCTATGTTGGCATGTGTATATGTGAAGATATCGGTTAATATAATAAATAATAAACTATCTAATTTAACCGACGATTATGTTCTGAAATGAAAATTTTGTAGGGGTCTAACTCACCACCTCTAACCCAGACACACTGTATATGGAGGTAGAATATGGTCTGAATTAACATGTAGGATATTTTTTTATTCCGTTAATGTCCACATGTGTCAAGCCGCGGGCAAACTTATATACTGTCTGTCTGTACTTACATGCTCTTTCACAGAACCAGTCCGACCAGCCAAATAAAAACAAGATCCCTTACCGAACTTGGGCACTAATTGCATTCGGAATTTTTGCTTTCATACTAAATTAACTCTTTGGAAGTATAAAGACTAGTAACATTTTGAGTTTAATGCAAGCAACTTTAAGGCTCAAAACATACAAAACTTTATACCTCCTTACATATGAGTACGGTTACCTGCATGTCCTTCCAAATTAAAAAAGTAGAGAAAGCTTTCATTATTGAGATTTGACATTCGTCGTCTGATCGAGTTTTACTAAATAACGCTGGTTATCGAGTAAGGTAGGATTCTGAAAGTTTTTCACCTAGCGCTTACGTTTAGAATAAAAATATCTATAGCCTCTCAAAAGTTACATCTCGACATCTATTAATTAGTTATTACCATCATATTACAGTATATATATATATATACAGAAAGTAAATATTTTGTGGTTCTTGTATCGTTATTCTGGGCGTTCCCAGGGCCAATAGGTGTTAACGCCCAATGCATGTATGTAAGACACAACAGACTGCTATAGACGTTTATGAATATAATATATATATTATACCGTATGTATATTATACCGTAGCATTTAATTTATTTTACAAAACTTCTCACAGAGACATCTGAGAAATATAGAATATATGGATACGTAGTCATTGTCAAAAAAGTACCTTTTTGTAGTTGTGGGTAGGTACTTAGGTATGTACATAAAAATTGAATTATGATTGATTTCTACCCTACTCGTAAGTACGATACAGAATGTAACTTTGTGTAAATAATACTTTCATAACTTTATGAATGTTATGAAATTATTTAACAATGAAACACGCTTACGAATAATTTGTTGAACTTCATAATGAACGGAAAATAAGAACTTAAAATTATTTATTATTAACAATCAAAATTATACTAATTTCTAAATCAATCTATCTTTCTAGTGCATTGTTTCCCAAAGTGGTCCTCCTCTGTCTTTGTGTAAATAATAAACTTAATTGTAATCTATACATATAAGCAAAGGAAGCAAAGTTTATATATTTTTACCCGACTGACGAAGAAGTAGGGTTATGTTTTTTGAGTGTATGTTGACAGCTGTACAGCCTGAACATTAACAAATTTCAACATATGAGGTGTGTTCAGTTGTGAGTGGGACATATTGTATATTGCTCCAATATGGCGCCGGCGAAAAAAAAAATAACGCCAAAAACAAAAAAGTTCTCATAATTTTCAGTCCGGTTTTTTGTTTCGGTTAATAATTTCTTGTTATACAATCTACTTGCCTACTTGTCGCGGTTCACGGACGCAACATCATTGACTCCACATAAATAGACCAACAATTAAATACAATGCCTGTCAACAATGCAGCATAGATGCGAGCTATGCAATATCTTGTGATAACGAGATATTTACTAGTACCAGGCTAGTAGTAAAGTAAATGTGACTCTCTTTATGTTCACGTATGTAAATTATCGTTAAAGGAACTTACATACATACTTCTGTACTCCTAGTGATAATTTTCAAAATATGTACTTTTACTTTTTTCTTTAAATATTCCTGGACAAATTAATTACACACTGTCTTGGAACTAGATGGCCGTTTGGACTAAGCAAAACTTTTACTATGGATACTATATAACTGACATAATACTTAAATACATTTTTTTTGGAAATACATACATATAATACATGGAAAACACCCAAAACATACAAAACTTTATACCCTTTTCTCATCTTATGCAAATGTATTTATGAGTGTTGGTATTTATATGCATATCGAAGTATGATGTAATACTGAAAAAGTAGCAAAAAATTAATTGCCGTAACTCTATGTTAAAAAGATGATTCTCAAAATTGTAAACATCAATTTATAAAAATATAACAATGACAAACTAGCGAACTAATCACTCACTTAAAAAAAATACCAATAAATAGTGTGTACCGGAATTCTAATACATTTAGTCGTGTCATGTTGAATTAGAACTTGGATGAATGTGAGGAGATTAAAAATGATCGCAAAAGAAATTGATCCAAAGCGAGGATTAACACGTTAGCTGCGGCACCAATTTTTGCATACTTTCCGTTCCTGCGGCACGAGGTATAATCGGCCCGTACCGTGACCAGACGTTAGGGCGACACGCGGTCTATTAGACCCCACCTCCTTTTACAGACTAAAATCCATTTTCTGGCGCGAAATCAAAGATAAATGAGAATTTTGGTCCTTATTGATATAGACAGTGAATTGATGAACCCTAATCCACCGTCGCCCCGGGATCTGATGGCTAGTTTAGGAATTATTAGCAAAACAAAATATGGGATCTTATACACCTCGTAACGCACTGAAATAGGGCAAATTTTCGCTGCGATTAGTGATGGGAAAAATAATATCGACGTTTTTAAACTGTCTTAACTACGCAACGACTTGACCGATTTTGATCAATTATATCTCATTAGATCGTTTTAAGGGCAAAACCTGGCAAAACAACACAAAGCTATCAAAGGATACATTTTTTTTTAAATAATCTAAATTGTGCTTGAAGGCGCCATAAAGAAAAAAAAACCGGCCAAGTGCGAGTCGGACTCGCGCATGAAGCGTTCCATTCTATACCATTAAGAGGCACCTATTACAGACTTATTATTGGAAAATAATGGATTACGGTTTATGCATAAGGTTTATCTTTCTATTTGTATATAAAAATCTTAATGCGGTTCACAGAATAGAAAAAAAAGGCAACCAGAAGTAGAAAAGAAACTGTCCTATTTATTCTGCCTCGGGCTTTAAAAATACACTTATTAGAACTTGAATTAACATTAAAAAATCAGTATCAATATACTTTTTTTATAAAAATCTCAATATATATGTTGTACTTATTTATGAGTGTTTTTCATTGAAACAGGGTAGACAATAAGATTTTTTGCACTGAGTGCACTGAGTCAAAATCTTTTTGGATTTTTTATCAGCTTCACGAGATGGTAAAAATGTGCGTAGTTTTTGGTAACAACCAACACATCTTCTCCTTTTTTCACCCTTTTCGAGGCAATGGCGTGCGCTTTCAGGTGCTGAAAAATAACAAAAATGTATAACGTAATAAAACTGACATTGTTACTTAGGTTAGATCGTAGATGAGAATAACAATGATAATGTAGGTATAACTGCATCAAATGAATGTGTTTGTTTTATACTTAAAATGTTGAAAGAGTAGGTAGGTAAGGTAGCTTAAATTCAGAATAATTAAAAGGAAACAATAATAAATAACTTAATAATGACCAAATGTCAAGCTTAGTTTATGAAAGCTTCAACACGTTGACTGTCAAGAAATATATCTAAGCATTACATTACCTGGGGTCTCATCGATTTCCTTTTTTATTAAAGATTCTATAAGTTTCTCCACAAAGAGTCTTTTTGGTAACTTTTTTCCATCAGTTTGGATTGAATTAAACACAATCCAGGCATTAATTAGCGCCGTACCAAATATTAGCTCTCTCCAATCGACGTGATGCACAACACTAGTCGCGGGAAGCTCGCGTTGAGTGCGGTACGAGGTCAGGGGGGATATGGGACGTTTTAGCCTCGTTCCGCACTGCATTAAAATTATATTAATTCAGTGCGGCACGAGGCCTAAGACATCCGGTACCAAGGTAGGTACACCACCGAGTCCGGAACCATTAGTGATCTCAAATATATATTTATCTCTTTCCTACACTGGACCAAACCAAAGCTATGCCATTCGCACGACAGAGAAATTCACTTTTTTGCTTGCCGCACCACAGGGAAGTTGCATCAGGGGTGATTTAGGCCTCGCTTCGCACTTAACGTGTTAAGAAGGAATTACGTGTCTAATGCATGATCCCAATATATGGATCTAGGCCCTACTATGTAAGTAACTAGATAGACACCTTTGCTCTACATCTCGTCATAAATTCTTTCAAAAAAATCTTTACACTCCATTCGACACATACATTAGACATTTGGACCTCGATAATAATATGCAGAATCCGATCAAATATCAAGCAGTATAAGTTTTAAGAAACATAATGTCATCAAACTGTTAGAATCTTTTGTGAATATATAAAACTCGTTTTGAAATTTCTCGCTAAATATATATCTGAATTTGGCATAAATTGTCGGTTAGATTTCTTCTGCATAACAGGATCTATTTAGACACGTCATTCCTTCTTAATCCTAGTTAATCCAATTTCATTTGCGAATATTGTAGCTCAGGAGACTTAGCTTAGCTTTTCAATAATCAATTTATTTATAGATTACAAAAGTTATCACGACATTACAACAAGTACGTAGATGATAGATAGAAAGAGTGTTGCCAGTATAAGTATTCGTCGTAACAAATCGTACGAAATATAATATTGATGTTAGTCTATATGCCCTTCTTCCTCGTGGTCCATGTTATGGGTAGGCATCCTACAGCTTATGCTTCCTTCACGGCAACATATGAATATGAAGAGTTATGCTCCGGTAATTTGTACGAACTCGTGATTAAATAATTGCGAAACAAAAACGAATAAACTGTAAGTGTGTTCCAGGCAAATTCCGTCTGTGACTAAAAGAAAATTTACATCTATCTATACATATAATAAAACAGTAAAAATAATGTGTCTGTACATGAATATATTTACAAAAAAAAACAATTGGAGGAGGGATATAGTAATAGAGTAAGAATTAAAAAAAAAATGTCTGTCAGTTTGTCTGTATGTCTGTTTGTACACGCTAATTTTGTATTTGTCGTCAATCAGTGCTTATGCGATCGCGGGCGGTACGGCGGGAGCGGGACGGGTGTAGTAGTTACCGGGAAAGTTCTTGCATTCGTATTCAGTACAATTAAAGGTGCTACATGAAGGTGGTTGCGTTGCGAGTTAGACTTGGCTTGGATAATCTAAAATGCTCGAATTTCACGCAAGCGAAGCTGCAGCCAAAAGCTTGTAATATCATAATAATTAATGGTAAATATCAAAAACTACTGCTAAATAATATAAAAAGTTCCATATCTAGAAAAAAAAAGCTTTTGTGTACTAGTCAATTCCAAGAATTTCCCACCAGTCGACCTTTCTGATATGAACTTGTTGATTAGTCAATGAAAACCTAAAAGTACTAAATAAAATAACGGTAATAATTCAGGAAAATAATATTATATTAACGGTCAGCACGTGATATCAGTTTTTTTTTTACAACAGAACATATTCTTATTATGCAGAAGAGTTCACAAAAGTTGCATATATTAAAAAACAACATTTTCTTTCGCATGTTTTACTGTTAGTATGTAGTTATATACAATGTAACTAATTGTACATAATATTTATATATTATGTACAATTAGTTATTAACTACACACTATTTCTTATACTGGTGCATGCAAACACGCTCGTTCGCGCTCTGCACAGACTTGACAATACACTTCCAGGCATTTGTTTATGTACTTAATAGTTAACGACGTGACAGTTATAGAGATCACTATGGTTTCGCATTAAATTCTCTGCGATATTGTAGCAATAATTTTAAAGCCTTTATCTTACAAAAACTCTCGATTTTCCTGTTTGGAATTCAGTCTGGGCAATTTGAATAAATTATGTCAGCAACGACGAGAGTACGAGACCCCTAATATTATTTGGAGCCTACTATATAAGCGTATAAAAAACTGGTTGTGAATGTAGTCATAGTTTGTGAACACTACGGAATATTTTTGTTTTGGTAACATAACTCTATATATAGGATATTACTATAACCTATATAAAGAGTTATGTTAACACTAAAAAATAAAACAGTAAAGAAAGAGACACTGACTTCATTGCAGTCGACGCTTTTAAAGGTTACAGGAGGGAAACAATCATGTGAAAGGTCTCTGCTTCAATGAAGTAGATTCGTTTCATTTTATTTAAAAAATATTTATTAATGTAATTAATAAAGAAAGCAAGTAACCTCTAATTGCGTAGATTAAACTTCATCATCACATAAGTTCAATGGTGCCTACCATCATTTTATAAAATATGATAAATCCATACAAAAACATATATATATATATATATATATATATATTTGCTGTTATTCACCAACGTGTTCCACAGAACGCCCTTGATTGTTATGATAAACATGATCTTATTCATTATTTATAATCATCTACAAAGGTACAAATGAAATCAATATGAGGGTATTTATTAAGGAATTATCAAAAATTCGTAACTAATTGCGGTTACGCACTGCATCAGAATTCGGACGTATTTAATATCCATTATTTATTTATTTAATTTTATTGACCATAAAATAGGGTACAAAAGGCGGACTTAATAAGAGCTAAGCTAAGAGCATTCTCTACCAGTCAATCTTTGGGAAAAGCAGATAAGACTCGAAACAAAATAACAATAATTAACATACACACAATAAATACCTATGAAAACATAAAATTACGATACAAAGACATATGCTAATTATACACATATAAGTAATCATAAACATATGTAATATATGTATAATAGGACAATGATGATTATTTCTTAGACAAATTCTCAAGTAAATAAGCTTGAACATTCTTTTTGAAAATGAACTAACTGGAAGATTCTCTAATGGCCTCAGTGTCCCGCCAGAGACGCGATGCTTGCAAAGTAAAGGTCTGACATGAAGCCAGATCGACAAAGTGGAGTACATACAAGAGAGTTGTTAGGATGGAGTTCGCGATCATGGGTGTCACGGAGATACCGAAACTTACATTTCAAGTAATCAAGAGAAAGAGGGTTAAAAAGAAAAGAGTGCAGAGTAACCTCTGTTGTCTGCGCTGGCGGATAGGAAGCCATCTAAGTTGGGACCGATACTGCGATATATGCTCAAATTTACGAAGGCAAAAGATGAAGTGGATAGCATTATTGATAAGCCGGTCCAACTTACTGAGAACGTATTCATTCAAATCAGGATGCAGACATTTAGCATAATCAATGAGCGGGAAAATAAGAGATGTGACCAGTGTGACCTTAGTGTAGGTAGGAGAAAACCTGAACCGATTAAGAAATCGTAACGTAGAAGTAAGTGCACGGCTAACTTCCGCAATTTGTGTAATCAACGTTGAGTCAATGTGTAGACCAAGGTTTTTGACAGTATAACTTAACGGAATGACAGAATTATCTAACAAGATAGGCGATACCTTACCGGAATCAAGATTAGCGACCTGTTATTGAAATCAATATTCAGCTGTGCAATCATAGTATTTATTTGCTCTGCAGGTGTTTGTACGTATATACGACGAGCTCGGTGGCGTGGCGGTCAATGACGCGGCTTCGACACCAACGCTCGTGGGTTCGATTCCCACAAAGGACAAACATTTGTGTGCATGAACATGTCTGTTTGTCTTAGTCTAGGTGTTTTCTATGTATCATAAGTATGTATTTACAAAAAAAAAAATGTATTTACGTATGTTTATCAGTTGTCTAGTACCCATAACACAAGCTTAGCTTACTTTGGGGCTAGATGGCGCTGTGTAATTTGTCTGAGAATATTTATTATCATTATTATTTGTAAATCAACAGCGAATAAATGGTAAGAGCAACTTAGCGAGAAAGACGAGGAATTTATAAATTGTAGAAAATAATAAGGGTGACAATATCCCACCCTGGGGTACGCCAACAGTGATATCATTCTTTAGGGGATATTTCATACTGCTCCACAATATCATAGCACAGTATAAGTAATAGTACTAACGTAATCATAGTAAGGGATATTATAGAGACTAGCTGACTCGCGCGCTTCACTCTCAACGACAGAGCGTTGAGAGTGAAGCGTAACTAGCGTAAGCTTACCATTCGAAAGGTTATATTGAGCCAATTTTAAAAGATAGACACATGTTTTAGTGACATTTTTTTAGATCTTTTTAAGATTAATAATTCCGTCATATATAATTGTTGTGTAAGTTGAACCGTTTACGCAGCACACGCAACGAAAGCTCTCAAAAGGAATATATTTTCCCAATTTTTTGCAACATTTTCATTAGTGCTCCGCTCCTATTGGGGGTAGCGGGATAGTCTATGGGAAGGCTATATATATCTATATAGGATATATATAGCCTTCCTCGACAATAGGCTATCTAACACTAAAATATTTTTTCAATTCGTATGAGTAGTTACTGGGATTAGCGCGTTCAACCAAACCAACAAACTCTTCAGCTTTATAATATATAAGAGATGTAGGATTATTCGCTACGGCCGGCGTAACAACTCTTAGAGTCCTCACTAATCGTCAATCATATGATAAATCAACCATATAATAAGATTGATAATGGCGACGCCTCAAGTGCCAGCTCTTCCAAGAATTGTAATTAAAATGAGTTTTTAAACCCAAAATAATTTATTTAATAACTGTTTGTTCCGTGAACGTGGCTTCTTGTTCAGCCACTGAAACAGTAATTAAGTTTTTGGCCGGCTGTGGACCATGAGTTTCTGTATAACGACCGAACCATGTCATTATGTTATACAAAAAATAATGATCATCATCTACAACCAGATGTACTGATAGCCACGGTTATTTGCAATAGGTACTCCGCTTATTTTGACCAAATTTAAACACACAATGTGTCTACTCATGTTACATAATCTACTATATAAAAATAAGTCGGGTTTTCCTTCCTGACGCTATAACTCCAGAACGCACGAACCGATTTCCACGGTTTTGCATTCGTTGGAAAGGTCTCGGGCTCCGTGAGGTTTATAGCAAAGAAAATTCTGGAAAAATTTGAAAAGAAAAGCGGGAAAATCTTTTTTCACATACAGCGCCATCTGGTGGCGAAACGGAGTTCGCCGGGTTTGCTAGTCTACTATATAAAAATAAGTCGGGTTTTCCTTCCTGACGCTATAACTCCAGAACGCACGAACCGATTTCCACGGTTTTGCATTCGTTGGAAAGGTCTCGGGCTCCGTGAGGTTTATAGCAAAGAAAATTCTGGAAAATTTTTAAAAGAAAAGCGGGAAAATCTTTTTTCACATACAGCGCCATCTCTAAGGAAATGGATGGAAACGAAAAGATTGAGCCACAGCGAAGCGTGGTCGGGCCGCTAGTTTGAATATAAATAACAGAATCGGGTTAGTTTCAGTGCAACATTATTTTTCAAATGTATGATTTTATATACATAAGTCGACTGTAAAACTAGCTCCACTTGAAGGGAAAATTAACTAAATACACAAAACAACGAATCAGAAAATCGTCTGATACTATTGTTTACATCGATTTATATAACATGAAATTGATAAAACGCTGTAATCTGTGTAGTTGTTGTTGTTCTAATTATTTTGTTCTGTTTCCGAAGCAAAAATTGGTTACAATCTATTTAGGTCGCAAGTAAATAAAATTGGTTTTCATCTTCCAAAAATACGCAGAAAGTTAACATCGAAATAAAACAAACCAGCGCGCCATCCCGATGGAGGACCGTACTAGTACTAGTAATTAGTACTATTTCTTATTCTGTGACCATACCACAGATTACATAATATACTATAGGTACTACTAATGCTTTTATGTCAGTGACCATACTCTGAAATGGTGACAATACCCTTTTGATTCGTTTGTTCATGTTTCATTATTAGACGAGCTCGGTGGTCGAATGGTTAGCAATGGCCACTTTGACTCCGAGGTCGCGGGTTCGATCCCCGCACAAGACAAATATTTGTGAGCGTGAACATGTCTGTTTGTCTTGGTCTGGGTGTCTTCTAGGTATGTATTATATGTATGTATTTACAAAAAAAAATTAAGTATAATATCAGTTATCTAGTGCCCATAGGCCATAGGACAAGATTTGCTTAGTTTGGGACTAAATGGCAATACGTCCAAGGATATTTATTTAGGTATTTATTATTATTTGTCCGCTGTATTATTATCGTTATTGGAACTTGACGATTGTATTTAGTAATCACTTCGTAATATTCAATTTTGTGAATAACATTAAACAATATTTTGTGTATCTATTATCTACTTTTTGTGGATTACCTATTGTAAAATCTCGACATTAAAATTGTTTACTTATTACTTAGTACATACTAATTGTCAGTTACATGGCCTTGAGGTTAAGTAAGTATATATGTTTAGAATATTTTATATTTATTTTGTACACGTTGAGTGCTAGTTAATCATACCCACCTGAGGTAAAAGAATTCACCGTTGCCGTGCAAATACTCCATTTCCGCTGCTAACGCAGAATGGTTACCTCTTTCACTTGCAGAATAAGAAGATGGACTCTTCTGAGGTGGAGGTCCCCAGTCGGACTTGTTTATGCTACCTATCTTTTGTCAGCCTCGTTTGCTAATCGTCAGGATGTACCACGTGCAAGTGACGGGATGTTGGCTCTGATTTTAAATATGGTAATATGCGACTTAACCCAAATTTTCCTTCGTGAAAAATAATAAAATCCACTGTCTTTATGTTACACGGAAACGACTACTTAATTACATCACAAAAATCTACATCTGCAAATCCCCCTCAAGTTCAATTAACTATAGAGGTATAATAAATTGAATTTGAGGGGTTTTGCAGTTGATAATGCTACTCGTACTTTGACTCGACTCTACACTTTCCATTTTTTATTATAATAATAACAATAATTCATCTTATAGTTCTTCATATAACAGGATCGTAAGTACAGATTTCACAATTATTTTTTTTTATTTTAATAATTAATAAGCTCTTATGCGTAAATATTTTTAATATTTACAGTTGAATATTTAAATTCTCAAAACGTCGTTATACTAAATACAAAAATTTTACCATTTCTTAATATTTTTAACAACGCGTTCCACACTCGCTGTTGTAATTTTAACGTAAGTAATAGTCAAGTAAGCCATGTAGATCTCTTAACACAATATAATCACTTCCATCAAACATGTTAATAACAACAGTAGTATTAGTACACGTCACGTAGCATATTATGTTATTTAGACATAACGTCGTGTTAATGTTTGTCACTTACCTAGTATTTGCAGAAAGCTGTCCTCAAGCCTCATAGTGGACGAGAGGAGGTAGTCGGTCCCCTCCAGCTCGCTCGGTGCCAACATGTCGCTCCTCATTTTAACACTTACAGCCACACAATTAAGGTCCAATTTGCAACATCCGCAACTAAAAGACATACATTTTGTTTATCCGTTATCCTATTTATCACAGCAACAACACACGCGGTAAGCCTGCTTAGCGAAAGTTTCCAATTAATTACATCACACTAGTAAGCACTTGAATAAATCACTGAGCGTAGAAGTAATATAGTGTTATTCTGCAAGTCAGTTCTGTTTGACGTCTTATTGTTGTGTGGTCGGGTGTACCGTGTATGTAAGCGGGCAAGCAGCCGGTGCGCGGTGGCTGCTTCACGTGTGGTTATTTAAAATGATAACGCCGTGATATGCGCGGGCGCCGCCGCCGCGTCCGCGCGGTCTCTCCGTCCGTCGCACATCGCTTCGCCGAGAGCGCTCAGCTGATTCGTCCACTATAAATAATACGGAAATATTTGGATGCAGTTTAACGTGATTGAACTAAGCGGTGTCCATTACGAGATCCATACTATTAGGTAATGTCGTTCGTTATTGAAAGTGGACAGCGACCTTTTCAGCCATGGCCGACGCCAACTTCATCAGAAATCGATAGATGATTCAAGTGGTGTCACGTGGGGTGGTATATGTGGATGTCACATTAATGGAGTTATTAACCGTAACCGATCATTATCATTTTTTTTTTTAATTAAATTTCCAGAGACTTCAGCTAGCTAGATACGAGAAATAAAAGTTTGAAAAAGATAGACTAGCATAACTTAAAATCGTTAGAATTAATTACTTTGCTCGTATGTGTTTATTTACACACCCTTACGAGTATTTTGCTTTTAGGGGGCTATGTTTGGCCTACTTATTTTATGTTTACCCATCCTTAAACTCTTCTCAATCAATAACTAGTCACATTCCTTTTCCATTAGAAAAAAAAATCTCAAGTAGAATAGATTTATAAATAATATATCAACCTATTAATTGTCTTGATTAATAATAATCTTTTTTATCCATTACTTAATCCAAACAACGAATTAATATGAACAAAACAGCATAAAACATTTTGTGATTGTACAACCGACCAAAGCATTTTTAACCAAAGCTAAAAACTGTTTTTCGGTTTATCGGTTATTTTATTTGCGTATCGGAAGAACTAATTTAGCCTTGACAATACTATAGTCTGTCCTGAGTTTCGGTAACAACAACCGGTCTTACACGCAAACCACCAGTAGCAGTCGGTGGCGCATTTCGTTAGATTACGCGGATCTTATATAAAGGACACAGTGTAAGACCACAGTATAAGTAATAGTACTAGATACAGTATGTCAACTCCCTGCCGCTCTCTCGTGTCGTCCTCACCTCCCCTCTGAGACAAATCTGGAATAGTTTGTATGGCGCTGCACACACGCTCATTCGCGCTCTGCACAGACCTCATTGTTTATGTACTTACTAGTAAACGACGCAACATTTGTATGGAGAGGCCGGGGTGTAATAAGACATAATAGTATTGTATGATGTTAGTTAGTTACTGTTTCACGCATAAAACGCTGGATTTGGTTAAAACGTTGTATATAAATAATAAATAAATATTTCTGGACAATTTACACAGCGCCATCTAGTCCCAAATTAAGCGTAAAGCTTGTGTTATGGGTAATAGACAACTGATAAATGTGCTTAAGCTTAAATACATTTTTTTTGTAAATACATACTTATAATACATAGAAAACACCCAGTCTTGTGCGGGAATCGAACCCGCGACCTCGGAGTCAAAATGGCCATTGCTAACCATTCGACCACCAAGATCGTCAATTATACATACCTATATACAAAGAATATCTAAACGAACCTGGAGGTTGAGGGGCTATACCATCTTTGACACCAAGATCTCGGTTGAGAAGGTCGCGGCCTTGATTAAGACATACGAGACAAATATGTTTGTTTGTCTTGTGCTGAGTGTTTTCTATCTAATAACAGATGCGGATTTTCCTTAAGGCCAACTAGGGCCGGACTTAGGGCGGCCAATCTTACGGGGGGGTGGCAGGGCATTCCCGAGAGATAATTGTTACAAATTACAGACTGATACTGAATGTTGTATGGAGAACAGTTATATAAATAGGTAATGGAGGCGATAAATAAGAATTCGGCTAATAAGAATCAAGACTAAATCCGCCTCTGCCTTGCCCATTTACAAAAACATTGGAAAAAAAGTTTCCAAGACTTTTTTATATAAGTACTTACACGATTTAAATCTTTGCTTATATCGTCATTTAGTTCCAGAACTATGCAAACCTTGTACACATCATAAACATAGGTATATATTTGTTTTTTTATAAATACATACAATGTTTCTTGTAAATAAGCAGAGGGGGACAGTCTTGGCCGCCCTAGGCCGTGTTTTGGCCGCCCTAGGTCGTGTCGTGGTCGCCTTAAGGCGTATCGTGGGTCTCATCAATAAATAAGCTCAGATAAACAAACATATATGATTAGCTTGTTCGCCAGCCGACGTAGTATAAAAAAGCCTATGGTACTTTTATACCCGTATAGCCAAGACAACTATTTAAATAATAATAATTTAATTAGTTTGGTGTTATCAAAAAAATAGCTGAATTTCATCTGCAACGATGGACTGCTATGCTTACTTTAGTATTGTAATTACTTAATAGGTTGATGACGCCACACTGTGACTCACACAGTAGAAATATAAGATACAAAAATTCGTCAGCAACACAAACCTTCCTGGTAGCTCAGTTGGAAGAGCACTCGACCGGTCATCGAGAGGTCGTGGGTTTATCCCACCTAGGGGGGGCAGGTGAATTTTTCCATTTTTCAAAAACTATTTATCTGGCAAGTTAGCCAAGACAACTATTTAAATAATAGTAATTTCAGGTCAGTCGATAGTGTTTTTACCTGCTAAGCTAAAGACATGTACGATAAATCTAAGCTGAAGTTTGATATTCGCAATTAAAAAATCCGATGGTAATCGGCTTCAGCGTAGCCGGTAGGTAGCCCTGGAACAGTTTATATGGTGTCGCACGCACGCACGCTTATTATCGATTCGTACAGACGTCATTGTTTATGTAATAGTGAACGATGAGGCATTTGTAAGGAGTGGCCGTGGTGTGCTACTAGTATGTATTTGTTCTTTTCATCAGGGGCAAAGCCGCGAGCAGAATCTAGTTATCTATATCGCCCGAATCCGGAATCATTAATGAATAGAACTATAGTACGTGTACAAGTAGTGTGTAGGTATAATAAGCGTAAAAAACAAAATGATGTTAGTTTTTGTTAGTTGTTTACGATGTTGTTTACTTCAGATCGTACTGGGATATACCTATTCACCTTCTGGGACTAAAATACTTAGTCGATTGCGACGTAGAGTATTTTTGGATTTGTTTAAAAATGTTGAGAAAACAAAAATGTAGCGCATAAGAAATGTGGTGTAAATGGCTCATCAGTGAGCCATAACATCACCTGCAGCACGTGGGGCATCCTGCCGATTGACTAGGTAATGAAGTTCTGGCAAAAGATAGGTTGGGTATAGCAGTGTTAGCTGCCCAAGTGGAGAAGTAGCTTCAACTTACAAAAGACCGCAGCCAAATAATAATACTCTAGTGGCCTAGCTGGGTTGTTGTGTTTCTGCAAGTGAATGATGTTTCTAGAAAGGAAGGCTGCGGGGTAGAGGCCCCGTAGCATATCCTTCTTTTATACGTATACACAAACATAAAGTATGCCTCACGTTCCACTGAGCGCGAGCGATACTTTATGTTACAAGCGTCTATAGGCTATGATCACTGCTTCACATCAGGCGCGCCGTATGCTTGGCTGCTATCAGAATTAGTAAAAAAAACTGCTTTTAGTGATTCGTACGTACGCTAGGCTAGAGCACAAATAATTTACTAGTTACTAGGGGTAGTTTGGATGCGTATGGGATGTAGGGATGCAAGGTGTTATAAAATATCGATATATTTATCTATTATATATACTTACATATAATTATGAGTTTGCAGCCACATACCAGATATGGCAGAATGCGAAATTTTTATAAATATTTTTTGAAAATTCACCTTCCCGCCCAGATGGGATTTGAACCCACGACCTCTCGAGTAGCGGTCGAGTGCTCTTCCCACTCTTCACACAGGAAGGTTTGTGTTGGTGACGAATTTTTGCATTTTATTATTTACTGCGTGAGTCACACACGGTGTGGCGTCATCAACCTATTAAGTAATTACACTACTAAATAGAGAGAGAGAGAGGTCGTCTCGTGGGTTCAAATAAAAAAAAAATATTTTTATAATATCCTGGCAACTTGGCCGAGACAACTATTTAAATAATAATAATAATACGAAATTTGATTATTATATTCAACCACCGAGCTCGTCAATTTATGGTAATCATGTTCGTACCTACATGACTGTAACGATGTACCAAAAATTATTAGTACCACAAACTATGTCATCCGCATAGCAATGAATGTCATCCATTATACATCACTGATATGCAGTAAGAACAGCGTCGGGGATGGCACAGAGTGGCGCGGGTCGCCAGAATTAATCCATGTCATCGGAGCAACTACCATCGACAACAAGCTCTATGCTTCTGCTGGATAAGAAGGTTCAGCTGATCGTTTACACAAACCCCCAAGCAGACCATACGATGGCAACTTCGACATACGACTGGGGCGCCGGACCCGATCGAACGCTTTCGCTATGTCAAAGCTACAGCCAATGCCTCACATTGACTCCCATGCCGAGGCCCAATGACGTGTTAGAAGAGATCACCAGTCGAACGACCGTGGCGAAAGCTGGAGCCGCATGTTGATTACACGCTTCATCAGCTTAGAGAGCAGGGAGGTTACAATACGGATAGGACTGTAATTCGACGATTCGGATCTATCACTCTTCTTTGGCATGTTGGTAGTCTTCCACGAAGACGGAACTTGCCCAGTGGAGTATGAGAATCTGAGAGACGAATATACGTGTTAGTATGAGGCGCAACTCGGAACAGATTGCATCAATTCCATTGCCGGAATGTCATCTGGCCCACTCGACTTATGAATATCGAGGAAGAATGACGCCTGCCAGACATCACGTTGTGTGATTGAGATCTCCAGCACGGAATAATCGCACCACGGGATGGAAGGTGGCATGGCGTTTTCCTCATTTAAAGCATTTAGAGGCGAAGAAATTATCTAGTAGATCGGCTTTTTCATTAGCGTTAAAGGCCAGACTACAATCCGGTTTTTGCAGTGGTGGCAAAGACTGAAAGATGACTGGCAGAATTGTTTGTTTGACAACTGAAGAGTCGGGTATTATTTGACTTTATATGCAATCACACAATCAACATTAACAAATAACAACATTGTGTGTCTACAAAGTCGTTGCCTATCGCATATTATCACAATTTTTAATCAGTCCATGTTTTTTGCTCACGGAAGTAACTCGGGACACCGTCCGTCTCTGTTTAATCTTTAGGTTTCTCATCGAATATTTTTTAATACAAATAATGGCAAAATAATTAGCGAGTCTTGTGAAGGACCTTCACCTTCTAAAACACCTCAGCTAAGTAACAACCACTTGAAATTGAAGAAAATTACATCTTAATTTTACTCATATCATCATTATCAGCCTCAGGTATTCTGTAACGTTTTCCACCATATGTGTGCGAGATGCTGGGATTGTTGGAGAGAGTGTGATCGAGTAAAAATCCGATGCCAAATCACTAGGTACACAGCGTGGATTTATTTGCCACAAGTCTTCTTACAGAGTAACTATTTTCTACTCAGGAGCGCTTCAGTGTTTTCTTTCTTCTATTTTCTTATTCAGGAGCGCTTGAGTATTTTTCTTGTTTGCCCGTCGTCTTCAACTGGAGCTGGAACTGGAACTGACGAACGTAGGACATGCTCCGATTAATAAAATGAAATTAAAAGTAGGTCAATCTATAAGGTCGCGAAAAGGGTTGACCAATCAGAGCGATTGAATTATTTATAATCGACTCTATCTCTATCTCTTTCTAAAATTTGCTATCTCTTTCTATCGGCATGTCCTGACATTCGAAAGTTTTACAAATATTGTACAATCTATTTTTCTATAACGAGGGCTTATATAACTAACTTATTATAACAAGAATTATCTAAATACGATCATTATTTACAAAGTTATAAGCATTTTAGTGCAAAGTGCTTACGTCGCGGTAACGCCTCTTCAGGGCACCCTAGCGGGATATTGAAAAACGTCAATTTCTATCCTTTATTGGTTTAAAACTTACAATCTAATGTTAAACACATAAAATATACATTATCATCTATTAACCAAAACAATAATTACACTTAAGGATCTATTACAAGCAAAGTTATACGACTTTCAAATTTTCATAATAAAAAGTGATTCTTACTATTTCTTACGAACTATCTTATAATTTTATAAACTTATAACTACGTATAACCGTTATCTATACATAATATCTATTAGTAATCGTTGTCCTGCACATTTCTCCCGCCGTGCATCGTAGTCGCCGCCGCTCGACACGATGCAGTAGATGGCTGTGCAGGCTTGCTGGTGTCCACCGGGATGACGATGACTTTCTTAGCTGGCCGTCGGAGCACTCCACCTCTGGTAGCCACGTCGACTGTTCTGACGACTCCGTCGGGGCCCGGGTATGTGGCGCAGATTCGTCCACGTACCCAGGTGTTGCGTGGATGGTTGCCGTCGACGATGAGGACCAGGTCGCCGTTGTGCAGAGCAGGCCCTCGTCCATGGGGCTCCCGCCGGTTTCGGAGTTCAGGCAGGTACTCCCGGACCCATCGGGCCCAGAAGATGTCGGCAAGGCGCTGTGAGGCGCGCCAGCAGGCGCGCAGGTTCAGGTCGCGCTCGCTAAACTCGCCCGGTGACTGCAGGCGTCCTGGCCCGCCCAGGAGGAAGTGGTTTGGTGTGAGGGCTTCTGGGTCTTCTGTGCTGACGGAGACGTGCGTGAGTGGCCTGCTGTTCACCGTGTGCTCGGCCTCGACGAGCAAGGTCTGCAGGACTTCTTCCGACGGGTGGCGCTCATGCAGTGTGGCAGAGAGCGCTGTCTTTACAGAGCGCACCATACGCTCCCAAGCGCCGCCCATGAATGGAGCGCCCGGGGGTATGAAGCGCCAGTCGATGGTCTTCTTTGATGCTTCCTCTGCCATGGCCGAGTTGATCGCCTGGCGTAGTTCCTTGTCGGCTCCGTAGAAGTTGGTTGCGTTGTCGGACCACAGTTGCGTTGGACGTCCTCGGCGTGCGATCATGCGTCTCAGCGCCATGATGGCGGAGTCGGTGCTGAGGGAGGCGGCCATTTCCAGATGGACAGCGCGCGTGGTGAGACACGTGAATAGAGCCACGTATCGTTTCTGGTGGGTCCGTCCCACGGTGATTGTGAGTGGACCGAAGAAGTCCCACCCGGTGTAGGTGAAGCTTCGCTGATGGTGTGCGAGGCGACATGGAGGGAGGTCACCAGTCGCAGGGTGCGGTGGAGACGCCGTACGCATACGGCACCTGATGCAGCTTCTGATGACCGCCTTTACAGTGGGTCTGAGGCGTATGACCCATCGTTCTTGACGGCACTCGTTGACGGTTGCTTCGACGCCCGCGTGATGGAGCTGCTGATGAATGTGTTCAATCCACAGCCTTGTTGCACGGTGTTCCCCATGCACCACCAGTGGATTCTTCAAGTCTTCAGGTACACCGGTAGCTGCTTCTATTCGTGTTTTCAGCCGTAGTTCGTTGTCGGTGAATTCGACGGTCAGCTGATGCAACTTACTATTTTTCTGTAGTGGTCTTCCGATCTTCATATCGCCGATTTCTTCACCAAAGGAGTCTTCTTGTGATGCTCGGATGATTAAGTTCTCGGCGCGGCGTAACAAGTCAGCTGAGATCGGCCTATAGTGCCTTATTGAAGTTGCAGTGATTTTTTCTGTGTGTTTGACTGCTTGTTTCTTCTTATAAGTTCGGCGCCAATCTGAATCATCCGTAGCATTTTTCTTTGTTCGTTTATAACTCACTATTTGTTTTGGCGGTCGACATAGTTCGATAAATTGAAGTACTCGTGCCGTTGCGCGTAGATAGCGTTCCCATTTTGAAAATCGCTCGACTGTAGGTAGACTGTATACTAGGCTCGGCGACGCTTCTTTGGTTGTTACGGCGTATGTTCTTTCTTCTCCCGTGTCCTTCTGCGTACTTCTTTCTGCTTCCTGTGGCCATAATTCGGGTTCCTCGTACAAAAATTCGGGGCCACGGAACCAACGGTGAAGGCTGGTGAAGTCTGTAGGGACGTCTCTGGTAGCGTCGTCGGCGACGTTGATTTTCGTAGGTAGCCACCTCCATTCGTTCGCCGCGCTGTGTTCTTCGATTGCTGCGATGCGGTGAGCGACGAAAGGTTTGTAAGACCTTGAACCCGTGCGAATCCAAGTGAGCGATGTCCTGCTGTCAGTCCAGTAGTATGTGGCTTCGGGCTTCTGCTCGTGTTCCTTCCTTACAGCTGTTGCCATGCGTGCACCCAACACTGCTGCCTGTAGCTCGAGTCGCGGAATCGAAGTAAGCTTGAGCGGTGCGACTTTAGCTTTGGCCGTGATGAGTGTCACGTTAACGCTGTCGTCTTCAGAAACAGTGCGCCAATATAGCGCGGCGGCGTACGAGGCTTCGCTGGCATCCACGAAGACATGCAGTTGGAGTGATCTTGCCGTACTGTAGCCTGGGTAGCATCTTGGCACGGTGACGTCGCTGAGATTCTTGAGGTGTTGCATCCATCGGCTCCATGCTTCTGCCAGGTCTTGATCCAAGCATTCATCCCAGTCGGTGCCACGCCTCCAGACTTCTTGAAGTATCTGCTTGGCTCTAATGGTGATTGGCGACACCAGGCCGAGCGGGTCGAAGAGTGACATCACTATCTTCAATGCTTCTCTCTTGGTCGGCGTGTTGCTGTTCAGTACCGTTGCTGGGACGCGCACCAGGTCCAAATTGAAACCCAGCTGGTCTTCATTCGGTCGCCATATGAGACCGAGTACTCGTTCGAGCTGGCATCCATCTTCTAAGTTCACCATGGAGTCTTCCGATGCTGCTTCTCCCAGCTGTTGCAGTAGTTGGATGGAATTCGAAGACCATTTCTTGAGTTCGAAGTGTGCGTGTTGATGGATTCTTCGAACTTCTCGGGCGATGTGAACGGCGTCTTCGATGTTTCTGAAACTATCTAGGTAGTCGTCGACGTAATGATTCTTCTTGATGGCTTCTACGGCGTGTGGGCTTTCTTCTATGAACTTCTCAGCGTTGATGTTCTTCACGTAGATTGCAGTCGCAGGCGAGCTTGACGCGCCGAAAATCACGGATTTCATTCTATATTCTTCTGGCGGTTTGCTGTCACGTCGATTTCCACGCCACAAATAACGCAATGCATCTCTATCTTGTTCGCGCAGTTCTATTTGCATAAACATTTCCGCTATATCTGCAGTTACGGCGATCGGATATTGACGGAAACGCATCAGTACACTCGGCAGCGGCTGCAGTAAGTCAGGACCGATGAGTAGTTGATCGTTGAGTGAAGTCCCATTAGTCTTGGCTGCGGCATCATGCACTATTCTCATTTTCTCGGGTTTCTTCGGGTTGAAGACAGGAAAGTGCGGTAGGTACCAACTTCTATTAGCGTTTGTTCTTGTAGGCGGCGCAAGTTCGGCGTAGCCCTTTGCTACGAGTGCCTCCATTTGTTCGCAGTACCTCTTCCTGAACTCTGTGTCACGATCTAATCTTTTCTCAACTGTGTGAAGCCTCCTTAGAGTATTTTCGTAATTATCTGGCATCTTGATTTCTTCACTCTTCCATAATAAGGCGGTCTGGTACTTTCCCTCCGAAGTCCTCTTAGTGTGTTCTTGCAAAATACGAAGTGCCTTTTCCCCTGGGTCGCTGTTTGGTCTTCTTGGATCGATGTAGAGGTTGTCAGCTGTTATGAAGTTCTTCACTACTCGGTCCATGTCTTCATCAGCTGAGTGGTTGATGAAGTTGACTCGATGTCCCAAGGTTCGAGTGTGGCTGCCGTGTAACACCCATCCTAGTTGTGTACGCGATGCAACTGGCTGATTTCTTCTACCTATTCGGGATTCTGTAGACAGCAGAAGGTGCCAGTTATCCTGGCCGATGAGGATCTTTGGCTTCATGATGCCATGCTGTAGCTGATGAGAGATGTCCCGTAGATGTTCGCACCCAGTGATTGCTTCTTGAGGTATCTTCTGAGCTGCCAAGTCCAAGTTCTTCATGGTGCGCGCCTCTATCTGTAGCTTGTTTGCTCCATGTCCTCTTGCGTTGAAGGTTACACGATGAGACTTCTTGTAGGTGGCGGTGTCTCCATCGAAGGTCGAGATGTGCAGCGTTTCCTCCGGGCCGTTGGCTCCTATTTGTTGAGCTAGTTCTTCATCTATAAGGGTGATGGTGGAACCATCATCCAGTAGTGCGAAGGTGTCCGCTTCTCCCGCCGGTCCGGAGATGTGCACCGGTGCAATCTTCAAATACGAGGCTGGTTGCGGCGCCCATGCTGAGTTGATCTTCTCTTCGACTTCGGTCTTCAGGTCTTCCTTCTGTGAATGAAGCATTCGGTGGTGGTAGTGCTTGCAGTCGTTTACTTCGCATCTCTTGGGACGGCAGCTATGTGTACTTTTCCTATATCGCAAACATCGGAAGCAAAGTCGGTGTTTCTTCGCCATATCCCAACGGTCGTGCACTGTTGCGTTCTTGAATTTGTAGCAGTCAGCTGTGGCGTGTCCTTGGCGATCACACAGGTTACATTTCGGCTGCCACTGTTGATTCTGCATATTGTTTACTCGATGACGACGGCGAGTTTCATAACTGTCTGTTGATCCTCCTATGTTCTCTGGCGGTGCATACGGGCTGCATATTTCCGCTTCTCTTCTTATGAAACGGCTAAACTTCAACAGGTCGGGCTCTTCTCTCGGTTGGGTGGCTGCATATTCATACCACTGCCTCTTCATTGTTGGAGTCAATTTCTCAACTATATTCTTCGAGACTTCGGGGTTGTACAGATAATACACACAGTTGAGGGCTTGCATTGTTGCAACGATGTTTTCGACTTTCGTTGCGAAAGTGCAGATATCTCGTGGTGAGTCGGTGAGGCGTGGCAATGCTCGTAGTCGATCCATTTCTGCCATTGCTATTGAGTCTGGCCTCCCGAATCTTGTTTCTAACGTCTTCATAATGCAGTTTGCGTCTGCGTTCGCTATAAATAATCCTTGTACGGCTTCTTTTGCAGCTCCCTTTAAACTTCTTCGTAGTCTCGACAAGTTGTCCGTTGTTGAATATTGATGGGCCGACTCGTAGTACGCTGCTTTGAACGTCAAGTAATCTTGATACGCTCCATTGAAGTTCGGTAGTTCGTGCGTTCTTGATCCTGTGTGTCGGGCTGATAGGACGGCTTGTGAGATGGCTGCTGTTAGTTCTTGCAACTCGGTTCGCCGTTCTTGTTCTTGAGTAGGCGCGGTTGCATGCGGCGTGAAGCTGTTCGGCTGCCAAGAAGCTGCTGTGCTTGCTTGCGGCTGTGACGTCGCTGCGATGTTCACTGGTGACGCAGCGTTGTAGTTCGGATGCCAGGGCGCTGCGATGGCTGCTGGCTGTGACGGCTGCGTCATGTTCGTTGGTGGCAAGGCGGACGACGGAGCGTAGAAGTTCAAGTGCCAGGGAGCTGCAAAGGCTGCTGGCTGGAGTTGCTGCGTCGTCGCAAAGTTCGGTGCCACATTGACAGGCGGTGCGCTGGAGATCGGTGGCCACGGAGCGACTGTGTCCGTTGGCCTGTAGGGCTGCATCGCTGTCTGGTTCGGTGTAGGTGCAGGCGTAGATCTTCCTGCTGGCGGCGGAGGAGGCGGCATCAGTATTGCGGCGTGTTCGTTCACGGAGAGACGCGGAGCCGACGGGAGTGCGGCGGTGACTCCCGCCGGTGTTGGCGCTGGGGTGCTCCAGGATGCGGCAGTGATCACTGGAGCCGGTTCAATAGTCGCCTCTGGTTCTGGTTCATGCTGTCCCTCTGTGATGGCAAGGTGGCTGGTCTGTAGCCACGTGCGGACGCGTTTTTCTCCTCCCTCGCTGTCGACTGCAGATGCTGCGTCTTCTTCATCACTTGATTGTGCTTCTATTTCTGCTATACGAGCTTTGGCGAGTTCCAGCTTCGCTTTGGCGAGTTCATGAAGGGCTTCGGCAAGACGACGGGTTTTCGCAGACTTATGGCTTGAGCTCTTGACACGCGACGGCACGGCTGAAGGCGCACGGAAATGATGACCGGTGGCAGCAGGCGGCGCGGTGGGCTGCTCTGGACGCGGCGCGAAAGGTTCGGTGGCAGCCTGCGGAACGGCAGGTTGCTCAAGACGCGGCGCGTGTGAATCCAGGGCGGCCTGTTGCATGACTGGCCGCACGGCGCTGGACTCGTTGGCTGTGGCAGCCCGTGGCGATGATGTCTGCTCGGTCGTGGCGGATGTGGCGCCGGTGACTGTAGACTCCGTCGCGGTGGTGGCTTCAGACGACGTAGTCTTCTCTGCAGATGACCCTGTAGCCGTTGTTCCCGATGGTGTGGATCCTCGTGGTTTTCCACCATGCTGTGACCTGGTAACAGGCATCTTGGAAATCACTCGATGATCTCTCCCCAAAAGATCCGGCTCGAAGGACCACTCGATGTGCGAGATGCTGGGATTGTTGGAGAGAGTGTGATCGAGTAAAAATCCGATGCCAAATCACTAGGTACACAGCGTGGATTTATTTGCCACAAGTCTTCTTACAGAGTAACTATTTTCTACTCAGGAGCGCTTCAGTGTTTTCTTTCTTCTATTTTCTTATTCAGGAGCGCTTGAGTATTTTTCTTGTTTGCCCGTCGTCTTCAACTGGAGCTGGAACTGGAACTGACGAACGTAGGACATGCTCCGATTAATAAAATGAAATTAAAAGTAGGTCAATCTATAAGGTCGCGAAAAGGGTTGACCAATCAGAGCGATTGAATTATTTATAATCGACTCTATCTCTATCTCTTTCTAAAATTTGCTATCTCTTTCTATCGGCATGTCCTGACATTCGAAAGTTTTACAAATATTGTACAATCTATTTTTCTATAACGAGGGCTTATATAACTAACTTATTATAACAAGAATTATCTAAATACGATCATTATTTACAAAGTTATAAGCATTTTAGTGCAAAGTGCTTACGTCGCGGTAACGCCTCTTCAGGGCACCCTAGCGGGATATTGAAAAACGTCAATTTCTATCCTTTATTGGTTTAAAACTTACAATCTAATGTTAAACACATAAAATATACATTATCATCTATTAACCAAAACAATAATTACACTTAAGGATCTATTACAAGCAAAGTTATACGACTTTCAAATTTTCATAATAAAAAGTGATTCTTACTATTTCTTACGAACTATCTTATAATTTTATAAACTTATAACTACGTATAACCGTTATCTATACATAATATCTATTAGTAATCGTTGTCCTGCACAATATGCGATCCCTCATTAAGCCGCTTCCAGTTGCTTTTTTTAAGGTCATCAATCCATCTCAGAAGGGAGATGTCCAGGTCTTCGTTGCCATATACGCGGCCTCCACACCAAGACTTTCCTCACTCGCATCTGTTATCGCTGACTCGGCAGTCGTGGCTGGCCCATTGCCACTGCAGTTTGCTGATTTTGCGATCTATGTCGACCGACAAACTTTAGTTCTCCATCGAATTTCCTCGTTCCCGATACGATTCCTTAGATAGAATTATACACATCTATTGGCCCACCTTGCATTTTCAGTTTCGTTTGGTCCTAGCTAAAACTTATATTAGGTCGAGCAAAAAGTTTTTATGCAGTTTTGAACCTGGCACATTCATAATTTCATTCAATAGTCTTTTTTTGAATTTCGAACACAGAATTTAAAGAAACAAAAGACAATTTGGAGCCTGTTCGTTGATATCCAACAATCGAATACTAAGAAAACTTGATTTTATTGGTTTACTTGGATTTAATTCTCGAAAGTGTGATTTTTCTCTTTGGTTTTGCAACAAACATTACTTATTCTTAACATTAAAGTGAGGTTCTATCAATAATCTATGGATACTTCGCCTGAAGTCGTCGCCCAAGCTGTGGCACTTATCCAGGCCGGACACAGCCAAAGAAATGTGAGTGCTCAACTTAATTTAAGTCGATCTGCGGTCCGAAATGTATATCGGAGGTACCTAGAGACTGGCGGCTTTGTTCGTCGCCAAGGAAGGCCACGGTTTCGGGTCACAACTGAAAGGCAGGATCGATTCATCGTGACGACCAGCTTGAGAAATCGTCACCTTACCTCCATTGAGATACAAAACCAACTTCGTGACTTCCACGGAGTATCTGTGAGCGCTCGAACTGTTCGGAGAAGGTTAAAAGAACGCGATATGGTACCACACAAGCCAGCTAATGGCCCCAAACTAACGCGAGCCCACCGAACAGCGCGCCTTCATTTCGCGCGCACTCATTTAAATTGGACTCAGCAGCATTGGAGCCGTGTACTCTTTTCTGATGAGTCTAAAATTGTGTTACAAGGCAATGATGGAAGGAAGAAGGTCTACCGACGTAAGGGAGAGCGTTTCGCACAATGCTGCTTTGAAGAGAGGGTTGCTTATGGCGGTGGCTCATGGACTGTCTGGGGCGGTATATCCGCGAGCGGCAAAACTCAACTTGAGGTTGTTACGGGACCACGGCTGCCAACATTAAATGCTGAAAGGTACATTCGTGAGTGCTTAGAACCTCACGTGATGCCATACGCGGACTATGTGGGCCCAAATTTCCTTTTTATGCATGATAATGCAAGAGCCCATACGGCCGGCATCGTCAGGGAATATCTTCGGGATGTGAACATCACAGTTATGGACTGGCCAGCAAGAATGAACCCTATTGAGCACATGTGGGACGAGCTAAAAAGACGTGTTAGGGCTCGTCAGCCAGTTGCCCAGACGATGCAGGAGTTGAAAACTGCCATAGAAGAGGAATGGGGGAGGATCCCTCAAAATTTCATAGAGCGGTTGATAAACTCTATGCCTAATCGTATGAGAGCTGTGGTAGATGTCCATGGAGGCAACACGCGTTATTAAATTAAACTTTTATTTGATAAAAAATGTTTTTTATTCAAAAATCAACTGCCTTAATCAAGGCGCATACCCGACTTGTTAGGCGTAGCTCCATGTCGTGTGGTATTCTGAATTCAAATTTAAAACAATATGATCGAAAAAGATGGTAAAATGTATCAGGTTTAAAACTGCATCAATAGTTTTTGTTCAATCTAGCAATCATATTTGGGTAGAGGCCATCGAAACCTAAACTCTAAGGTGGGCCAATAGATGTGTCCAGAAGTGTATCAAAGCACAGCATGTCATGTGGTTCTATTGTTCTATATTTTGGAAAATACTGCTCCACGTGCTGGTCAAAGCCGCTATTTGTAATGACCACACCATGTTTGGTTGTAAAATACTTACTATGAGTACTTACTTATATGTATATTCCTACAGCTTCTATTGTTCGAATACAGTTATATTTAATCATATGACCTTAATTGTAAGCCTTATATAATATAAGTACACCTATATTCTATTTATCTATAGTATCAGAAAAATATACCGTGGCTAGGTACTGTTACAAAACGTAGCTCATAAATTCTTATTTGATAACGAAATCCGACTAGTTTTATCACAAAGAATTAGAGCTGTTATCATTATTGTGGTAAAATAATTTTTGCGCCAACAATAAAATGATATGTACTGATAGTGTATCTGTACCTATCTGCAATTATGTGGTAATTGCTCGTACGTGGAGGGTTCCAGTTGTCCTCGTTTGAGAGAGTTACATAACTTAATAATGATAAATTTTAATACTAATACACATAGCGATAAAAATATAGGTATATTGTAATCAAAAACAATATGATTGTCTGGATTTGCCGGAACTATGTGTTATCTTAATATCAGTCCTTTTTGTGACAAAGTGAGAACGAATGAGAAATCAGACAGAACCAGTTTTGTCGCCGTCCTATGTCAACGAGCCGTTGAACGGGACTTGGCACTTGATAAGAAAACAATACGTAAACCAAACAACTTTGTATGGGTTAAGTATTGTAAAAAAAAAATTGGTTGTCTGTAAAGTCGGTTTACGGACGATAATTAAGTGATAACGTCTTAAGAAAACATCGGCCTATGGAGTGGAAGACAGATAGATGCGTCACGTTCGGCTTGTGACTTGTGCTTAGGCTGATCGTGCCTGTCTGTCGCTTGTTCCACGCTCTCGCTTGCACGTTCGGCTCAGGCGGAACGTGACAATGAGTCATGCTTTTTCGTGCGTGCAACCGGCGTTCATTGATTTATAAGACGTTATCACGCCAAAAGATTTTTTGTTTGAGAAAAAATCGTCCTCGAGTAGGACTGATAATGTCTTAAATCCCTACTAGCGTCTGCACATGGACCCGTAACCGAGTTTCGAATCAATCGATCGAAGAACGCAATATCGAATGAACTTTTCGTCGCCACACTGCGTTGCCAATGGATTCTTTGTCGACGAACGGAATATCAAATTAATATTTAAGCGAATCACTGCAATGCGAAGAAAAAGTACGGACGAAGTACATACATACACTCTACACCCGATTGAAATAAAGTGACAGGTGTCCCAGCAATCGATTGAATATGATGGACCCTGATAGAATAAATATGACTGGACGGACGGACTATTAGGTATTTCTTCATACTTTACTGCTTTCATCCCCCGTTCTTCCGAATGCGTACCTATTTAGTGATTTTTTTCCATCGTCTACCCTTATTCATTCCATTGGTGGGATACGGGTTTCCCCTTAATGGAAGCGATTTAGAGCATACTCCACCACGCTGGTCAATTGCGGATTGGCGGAGGCCACTATTTTCCAGCCGCCTAAACGCCACTCGCTTGGCTTTAGGCGAGGAGCTCGAAATAAATTAACCCATCCATGGACAGACTACGGTTGACGTTGCTTGACTTGCGTGTTCGATTAGACTGACACGCGCAACGACATCATCGGGCTCCTCAGTGATTTTTTTAGTAGGTACCTATGTACCTACTTGGTCGTCGATATTGGTGCCTGTTCTATATTCATTCCTTTACATAAATTCATTTGCATCAAACACTTTGACCCTTACGCATTGTTTGCATGTAGGTACACAAAATTCAAGCTTATGAACTTATTATGTGAATGCGGCCAGAAAGAATGCCCCTATCTTTTATTTTAAACTTACTACGTCGTGTGACAGATGCACGTGGGACGCCGACCGTGTGCGGTTACCGTAACCTATAGACGTTTGCAACATGCCCATGGAGATCAGCAACAACTAGAGGTCGCCGATCCGTTTTCTATATTCCTTCGTTTCTTTCAAAGGGATTTGTTATTTGGCTGCGGTATTCTGTGAGGTGGAGGTACTTCCCCAGTCTGGCAGCTAAAAAATACGTTATGCCCTACCTCTCTTTTCGTCAGAGCCTCGTTTGTCGTATGCCTACAAGCTGAGTAGATTACAATTACGCTCCGTACCTCTCTTTTCGCCAGAGCTTCGTTTGTCAGTCAGCAGGGTGCACCGCGTGCAGGTGAAGTTGGCTTTGGTTCAAAGATGTTGATGAACCACTTACATCCCATAATTATATATTTACCTAATAATTACGTATTTAAGTATAGTATCAGTTATCTAGTACCCATAGTTACAGGCTTTGTTAAGTTTGGGACTAGATAGCCGTGTGTAATTTGTCCAGGAATATGTATTTATATATTTTTAAAGCAGACGATTTACTACTGTTTTCCTCTGCAGAATATTTAAAATGAAAATTGCCTTCCTACATTCAAATGTAACAAATGAATCTAATTCACAGGTAATCTCCCTCAGGTTAACGTCGGTTCTACCAGAATATTAATTTAATTGTATCCAAAATAGATCGTGGCCGCAAGTTCAAATGGTGAACGGCCGTGACTGGTAGGTGCGTAAGTGGCAGCAAGTGCTAGCGCACCGATGACATTGTTTTCTCAAAGATACAATAAATCACAATGCTGACAGTCAAACGAGGTTCTCACTATTTTTTTAACTGTCCGACTGGGGAAGTACCACCACCACAGGGGGACTACCGCCGAAGTTGAAGCCGATTACCAACGGATTTTTTGATCGTGAAAATAAATCTTAGTTTTAAGTTAATGACAAACAACTTCAGCTTAGTCAACAGAACTCTATGAATTCTACCAGCTAAGCTAGACACAATTATAGCCAATCTAAGCTAGTTTGATCTTACCAATTAAAATATCCAATGGTAATCTGCTTCAGCTTCGGCGGTAGGGCGCAAGGTTCCACTTCACAGAATACCGCAGCCAAATACACGTAACAATTCCCTTAAAGGTTGTTGTGTTCCTGAGAGGGAGTAAGATCACCAGAAAGAAAGAAAGGACGGAGTAGGTATATAATGTAAGAACGACGCCAACCTTTGGGTACACCCCGGCCACTCCATACAAATATCGAGTCATGAACTACTACATAAACAAAGACGTCTGTGCAGAGCGTGAATGAGCGTGTGTGCGTGCAACGCCATACAAACTGTTCCACATTCGTCTCAGAGGGGAGGTGAGGTCGATACGTGAGAGCGGCAGGGAGTGGACGTACTGCACGTAATGCTATTACTTATACTGTGCTTTGGGCTAAGAAAAAGGATACGAAAGTAAATATATATATATATATATATATATATATATATATATATATATATATATATATATATAAATATATATATATATATATATATATATATATTAAGTATATTAATATATATATATATATATATTAAGTACGAGCTCGATGTACTCGTACGACTTTAATTTCAGACCATGCGATATTGCATTCAGGTAAAAAGGTAATTAGTCTTCAAACCCTTCAGTAAATATACAGATGGAGAAGTCTTGCAGAGGACAGCACCAACTAATCAAACGTTCCTGACCACGACCGCTCAGCCGGGACTGTATATTATATTGCCTAAGAAGAAAATATTATCAGTCATTTTATTAATTAATTTACTAAGAGAAATATTGTCATATGAGCTAAATCGTAAAATATTTTCTTCTTAGGCAATATAATATACAGTATAATATATTGCCTAAGAAGAAAATATTATCAGTCATTTTATTAATTAATTTACTAAGAGAAATATTGTCATATGAGCTAAATCGTAAAATTGCATTGCGATCTAAAAACAAAAAGAAAAAAAAATCTAAGTTTGTAAAATAGCTTAGAGCATACGCTGCTCAACTGCAGGTTGGCGAAGGCCAGTGTTTTCAAGCCGCCTAAAGGCCACTGACTGGGCTTAACGACTATCATCTATACTAATATTATAAAGCTGAAGAGTTCGTTTCTTTGTTTGTTGGAATGCGCTAATCTCAGGAACTACTGGTTCGAATTGAAAAAATATTTTAGTGATAGATAGCCTATATTTCAAGGAAGGCTATAGCACCAATGAAAAATGGGGAAAAAATATTCCTTTTGAGGGCTTACGTTGCGTGCGCTGCGTAAACGGTTGAAGTTACGCATAAATCATGTAAGATGGAATTGTTCCTTCTTCAAGTTCTAAAAAAAAGTACGCGACAGCATATGTCTATCTTTTAAAATTAACTCACTATAACCTTTTTTATGGTAATCAAATTTGTTTGTAATTAATGCATTATTTGCAAACAAATTTGAAAGCTGGTATGAAATTAGTAGGTACCTACATAAATTATTCACCATAAGTTTTTTTCTTAATTATACGGTTATGTTAAGTACTTGATTTCCTATGCTCTTACCACGATAACTGATATTCACGCGGACGAAGTCGCGGGCAACAGCTAGTCTGTGATAAAAGTCAGGACCGACAGCTTAACGTGCCATTCTAAGCACGGAGGAAACCGAGATAAATAAACCCATCCATGCATAGGCTATTGTCGACGTTGCTTAACTTGCGTGTTCGATTACACTGACACGCACAACGACGCCATCGAGCTCCGAATGCTGTAAAATAGCTACCCCCATAGATGCTACGTGAATTCTCATTACACACGAAAACAGTTGAAAATGATGCTATAACTTTAAATGTTTGTAATTATAATAAATTATTGTAGTTAGTTAGGTACAGCAATAAGCAATGAACGGAAACGTATATTAATGTGCATTTTAATAATTAATGAGCGTCGATCACACAATACAATAGAGGAACGCGTACTTGAATGAAAGATTTGATACTCAAAATATACACAAAAAACATATTTGCATTTCCAGAAATCATCAGCAGAGAGAGAAATACAATTGCTTGTTTGTACTATTTCATATTCTGTAACAGTACCTAGAAATAGTATTATATAGATATTTAGGCCTCTTCATTACGTACACAAAAGCATAGTAAGTAATAGTGCATACGCAACAAAAGGTTGTGTATTTTACAGAAGTGCCTCAAAGTGCTACCAGTGTCTACGTGCTGTTTGATCATACACTTGTCACAAGAGTTGGCGCATTAGGCAAAATAATTTTAGGAATACTACTAAGTATTACCGGGGTTCCAGAACTTTTTCAGCCCCCGGCGCCCTAGCTAATAGTCGAAATAGTTCCTAGTAGTCGAAATAGTTCAATTTCCGGAGAATGGTAAACTCTTTGTTTGTTACCGTGCACCAGGGCGTTGCAGCGCAGTTTAGGTACCTGTACTATTATATAGGCGTAACTAGCTCATCACCATGTTTAGAGCCACCGTCAAACAAATGAGGGTCGGGCAAAAGATCGGTTGGACATATGGTACTCGACTGGGGAAGTACTTCCAACTGACAGCACACCGCAGCAGAGTAAGAATGTACTTGATGATTGTTGTATGATATGGCTACGGTAAGCGCTTATTTCTAGATTTACTGTGCCTATGTGTATAACATATTAGGTTGGGGAAAAAGTCTTTTCGTATTTTATATGAAAATTCAAAACATGTTTTAATAAAGTTTATTTACATTTAACTAAAGTATGTAGGTGCCATTTTGTTCGATAACTTTTTGCCATCTTGTAGGTAGAGACATGATCCCATTACTATAGAAAATTTGGGACTTCTGTTCAAAAAACCACGACAAGTGGTTTTGGCAGTCTTCTCGTGATGTTAACCTGACAATGCCTAAAGAATTCTGAAGAGACCGAAACAGGTGGAAATCAGAAGGTGCAAGGTCAGGACTATACGGCGGATGCATTAACACCTCCCAGTCAAACTCTCTTAATTTTTGCTGAGTGGCTAAAGATGTGTGAGGTCTAGCGTTATCATGATGAAAAATCACACCCCTTCTGTTAATTAATTCCGGCCGCTTTCTCTCAACTTTTTGCTTTAATCTCATTAGTTGTTCACAGTAGAGTTCAGAATCGATAGTCCTGCCTGGCGGTAACAGCTCATAATGAATAATGCCCTTCCAATCCCACCATACACACAGCATCACCTTGTTGCGGGTTAACCCGGGTTTTGCCAGAGTCTGTGAAGCCTGACCGGCCTTTGACCACGACCTTTTTCGCACGTTCTTGTCGTACGTGATCCACTTTTCATCACCAGTTATAAGCTTCTTCAAAAACGGTTCACTTTCATTACGTCGTAGAAAAGAATCGCAAATGAGTACACGGTTCATTAAGTTCCTTTCAGTGAGATCGTGAGGGACCCAAATATCGAGCTTTTTAATGTACCCCGCTTTTTTCAAATGCGCCAAAACTGTTTTGTGGTCAATTCCTAATTCTTCAGCTACGTCGTAACTACTGATATGCCGATCTTGCTCCACTTTTTCAAAAATGGCATCCATTTTATCCGTAACAGGGCGACCAGAGCGACGTGCATCTTTCACATCAAAATTTCCGGATTGAAAACGCTTAAACCAAATTTGTGCTACTCTCACAGACACTGCACTAGGTCCATAAACGTCACAAATTTTTTTCGCAGCTTGCGTTGAATTTTTACCTTTTTTGTAGTAAAATTTTAAAATGTATCGAATTTCTTCATTAGATTCACTCATCTTGACAGTAAAAAAAACAAATGAAAATCACACATTTACCTAATTTGAATTTGGAATTATCTTTTTTAAAATTTAAACTTTTTAAAGATATCAAAACCTGCTAGATACAAATGGTATAACCAAAGAGATTTTATTACAAGTTCATACATACTATAATGCGAAAAGACTTTTTCCCCGACCTATTATAAGTGATGTGGAGTGACAGATGAGAATGACGCTGTGCACGTAGTCGAGTACTGGTGCCACAAATCTAATTTACAAGAGGACAATCGTCATCGACACGATAAAAAGAAGTGGAGTGTAGTTCATACGTGCAGTTGAAGTACTTAAATTGGACCCTGTTATGCAGAATAAATCCAACCGACATTTTGTTACTTTTAAGTTAAAGCTATTTAAAGTTTAATAGGAGTAAAAATATAATGCAGGATAAGTTTTAGGAAGCATATGCATATGTCATCAAACTGGTAGAATCTGTTGCGAATATATAAAACTCGATTTGAAGTTTGTCCCTATGTACCGACCTTCATTGATACATATCAAGTTTGCAAAAGTGACTACCCAGGAAAATTGGTTAGAAAAAGCAAAATCTAATAAGTTATTTCCCTCAGATATCTTGCCTGATATATCCAAGAACACAGAAGAATTGCCTATATATATACGTGAAGCATTAACCTCACATACCAAATCGTTACTATGGGAAGCGAAGCAGAAACTAAAAGATACCTACAGATACATTTGGTGCAAAAAAGGAATCATCAGAGTACGTAAAGAGGAAAAGGAGAATAGTATAATAATCAGGTCGGAAGGCGATATCAATAAGCTAATAGGGTAATTGCACTCACACATACTTTTTTATAGATGTACCTAACAATATTTTCGTAAATAAAAATGGCTACGTTACTCGATACTGATATCATAAATGAACTCACTGATTGTACAAACATAAATGATTTCCTAACATTTATACCTACTAAATTAATTAACCTTTTGTGCATGCATATAAATATCAGATCCATGATAAAAAACTTTTCCGCTCTCGAACATTACATTCACACGAGCAATGTCTGTGTAGATGTTATTGTAATAACTGAAGCTAACATCACCGAGTCGATAAGCTGCTTATATAATATAAATGGCTATCATATGTACACTAAATTACGAAAAAATCAGAAAGGCGGAGGTATAATAATATACATAAATAACAAACATAAAACTTCGCCAATAAATATAACATCACAGCACTTTGAATGTTTAATGCTAAACATTAACACATCTAAAAAGTACTCCGCAACTGTTTGTGGCATATACCGTCCGCCAAGTACTAGTAAGCACCTATTTATCGAGGAACTGAGCAATGTAATTAACAGTAAAATACAAACACAGCATGACTTAACGATACTCGGTGATGTTAACATAGATCTGAAGAAAGACTCCCCTGTAACAAATAAATACCGCAGCATGTTATGTAATTACGGGCTTCTGTGCGGGATCTCGAATTACACTCGTATCGAAACTTGTGACAATAAAATAAGCAAAACTTGTATAGATCACATTTTTACGAGATCACGCACACAAGATCTGTACACAGCCGCGTTAGCTACAGTACTGGCCGACCATCGCGCAGTTGTTCTAGCAAGCATTGGTCCGCCGGTGCATACTATACAGGATGCGATCATTTATAAACATTATGACAATACAAAATTAGGTAAATTGCTTGGTGAAGTGGACTGGCAGAGCGCGTGTAATAATACATGCCCTTTAGAAATATATAAGTATATATCCGATAATGTCAATGACTGTTATAAAAAATCTGAAATAATCAAAAAAATTAAAACAAATTTAAAAAACGATAAAAATAAATGGATTAATAAAAAAACTATGTACGCGTGCAATTATAGAGATAAATTGTTTAAAGAATGGTTACAAGATACTAGTAATTTAATAATAAAAACAAAATATAATAAAGCAAGAAATTACGCCAACAAATTAATACAGAAAACAAAAAATGAATACATTAAAAATGAAATTATAATCAATAAAAAAGACCCAAGGCACTTGTGGCAGTTATTGAACTCAATCACAGGGAGAATAAAACAGAGTGTAGATAATGTAATTATAAGTTCGTTCAGCAAACCGGGAATATCTAATACTGACATTGCGAATAGATTTGCAAATTCATTTAATAATAATGTGAAACACAGTACACAAAAGTGTCACAGCCGCTTACTAGATTGTAGTAGCTATAGCACCCCAGCTAATGTCACTATGCGGTTCCGGAGCGCAGCGGCCTATAATTTAAATAAAATAATTAAAGAACTTAATCATAAGAAATCACCGGGCGTGGACAAAATAAGGACAATAGAAATTAAATATATATTTGATAGCATTGCTCCACTATTAGCAAAATTTATTAACTTGTGTATAAGTACAGGTAAATACCCAGACGACCTCAAAACTGGAATCGTTAGACCGGTGCATAAAAAAGGCTGCAAAAGTAATCATGAAAATTATAGACCAATTACTATCCTACCAACAATTAATAAAATAGTAGAAAAATATATTACTAGGCAGATACAACATTTCTATAAGGTGAATAATATACTAACCGACTCTCAGTATGGATTCCAACCTGGAAAAAACACTACACAGCTGTTGTCAAAATTTACCGATTCTATATTTCAACACCTTAATAATAAAATGCAGGTACTAGTCATATTTATTGATTACAGCAGAGCATTTGATACACTTTGTCATGATGTATTGCTAGATGGTTTGAACGAATGTGGAGTTCGAGGGAATGTATGGAAATGGTGCCAGGAGTATTTACACCGTAGATCATATCGAGTCAAAGTGGGAGATACTCTGAGTGACCAAATTTTTGTCACTGAAGGTACAGCGCAGGGCTCGGTGATCGGTCCTCTACACTACCTCACCTACGTAAATACTCTTCCAAACGTAATACATCATGGCGAAATTTATCAATTTGCGGATGACACTTGCTTGCTAATAGCAGATAAGGATATAAGTTCAGCAGTGCAACGTCTCCAAGATGACTTTAATAATCTGCTAAAATGGTCGCATGACGCTGGCCTAAAAATCAATACAGATAAAACCAAACTGATGCACTTGAGCTCAAGTCAAAATAGACAATCTAACCAACTTAATCTTATTGCTCATGATCACAAATGCTTTCACGATAATAAAAATGTATGTGACTGCTCCCCCATAGAATTAGTTAGCAAACATACCTATTTAGGCCTAATTATTGATGACAGAATGAAATGGACCGATCACATAAGCCATGTGTGTACCAAATTAAGGTCAATATTAGCCAATTTTTCTATTATAAAATATAAAATTCCATATTACACTGCCTTATCCTTGTACAAAGCGTTAGGTGAGTCGATCATTTCATATGGGTTGAGTAGTTATGGTCGCACATTCAAATCACATCTGAATAGAATATACGAATTACAATTGAGAATTTTAAAATTGATAGTGCCATTCAAAATAAAACAAAAATTCAAAGATAATAATGAAGGTCTATTTTATCACTGCAATTTAATGCCTATATATGATAAAATTAAGTATACGCTTTTGGTTGAACAGTTTCACAATTTTCCAAAACCAGAACAAAAAAATACTACCAAGAATATAATGACGAGAAACGCCTCAAACCCCAAACTATGCTTACCGCGATTTAATAATTTATATGGCAAAAATATGCTGTCATACAAAGTGCCTTTTTTGATTAATCAATTACCGAATAGTCTAAAAAATGTAATTAACGAAAAAAACATTAAATTTAAATTAAAAAACTATTATATAAATAATCTGAATGAATAAATAATGTAAAATGTATAAAAACTAACAACAGACCACAAACCAAACCGACCTACACCTAGTTTGCATTATTAACTACGCAAAATAAAGCAACACTCTGTACATGCAACCGTCATCAACTTATCAACAGACCCCTCACACGCACACACACCAGTACTCTGTTCCTACCTGTAGTTTTACTCGCCTATGGAGAAAGATGTTTGCCTACCGACTTGATTGTTTGTATTTATATGGTTTACCTACATGTTAATATACTGATGTTACCTCAATTGTTGTATTGACCGGCGATGAAGACCAGTATAGGGAAAAACTTAATTTAAGTTTATATTATACTGGAAAAATGTATTGAGATGTTTATATTATAAAGATTGTAATAAATAAATAAAATAAAAATAAAAAATATCTCTCAATCTGGCGTAGTTTGTCGGTTGGATCTATTTTGCATAACACGGTCCAATTATACAAGGTTGGTGACATAAAAATAAACAAAAAATTATATAAAATTACTGTATTTAATTTTACAAAAGCGATAAATGTAAAATTACAAAAATAATAATCCTAGATAAGGCACATTTATTTATACTCTTAAAACTACGCTAATCCAATTAGAGATTCAGATATTCGTTTTATTACTTGAAACGTTATAAATAATACGAATAAACTAAAACGATGGCATGTTTCGAGAAGCGGAAATAGATTCTAACCTCTTCTAGAACCGTGTAAACTCTTTGTACTGGAAAAACTTGAAAGTGCACCTCTCCTATATTTTGGAAGGTTTAAATGTTGAGACTTAATAGTCCTTAGACTTAATAACCGTTTTGGACATTTTTGAAAGAATATTTAATAATATTCTTACAAAAATGTCCAAAACGGTTGAGCAGTTATTACCAGCGCGCTCAACCTAAATAAGCGATGATCAGAGATCGGATAGGCGGCGCATGCTTGCATAGTATGGATAATTGGATATGCCTTCAAAAATATAAACATCCGACAATGTAGGCCGAGTACAGTGTATCATATAATGACCCTATTCTATGTTGTCCAGATACTAGAACGTTTCGATGACTATCTATGAGACCATCGATGCCTACAATGAACACTACGCCAACTCAAAACATACACATCCAGATACACACCGCTAATACGAGTTATACTTGTCTTCGTTTTTAGGGTTCCGTACCTCAAAAGGAAAAACGGAACCCTTATAAGATCACTTTGTTGTCCGTCTGTCTGTCAAGACCCTTTATCTCGAGAATGCGTGGAGGTATCAAGCTGAAATTTGAACTGTATACTCAGGTCTACGGTCCCATGAAGTCGTAAAAAAATCAAACTTCTAAGTTTACGTAAAAAAAAGTTACGGCAGTTTATTCAGCAAAAAAACGCAGATTTCGACACATTTTCAAAGGAATCAAAATCTATAGGGTACTTCCCGTTGACCTAGAACTATGAAATTTGGCAAGTAACATCGTTATAGACTACAAGTACAGGAATAAATCTCAAAACTATACATTTGTAATTAAATATTAAAAAATGAAATTTCGACCTCCTATAAAAAAATATAGACCCCATATTTTTTTATAGGAGGTCGAAATTTCAAATCGAAGCTACTAGTTCAAATGGGATATCATATGAAAGGGTTCGATGTGCACATTGCAAAATATATTTTATTTATTTTTTCCGAAACATTATTTCTTATTTATAATGAAAAATATCAAATTTATAAAGATCTTACGTACGGAACCCTCGATGGGCGAGTCCGAATCGCACTTGGCCGGTTTTTTTATAAATAAAATTCAGGTAGCATTATAATTACCGAAGTAATGAATCGATATAGATAAAAAAAGAAAATTATCGAAAATTTAGTTGGCGTAGTGTTCGTTGGAGGCATCGCCATGATGTCTATGAAAATTGTCCAAGGAAATAAATTTCGTTGCACAAATTCAAATGTTCACCGACAGATTTATTTATAAGAATGTTAATGAATGAATGAATTAATTAAAAAAATAAGGCATACCTATAGCAAACAATGATATCGTCTATTCAATCTCTGGTAATTCTCTGGTAAACGATAGTAAATTATAACTGTGTTAAATATCTATAGATACCTATACTGATAGGGTTCTACTGGAAGCCAGAATGCCGCTCATCCGCATGACACGTTTTGGCACATGGAGATATAGGTACATAATTTATACTTAAGATATTAAACAAGACTTATTGTTAACCAATAGATACCTATAGTACAGTTGTAGACGCGATAATAATAATCTCAATAATTTATGATCAATTTGGACGGACACAGGTAAAGATAAAAATAATGTGCCAGTTATAATTAGGCGTATCAGTGAAGTATATTTGCTATCGTAAAATATTAAATTGATCTACAAAAAAAAAACCTGATGTGCACATCAAATTAATCTGATCGCACATTAAATTCTGCATTTGATGTGCAAAATATGTTAGGTTAGGTTTGCAATGGATTTATTTGATGTTACTTTAAATAGTATCCTTTGCTATCAATCATTAAGTTTAAAACAAACACTCTACTTTTTTCAGTAGGTAAATATGTGTGACCAAAGAGAATAGAAATAAAACTAAATTTATTAGTAGTAGCAACATTGACTTTTTCTTCACAAGGCGTTTAGGGTTACCCTGTGCAAACCGTTCTTGCACAGAAAGTGGCGCCCCTATAATTGTCTATTCTTTTGTGTCACATTGCAAACTGTGGTCGCCGAAAGAATGCGCTTTAGACAGCCAGTTAGATTTGTATGACCTGAGAAGAACTCACATGTTGTGAATTTATAAGACTTGTGAACTTGTGAATTTATGTTACATATCGAAATTATGTGGCTTACTTGCTCACATTTTGAAGTGATCATTCCGGCTAATTTGGATATATAGTAACACGCGTCTGGTAAATTCACAACATGAAACTTTTTGCAATTTGGTACGGCTTGGAAATGTTAACATGTTCGAATGTGACCAAAAAACTCGCGCTAAGCACTCTGTATCTATCACACGTTCTGCATCTTAGTAGATACAGAACGTGTGATACACCTGCCGTCAGGATCGCATTGTTTCGTTGGCCGCACTGTAGTTGATAACTATTATCAACTGTCAAAACAGCAATTATCTATGTAAAATAGACTACAAAAATAAGTTATGACGTTACTCTTTTAGCCTACTCATATGACATTATTTTACATGTATTTAAAATTTGTAATAGGTGTAAAGACCTAGATGAGTGAAATTTACACAGATGATTTAGGATATCTGTAATTATGATACAGTCAACCAACCTATTATATGAATTTTCTTAACGAATTACTGGTTTTTTTTGACAGACATATCTTTAATATAAATTAAAATGCTAATAAAACATCAATGTTAAAAAATTTAGGTACATATTAAATACTGGTAAACTATAATAAAGCCATGTACTCCTATGTATTTACTTGGTTTGTTTGTTAATGTTCTTAACTAATGTAATTATCTAAACTATCCATAAATAAGTAAATTAAGTAGATTAAACTAAATTGTACAATTCGTGATATTATTTTGCGGAATCTTTAAATAATAAAATGGTCATTCTTTGAAATATATGTTTACGACGATTAAGACCAACCAACACCGCCACCGCCTCTTGCTATCGCTTACACTGTAGCATAGTACAATGAAACAAGGTATTCATTCTCTTTTCATGTATTAGGAAGACTATATTACGAGTTTGGTTGTTAAAATTTCAACATCTTGCATATAAAATACAGCGGATGACGTGTTCTAGTTCCAATCAAGTGACTTACATGCCACGGGAAGAATATATCTTGGTTTATTGGTAAGAAGCGCTATATTTTAGACCTTAAGAGTATAATATATTGGAACCATTTAAGATAGACCGGTTTAAATAAATTTATAAAGGTTGGTCAACGCCATGAGACCGGAAAATTGGTCGTTACTAGCAAGGTAATGCTGTTAACGGGCAACAACACGGCGATTTTTTTTTATTTTATACAAAGTTAGTATATTACTTACTAATAAAATTAATGAAAATACAATTCATAAAAAAATATATTCATATAAATTGACTGATAACACATTGAAAAAAAAATGATTACAATTCGTAAAATCATTATGAAAGAGTTTCTATTTATTTAATATCACTTTATGCCATAAAAACAATTATAATATAGGTAGCGAATTTCTGATTCTTCCTGTGATACTTATTTATATGTTGGAAAAAATCCTTACGTCGATTAAGGTCTATCTAAGGAAAATTACCTAAGGCTAATTTCAAAGACTAAAAATAAAATTTGTCGATTTTAAAAAATGCCCATATATTATTTTGTCAAGACGTCAAAAAATCTATAGAAAATTGAAGTATAAATAAATATTTTGCTTTTGTTTCAATTGCAGTCCATTTGTCTTAAGTGCCTAGGGAAACTAGGGAAACCACCAAGGTTTCCTTGGGAAATAAGAAAAATGTTTGTTTGTATATTTCAGGCTTCAATCATTTCTATGACCAAAGACTTCGTTCGTCGTTTGTTTATAAGGGACGCTGTATTGAGTATTTAAATTAGTATTTATATTATTTTACATTTTTGTAATTTTTAGTTCTATTCAATTACGCCGTCATTTTTATTTTCAGTCTAATATCAAGTTAGAAATTTTGAAATGTCGACATTCTTAAATTTATATTTCTCCAATTTTATTTCTTATAAATATTTACGTTCTAGTCATTTTTATGCCTCGTGATTTTTCTTATAGACCTTAGTGTCGTGACACATCTACGGAACGTACGGCGCCGAACATTCGATTGAATACGATCGCAGTGTTTTTGAAGTCCCCTATGACACATCAGCCGAAATTACGCCGCGTTCGGCGTAGCGCCGAACCTTCTTTCTGGCGTTTATTTCAGCAAAAACGCATTCAATGTATTTTGCATAGCAAGCGACACATCACGCTACGCGTGACGCGACCGAATGTTCGGCGCGCGTAGTTGAACGTTCGGCGTGTGCTTCTCGCGGCACGACGACAAGCGAAGAGCGGCAACGTCACTCTCCGTTTGTCGCCGTGCGCCGTGCCGTTCTTGCGACATGCTATTTGATGGTGTACAGTGGCGGGCTGGCTGGTGTAGGTACGTCACAATCGCAAACCGACGACGACGCCACTTCGACTTCGACGACGATAATTTTCCGTTGCGTAGCGCGCTGAACAAGACGCCGCGTTCTTAGCGTTTGGTTTTTCATACCAACGGAATATTATGACTGAAACTTTAGCCGCTGAACCATCGACGCCGTACGTTTCGCAGATGTGTCGCGACACTTAGTCGACGAAAGGCTAACAACAGAAATGTGAAAATTGGGAATAGGTGTATGAAAAAAAATCGAGAATCCGCGGGTAGAAGCGAATCTAAAATAAAGATGTAGCCTCATTCCTACTTATAGAGCCAAAAAATAAAATCCAGGACACGACTCCAGCTTTTTTTACTAGCAATGCTGCCATTTTACATACAATATGGCGGCCGCCACAAAATAGCGATTTATAATTTTCATAATAATTCTTATAATATATGTATCCTTTTTTTTAATATTAAGTAATAAACGCTTGTCTCAAAAAAAAATTTTTTTTGTTTATGTTCTTGTTTAAATGTGTTGTTGTATGTGTGTTAGTGTTGCATGTAGGCATAAACATAGCTGCAGAACAGAACCATTGAGATTAACATGTTTGTTTAAAAGTTAATATTCGTTTGGAATGGAAACAAAGCACAATTGAAAATGTTATTGTAACTAACGAGCATTGCTTTACGGTCGTCATTCTTCACACGTCATTTTCAACTTATCCATGTAGAAAAGATTAAAATTATAACAGAATGTTTTTACGACTAATAAAGTTTCATTTTCGCATTTTTGTCGGAGATTATAATATGTTATGCGTACTCCACAAATATTGCATACAATATGTTTATACAGACTGTGTGTCCACTTCTTCCCCGTAGTCCAGGTCGTCGTAACTCAAGTCATCGTCCATGATGAGACTCGGGGAGCCCTTACCACTGGGACACGCCAAACATCTGCAATAAAAAAATCGCAAAATGAGTATTTATTTAGTAGTATAATACTTAATGGGTAGATGGCGCCATACTGCGACTTCACAGCAGTAAAATATAAACTGCAAAAATTCGTCACCAACACAAACATTCCTGGTAGCTCAGTTGAAAGAGCCCTCGACCGGTTATCGAGAGGTTGCGGGTTCAAATCCCACCTAGGCAGGGGAGGTGAATTTTTCCATTTTTCATATATTTATAATATGTAATTCTAACAGAAAGTGCAATATTTTTGTACTTTCTTACTGTATTTAATTTATTTCCTTCAAGCCTTGTAACTGCAGTGCAGTCATCTGTGTCGCCAATAGGCTATTTTCCAATGTTTAAAAATTGTATAAATTATTTAACAATATCGTAAAATACACAAAACTATAAAGATCTGCAAACTTTCATTCTAATATCTTCAGTCAGACTTTTTTTAGCGTCGATCAAAGTTTGGCGGGAAAGTCCATTTTAAAAGTATGAAATTATTAAAAAAATATATTTCCATTGGAGAAGCAATAAAAAATGCTACAACTTTTATTATGATACTAATCACATAAACGTAATATTTAACATAGCTATCGTAGAAAATTCTGATTTGATGCATACAAAATAACAAACCTGTGACGTCATAATTCGGTAGTCTTTTGTATGGAGCGTTTTGGGGCAGTCTAAAAATTGTGATTTTCAAATTACCATATCTCGAGAGATTTTTGTGCTATCGAAGTAATTCTTTCACCTATGGTTATATTATGGAGACGTCCCTACATATCAAACAGAAAAAAATGTTAGTCAAATAGCCTATTATGGAAAAATACTGCGACATTATAAAACATACGACACAATACCACACCATTACTACTAGTATTCAAATTCAGTACATTTAACGCCGCATAATGATCAGATCTACACCTGGAAGACATCTGATACGTCTCCAGTTGATAATATTTATGCAAATGAGAGACGACTCACCGCGCAGGTGTGGTTTATATGAATTAACTTACAGCGTGTCTTAACTTCAATGAACACATATTTATAAATTATAATAGACTAGCGAATTCTTGAACTTCTTTGGCGTGTTTAGTTTCGTAAAGACCAGATGATTGATTCCAAAAATAATAAAAATCTTTATTGCAGCTATAAATTTCCATAGATAGTTAATATTTTTATTGGTTTGCTGTTACACTTTTTACTTAAACTAAAGAAAGTACCTACACATAATTAAAAAATATAAAATACAATAAGATAATAAAGAATTAAAATAATAATAATTAAGTCATTTAAAATAATAATAAATATACCAACACTCATCAAATTCAAATATTACTAATGAAGTAAGTATTTATTTGATTAGTAATATTTCAGCAGTAGAAATTACTAAGAGTCACTTAAGGTTCTCGCACCGAAATGTCAATGACAATAATAATAACTGAAATGTTAAAGCCAATGACAAAAATCTACTTAGGTTAGCTTAGTCAATCAAGCTTGCTCTAGAGCTCTATTGACTAAGCTAACCTAAGTAGATTTTAGACTTTAGCTCAGCTGAAGCAGCTCAAGCTCTTAGCAGCTCAACCCTAAGGTTTCTACCAGCTGAGCTAAACACAATACTCTAAACTAAGTTGAAGTTTGATTTTCGTAAAAAAAAATCCAATGGTAATCGGATTCAGCTACAGCGTTAGAGCTCCAGATATTAGAATTTGTAAAGAATATATTATAGATGACTTGAGCATTAGGGTAGTTGTACCTTGGTCAAACTAACTATCAGCCATGTATAGCATCGTTGTTATTAGCTGTTAAAAAAAACATTTTGTATAAACAATGTACTTTATTCCGAGCTGGCGGCACTGTTTTAGACTACACGACAAGCTGGGTGGAGTGTATTTTTCTTTTTTTTTATATTAGCTCAGCATATTGGCTCCGCCTCGCCTGATGGTAAGCGAAGAGAGGAGCCCCGCCCCAATCGCATCGGCAACGGACAAGACACCTTGATGTCTTGTCAGTTAACGCTGCCATGTTGGCAGGAGTAGTTAACATTATGAAAAATATTTTCACACAAGCAATCTAAGTGTTAATTACACTACGCTAGCGCATTTAGACAGTCTCAATGCCTCGTAGTGTAAATAAGCGTTATAGCCTATTTTCTTGTACCTCGAACGGCGTCAGACAAGCAAATCATACCGTAGTTACTGTAGCCTATAGAAGCTTGTAATACAAGGTGCATTGCACGTAGGTACCCTAGCTGCTAACGCAGCATCTCATTACGTCTAGTAATCACACTCACTCGCAGGAACATAACAGTCCTCGAGAATATTGTTATTTGGCTGCTATAACGAGTACAATGAATGAATGAAACATTTATTTGTATCTCCAACACAAACATAATTAGTTACTGTAAATCTTATAATTATTTATAAGCTTAAGTGAAATTAAGTGTAAAAAAAGACAAAAATAATCATAATGAGTGCCGCAGTAATACTTGAAAACGACTATAGCTCAGCTACATGTTTTGTTCTAACGAGCAAAACGTGCAGGTGCTTTCGCAATCGGATTTTTTCGCCAGAGTCTCATTAGCTACTGGCATGGTGCGCCACTTGCAAGTGAGGTAGGCACTGGCTTTAAAAATCAAAAAGTGAGGCACTCACAACCCAAACAAATCACAGCCCGTACGTAACATAGGTTGACAGTATAAACAAGGCCACCATGGAACATTCAAATATATACATATGGAAGCATCAGAGAATACGTAAGATAAAACAGACGCTTTCATCTCACGCAATACGATAAACAGAATATTTAAAGCATATTGTTTTGGTTACCGCAAGTGTAGACTATTTTCGTACACGTATCGGGTTATGATTCTCGCCTCAAATGCAAAATATACATTCGATTCCTAAACATGATCAAGGACGCTAGAAAAATGGGAATACCATTTCAAGAAAAAAAAAAGAACTGACCTAAACGAAAATTTCATTGCTTATTTTTTACGGCAGTTGAGCTTCACTTGACTAGCCATCTCTTTAGGCTTTTAATGTCTTATTTGCCATATTGCTGTCTCTCACATTATTAAGAAGGGAAGTCAAATTCCAAAAGTTTCTTACTCCTACTAATTTCTTCTGATTAAATTCGTTGTGAGTTCCAAGGAAGCCGTAGTTTTACCCCCGGGACTGCAATGGACTTCACTGTTTATTGCCTTTTTTGGTGGTCGCCGCTGTTAATCCTGACTACACTGGAGACACAGTTGTGGGAATGTGTGGAGGGTGTGACGTGATGATTGTGTAGTCGATGTGAACTAAATAAACTTTCTTGGGAAGTGAAATTTGACGAAAAATATTCCGCCGAAAGGGCAGTTCATCCAATTAAATACACATTATTAAGGATAACTCATTATAAGAATAATTATAGATAAACTAATTATAAGACCTTGCTTGATGAAATTTAAATGGGCCAACAAGAGAACCACTAGCTATCAAATCGTCACAATCGATTCACAAAGAAAAAAGTTCTGTGGTAACGAATATGAAAAGATTACAGTCGGATTGACAACACCCTTTTTTAAAGTCGGTTAAAAATAGCAGACTTTACAAGATCGATATCGCGCGACTGGTACCTGTTGTAGAGGCATAGTTTGGAATACGAGTAAGATAAAATACGAATAAAAATACCCTTGTAGTGTATTCGATAAACCAAATGCATATGTTTTCATATGTAATTATATTTAGACAGTATACTAAGCCTTGCCAGATGAAAAAATCACATCCACCACCTAATCGAATTAAATTATTATTTTAATCATTCCGAAATTTCGCTTGAAATTTTGAAATTTCACTTCATAGTAGACCTCCTAGATTATTGTTTGTGTTTTGACTCAACATTGTCTATATAGAGTCAGAGCCAACCTCACATGGATGTGGTGCTGAATTAGTCTTAAAATCTTTCCCGGCATGTAAATATTGTATGAGAAACTTTGTTATGTACCCTTGGTACTGTTATATTACATAAACCGGTGATGTTTGTGCAATGGAAATGAAATGTGCATGCGTGCGGTGTAATGTTACTTATGCTGTTGTGTTCCAGGTTTGAATGAGTGAATGAGAAATTACACGTTAAAATTGACGGTTTGCTGTTTGTTAGCATTAAAAAAAGTAGGCACTAAATATTATAGGGTATACTTATTATAGTACGGATACCCCAATGCTTGAAACTCTTCAACTAGTGCGTCCTCACTGCTATGATCTACGGTGCAGAGACTTGGACACTGACACAAGCTTAATGTCGCACTGCGAGCTATGGAGAGAGCTATGCTCGGAATTTCGCTCAGAGAGGAAATCAGACGAATAACCAAAGTTGTCGACACAGCAAATCAACAAACTGAAGTGATAGTGGAGTGGTGCCGTATGTCGCAATGAAGCGTGAACCAATAATGTCAAAAAACCGGGTGGATGCAGAAAGCGGTGGATCGCATATGGCAGATAGCCTGATAATTCTGATGATGAATTATTATTCAACAGTGGATAGACAGGCTGATAATTCTGATGAAGAATTATTATTATAGTACTGCTTTCACAAGCATTTTTTAGTTCAGAGGGCAATTCTCATAAATAAAATTTAGTCAAAATTCAGTTTCGATCTACTCTTGAACTCATAAATGTCACATTTGGTATTCTCTTATCACAACATATTCTACTAATAACAAGGATTGATATTAATTAATTCATGAAATCAAGTATATAATTTTAGGTAAATTTATAATTCAATCTCGATTCGATTGTAAAAAAAAAGACAATTGACATTCTGGTGTCTGTAATCAAATCTTCTATTTTCCAGTATAAGCTGATGCTTATACTGGAAAATAGAAGAAAAATAGAAATTTGACACTCTCGATGCTTATACTATGATTAGTATAAGCATCGAGAGTGTCAAATTTCAGCACTATCGGAGTGCTGAAATTTGACGCTCGATGCTTATAGCTAAATGTCGTTATTTGTAATCATAATCAAATATGGCGGCCGTCACAAAATAACGATTTATAATTTCCTCCCTTATCATAGGGGTTCACCCCTATGATAAGGGGTTCACCCCTATGATAAGGGCATAAAATGAAAATGCTTGATGAGTTTTTACTTCTTTTTTCCCATAGTTTAGGAAGCCACTGGACTATAGATTATTTTCTTATATGGGAATCAAACACACTAAGCTTTGTGTACAAAGTAGCTACTTTAACGAATCAGTCTATAAAAATGTCAACCTAAGGTAATTTAAATATAAATTTACCTGCTTTCGTTGATGCCGTAATATAAGCATTTCTCCCCGACGCACTCGCAGCATCCGTCGTGGAACCACCTGAAACGTTTAGATAAGGTAACATTAAAAACTATACAAGTAATTAGCTTGCGATCGCGATTTCGTACGTGCGTAACCCGGTAACCCGTATTTACAAAAATCCTTTCTTAGCCTACGTGATAATATCTACCTGCATGCAAAATTTCAACCAGTTCCGTTCCGTTCTGTGGTTTGAGCTGTGCGTAGATAGATTTACCAATAACGGTTGCCTTTTATAGATACAAAAGAACATAGTGGAGTGTCAATGTGTCAGCTAAGAATACGTCTTACCATAAATTACTTCACACGAATTTCATGATTTATTGACCCCTCCCCCCGTCCTTGTCACAGCTAGTCACATTTGTGAGACTCCCCCCTCCCTAGTGCGACGTCACATCGCTTGCAAATTTACATCTAGAGTTGCAAATGTTTTTGAGTTTTTCGTTAATAGTTCAAAGTTCGTATTTTAACACTCAGATTAAATAGATTTTGAAATGTCACGTCACGCAATTTAGGACCCCCACCCACCCCCTTGTCACACAATAGCACACTTCATCGACCCCCACCCTCCCCCTTAACGTGTGACGTAATTTATGGATTGCTCGTTACGTTGTTCCTTTTATTTTTGTATAGTTCTTATGCCGTACGTAATAAGAGTTAATCGAACTGCAAGTCACAATGCGATTGTACTCTCAAGCATTATTTGCTCTTACTCTTAGCTATACAATAATAATAGTATGGAGTGTTCATTGTTGGTTTTCCAACAAGGAGAAATTTGCAATAGTAATGATATGTATGTAAAGTAGGATAAATAAAATATATAATGCTATAGATCTAACCGCAAGCTGTTGGCGCCCATTGAGCGGCAGGAAGCGCGGCACTTGTCACTCGACATGCACTGAGAGAGGTACGCCACAGTGCAGTTCAGCGTGATCACGTCGCGGCTCACTGGCTCCGACTCCTGTTCCAGACTTTCTGTGACCGAATATAAAACAATAATTCAAGCATACATCGTTATGGAAATAACCATTTCTAAATACCGCAAGCAACATATTAAGCTATGTTTTCACTTGGTTCAAAACTGTTCAGAGCGAGCATACGTTCAGAACATTTGCTCATAGCAAATGCTGTGAGCATTCGCTCGGCGTTAAAACGAGGTAGGCTTGTGTTTTGCTTTTAACTAGAGCAGCGATTGTAGTAATTGCAATTAAACAAAGATTATTTTGATGTAAAATCGAATCCTTATTCACGATGAATTACAAATATTCGAACTCCAGAAGAGCGCAACGCGAGGAAACGCTATTTGCTCTGAGGATATGCTCTGAACGAATGAAGAAGAACCTATTTTATTAGCTCAGTTTGACAAATTATGCCCATTCAGATTTGTTCAGAACAGTAAAAACGCAGCTTTACAGAACAGGTTGTTCTGTATTATATAATTATTCCTCCTAAAATTACAAAACTATCTCAATCACGCACACCACTCAGATAGCGAAAGTTAGATGACGGGAGACCTAACTTATAAGCTTAGAGGCTAGTAAACCCACCTATTAGGTGGTGGTATCATAAATTCATGAGTAATGGCTTTAATATGCAAGCGGCATTGAGTGTTCCTTTTCAGACCGAGAATTCACGCTAAAATCGTTGGTGGCCTAACGTGCACGATATAATTTATGTTGCAAGAGCCTATACAAATCGCTTCACATCCGATAGGCCGTATACTGTTCGCAACCCTTTATAATACAGAAAAATCACCACATCTACTGAAAATTCCGAGCTATATCTATTTAAAAAAAAATCATAACATTTATATCCTATTAATGCTATTCAAAACATAATCTGTGTAAAAAATAAAGGATCTATGTTAATAATAACGCACTCAGAGCAGGTAGTGTAGGGCGGCATTCCGCGGTAATGACTCACACACTCCATGGGGTGCCCACTTTAGTGTGGTCTCAAACCTCTCCTAAACTAACTTGTTGCCAATTGAACGTCAAAAGACATTGCTATTTCTAGAAACATATCTGAATACTAGTGAAATTTAAAAACAAAAATAATGGATCAAGAGCGGATTAGCCTCACGCTGGAACTCCGTATCGCCGACGAAAAAAGATTTCTTTTATGACTCTCTTTATTTTTTTACCCGATTGACGAAGGGAGGGTTATATTTTTCGAGTGTATGTATGTATATTTTTTGGCACACCTCTACAGCCTAAACTGATTTGAACGTATGAGGTATCATTCGATTCTTCTCAGTTGTGAGAGTGGTAGTGAATATACCCTATAATATATAGGGAATACATCATATATATTTGATGTATTAGACATCATATATACCTATTTCTCCGCCAACCCGTAGTTGAGCAGCGTGGTGGAGTATGCTCTAAACCCCTTCGATTGAGGGGAGACCCCTATCCTAACAGTGGAATGATTTATAGATTGGTTAATAATAACTCGGTTAGGTATATAAAAACATACTAAGAATCAGACACAATTCAGTTAAAATTTATAACAGTAAGTTGCTGTTTTCAATAACTCTTAAACTTAAATACCATTCAAAATCCTACGGTCATAATTACTTTAACTTCAATAATATTGGACTTTCATACAAACTAACATCCCCCGTTTTAACCCCAAAAAGGGGTTGATTTCTAAAGATACATTACTAATACACCCATCTATAGAGTATACATTTTCAATTTCAAGTCTCTTACTTCAAAAACATAGGACTTTCATACAATCTTCCAACCCCCGTTTTACCCTCTTAGGGGTGAAGTTTCGTAAAATCCGTTCTTAGTGGATGTTTACACCCTATAAGGAACCTACCTGCTAAACTTCAAGTTTATAAGTGTTTCTGAGATTTCGTGATTAATCAGTGAGTGGTATTTCGCTTTTATATACATAGATTATGAAATATTCTGTGATTTATGCACAAGTAGTTACGACCCTACAGTCTCTAAAGTTCGCGAGGAGGTAATTTATTGAGGATTATAATATAAATTATTGTCTTACAAATAGCATTTGTGACAGAATCCTCATAAGTCATAACCAAGGTGAACTAAGATACTGACAGACCCATACAATCACTTTTCTCATACATCATTGTACCATACCATGAGACCCAAAAATATAAAAAAAAACAGTTAAGTTCTGACTGTGAGAAAAAGGGAGCCACCGTGTTAGAGAGAGGTAAAATGACGTCGAGTGACAGCTCACGTCTGAACACTGAGAAATCTCACCGAAACTGAGAGAAATCTGCCGCTTTGCTGGATAAATCTGATTTTATAAATACATTTTTTTTTCTTTTATTGTTTAATTAAGTAATTTATTTAACAATGCCCTCTAGGAACTTCTAAGTAATATTTGTAATTATGTTCATCGTTTATTACGAAAATGAGTTTGAGTGGACCGAGCAGAGGGAGCAGAACGCTTATATATGCCGAAAAGTCACTTTTGGAAAAGAATAGGCTCTTAACCACTTAACCGATTCTGAAGAAACTTGTCACAATTAAAGACCTAGACATGCTTGAGGTTTGTGTCGAAAAAAAATTGAGATTGATCATGTCCTTGAGATGAATGATCATCAAATACATTTTCCATAGAAATCAATGGAAAACATACACTTAGCGAATACTACACCCTCCACTTAACCTCAATTTCGGCCTACCTGTGGACTAGAATCGGGTCTAGTCTTGTTGATGCCATTGATTGCTGGCACTTGGTTTGACAGTTTTATGGTATGTTGCATTGAAGATAAAAAAATAAAAAACTGACAGATTTTACTTACGTAAGTGATACACCACTTGCTTCTCACTGGCCGGTCTGAACTTGGATAGATCAAAATCTACAGGATATGTGATTGACAGCCACCGCTCCCTAGGGTCAGCATCACTTGTTAACGCCGAGAACAGCCCAGGAACACCATCAACCAATTCTTCAACATATGAAGACTTTGATAACTCTGTATGTGTGTCATTTGGTTTTGGACACATATCTGAAAATATATTAAATAATGTAATGTAATGCTGCCAGTCTTCTTATCATAGGTTACCAAAATAAAGTTATTTAATATAGGTAGTTTATTTCTTTTAGTTTCATTTTTGTTTTGTATTAATTAAGAATGGAATTGAATAAACCAATGTTATGAAATATTAAAGTGCTGATATTAAATCCACATGGTTGTAACTTAAAAAATTGAGAGAAGTGTACATAAACTTTCTTAATTTGTTTCTAAGTTTTTTTACTCCTTCAGTACAGATTTCAGGGCTTTTTAGTTAGTTAATAAAGGTTGACTGACTAGTAATGAATTCTTTTAACATGAACCTTTTGTAACCCTACATAGTCTGTTGCCAATAAGTTTAATTAAATAGAAAGATATAATGTTTATTTGCATAATGACCAAGAGATTTGTGCATGTGCACAGCAGTAATGCAAACTAGGCGCAGTGTGTACCTTCACTCACAGACTATATGAGTTAAACGCTGGCATTCTGCCACTACCCGAGGACCGAACAAATTCTCGATTATTATAGTGTGTGTATAGTATGTAATTTTATAATGAGTATCCCTGCCTATTTGTACATTTTGCAGATTTTGTGTGTATTGTGTAGATTTGTACAGTTAGGTAAGAAAAAGGCTAGTAGCATTGCCATAATATTATTAAATTAATTTAGCTTTGCCATGCTGAATGGCAATGCTTATGCGTAGTGCGAAATAAAAGCCTGTTCTCTGTTCATGGGAAGTGTTCACTAAACGCTTTGCTAATTCTCTGAAAAGGAGCTGTGCACTTGGACCCCATGATTCAAGCGTTTCGACCCCAAACGGCAATATAATATTCTTCATAATTCAATGGTAGATGATGAGTCACTCATGGAATACATTTTAATAAAAAAAATCTTTATAAATGTGGCTACAAACAATAGCTACACAATACATATAACTTACCAACACAGCTGCAGCACTCATTGTACAAATAACTCAAGCAGTTGAAACAGTCTTTGCAGCATGAACAGTCCTTCAAGTCGCACTTACATGACTGCGTGAGCATGCACTTAGATACCACACTCGCGCATATAGCTTCATTACACGCGTAAACTATAGGTACTACGCAAATCAATGCAAAAAGGAAATATAACCTATTAGCCATTACGATTAACACTCAAATAACTCTTAAACAAAAATTTGTAGGAATTTGGTTTAGAAAAATAAACAACTCGAAAACTAGAACAGACAATGGCAATTCATCAGAACAAGAAATTAGTGGAATCACACAATTACTGAATGTAATAGTCACTTTCTAAATAGTATTATTAAAACCAATTATTTATATCAGTAAATAAACGACTAAAAAGTTAAAAATGTAGGCGTAAAAGACAGACCACACAATACCATGCATGCAATGTTTTTATTCCGACATTTCCGAGTTCCGACCTCGATTGTCTCGATTCGATTATATTTTATTTTGTCGAACATCGATGTATTTGAATCATTGAATCCGATTATCGATTTTTTATAAGGATATTTTACCAGCTATATCGATTTTAAGATCTCGGTGCGTAAGATTTAATCTCGATGGTGTGAGAAGTTTTCTGACATTTTTAACGCGTGAAATTATAATTAATATAAGATATCTTCTAAACTATAAACGCGAATTACATAGTTTAAAGGGCAAATTTAATCTACATTTGATGCTGGTACATAATAAACAACCCATTTTCTAACCGATTAAGCCATTACTTTAGGAATTAGTTCGTAAGTTAAAGTTTTTTTTTTAATACAAATTCAATTAAAACGGTCACTGTGTGTTATCTATTGAAGATAGGTATATGCTCTCGCGGACTTTTTTGTAGTAAGTACTCGTTATTTCTAACAATTCTTCTGAACATAATTTTCATATATCTCTAACTGTTTAGACTACTTAGACCAAGAAAGCGCAAACAGAGGTACTTTTTCGTTGACTTGCTTGACTAATATCATCACTGCTCAACCCGTACGTTATCTAGCGTAATGAAATATAGCCTATAACCATTCCGAAGAACCAAGCTATCGATTGGTCAAGGTTTCATTAAAATCGGCCTACCGCTGCCTACGTTAGAGAAAGGGAAGCCAGACAGACTGGGCGTTATTACTTTCGTTAGCGTGACATAACCAAGCGCTTTACCCTCCCATAGGAAGTTATCACTTCAAAAATAAATTTTAGAAATTATAAAACAGAGTAATTGTCGATATCCATACCAGAATATTTGTATTTGAGAAGGTATTTTACAACTATTCTTATATTAAGAATATAATCAAAGTGTATCCAGGCAGAAGAATAGTCTATTGATTAAGAGGAGAATAAGTCGATCTTCGCCACGCCGATTTTAAATCGTTGATTATAACAGGATCGATCTTAACTAAAAGCACCGATTCAATCGATGCGGCAAAATCGATTTTTTTTGTCATATATCGGAAACCCTAGTCGTTTTATTCGATTTTATAAACTAATGAATGAATGAAATGAAAACTGGTTGAATGAATGACAGGGCTGCCAATATCAGTTTATAAAATTCCCCAATAATGTAACAAAAAATCCAAATTTGGGGTAAAAAATCTGCTAATTCCCCACAAATTCTCCTCAAAATTAGTTTAAGAAATTAAACAAGTTTCAGCTATTTTAATTTAACAGTTAATTAGTACCTAATTATATTCAGCCAGTATCAAACACAAAAGGTTTAATGATGGAAATCTCCTAATTATAGACAAGTGACAAACAATGGGCATGCATTATTGTATGTTATTATCCTTGATCATCCTTCCAACCATCACCTTAATCCTCAATAATTCTATTGCTACAATATTTTTCCTACGTCCTGGAAAAATGCGTTTATCATTCCTTTACCTAAAAAATCCCATCCTTCATCCTTTTCCGACTATCGTCCCATTTCTATTCTTCCTTTCCTCTCAAAAGTCCTAGAGCGACTTGTTCATCAACAGTTAAACAAGTTTCTTAACCATAATAACATCCTCAATCCATTGCAATCCGGTTTCCGTCCCGGTCATAGCACGACTACTGCTCTATTGAAAATTTCCGATGACATTTATGTTGCTACGGATCATTCACATCTGACGGTTTTGACTCTGCTGGATTTCAGCAATGCATTCAACACAGTTGATTTTGATATACTGTTGGGCCAATTGCGTTCTCTCAATATATCTCCAACGGCAATTTAGTGGTTTCATTCTTACCTTGCCTTTTGTACTCTTATTACCTTAATACCTCTGTAAAATCTTTTATTTCGTGCAATAAAGATTATTGTATTGAATTGTATTGTATGTTTCTCAAAAAGCACCTGCCTAGTATTATCTCCAAATTAACATAGGAATCTCCATACTTTTTTTTTTACGATTTTTTGTTTTTTTATTGGTTGACAGCGAACATTCTCTTATCGATAAAAAAGCTGTCAAGTGCGTAATTAATTTAACTTTATTTTAATTTAGTATTAGTCGTTAATTTGTTATAGAAGCCACAATGACACATAATCGGTAAAAAATAATAATCAAGTGTCTGGCTATTACGATTCAAGAGATAGAACTCGGTGACAGACGGACGGTCGGACAAACAGTGGAGTATCACTTATAGCGTCCTGTTGGGGTCTCGTTGGCATCTTATGGGTACCAAACTCTGAAGAGTGTAAGCAAAGCAAAATTAAAAATTGTTGTTTGCTACTAGATGTTCCTAAACTATTTGTTTGGAATTGAATCCGTAATACCTAATTGTAAAACCATTACAAGAAAATACTAACGTATTTTACAATTGGTTAAAGAATAATAATGCCGAAATAAAGCCAAAATTTAAATGTGCAATGAAAAGTATGGAAATGTAGAGAGTCGTTAGTTATTCATACATAGGTAACCCAAAAAAATTATTGAAATATATAGGTACTTGAAGAAATGTTCAGATAATATTATACGATGAAATGTCAAATTCCCCGCATAATGTCAATCCCCACAAGATCCCCAATGAAATTAAGATTCCCCGCAGTTTGGGGAATTCCCGTAGTTGGCAACACTGTGAATGACTCCTGTGGTTGTGGATCGAATCAGTGTGATCATCAGGGGCCCTACCAAAGAGAATGTAACCATTACGTTTTAAGAGACGGATGTGCCATACAAATAGCGTAATTTTAATATGTATGAAATGGAAGCGAAAACAATCAGAATTTGTACCAAATTCGCTTCCGATTCATAGAGTCGTTTTTTTACTTTGAGTTGCGCCAGGCGCCCTACCGCCGAAGCTGAAGCCGATTACCGTCGGAATTTTTGAATGCGAAAATAAAACTACTGCTTAGATTGTTGCCAATTATGTTAAGCTCAGCTGGTAGAAACCCTAGAGATCTACCGACTAAACTGAAGATGTTTGACAATAATTGTAACCTAAGGCAAATTTTTGAAACCAAAAAAATCGACGGTAATCGGCTTCAGCTTCGGCGGTAGGGCCCCAGATTCTATTTTACAAAGCTACTGTACTAAAGAAAGGATGAAAATCTACGAAATTCTACCAAACAAACAATGGATAGAGTTTTTCTGATATCGCGTGACAATTTTCAAAATTTCTTTTTTAGCGGATTTTTTCTATGTCACAATAGCTAAGTACTTAGCTTTATGATAAATTTCAACCATGTGGTTCCAGCTTGACCGATCAGAATGACTGAAGTGCCCTATCCACTTCTCTCTCCACATCCGGTGTCTGCCTCATCTACTTCATCTGCGATTTTCGTCTTTTGCTCAAGCATTGTATTTATTACGAATCATTTTATGTTATAATAAATAAATAAATATTTCTGGACAATTTACACAGCGCTATCTAGTCACAATTTAAGCGCAAAGCTTGTACTATGGGTACTAGAATCAGATAACTGATATTATACTTAAATACTTTTTTTTTGTAAATACATACATAAATACATATTAAACACCCAGACCACGACAAACAGACATGACATGTTCATGCACACAAATATTTGTCTTGTGCGGGAATCGAACCCGCGACCTCGGACTTCGGAGTCAAAGTGGCCATTGCTAACCATTTGACCTCAGAGTTTGTCTACCCAATTCACTGACGCGTCGCAAATTTACAGAGCGTGAATGAGCGTGTGGCGTATAGGTGTAAACTGTTCCAGATTCGTTTTAGTTTACGTTTTTTTACCTACATATATGAAAATTATCATTCAATCTGTCATATCGTCGATTAATGCAGCTATATTTTTATCATACATTTGTTGTCTTCTTGCATCTATGGTATATTTTTTTTTCTTACGTTGCGTTAAGGTCACTGAATATCTTTTAATATGCTTTGCAGAAGTTTACGACGCCAGCATTTAATGTCCATGCTATCGGAACAACTGCCATCCACAACGGCTAGGGTTGCCAACTCTTGAAAGGACCAACCCGGGTGACTTTTATGGGGCTTTTAATTGGGGGGAAGGGGAGGGGGGGGGAGGGGGGGTGTCTTTCTTTTTTCGATTTAGTAAAGAAGCAACCCGCAAAAGTCCAACCTCGTAAGTCGTAAAGTTTGTCACTATCTAAGTCAATATTCAACAATCCTTGGAGTCTAGTCTTACCGTATTTCCTATTCATGTTATTGGTTTTTTTAGAAATAAAATTTTCATTGCTTGGTATTCCGGATCTTCAAAGTTATACCACTTTTGTAGAAAGACCGGAGAAATTACTGTTCCCCGGGAGGTCGGGAGGTAAACCATTATTACCGGAGTCTCCCGGGTAATCCGGGAGGGTTGGGAACCCTAACAACGGCTCTAATGATTCGGCTGGACAAGAAGCTAACGACCATTCACATAATCTTGATAGGTATTTGGCAGTAGGAGGCTATCTACTTTTAATTACTTACGTAAAAGTCACTTAGGTATTTAATCGTACCAAACAAGCATGATATATAATATAATCGATAGATATTGTTCATTTTCGCTGTAATTATACTAATATAATATTACGACATATGTTGGAGATAATAAGGATAAACTAGCGAATACCGGCACAATAGACTCTCAGTATATTGTGATACCGGACGACGGACGAGAGACGACGAGGACTTTGGACGAGCTCGGTGGTCGAATGGTTAGCAATGGCCACTTTGACTCCGAGGTCGCGGGTTCGATTCCCGCACAAGACAAACATTTTTATATTGTCTGGGTGTTTTCTATGTATTATAAGTATGTATTTACAAAAAAAATGTATTTAAGTGCATTTGTTAGTTGTCTAGTACCCATAACACAAGCTTTGCGCTTAATTTGGGACTAGATGGCTGTGTAAATTGTCCAGAAATATTTATTTATTTATACCGGTGACATTTGCGTGATTCGAAACACTAGCGTTTTCACTACTAGTATTTTAATAGATATTATGTATTTATTATTATTTAAATGTATGTATATTTGAGTTTTGATTCGACAGTGCGACGTTTTTGGAATTCAAGAGACGCCACGACATTAACGCGTGAAATAATTAGTGTACACGATAACAACTAGATTTTATACAGTCTCATAATCATCAATAATGTGAAATCATTATCTTATCAGTAGCTGTAGCAGTAGCCAAGACTCCCTACCGGTGAGGATCATTAGGGAGGTATGGATCAGAAAGTTCCACATATCCCAACCGCGTAGCGTTAATTGGAAACAAATCTTCAACTATCCCTACCAGTTAGGATTTGTCAGTAGGTACATACATGGAACGGGAGACTTAAATGTCTTGGTAACTGAACATATGAATTTCTGATATTAATTCTAAATGCTTAAATTTTAAATTAAATCTAATATGATTTTTCTATCAAAGTGGCGCCCACTTTCACAGCACATACCCTAGCTGGCAAACGAGAGGAAAATCTAGGAAAAGCATATACTGACCTGAAGAACTAAAGGCCCCAGTAAGCGGCATACATGGAACATGTCTCCAAACAGACCGGCAGTGGAGAGTGACAACAGGGTCAGAGAATGCACAAAAGATCAAAGAGGGTCAACATGTTACCGGTGCTACAGTACTCGACCCGTTATAAGGTGCATGTTATACACAGGTAAGATGGCCGCCAGGAGATTATTGCAAAGAGTTGTTATTATGAAAGATCGTTTAATACTGGGAAATACCCCTTCGTCCACGTGGTCAAACTGGGTAGTCAAACTAATTTGTCCAACAGGAATCATTTTTCCAGATGGTCAAACTTTTTGCAATTGATTGCATAATTTAATACAGTATTATAAATTATACTTAAACATATAAAACTGAAAAACCTTTTGGAAATGCGAACTGTCGACACGAGTAGCAATTATGTATCTTTAGATTTGAATAAAATATTGCATACAATATCTTATTATTAGCTTCCTACCGCGTGAATACCGCGCAAACTTTTGGTCATCCCTTGGGAACAGTTATTTTTTTCGGGATAAAAGCTATCCTATTATTTATCCTGGACTTCTAGTATCATGTATGCAAAATTTCATAGCAATAAGTTCAGAAATTAGGGCGTGAAAACGGAACAAACAAACAAACTCACTTTCCCATTTATAACATTAAGTTTTTTTTTATACTATGTCGGGTGACAGACAAGCATACGGCCCGCCTGATGTGAAGCGGTCACTAAAGCCATATTAACGCTCGCAACCTAAAATATCGCTCGCGCGCCGTCACCCCCGCTGCCAGCGCAGCATCTCCTTCCTTTCTGGTGACCTCACTCACTCGCAAGAACACAACAACCCTCAAGAGAATTGTTATTTGGCTGCGGTATTCTGTGAGGTGGGGGTACATTCCCCAGTCGGGCAGCTTACAATTACGCTCCCTACCTCTCTTTTCGCCCGAGCTTCGTTTGTCAGTCAGCAGGTTGCATCGCGTGCAGGTGAAGTTGGCTTTGGTTAAAAGATGTTGATGAACCACTTACACCCCAAAAGTTAAGTAAGATATGAGCTCAGTTCGGTGAGTAAGATGGAAATCACTGAGCGGAGTGGGAAGAGTCGCAGAGTTACAAAACGACGCGTCGCCACGCTAACAGCCTGCCTAACCTGACGTATTAGATGTTTCACATCAATATCTAACATGGCGTATCTATTGAGTGAGGGTAACCTGTGTTTGGAGGTTTTTAGCGTCTTTTTAATGTGTGTTAGAAAAGCCGAACAATTTCACTGTGTTTTTTTGAAGTGAAAACTTCTTTAGCGCCGTTGTGCACTTTTTCGGATGGGTCAAAAATGTTGAACGCGCGTCAGGACACGTGGTCTGATCGAATTCGTAAGACGGAGGGAGCGTAGACCGCGCCGGCGCGGCGTAGGAGAGGAAGTGATATCCCCCTCTCTTTCTACCGCGCGACGTATGCCTGCTCCTGCTGTTTATTTTTAATGTAATATAAATTGTCATGTTTGTGTACGATAGCGCAATAAATTAATATTGTATTTTACCACATAAATGATAGTACTTTAATACTGATAAATAAAGCAATTCGTGCGAAATTATTCCCTAACCATTCCAAAATATTAAAAAATGCACAACGTTAATGTTCAAGTTTTCACTTCTGCCGGCACTCCCGGAGTGCAACCCGTTTTTTTAATACTATAATTATATTACCTAAATTTATTTTTGTTACGAGTACACAGCACAGCAGGTGTAATCGTGTATCATGATAATGGTATTAATTATAATGCTAATTATCACAGATTATAAATGTACACATTACAACACACTTTATCAAATCCGCTTCATACGTTATTTGGAGCAATGGTCAGTAAGTCACATACTTTTATTTATAATAAAATAGATTTTAATCAACTCCATTTTTTTGCAAAAACATTACAGTTCATTCACACTATTACGGTTTCAGTGAATCGGTATTCATCTATATAATATGGTTTACTTCAGCGGTTCCCAATTAGTTTTTTTTACGTACCACTTCAAGAAAGACCTCAAACTTGCGTACCCCTTATTGCCGGAACGTTAAATAAAAAATGAAATCAGGTGTATTTTAGATTTATTATCATCAAAAGACATTCTAAACACACACTAAAGCCCACGATGCATATGTTTGACTTACCTACTGACTGATCGTTTAATTAAATTGAATATTTTTTTGGCAATTATTATTGCATTATTGTTTTTAAGGATTTCATATTTTAGTTAAGTGATTGCTGCGCGTACCCCTTGATGCAATCTCACGTACCCCTGGGGGTACGCGTACCACTAATTGGGAAACACTGGTTTACTTTATATACGTCAGCAACATTATTATATACCGGAGAACCGAATTTAAAAACGTACCTATGTGATTGCCTAGGTACATTCTACATTCGGCTCTCTGGTACGGTAGAGGTAGGACCGTATAGTCTATAGACACACCCCGGCCACTCCATACAAATGTCGCGACGTGAACTACTACATAAACAACGACGTCTTGCAGAGCGAAAATGAGCGTGTGTGTGTGTGCAGCGCCATACAAACTGTTCCAGATTTGTCTCAGAGGGGAGGTGAGGTCGACACGAGAGAGCGGCAGGGAGAGGCCATACTGTACGTAGTACTTTTACTTATACTGTGTTATTTGTGTTTGTGTGGATCAGGGGCCCTACCGCCGAAGCTGAATCCGATTACCATCGGATTTTTTGATTGCGAAAATCAAACTTTAGCTTAGATTGACGATAATTGTGTTTAACTTAGCTGGTAGAAAACTAAAGCTCTACCGACTAAGCTGAAGTTGTTTCTCATTAACTTAAACCTAAGATCGTTTTTTCGCGATCAAACAATCCGATGGTAATCGGCTTCAGCTTCAGCGGTAGGACCCCAGTTTGTAGAAAACCATGCAAGATGGAAAAGTCGCCAATGTTATGATTGAGATTTACTATCACAATCGTCAGTAAAGATAAGAAAACATTTCGCCCCTGCATCTGGTGAGGTTTATGGCTTCAATGTAATGCAAATAAACGAATCGGTTTTTCATTTCCATCAGTATTTGCCGTACGTCGTAAACATAATCTGTTTGCATATTGCCAACTGATTATTGTGATAATACGAGTGAACATTTCTATAATCGAAGGAGTTAACCAACTAGTATAATAGTAGTAGTAATAGTAATTCTGTTGTTAAGGTCTAAAATTCTAAATTAGTTTAAATAAATTTTATTACACATATACATACATGCTTCTTTTCGCATAACACAATTATGTATGAACCGATAGATTTTTGTCTAAATAGTTCTCTGTACGTATAAAATTAATTAAAAGCCAACCAACCAATATCCATAACAATTGGCGTCGATTTTTTTAATTGACCTAGGTCTCCAAATAGAGGTGAGTCAAAAAATGGTATGCAAGTATATTGTCGCTATATCGAATAAAAAGAAACGAAATACGATTTATGAATAGGTACAGAATAGGCCGATCCGGGTGATATACATGAATGAATTTTGTTTATGTGTGCAGTATGTTTACCCATGTAGAATCTATTGAGGGTTATCTGTTTAATTTTTTTTTGTAAAGTTTATTTTATGGTACATAGTTTCGCCATTTTTTTTTTCAAATTTATTCTATTTCAGGGTTCACTAACGCTGTTGTTGGGTGTAATAGCCTTCACGGCGGCAGTCTCCGCGTACAAGAATCCGTACTACGCGCCTGGCCACTCGGTGAACGTGCACTTGTTGGAGTGGAAATGGGACGATATTGCAGCTGAGTGCGAACGATTTTTGGGACCTAGGGGATACGGTGGAATTCAAGTAAGTCAGCCATTTATAAATTATTAATCCAAACAAAAACACGACTGCAAAATTACACATTTTTGCTCCATTTTTTTGGGCGCCATATTTCAATTTATTATTATTATTTTTTAAACTACGTCGGGTCGCAGACAAGCATACGGCCCGCCTGAGTGAAGCAGTTACCATAACCATATTAACACTCGCAACGTGAAATATCGCTCGCGTGCCGCCACCCCCGCTGCCAGCGCAGCAACTCCTGCATTTCTGGTGACCTCACTTACTCGCAGGAACACAACAACCCTCATGAGAATTGTTATTTAGCTGCGGTATTCTGTGAGATGGATGGATCTAATTGTCCAGACATACAAACTGTAAATTTTTTATTATTATATTTTAGAAAAATTAAGTTTTTCTTACTAATTTTGCGTGCAAAGCGTTGCCTAGGTAAACCCTCACTCTGTATTTTATGACTAGAAGGACCGACGATCTAGGTAGGTAATGATTACGGGGAGTAGGTAGTCATGTAAGCGTATAAGCACTGAGCAAATAATCACTAAGTCAGTAAATAGTCACTAAGTCAGTCAGTTAAAGTCTAAGGCAGTTGGTGATGATGGTATATCACTTGACATGATCGAAATTGTTAAAGAAGAAATTGCTCATGTATTGGCACATATAATTAATTTTTCCATCTCAACTGGTATTTTCCCTACTCCGTGGAAGCTCGGTCACGTCATTCCACTGCCAAAAAAGCCTAACCCTACTTCCTTTACCCAATTTCGGCCAATAACCATACTTCCTGTACTTTCCAAAGTTATGGAAAACTTTGTACACCTTCATTTAACCAACCATCTGCAGGAAAATCAGCTTTTAAGTTCGTATCAGTCTGGTTTCAGGAGTGGTCACGGTACGGTTTCTGCACTAGGCAAGATCACTGATGATGTACGCCGCAATATTGACAACAAATTAGTCACAATTCTAGCACTTCTAGATTTCACCAGCGCATTTAATACGGTAGATTTTGACTTGTTGCTGGGTGTTCTTCGATCATTTAACCTATCATCTTCTTTGCTCTCATGGTTTAAGTCATACCTTGTCGGCTGTCGTCAATTGGTGAAGATCGACGATCGTAAATCGAGCTGGTGTGGGTTGCATGTTGGTGTTCCTCAAGGAAGTATTCTTTCTCCGATCCTTTTTGCTATGTTCATAGATGGCGTCACTGCTTCAATTTCTTCTTCGTACCATATGTATGCTGATGACCATGCATACATATGGGTGTCCCACATAAATGATGTGAGTCGTAAGATGTTCGCATCGCTTCATTCCTTAAAAAGGTTGCAAAATTTTCTTCCTATCAAAACCAAAGCCATGCTTACCCGTTCACTTCTGCTCCCCATTCTCGATTACGCTGATGTGGCCTACCTGGACGCAGCGGAAGAGTTGCTTGACAAACTAGATCGCCTCCAAAATCAGTGTATTAGGTTCGTTTATAGCTTACGCAAATACGATCATGTGTCACAGTTTCGCAAGCAACTTGGCTGGCTCCCGATTAGGTATCGTAAGAATATCCATATACTCACGCTTTTATATAATGCTATGTTCAAGCCTTCAGCCCCCTTGTATCTGCGTGAGGTGTTCCAGCTCCGTGACATTGACAGCCGGTTGCGTTCTTATGGTACTTTGCTACTGGTTGTACAAAGCTAAAATTCATGCACGCTCTCAAATTCGTTTATGGTAAAGGCGGCAAAGTCATGGAACTCACTGCCTGTTGAAATCAGGAGAGCTCCATCCTTAAATTGTTTTAAATCAGCGCTGAGAAGGTTCTTTGCCGAATCTTGATTTGAGGACGATATTATTTTATTAATTTGCACAATGTTTATTATATTCTTCTCCTATAATATTGTATTATTTATATTATTCTATTGTTTAATATTATGTATGTACATATGTGTTTATAAGTATTTGGTACTCCACTTGCCTATTCAAGAAATCCTCTCAGATACTCTAAGGTTGACTGGAAGAGATACCTGTGAGGGATAAGTCCGCCTTTGTACTTTTCCTTTAAATTACTGTGTTGTAAATTTATTTTATGTACAATAAAGATATTACAAACAAACAAACACTATGCGTATAAGGTTCTATAGTTGTGACGTACGAAAGGGGAGGCATTTGGTCAGCGGTTAATTGGTTTTAATGATGATGACTGATTTTGTCTATTCCTCTAGCTTCCTCTGGCTCTAACCTTTAGAGAAGAACTCTTTGCGGCCTCAAATTTATTTTACGAAAAACGTTTTCATTTTCAGATCTCACCGCCCAACGAGAATGTAATACTATGGACGTACAACCGGCCGTGGTGGGAGCGCTATCAGCCGATGTCGTACCAGCTGGTCACGCGATCAGGCGACGAGCAACAGTTCGCCGACATGCTGCGACGATGCAACGCCGCTGGAGTCAGGTAGGGTCGGCATGTGGTCGACAACGTGCGAGTTATCTTATCGAATTATAGATAAGATAATATATCCAGCTCTTCCGTACCGACTAAAATTTGTATGTTTTTTTTTAGGGTTTCGTACCCAAAGGGTAAAACAGACCCTATTACTGAGACTCCGCTGTCCCTCCGTCGCGTCCGTCCGTCCATCCGTCCGTCCGTCCGTCCGTCCGTCCGTCCGTCTGTCACCAGGCTGTATCTCATGTACCGTGATAGTTAGACAGTTGAAATTTTCACAGACGATGTATTTCTGTTGCCGCTATAACAACAAATACTAAAAAATAGAATAAAATAAATATTTAAGGGGGCTCCCATACAACAAACGTGATATTTTTCTCGTTTTTGCTCGATATTGATAACGGCAACAGGTAGACGCTTGAAATATTCACAGAATATTTAGTTATATATTCACTTTAAAAATAACAAATTAAATTAAAATAAAACAAATATTTGCCGTTTTTATATGTAATGGTAACCCTTCGTGCGCGAGTCCGACTCGCACTTGGCGGGGTTTTTTTACATATTAGCTCAGCATAGTGGCTCCGCTTCGCCTGATGGTAACCAAATTGCAGAGGCAACTGACAAAAGACTATAGTACTTATTCTGCCAGTTAACACGAGAAAAGAAACCTGGTCCGGCTTAAAGAACCTGCGCACCCTGTTCAGGCTCCGAGGTTTTTGTTTCGGATCTTTGGGCACTCCCTGATCGTTTAGCTGTTCTCACTTGCTGTCCGAAAATTCCATGGCACTCTTAAAATCGTGAATGCGGTGGATTGCACATAGTAGAAAACATTTTGGGGAATAGCCTAGGTATAACCAGCAGTGGGCACATAAGGGCTGGGGATAATGATGATGATATTAAATGTACTTCAAATAGAAATGTTCATCAAATTTTAGCCTTCTTTTATACTAAGTCGGACGTCCCGCTTCCACCGCAGCGACGCCCTCCATCCTGGTTACCTCACTCACTCGCAGTAACCCCACAATTCTCAAAGGAAATGTTATTTGGCTGGTGGATGTACTTTGGGTGTAAGTGGTTCATCAACATCTTTCAACCAAAGCCTATTTCACCTGCACGCGGTACACCCCGCTGACTGACAAACGAAGCTCTGGCGAAAAGAGAGGTAGGGAGCGTAATTGTAAGTTACCCGACTGGGGAATGTACCTCCATCTCAAAGAATACCTATACTACCTAAACGGAATATTAAATATTACGTTTATGTGGTTAGTATCATAATAAAAGTATATAGCATTTTTTATTGCTTCTCCAATGGAAATATTATTTTTTAATAATTTCATACTTTTAAAATGGACTTTGATCGACGCAAAAAAAAGTCTGACTGAAGATATTAGAATGAAAGTTTGCAGATCTTTATAGTTTTGTGTATTTTACGATATTGTTAAATAATTTATACAATTTTTAAACATTGGAAAATAGCCTATTCACTTGGGTATCCACCATGTTTGTAGAACCTCGCATTTCTAATTAATCACAAGACAAACCTAACCGAAAGATTATTTAAAGACAATCCGCCTTAAGTTAGCCGTTATGTAATGTAGCGATTTTACGAGTTGGCTGCGACATATATATTGCCATACCTATATATTGATATAAAATATCTACCTTCCATTGTTCTAGAATTTATGTGGACGCTGTTATCAACCACATGACAGGCGAGCCTCCGGAGAACGTGGGCACCGCAGGCAACACGGCGATATTCAACCAGTGGTACTATCCGGCCGTGCCGTTCACTTGGGAACACTTTAACTGGCCACCGTGTGGTATCAACGGCGAGGACTATGGCAACAACGCTTGGCGAGTGAGTTAATTTTTTTTTCATACTACATCGAATGTCAAACAAGTCTCTTTCGCACCTGACGATAACCGTTTTTAGGGTTCAGTACCTCAAAAGAAAAAACGGAACCCTTATACGATCACTTTGTTGTCTGTCTGTCTGTCGGGTCTGTTTGTCAAGACCCCTCCATGTCACGAATGCGTGAAGGTAACAAGCTGAAATCGGTCCCATGAAGTTGTAAAAAAATCAAACTGCTAAGTTTACGTAAAAAAAAGATACTATTTTTATATGAGGGGGGGGGGGGGGTCAAACGAGCATATAGTATAGTCGTTTAGCCAAGTCTGACTTGGCTAAACGACTATCGTGTCTTCCGAAGCACGGAGGAGCTCGAGGTAATCCATAGGCGGACTACGACGTAGCTTAACTTGCGTGATCGATTAGACCAGCTATTCTCTAAGTGTGTTCCGCGGAACCCTAGGGTTCCGTGATACCCCCTAAGTATAATATATAAGTATGGGTTCCGCAAGAATTTTGAAAAAAAATCAAAACACCTCTCTCTGGTCGAACGTTTTATTGTAGGGTTCCGTCAAGTATTTCGCTTTACAAAAGGGTTTCGTCACTAAAAAAGTTTGAGAACCCCTGGATTATACTGACGCGCGCAACGACGCCTTCGAGCTCCTCACGGCGGCCATCGAGCTCCACGAGCACTATAACGCTAATAAAAAGCTATGGGGTGTAAGTGGTACATCTTTGAACCTAAACCAACTTCACCTGCACGCGATACACCCTGCTGACTGACAAACGAAGCTCTGGCGAAAAGAGAGGTAGGGAGCATAATTGTAAGCTACCCGACTGGGGAATGTACCTCCACCTCACAGAATACCGCAGCCAAATAACAATTCCCTTGAGGGTTGTTGTGCTCCTGCGAGTGAGAGAGGTCACCAGAAAGGAAAGGAGATGCTGATAAGATATTTTATGTTGCAAGCGTTAATGGCTACGGTAACCGCACCACATCAGGCAGGCAGTATGCTTGTCTGCCACCCGACGTAGTATAAAAAGAAAATAACATTATGGGGGTTCACGAGTATGTGTGTGGGGGTCTCTTAGTATAGTAATATAAATGTGACTATTTCCAGGTACGTAATTGCGAGTTAGTCGGTTTGAAAGACCTGAACCAAGCTGACGAACACGTGAGGAGAATGATTGTAGACTTCATGAACACACTCATCGACTTGGGTGTCGCTGGATTCAGGTAAATAAACCATCGTTAGCTCAAAAACGAGAATAAACGAAATAGTACTAGCAAACAAGCTTTTGAAATATTAAAAAGGAGTAAAGTTATGGGAGAAAATATGTATATATTTTCTACTTAGTTTTAGCAATCGCAGCCTGTCTATGGTTGGGTTTATTTATCTCGAGCTCCTTCGTGCTTCGGATTTCACGTTAAGCAGTCGCGCCGGTCCCAGCTGTTGTTAAGTCAGTAACCTTTTTGAAAACACTGGCTCCGGCCAACCCGCAGTTGAGCAACGCGGTGGAGTATGCTCTAAACCCCTTCGATTGAGGGGAGACCCGTATCCCAGCAGTGGGATGAATAAGGGTTGACGAAGAAGAAACTAAAGCTTGTAAAGATTATACTTTACCTGTAAATTCTTATATAGTAGTATATGAGTATATATAATTATTAATTATTCCTGGACAATTTACACAGCGCCATCTAGCCCCAAATTAAGCGAAAAGCTTGTACTATGGGTATTAGATTAGATAACTGGTATAATATTTAAATACACTTTTTTTATAATTATATACATATAATACATAAAAAAACGCCCAGACCAAGACAAACAGACATGTTCATGCACACAAATGTTTGTCTTGTGCGGGGATCGAACCCGCGACCTCGGAGTCAAAGTGGCCATTGCTAACCATTCGACCACCGAGCTCGTCAGAAATATAGGTTAAAAAGGTGTAAAATATAGGTTACATACTTATATGTAAATTCTTATTTCACAGAATCGACGCAGCCAAACACATGTGGCCCGAAGATCTCCGCATTATCTACGACCGTCTCCACAACTTAAACACCGCTCATGGTTTTCCTGCGAATGCCCGTCCGTACATTTATCAAGAAGTAATTGACTACGGAGGTGAAGCTATCTCCAGAGATGAATATACGCCTCTAGCCGCTGTTACAGAGTTCAGGGTCGGTAATGAACTGAGTCAAGCTTTTCGAGGAGGTAATCAATTGAGATGGTTGGCTTCTTGGGGTCCCGAATGGGGTCTTTTAGACCATGAGGACTCCTTGACGTTCGTAGACAATCATGACAATGAAAGAGGCCATGGCGGAGGAGGAGGAATCCTTACTTATAAGGAACCAAGGCCGTATAAGGGTGCTATTGCGTTCTTGCTGGCCCACCCGTATGGCGAGCCGCAGATAATGAGCAGCTTCGACTTCTGGGACTCTGAAGTTGGACCTCCTATGGACAGCCAAGGCAACATCATTTCACCGTCTATTAATTCAGTAAGTTGCTATTCTTACTTACTGGTAATGGTAGTAAATAAAGTAGTAATAATAGGCTATTTGATCAACATTTTTTTTAGTTTCATATGTAGGGACGTCTCAATAATATAACCATAGGTGAAAGAATTACTTCGATAGCACAAAAATCTCTCGAGCAATTTAAAAATCTCAATTTTGGACTTTCCCGAAAAAGCTACTGAGTTATGACGTCACAGGTTTGTATTTTGTATGTATCAAATCACAAATTTGTACGACAGCTATGTTATATATTACGTGTATGTAATTAATTAGTAATATAACAGTTATAGTATTTTTTATTGCTTCTCCAATGGAAATATAATTTCTAAATAATTTCATACTTTTAAAATGGATTTTCCCGCCAAACTTTGATCGACCCTAAAATAAGTCGGGCGTAATAGTAATAACTTTCATTCTAATGTTTTACGATATTGTTAAATAATTTATAAAATTTTTGAATATTGGCTAATATCCCATTATGATACAAATATTTTATGAAATCAATTCAAAAAAGATTCATGAAATATTCGGTCTCTTAAATTTAAAATTCAAAATACAGGTAAAATGAATAATCTTTTCTAAATTAAGAAAATTTAAATTATATATTTTAATTTAAATATTAAAACAAAATTAAATTTATATAATATCAAAAAAGTTACCTTTTTTATATTATTAATTTAAATTTAACAAAAAATATTTCTCGAATACAATAAATAAAATCCTTACTTATTAATATTATACGAAATAATATTATTAATAGTATATTATACGAAAGTGAATTTGTTTGTTTGTTCGTCTGTCCAGCTCTCACACCTTAACTACTACACCGGTCGCCATGAAATTTTGCATACATTAGATTAAGTCCAGAATAAATAATTACAGATACTTTCTATCCCGAGAAAGACGCGGGAGGGAGCTAGTAATATTATAAGTTAAGCTCCTTTTTCGGTAGGTTAACCCGGTTGTCTTAATGTGATCTATGTCTAGAAATAGGTATCACGCCACTAAGCTGGCTGGCTCGGAAAGTACCTCAACCTCACAGAATACTGCAGCCAAATAACTCACTTGAGGGTTGTTCCTGAGAGTGGAGTCATCAGGAAGAACGGAGTTACTGTTCTGGCAGTGGGCGTGGCAGCGCGCATTCGAGATTTTATTTTGCGAGCGTTTATATTTCTGCGGATTTAGTATGTAAAAAAATTAAATTTGGACCCCCTTCTTAGGATTCGATTTAGGTAAATTTTAGCACACTCGTTTGGTTCTCATGACACTGCACATTTACCTAAATGTCGCTATTTTTAAAGAGCGGCCGCTAAAAAATTGCGATTTATAATTTCCATATTAAACTCATATAATATGGAAATCAAATTAAATTAAAAACGCAGTAATCTAGCAAACTTTTTATTTAGGTTTTATATTAACAACTAACAAAAGCAATTTTTTGACTATTTGCACTTGTTTAGATACACTAAACACTAAACAACACTACTTAAATAAACGAATGTTTAGCCTATAGGAAATTCAAAAATTGTTTTTTTCTTTTTAGATAATGTTACTATATAAATAAATTAATTGTTTTACATGTTTAGATACATCATATATCGATATTATTTAAATGTAAATTGTTATTTTATAAGTTTGAAGAAATAATATTCAGCAAAGAAGAATACCAGTCCACCTTTTGAAGCTTACTTGGCGACCTCGGAAAGTTAAATTTAGTCTTGTGTTACTACTTGTTATCTAAACTTGTTTTTTCTATTAGTATTTCAAAAAGATTTACTTATTAGGGCTGTCCGTACTGTTACTAAATGATTCATCAATCCTTCACTATTATTATACATCGAATAAAAAAAAGAATGAACAAAAAATAAACTATTTTTAACCGATTTCAAAAAAGGAGGAAGTTCTCAATTCGACTGAATTTTTTTTGTATGTATGTTATTTGATGTCTTCGCGAATTGTGAATCGATTTTCAATTTTTTTTTTTATTTGAAAGGGTATGATTGCAAGGTGGTCCCATATTCACCAAGTCAGGATCTGATGATGGAATCCCAGAGAAATTAAGGGAAACTCTTAAATTTTATAAGCACGTATGGTCAAATGCTTTTTTTTTATTTGAAAGGGTATGATTGCGAGGTGGTCCCATATTAAACAAGTCAGGGTCTGGTGAGGGGATCCCAGAAATATCGATGGAAATCCTTAAATTTACCCTGTTGCCAGCTGAAGTTGGTTTTTATTTTTTCTTAAAAATCATTATTGATACAAATGACAACCTGTAACGAAACCTTTTATTTGTTGTTAGTAAAATAAGAATTTAAAAATTAATGGTGTGTTTTGCTCATAAAGCCCCTTTATTTGATACCCTTATTACAGGGGTTAGTGGAAATTATAAAACGCCATTTTTTTACTACGTCGGATAGAAGTCAAGTCGCCTGATGTGAAGCAGTATCCTATAAACGCTCGCAACATGAAATATCGCTCGCGCGATGTCATCCCCGCTGTCATCGCTGCAACTCCTTCCTTCCTGCGAGTGAGTGAGGTCCACTCAATCGCAGGAACACAATAACCCTCAAAGGAATTGATATTTGATTGCGATTATCTGTGAGGTACTTACTCAGTCGTGCAGCTTAAAATACGCTATGCCATACATCCATTTTTCAAACGGCTCGTTATAATTACTCTTTCAAGAAACCATAACCTATAGCCGCTTGCAACATAGATTATTGCTCGCGCACCGCTACCCCCGCTGCCATCGTAACAGCTCCTTTCTTGGTGGTAACCTAATGAATTTGTTTAAGATATTAATTTTGTGAGCAGTGTTTTTCACTCTCTTACGGGCATCAAAATCTATGCAAAACATAGGCAATATGAGCATTAAAAGTGATCAATAATAGGCTGACGAGATTATTTATAGGCAAATAAAAAAATAATAAAACCTGAACATAAGTTTTCCAGACGTGTCCCAATTTTGCCACTGTGCGCCATATTTGGATTAATTTAGAGACAGTATTTGAAAAGATCGACTGGCAACTATTTTGCATATGCCAATGAAAGGGTCAAGTCAATTATTTAATATAAAAAAAGAAATGCTGCTTGGGACATCGGCGACAATAACAGTGGGACACTTTATTAAAGTTTATTGTGTTAACAGGACAATACTTGCGGCAACGGTTGGATATGTCAGCACCGCTGGCGGCAGATTTATGGCATGGTTGCGTTCAGAAACGCAGCTGGAGACACTGGCATGAACGACTGGTGGGACAATGGCAGCAACCAGATCGCGTTCTGTCGAGGCGGAAACGCTTTCGTCGCCTTCAATAACGATTACTGGGATCTTAATATGGAATTGCAGGTCCGTAGAAATAGATTCAATATATCAATTGGTGCGCTACAAAATTTTATTTTATAGAATTGTTGGGATGGTCCATAGAATAATTCAGATACTGGGTTGAAGCAACGTGCCGTGTGTCATAACCGTAACATGCAGTCAAAGTATAAAATATCAGGGGTACTAGCCAAATGGCAGTTTGCGAAGTAGAAAAGCGTAGCGATTGCTAATTTTAACTGTGGAGCTCATACTAAAATGTTCGAATTGACAAATGTCACGTGATCTATCTAACGTTCGTTACGCTACGAATTACACTTGGCTAGGGGGGCTGTAGAGTATGAATAATTTCGGCCGTTCTATCACCGAGATCTCATGTCTTCTCTGTTTCCTTTTAGGGATTTTCTCTCTCTATTCTCTCTAATCTCCCAAAGTTTGATATTCGCAACCAAAAAATCCCATGGGAATCGTCTTCACCTCAGCTGGTATACACCATGGAAAAAGATAGAGCCCCGAGCTCATCCAACTAAGCACCTGTTGCCACTAGTTACTTAGAAGTTCCCAAACAATCTGTTTCCAGGTGAAAGTTGCCTGTTAAGAGAACCCAAGTAGCCTGTTAAGTGAGCGGGAGCTCGATAACGGTAAAGGTTCTCTAGCGTGGTTGGTCCTGGGCGAAAGACTCTCCAATACTTATGATGTTTCTTTTCGCCTATCACAGTATCATATCAGTATCATAGTAGTATCCTCCGTCGACAGTAGTAATCACAGATCTAGAAAAATTATAGCTCTGTGGTAGTAATAGATGGAGGATAGAGATAAGAAATAAGCATGGACTTTTGGGGTTGTGTTTCAGTGCATAATTTTACATGCCACTAATTTTTTATCTAGGTACCCCTCAAATAATATTTTGTTAATCTAGACTAGAATAAAGGTTATTAGGGTAAGGATTATTATTTCTGAGCGTTAATTGATTGTTTGTTATATAAATTTTATTGCAATAAGATACAATATAGAACATAAAATAATATCTGCAAGGGCATAATTATTTTCAGTCAGAAATGGTCAAACCTCAGACAACTAGCAGTCATTCCTTTTCTCTCCTTCAACGCGTTTTTCTTATGGTAGAAGATTACATATTAAAAACATTATATAATTATGTAGTTAAAAACTGATTAATAAAACATTTTATTGATGGGTTCGTCTTTTTAATTATTACAATTATATGTAATTTGTAGTTACACAAAGCTTAACAAGCTTTGTATTAAGATTACTATGTTACAGGTCGCGCAGTGGTTTAAGTTCGCTCGGTAAAAATAGTGGGGGCAATTGGCGCATGTGCACAATCGCACACAAAATTACTAAGAAAAAATGTTTTTTTTTTCTTATTTTCTTTTTTTGATCTTTAGTAACTTAACATAATTATAATAACACTAGTTTTTGCTTGTGATTTATTGCTAGTATATTAAGAAAAATAAAAACAAAAGTAAGTTTTAGTTAATAATATACGTAGGTCACACTAAAAGTTTTGCGTAACTTAAAAAAACAACATGTTATAACCAAAATATTATGTTTATTGCTTTTCAAAATACTCTCCTATACATTTTAAACATTTTTTCATGCGATCGAACCATTTTTTAAAACAGGAGGACCACAGATCTGAAGGCATGTCTTCGTTTCCTTTTTAATATAACAATTCACGTCGTAAACCATTTTCCTGGCTTGTGGTTGTACGATGTACTAAATACGAAAAACAATTTGTACGCAACAGTACCCAAGAGACACGAGCAGTGTTGCCAGATCTACGTCTTTTTACGTAGATCTACGTATTTTAGGCCTTTCTTGTAAACCTACGAACTTCAGTCCCAAAATCTACGTATTTTCTTTCAATTTGTACAAATTTGCAAAATAACAGACTGAAGAAGCATATTTTTCTTTACTTTACATAAAGAGAGAGGCGCCCCCGTCTGCGGGACTAATTTTGACTAAATAAGTGTCGCGGACTCAACAACAAACATGTCGATGTATTAGAATCAACGGCGCCACGTTGTCATAAGAAGTCTCACCGACGACGGGGGCGCTAGTGTCTGCTTTCCGCAATCAATTTGATGAAAACTAACATCAGAAACAGACTTATGACTGACACGCTACCTTTTTACCAAAATTCACTTAAAACACAAACAGCGAGCCTACGCAGGAACATATTCAATATTTGCCTGATGTATAGGTATATAAGTTTAATTTGACTAAAAATAATAAACATTGAGTACTGTTTATATTCTTTTTTTAAACCACGTAGGTGGCAAATGACTCTTTTTAAAATGAATCGTATAATAAAATACTCGTTTAATGTGAATAAATGAACTGAATATTCTTGAAGAAGACTTCCTTGAAGACTTGCGCAAAACAGTTCACTGAACTGAAAAGAAAGATGCAGTTCTTTTGACGCAAATGAACTATATCACTCATCTAGTTCATTTAGTTCATTTAGTTCAATTGCTTCTGTAGTTCTTTTGACTCATTTAGTTCGTTTAGTTCAATGTATCTTTGATTCAATCGACTCAGTAGTTCTGTTGACTGATTCCTTCTACATTCTTCTATGTTCTATTGCATCATTTTGATGACATTGTATTTTTGTATTAAATAAGTATAACTAATTAAATATTTTATAAATTTCCTTCCAAATATTGATTTTCCTTCAAACTTTTCACAGGCTTAGGACTGTCAAGCTTGAGTAAAAAGAAATTATTTAGTGGTTAAAATAATAATTAATATAAAAATTGAGCCTTGTCCTACTACTATAGCATATTTTCGCTAACAGCTTATGGTTCTTATGTCCTTAGCCTTAGAGTTCTAATTCGGTCAGTCAACCACGCACGAAACTATCTGTCTCGTTTTATCACGAACAATTTCAGAATCTTCCGTCCTTTTCGCTCTCTATCAGCAATTTTGGCATTACAACGTATCTCTCTCATTCTAGCTCGTACGCTTTATGTATTTCCGTTCTTTTTACTCTTTGTCACTCATTGAACTAAATGACGCAGTGAACTACATGGGACAAGAAAGAGTGAGTGACAAGAACCGGCTTGTATGGTGAACTGGTACAATTGAACTACTCACTCAGGAACTACACAAGTCTAATTCTTTATTTCAGTCAGAAAAAAAAGTACGTAGATCTACGAACTTTTCGTATGCAAATTTTACTAATTCTACGTAATTTTGTCATCGGGCCTACGCCTTTTTCAAAATCAGAGTTGGTAACACTGGACACGAGACGCGCGGACGCGAGGTGGGGAGGAAAAGTGCGACTGATCAACACCAATTACGCGTCGGTATTGTCGCGCCGGCCCCCCCTCACTCCTCTGCCCCGCCAAATAGACCTAGGAACTGAACACTGCGCATACCCCTTCTATTTTTGCCGAGCGATCTTACACCACCACCGCGCGACCTGTACAATTTGTCAATATAATTTGACTAAAAAATTGCCCAAAACTTAACACTGAATTTGACCTATAACTTTATATCGGACAATAATTTTAGTTTTAAATTTAATTATAGTTTTTCATGTAAGTGATGTGTCATAATGAAAAAATAAAAATATATTAAACCGAAAACTGGCAAATTTTTATTTCCCAAATCATTTTTAGAAATAAAAATTTGCCAGTTTCCGGTTTTCTTTACTACATAGGTAACCCGGTTGTTTGTTATTTCAGACGTGTCTTCCAGCGGGTACGTACTGTGACGTAATATCTGGCGAGAAGGTGGGCAACTCGTGCCAGGGGAAAACTATCACTGTGGGCAGCGACGGACGCGCGAACATACACGTTGGAGCCAACGACTATGACTTGATGCTGGCCATACACATCGGACCGGAGGTAACATGATCACATGAATTTGCACATAAATTTAAAAAAAACGGGTTGAACTCCGGGAGTGCCTGCAGAAGTGAAAACTTGAACATTAACGTTGTGCATTTTTTAATATTTTAGAATGTTTAGGGAATAATTTCGCACGAATTGCTTTATTTATCAGTATAAAAGTAGGTACTATCATTTATGTGGTAAAATACAATATTCATTTATTGCGCTATCGTACACACACATGACAATTTATATTACATTAAAAATAAACAGCAGGAGCAGGCATACATTTTCGCCGCGCAGTAGAAAGAGAGGGGGATATTACTTCCTCTCCTACGCCGCGCTGGCGCGGCGGCGGTCTACGCTCCCTCCGTCTTACGAATTTTCGATCAGGTCACGTGTCCAGACGCGAGTTTAACATTTTTTACCCATCGCAAAAAGTGCATAACGTCGTTAAAGAAGTTTTCACTTCAAAAAGTTTTATCTTTCAGAGATAGATCTAGCACATGAGTAGTACAAACGAAACTTTAATCATGTCACGGTATGATTAAGAGTTTAACTGCTCTCTACCGACATTACACGGCCGAAATTCGGCGTTATAAGGTGATAAGGATTGCTATGTAAAAAACGTAACATAACTTTCGGTAAATGTGTCGCTAGCAATTGAAAAAGCATTGCAGGCGTAATGAAATCAAACGGAAATCAAATCAAATGGAAATGCGCATTTTATTCAAAATTAAAGCCAAGGTAGGCACTGCACTTATCAACCTTGACTACATTTTTTTTATACGACATCGGGTGGCAGATAAGTAGATGGCCCGCCTGATGTGAAGCGGTTACCGTAGCCATATTAACGCTCGCAACATAAAATATCGCTCGCGCGCCGCCACACCCGCTGGCAACGCAGCATCTCCTTCCTCTCTGGTGACCTCACTCACTCGCAGGAACACAACAACCCTCAAGGGAATTGTTATTTGGCTGCAGTATTCTGTGAGGTACATTCCCCAGTCGGGTAGCTTACAATTACGCTTCCTACCTCTCTTTTCGCCAGAGCTTCGTTCAGTCAACAGGGTGCACTGCTTGCAGGTGAAGTTGGCTTTGGTTCAAAGTTGTTGATAAGTATACCACTTACACTCCAAAAACCTCGTTTTAAGAAAAAAGTTTTATATAGTTCATCATATATATAGTTCATAAAGTAGATATATGTATATCTAGATTCACATGTACTGACTATTTGTATATTTCGTGCATATTTAATTCCGCATGTAGCAGTTTTTTTTATAAATTGTACAAATTACACTAGGTAAGTACATCAATCAATGCTTGTCCGCCAAGGTATCAATTTCGATAAGACTGACAAGATAATTATCTTTTAGTATTCATAAAGTTTTTGTTTGTAATGTTATTTTTGTACATATTATGTAGCTGCATTCGATAATTCTTATAGTAAATTATATAAAAATAAGCTATGATGTGTCATAACTTATTTATACAGCATGATGTCACTTGTGAGCCATAAAATAAATTACATTGTTAAAAGCTCTAGTAAACAATCCTAAAACGCAGAAATGTTTGCTAGCTTATAGCTGCCGCATTTTATATGTATACCTACTACTAAGGTGGCCCGGCTGATGTAAAGATGTTACTTTAATCTATCTTTATTTATAGATTTAGGATATTAGTAAGATTTTCTTAATTATCATTACCTATTAACACAAAATAGATAGCCATTCTCTGCAAAATAAGGAAATTTTCATATCTTGGTAAATGGCTGTTTTTTTATATGAGATGGGCGCAAACGAGCATGTGGGTCACCTGATGGAAAGCATTCACCATTGTCCATGGAGATCAGCAACACCAAGGGATCGCCGATCCGTTGCCTTACATTGCCATACAGCTTCCTTTCTTTATTTCTGGTGACCTCGCTCACTGCATCCAATAGCTTCCTGCTATCTTTATCAGATCATCGGTCCATCCAGTGGAGGGCCGACCTTCGCCGAGTCGGTCCTTTTTTGTCGACTTCACGTCTAAGGAGGAGGTCTACGTTCAACGTCTTTTGGCTGACATCATGATGATGATGAAATGCGCGTCGCAATCAAAGTTAAAGTGATTGTATCTGACTGCAGGAGCATTAACTTTTCTAGAGAAGAGAATGCGGGGAGAGGATGGAAAATGAGGTTTTAGGGTCTAACCTTGATATTTCCCCAATTAAATCCATGTTTTTTTATACGACTAGTGTGACAAACAAGCTTACGCCCTGCTTTTAATATAAGCATTCAATGCTAAAGACGCTTGCGACACCATGTATCCCTACTATTACATGCTGATCGTATTTTTGTGTAAAATGTAGATGCCATATACGGGCAGACACTGATAGGATGACGGAAGAATAATGTATCTTATTCAGCATATTACTTAATTTTATAACCTTGACCTTTCACGTAAACATTAATCCTTTTCATGCCATTAGTGACTCATCATAACGCAACATATAAAACAAAGCCTCCCGTTGAGATTTATATTTCTGGCAAATCTCGCAAAAACTCCGCTGTAGCATAGAATACGCCATAATCTCTGGCAGAAACGTCACTTTGTACAAGGTGCATGTGGTTGGCTGGAGGTAGTAAAGACGTGGGCTACATGTGTGAGCTCAGCAGTATGTTCAAGATTGTGCTTAGTCATCTCATCAACCCTTATTCATCCCACTGTTGGGATATGGGTCTCCCCTCATTCAAAGTTGGGGTTTAGAGCGTACTTAACCACGCTGGTCAACTGTGGGTTGTCGAAGGTCGGTATTTTCAAGCCGCCTAATTTCGAGAACACTTCTAATATTCAGTTAGACTACATTGCATTGTTAACAGGTAAATTGTTACCAACTAGTATTTGAGAAATTTTAGCTAAAAGCACTAAATGGTTAGAAATTATTATTTAAATAGTTGATTTCAGCCAACTTGCCAGAATAATATAAATAAATAAATATTGTCAGACAAATTACACAGCGCCTTCTAGCCCCAAAGTAAGCGAAGCTTGTGTTATGGGTAGTAGACAACTGATAAACATACGTAAATACATTTTTTTTTGTAAATACATACTTATGATACATAGAAAACACCCAGACTAAGACAAACAGACATGTTCATGCACACAAATGTTTGTCCTATGTGGGAATCGAACCCACGAGCGTTGGTGTCGAAGCCGCGTCATTGACTGTACTCCACCGAATATTATAAGTATTATCACTTCACAGCAGTAATTAGAACTTTCCTGGTAGCTCAGTCGGAAAGAGCACTCGACCGATAATCGAGAGGTCGTGGGTTCGTTCCCACCTAGGCGGTTGAGGTGAATTTTTCCAATTTTGAAATATTTATAACTAGCTGTACTAGTGACTTCGTCCGCGCGAAATGGTTATTATTTTATTATTTATTTATATTAATAAAAATAATTTTTTTTTTTTTTTTTTTTTATTAATCGAATAAAGTTTATTATCACAATGTATTCACATAATTATTACACTATATTACTAATTACTGAATATTTACAAATAAAATATTTACAAAGAGGTACAAAAAAAAAAACGCAGAAAAGAAATATTAAATTATTAAATTATCTATAATTTAATATCTATTATATATATTATAAATATTGTATTATTAAATTATCTGTACTTATGAAAAGAAAAGCTGCGTTATTGTATTAGACGCCTCATTAAAAGTTTTCACAGTTTAAGTAATTGAAAATTCCCTATAGATAATACAAAGCAGTCTGATATTGGACACGAAAATAAATTAAATTTCTAAAATAAAAGTAGCATAAGTTACTCCTTATTACATCAGTTATCTGCCAGTGAAAGCACGCCAAAATTGGTCCGACATTTCAGAGATTAGCCGGGACAAACATACAAACAGACAGACAAAAATGGTAAAAAATGTTATTTTGGTACCTGTATACATTCATATGCATTTAGTAAAAAGCGGTTGTTTATAATATTACAAACGGACACTATTTTATTTATCTGTATAGGTAAAAGGTTACTTTTTAAATTTTGTTGTAAGATTTAATTTCTGATGACTAACGGGTTAAATTATCTGTACTTATGAAAAGAAAAGCTGCGTTATTGTATTAGACGCCTCATTAAAAGTTTTCACAGTTTAAGTAATTGAAAATTCCCTATAGATAATACAAAGCAGTCTGATATTGGACACGAAACACTTTACAAACACGGTCCGCAGGGCGTGCCTCGCAGTTTTTATAAACATTTATAAAACATGAGCGTGTTCCAACAATAGCTAATAACACACTTATATTTCATTTAGATTAATTCGCGTTTCAAATAATTAACATACCTAACACCTAATAATACCTACCTTCTGGGCATGAGCAAAAACATGCAAAACATTTATTTTGACGAGCTTGTGGCGTAGCGGTCAATGACGCGGCTTCGACACCAACGCTTGTGGGTTCGATTCCCACATAGGACAAACATTTGTGTGCATGAACATGTCTGTTTGTCATGGTCTGGGTGTTTTCTATGTATCATAAGTATGTATTTATAAAAAAAAATGTATTTACGTATGTTTATCAGTTGTCTAGTACCCATAACACAAGCTTCGCTTACTTTGGGGCTAGATAGCGCTGTGTAATTTGTCTGACAATATTTATTTATTTATTTATATTATTATCCAAAGTAATATACTTTTTAATGTGAGAGGGGGGCAAACGAGCATGTGTGTCACCTGTTGGAAAGCAATCACCACCGCCTATGGAGATCAGCAACACTAAGGGATCGATACTTTAGAAAAGTTAATATGGTTTGATTTTTAATTTTTCTAATTTTCCATGCAACTTTCTTATTTTTTTTCTTTCATAAAAACCTTGTTCTGACAATAATAAATACAACATAAAAAGTAATAACAAAATCGGCCCAGCCGTTCACGAGTGATGCCGTGACGAAGAGAAATAGAGATTGATTTTTATATAAACACGTACGTTTGTATGTCAGAGAATACGATATATTAGTGTGAAAGAATAACAATTTAGGAATTCAAGATAGATATCTGAAATATTCACTTATTCGTTTATTAATTATTTAGTTACTATGAACATGTAATGTACGGAGCTCGATGGCGTCATTACGTGGGTCAGTCTAATTGAACATGCAAGTTAAGCAAGTCGACCGTAGGCGGTTCATGAATTAGTTTATTTATCTCGAGCTTCTCCGTGCTTCAGAGGGCTATTTAAGTCGTCAGTCCCGGCTGTTGTCATTAGATGACAGTCGTCAAGTTAGTGGCCTTTAAGAGGCTTGAAAACACTGGCTTCAGCCAACCCGCAGCGTAGTGGAGTATGCTCTAAACCACAATCACAATCACAGTGGGATGAATAAGGATTAATGAAATCGAAAATTTTATGAATGAGTCTAATAAATGATAATGAATAGTATTTAATAGCACTAGTGTACACTTTATTACATAATTTTTACATATGCTCCATAATAAATAATATTTGCATGCAATAACATTTTTGTATGCAGATTTAAGACTTTTCAAATATTTGTAAATATGTAACAAAGTATTCTTTTGTTTCAGAGTCGACTTTAAATAACTTGCGTCTACATCTGCAAATGAATTCCACCCAGCTCCTTTTTCCAATCAATAAATGAATAAATAATACAAAAATATGTGTTTTGTCTTTTAATTTTCTGTCCTTCGATCGATTGGTTTACGTGGTTTTAACTGTACAATGAACAAAGGCACACGAAATAATTGTGGTACCAACTGTCATCGCACCTAAAATGATACCCTCTGAACACGTGGTCCGACTGCTTTGTCCGACTAATCGGACCACGTGAACTTTTTTCCCTGTTGATTCGATTAATCGGACTATGAGAAACTTATGACTATCCGAAACTATTTCTCGTGACAATTTCATATTGTGTAATAATGCGATGCTCTTTGATCATAATAGGTATACCTGTTGGTATTTGTCTGGAACGCTCGGCGTGGAAATGTTCACTATTTAAATAAATAAATATTAAAAATACAAACTTTTTTAAATATGTATTCGAACCTTGTTTTCTAAATAATGGCAAGATGTCATAGTCCGACTACCTAATCGAACCAACAGGATAAAAGTTCACGTGGTCCGATTAGTCGGACAAAGCAGTCGGACCACGTGTTCAGAGGGAAATGATAAAACTATTTCAATCACGCTAACATGTCATGCGAATAGTAATAGATTATATATTTTTTGGGGTGTAGTGGCTCACCATAGCTTTACAATACTTAACTGCCAGCTAGTCAAAGAGGGTCTGGCAAAATAGAGGTAGGGAACAGCGTATTTGAAAGCTGAATTTTCATTCCTTGAAAGTTTCATTCTATGAAAAGTTGTTTCATAGAATGAAATTTGTATCTTGTACCGCGAACACATGCTTGTGACCTGTATATTATTTTTATCATCCATAATTTGTTTGACAGAAATACAGAGCCTACGTTATATCTACTTTTGGACAGTACGATGGCTGCAATCGTTTATATCAGTGATTTTTAAACTGTGGGTCGCGACCCACATGGGGGTCGCCAAGTTGTATTCGGAGGGCCGCAAATGTTTGTAGGTCATACGCGACAATACAAAAATACGTAAGCAAGCCTGATTATTGTTCAAAATTTGTATGTCAACAAAATCGAAAGCAAATGGCATTAACAATTTTAAAGCTTTCATAGCCGACTGAATTGTTGAAGTTTGGAGCAGGGTGGGGAGGAGAAGAAGGTGGTCGCCAGGAATTTTTAACTTGGAAAGGGGTCCCGTATTCAAAAAGATTGAACAACACTGGTTTATATTATTCTCATTTATACTATAAGCACTTCACACCCAGCGAATACTTACCCCTACATCGAAGACTCTACAAAACAATTATGTAATTTTTAACACGATAATTTCAAATGAAAAGTACATGTATTTATACGCCATTAGGCATTATTGTATACGGTTATTATAGGTAATAAGCACACCCACCCAATTAATCATCAGTTTTGCCTAGCGCTGCAGTATTTATTCCCCTGAGAGCTTTTACCTAGATTATCATATCTATTAGCTAACATTGTTGATGTTAAATTATATTATTGTACCTAGCTTTACCTAGCCCAACCCCACTAGGTCACGACCTAGTGGAGTTGGGCTAGGTAGGCTAGGCTCAGCATAAGTAGTATTAGTAATACGTACAGTATGGCCACTTCCTGCCGCTCTCTCGTATCGACCTCACCTCTGAGACGAACCTGGAATATGGATATCGCGGTATATGGATATCGAACAACACGGGGGTAGATGAAGATTCATCGACCTCGACAACGGAGACAGAGTAACACCGCTGAGACAGTCAGCCTGTGACCACGGCCGGTGCAACCTGGTCGAAACGTCAGGCAATATTAAAGGTATGTAAATACCCTTATGCATGATCCCGTTAATTCCAGTTCTTATATTTCATGAACCAGGAACAGTTGGTTTGGCGCCGCACGCATACATGCTCATTCTCGCTGTGTACAGACGTCGTCGTTTATGTAATAAATAGTGAACGAGGCGACATTTGTATGAAGTGGACGGGGTGTGGGCTCAGTTTGTTCACCTTTCCCATGGGAACTTGAGAATCATCATCAGCATGACAATTTAGTGATACTAGACATGCAATAGCAGAGTTATTATATCGTTAGGTAGTTTGTTTTCAAAATACATTAATTTGGGTATATTTTTCGTGTATATATGCAGCAGTTGCATATACGCACTCGCCAATGCTTTCCATTAATTACGATCCTCCGCACAATTTCTTTATATTTATTGTTCGTATTTTTTTCTGATTTAAGAATAGCTATTCAGCTGTTCGGAATAGAGACAAACTCAACAAATCAAAGATCACAAAAATCGGTCCAGCTGTTTTTGAGTTATAAATGGTTTAACTAACCCGACTTTGTTGTATATATATACAATATAAACATGTCTACATGCTTCTTCATACAGATGATTTTATATATCTTCGCCTTATTTATATGACGAAATGCTTCACGTACGAATGTAAGCAGATAGAACTACAGTCACACATACATAAAAAAATTATTAAAACAAGGAGAGAACTTATACACTAGGAAACACAATACAGAATAACAAGATACATTGAGTCGCTTATTCATTAGTATGAATAAGCATTCTATTCAGTTATTGAATCGCAATAAGAGTTAGTGGTAAGGGGGCTGGTGGCCACTTGCTTGCTGCAGCACACACATGCATCTTGTTATTCTACTCTATACAAGTTGAAATAGAGTCGCTTATTAATTGGTATGAATAAGCATTCTATTCAGTTATTGAATCGCAATAAGAGTTGGTGGTAAGGGGGCTGCTCAATGCGACTTTTCAGCACATTGCGCAAAAAGCACTGGTTTTCAGTTGTTGCCTGAATGTCGCGCGCGCGCCTAAAGTTTTTTGCAATGCCTGATAAAGGTGCCTAAGTTGTAAGTGCTTATACAATTCTAAGCTCCTCAGTACGTACACTTAGTTATGCAATAAAGAGTTTTGACTCCATGACTATGACATAGATTACTGTGCATCAATGAAAAATTGATATAATTTCAGGCAGCGAATTACATAAATTTTTCATTGACGCGCAGATTCGCGCGGAGTATTCAGGGTAACACTCTAGGCTGGAGATGACAAAGTCGTTATAATAACTTTCGTTTTGTTTCCTAAATAAGGAGTAAATATCAAACAAAAAAGACCGCAGTTGAGCAGCGTGGTGAAGTATGCTTTAAACCTATTCGATTGAGGGGAGACTCGTATCTTAGCAGTGGGGTGAATAAGGGTTGACGACGACAAAGAAAAAAATAAGTCACTTTCGAATGAAAATTCTAATGCAGCAAGTGTAAAGCAAACAAATCATAATTGCATTAATCGATACATCTAAAAAAATTCATAAAAGTCTTTGTTTTTGTAAAGCATAAGGGGTCAACGTAATGTAAACACGAAGTCCTTTAAATGCCTTACAATTTGTCCGCGAAACCGCGAAACATATGACTTAGAGTAATAATTAATTCACACGCTATAGCTATATAATAATACCTTGGTTATGCTAGGGGATGGAGGGTGGATGTTATTGCCCTCAACTAGTACCAACATAGAAAACATAATATTCAGCGCTTCGCAATCCCTTTAGTCCTCACAGCAACTCCTTCCTGATTTCACTCACTCACGGAATTCAACAACCTTCTAGGCCCCTTGGGCTGCGTTTCGAACCAATATCTCATTCTTGGAAGAGCTTAAAATTAAGGATAGATTATCGTCGACTTTGTTCGAAACCAGAACTCCATGGAACGACTCATTGTCCAGAGGCAAGTGGAGGGCAAGCGGTCCTGAGGTCGATCTCCTACACGTTGGACAGACTTAATAAAGGCTGCCACACAAAATAATATACTTAGTCCCATGTAAAGCTGAAGACCGCAACAAGTGGAGGCGTATCGCGAGGGCTGCGTTATACAGAGAAGACGCATCCTCATGAAACTACGAATACTTACTACCTTTGATATCACGGAAACCCTACTTTAATGATATGGCCACACATGCACATATCATCAAACGTTGACGTTTAAACAATATGACCAGTTTTAGTTGACAAAAATTTCAAACACATCATGATGTGATCAATTTAAAAATATGGCTACGGCATATACGAGTAAAACTCTTTTAGCTCTGGAATACGTCTTCATATTTGTTTAGGAAAATTACATAATATTTTTTATAGCCAAACAGGATATACAATTAAATGCCAATAATAAAAAAGATGTTAATTTGTCTATTCAGACAAATTACAAAATGATTATGACGCAGGTCTAAAAAATATTAGGTACGTACCTAGTACTATTATTACTTATATTGTGCGTGCTTTAAGGCCGTTCATTAATCACGTGAGGTTTTTTTTTTTGCATTTTTAACACTTTTTTTTTAATTTGGCAGGAACGGATTTTACGAAACTCCACCCCCTAAGGGGGTGAAACGGGGGTTGGAAGTTTGTATGAAAGTTCTAGGTTTCTGAAGTAAGAGACTTGTAATTTAAAATGTAAGCTCTATAGATGGTGTGGAGGTGTACTAATAAAGTATCTTAAGAAATCAATCCCTTTTTGGGGTTAAAACAGGGGATGGTAGTTTGTATGAAAGTCCAATGTTATTGAAGTTAAAGTAATTATGGCAGAAGGATTTTAAATGGTATCAATAATTCTTAACATAAGTTAAGAATTAATCTTCTAAATTCTTAACATAAGTTAAGAAGTATCAATAATTCTTAACATAAGTTAAGAATTATTGAAAACAACTACATACTATTATAAGGAGGGATGATTTATTATAACATTAAAATGTATATTAGGTTTTACAGAGAAGCTTTGAAAAAATAATATCCGTCGACTTCATTGATTCTAAAAATGGATTGTTTTAACATTGGAATTTTTTTTTCGTTCGCTCCAGTAGGCCCCCATTTTCGCTGAAAGTGCGACTCGCCCGTGATACCCTGAGGTTTAGGGCACCGAGGACGTGTGAGGGCTCAAAAGATGCGGAATTTGACCTCGGTATTGAACCGAGGAACATTTTAGGTCATTACACTTTTTTCGATATTGGTGACGGTTGAGGCTGTAGAGGTGCCCTTAGCCGCGAGTTTTGCGCGGCGCGAGGTGCGATATTACGCGGCGGGCGGATCGCGTGCCGCCATGAGGACGTATGAGAGCTCAAAAGACGCGGAATTCGAAGGCCTTTAAGATGATGTAAAAATATTTTTTTAAAGTTGGTTTTGAAAAAAAAAAAATTTTGGTAGATTCATTTTCAATGCCCTTTCAAGTCGTGTAGAGCACGAGATCTGTGAATTTTTATCTTTTCTTTTACTTTTTCCTTTCATTAGGTATTTAGCTTTTTCGAATATAATTCAAAATCTTTAAATGTCGACCAAATAAAAAAAAAACAATCAGCATGTGAAGTGAGTTAAAAAAGTAAATTTTGCTCTTAATCGTTATCCCAAAATATCAAAGATTTAGTTTAGATCACGTTTTCAATACTTAAAATACTGTTTAGTAATGTCCATTGTTCATGTAGAATTGACCAAATTCTTCAAAAGTAGATTTCGGCAATAATTAGGCGACATGACTAACAAACCACATTTTAAAAGCTGAATATATACGAAGGTTGTCCGTAAAATAAGGTTCCCAAGGCGCTGCAGTCGCGATGAGCGATGCTACACTGGATCCAACAATACTAGCGCGTAGCTTGGTTTCCCCACTCTAACCTCCTATGCCAGCGACATTGCTGCGACTTCTCCCGCCAGGTGTTCAAGCAAACCGTGTCTGCCGGCAAAGTGATGGCGACCGTGTTTTGGGACAGGAAGGGGGTACTGTTATGCGAGTTTTGCCTGCCGGTAGAACAATCACTGCTGACCGCTACTGCGCGTCTTTACAGAAGCATCGACGCGCGATTCAGAACAAGAGGAGAGGAATGTTGACGAAGGGAGTGCGTTTGCACCAAGCCAACGCTCGTCCGCACACCGCCCGTGTAACCACCGCCATACCACCGCTCTACTCAACGACTTTGGATGGGATACTGTTACTCATCCGCCATACAGCCCATAGCCTCTAGTGACTACCATCTCTTCTCTGAACTCAAAAAACAGAAGAAGAACTCCTTTCTAAACTACTTTCGCTGCGCGGCGGGGGAGTTCTGCGACTCAGGCATCAAGAAAATGGTGCAACGCATGCAAAAGTGCATTAATCTCAATGAAGATTATGTAGAAAAATAGAAAAAAGTGTAAGCTTTCCAAAAAATATATTATTCAATGCAATTAAACATGTTTTATAGGTCACGGGGAACCTTATTTTACAGACAGCCTCCGTATATTACTTGTCCTAGTATTTTTTAAAAGGTAAAAAACCACATCAGCAAAGTAGCGGATAGCAGCTAGTGGTTAATAAACAAAAAAATATAAGATTTTATTAGTCGTTGATAAAAAAAGAACTAAAAAGGTCACTTACGGTGTTTCGCTCATCAAGGCATTTGATAGCCATATTACAGGGGTTATAGTGGAAATCATAAATCGCCATGATGTGGATGCCGCCATATTGGATTAAAAAGGCGGAAATTAGGTAATTGTCAAGAGAACCAGACGAGTGTGCCAAATTTCAGCTCAATCGGACACTGGGAAATGGGTTCAATTGAACTTGCGACATTTGATACACTGCGGTAAAACTAAATAATTCTAATTTATAAAATTCTCGTGTCGCTGTGTTTGTTACCAAACTCCTCCGAAACAGCTGGACGGATTTTTATGAAATTTTGTGTGCATATCGGGTAGGTCTGAGAATCGGCCAACTTCTATTTTTCATAAATCTAAATGATATGGTTGACCCACCCCTAAATATTTTATTTTATTTTATTGTCAATATATATTTTTTTTATTTTAATATGATTTAGCATTGAAAAGTACATACAACTTCAAATTTTCACAATTCTACCATCAACCCCTATTTCAATATGGCAAAACAACGTTTGCCGGGTCATAATAATATCGCGCGCCTATCAAATGACCGGGCTTGACCCTGAATTTAAGAGAGAGTAATAATATAAAAATGTTTAAAAACAATTAAAAACAAACCTCTGGCTCTGAAAGGACGTGCCAATCATCTTCTAAAACTTGACCGGTTATCGTTAATTCCAAAATGGTATATAGCTATGTATAATATCATTCATCTTCATCATTCACATTCATCCTTGCATCTACATGGTTCCAAGATAGAAAGTCAGTTTCTAATCGACTCTTAAAAAGGTGGATACAAATATATATATTTTTTTGTGTTTTTAATATTTGTATTATTATCTTTTTGTACAAACGTGTCGCATACATCGAGCATTGGCGCGACACGCCTTTATATTTAATATTCAGTCTTTACCGTCTATGCTTGAAAAATAAATTATTTGTATTTATATTTATTTGTATTTACGTCTATTCAATTTAGTTTGTGTTTAGGTATTTGTATAAGTAACGCGTGGAAATTTATCAAGGTTATTCGATATTGCTATCCTAGGCGAGGTGTCACGCACGATATATTCTTGGACTTAGCTCTATTCATGGCATAATTAAACCATGTATCCATACTAATATCCATATATTCCATGCATACTAATATTATAAATGTAAAAGTACGTCTGTCTATCGGGTTGTTTCATTCATGCGGGCTAAGCCGCGGGCGTAAGATAGTGTTCATTAGATTATTAACAGTTATATAAAAAAAATGTCTTGAAAAATGGAAGTTTCGTTGACAAAATCTATCAGATGTAACAAATTAATATTGTTTTTTTTTTATATTCGGCGGGTTTACGCAACATCCCTCAATGTATCAGTAACAGATATATTTACCTGGATCTTAACATCAAAACGGTTAAACAGGAAATATCAAACTTCAGCAAGAAATACCAGAGCAAACTTACGAACCATTCTAATGAGCTTGCACGGTCCTTGACCAACCAGGGAGATCTTCGCCACATGAGACTAAAACGAAATGACATTTTAAGTTTAAGCACCAGATTCTCCACAAGATCGAGAGCTACCGGATGCAGAAATCCATCCAATGGGAGAGCTCTACTGAAATTTAAATAACGGACCCAAACAGATGAATGGCTTATTGTAAAGAAAGGAAAAAAAAATACGGTGGGTGCCAAACAAACATACAGCTCGCCTGGTGTAAAGCAGTTACCGTAGATCATAATATAGACGCTTGCAAGGAGTATTGCTCTCGTGCTGGTACCACAATCCTCAAAGTTTTTGTTATTTGGCTGCGGTCTTTTGTAAAGTGGTACATCCCGAGTCGGGCTTCACATGTCCTACCTGTCATTCGCCAGAGCTTCTTTCGTTATTCCGCCGAGTGCACCACGTGCAAATGAGGATGGCTTTGCTCTAAAGATGATAGTGAGCCATTTACATACCCCTCAAATACTTTTTAATAAATAATAAAAAGATTTTATATTGTCTTGGCAATTTATAGAGTGAAGATAATACCCTAATTTATTGTACTAGGCCTCTATCTCTTATATATCTCAGCTACATAAAGGGTGGAAACTATAAGTGATCTCCCTTCCTTATTTTCTAAACTCAACCTTTTCATTTCTTGGACCCTTCGATCATATTAAAGATCGAAGCTTGGACCACAAACGGTACAAAAACCATTTCACGGGTCTACAAATAATGTACGTGAATAAGTTGATATTCTGAATAATTTTGATTTATTTTCAAAAACTACTCGTAGATCAGGCTTCAGTAACTGTTACTCGGTACTCATAGATTTATCCGGTGACCTTCTCGTCTGTCTGTGAATCTTAATATTGTCTCTTTTTATTCGGCTATTGTCTCGCTAACCTCACTCACTCTGTGAGTGTCGCCTGTTGATATTTGTGTACTATAAAGAAATTATAGTTTCCGTCGCATTCACACAAGAAAAGAAAAAGTTACGTCATTAGTTGGTAATTAATATAGTTGGTAACTAACACTCGCAGAGTGAGTGAGGTTAGTGAACACAATAACCTCCAAGGGAATTGTTATTTGGTTTTGAGGTATTCTGTGAGATCGAGGTACTGCCCCAGTTGGGCAGCTTACAAATACGCTGTACTTTAGTTTGTGTTTAGGTATATCGTTATGCTATCTTCCAATATTTACTATTATTTTGATCGACACGACAATATGACCTTCGAGCAGTATGCATTTCCAATGATGAGTCTTATGGACTTGTTTCCTTACTATGGGCATCGATTAGAATGGGTCTCGTACGAATGTTCAAGGTTCCGTAGCGTGAGATTGAGCAGGCTCTAAATAACTGTTCGAACCATCCAAGTTTCGGATTATTCGATAGTTAAGGATAGTTTCAGATACGGATGTTATTTTTTTTTTTTTTATTGTAAAAGGAAAATTTTAATACAAGGTAAACTTTCGAAAAATTGAAACGTGGTTCAAGTAAATCCAAAATCAGCGTTGAGTAACTCAGTTATTATGTGCTCTTAGCCGGCGAAAACCTATCAAAACATGTCGCATTAAGATTCCGCCTCTATCCGAAATTTTTCAAACCATCCCGACTCTACGTGATATACTTCAGGATAGAGTATCGTAGTATTTACTGATCCTAAGAGCTATGTCGGTAATAAAGTCCATACAAGTTTTAGTGGGTAAGCCACACACCACGCACGCTCGATTTCGTCTGGGCAGAACGGTTCTGGATTGGCATTAATCCATTCATTGCCGGCTTATGTATATACATACTATTTAGCCTATACAATGAATACAGAACCTAGACACCGATGTAAGTAAGTCTTTGGCATGTCATTAAATATTTTTTGGGACGACGATTGGCGGATTCGGCATTGAATGGGTTAGTGGGACAGTCACAGTCGGATCTACTTCGGAAATTGCAGCACAGGAAGACTCGCTATTAAATTGGCCGCCTTTTTGCACATACACACTATATGTGGTTATTTTCTGTATGCTGATTAAATTGTTTCCGTAGTTTGTATGGTGCAAATAAAGCATATTCTATCTATCTATCTACTACATTACAGAAAGAGAATAAATCCGCGCGGTTCAAACTTACAATTAATTTTGATCCCTAATTTCAAGTTATATTTTGGCAACAACCGGTTGCTTTTAACTGGCAAAAACTTTAAGTTCTGTGCTTTAAGTCGAAAATTGACCTCACCTGAAACGGACGCGTCCCTTGCGTGACTCGTATTGTTAATAACTCCTAAGTAACGACCTTAACAGAACCAACTAATTCTAGTATAACTCATAGTGTTTAAAATATACGTTGTGAGCTTTGTGTAATTTTTTTTTCTATTGTAACACACAGAACTTGACATTAATAAATAATTTATATTAATTAGTATAGCAACCATGGCAGAAGATTACAGGTATGTTAAATTATATTTTAGTGTAATTGAGATGTAAATAATTTGATACTATGTATTTAACTACGTGCGCCGGAAGGCACGTTAAGCCGGCGTGGCCCGGCTGTTGTCATTATTTTCGTCAAACCAAGTCAGTGGCTTTTAGGCGGCTTGAAATAAGTTGGCCCTACCAAGTTCAGCTGAGTGGTGGAGTACGCTTTACCATTTCAATCATGTGTCAATTTATGTCAAGGGATTGCGAGTCTGTCTCCCAGTAAACCAGGGAGACAGACTCGCAATCCCTTGATATAACCGAAAGGTTTTTTTGCATGTAAAAGAAAGGTTTTTTAAATGTAAAAACACATTTTGATTTATTTCGAGGATTCTTTTTTACTTTTGACTTTTTAGTTTTGACGATCAGCTGTCTTGAATAGTGGCGAAGAATATTTTTTTCATTTTGATTTCAGCTCCTTAGGAAATTTATTTTAATTATCAATCGATTATTTTAGGTCAGTCAAAACCTTCCAAGTTTCCAAGCAAATAATTTATTTATTTATAAATTATTTGCTTGGAAACTTGCTATCCTTACAAAATAAATAACATTATAACAAAAGAAAACCAATTACAAGTCAATCCAAAAATATTTGAGATTTTGTCTGTGTGATGCTTTCTATTTTATATCATACTAATTGTTACCCGCGGATCATTATTTTAATAAAACTTTTTTCCCATGGGAGTAAGATATTTTTTCCGGGATGAAAGTACTCCAGACCACGAATATTCATCGTAATTACTGATTATATACGAGTAGCATCTATTTCCAAAGTTTTTTTTAAAGACCCTGATTTGAATACATTACTTGCCTTTTAGCCACATGTCACCGAAGGGCTACAACCTGGACCCCTACAATAGGGGAGAGAAGAAGCTACGGCTCCAGGAGTTGGAACCGGCGACAGAAAAGAAAGCCCCCCGCCCGTGTCGCGACAATTTCCGGGCGTACATGGCTAACACTACTCTGCATGGATTGCGGTATATAGCTGATCCGGAGATGACGTGGCTTGAAAGGTAAGGGTTAAATAAGATGAGCCCATAACCTAACCATAAAAGAGAGCATAGTACCGGTATCCACCTATCAATAGGTTAATTAGGGGAGCTACTCTGAAATAAAAATTATAAGTATTTATTTATAGTAAACGGGTCACTCACGTATATTTGTCGGGAAAGCTGACTAATTTCGATTTCAAACGGAGACTTTTATCAGGGCGAGTGTCCACACGCGTCCACCCTCTCTCAATCACGACGAACACTCAAATATACGTGAGTGTCCCGTTTAATTTAATATAATTAATTAATTTATTAAAAAATCTCACGTGAGTTTTAATAATAACAAAATTGGGAGTTTCTCCCGAAAGTTCAAATTTTTCTTAATACATTTTGCAGTGCCTACGATAAAACAAATATCAATATTTCATGTTTATTTTGTTATTTAAAACAATAAATTAGGCCCTGTTGGTTGAAAAGTCCACATCTACCATTAGGCGGTTACATGTGGACGGGATAGGAACCACCACATGTGGACCTTTCAACCCTAATGCAGTTCCCATGTAACCATTAGGTGGTTAGATCAGGGCCCCTACCGGCTAAGCTCAAGCCCATTCACATAGGATTTTTTGTTTATCGAATATCAATCGTCAGCTTAGATTTATGATCTTGTGTTTAACTTAGAGCTTTACCGACTAAGTTGAAGACGTTTGTCAATAACACGTAAGACCTATTTTTTTTAATCAAAATATTCGATGGTAATCGGCTTCAGCTTCGGCGGTAGGGCCCCTGAACTGGAAGATGTGTACTTTACCCTAATGCTGGACTCGATTAGGGACCACTAGATGTGGACCTTTCAACACTAGTGCAGTTCACATCTACCATTGGGTGGTTGGATGTAGACTGGATTAGGGACCACTAGATGTGGACCTTTTAACACTAACGCAGTTCACATCTACTATTGGGTGGTTAGATGTGGACTCGATTAGGGACCACCAGATGTGGACCTTACAACCCTATCGCAGTTCACATCTACCATTAGGTGGTTAGATATGGACTCGATTAGGGACCACCAGATGTGGACCTTTCAACACTAGTGCAGTTCACATCTACCATTGGGTGGTTGGATGTAGACTGGATTAGGGACCACTAGATGTGGACCTTTTAACACTAACGCAGTTCACATCTACTATTGGGTGGTTAGATGTGGACTCGATTAGGGACCACCAGATATAATAATAATATAATAATAATAATATATTTATTTTCAAAGAACTTTACACAAAATGTACGAAGTCCCTGATCTATGTGCTAGGCTCGACTGAGCCTGTATTACATAAATCAGTGTCTTCTCCCAGACCGTGTGTTAACAACAAAAAAAAAATATATATATATATATATATATAATAATCCTAAAACTAAGTACCTAACGATACATAATATGTATTTTAACAAAAAAAAAATATTTCCCACGATTATGTATGTGTGTGAGTGAGTGAGATGAAGTGTGAAAGTGTATATGTGAGTGTGTGTGAGTAAAGGTGTTTGTATATGTGTAGAGGAAGTACATACAAGACACAGGTGTAAAATAACAATACGTTTCTAATGATATGCGAGCAATCAGTTTGATTTGTCTGACATACGCAAAACATATATATGTACATATATATATATATACGAGTATATACATATATTATATTATAAATACAACCAACAATACTATTCACTTGAATAATTTTTCAGTCTCTTCATAATCCAATGTCATAAGCCATGTTTTAATTTTACTTTTTATATCTCGAGAAGTTAGCGAATATATGCTAAGGGATTTATTTACTTTGTTATATAAATACTTAGATAGATAGATATGCTGCCGTCTAGCAGCTGCTGTACTACAACGAGGTAGCTGACAAATGCTGGGCATTGTGCGCCTACCATGGATCCTGTCCTGACTGTAGGGAGTCATCCTGTGTTGCGAACAGATTATTTGTAGCACATACAGTTGTCTCACCGAAAGTAGTTGACAGTTTTCATAAAGTAATTTAGTTGGGTACCTAAAAGGCCTAAATGTCATGACCTTGAGCAGAGACCTTTGAGCTCGTTCAATTACCAACATAAAAGTTTTACATGTGCCACCCCATACACCAAGACAATATCCCAGAATCGACTGTGCCAGAGCATAATAGACTGTACGAATAAGTTCAAAATTAGCAACATGTCTTAAATTTTTGAAAGCCCACACAAGCTTTCTGACTCGAGTAGAAATGAGATCAATATGTGGTCGCCAACTCAGTTTATAATCTAATACTACTCCTAAATATTTAACTGACCCTGAACTGGAGATTGGCAGGCACGCACATTGTCTGGCGGATGCTAAATCACATGAGTGAACTTTGAGGTCTATTTTTGGCTGTTTAATGTTGGCAAAAGTATGTTGGAGAAACATTGTCTTTGAAAGATTCAGGCTGAGAAGATTCCTTTCAAGCCAGCAGCTAATTCTATGCATACCTGTTTCAGCATGACACCTAACCTCGTCCCAAGTTCCTCCATAAAAGATTAGAGCAGTATCATCTGCATATGCAACTATGTAGCCATTTGCCAATTTTTGTTGGCATAAATCATTCACATATATTAAGAAGAGACTTGGGCCAAGAATACTGCCTTGTGGGACACCATAGGTTATGGCAGTGTCGTTACTTAAGTACTCACCAATCCGGACTTGTTGCAACCGGTCAGTTAAAAAATCCTTCAAAATCAACAGAGTGTTACCTCGAAGTCCAACGCGATCCAGTTTGTCCACAAGAATTGGAACAGAAACAGTGTCAAAGGCTTTAGCCAAGTCTAGAAAAACACTCAGACATTTTTGTTTTGCATCAACTTGCGTACTTATGTATTCAGTCAGTTTTCTAACAGCATCTTCTGTGCTTTTCCCTGTTCTAAAACCGAATTGATTATCTGAAATAATTTTATTGTGTACTAAGAATTTCATTATGCGAGTATTTAGTACCCTCTCCAATACTTTTGAAAGTGCTGTTAAAACCGATATGGGGCGATAGTTTGAAACACTGTCCCTGCTCCCACCCTTGTGAACTGGAGTTATTATGGCCCTTTTAAAGACCTTCGGGAAGACCCCTACACTGAGGCATCTTTCAATAAGTATAGTTAATGGTGGAACTACTACATGTTTGGCTAGTTTTAACAATTTTGTAGGTATTGCGTCCCATCCTACAGCACAATTGTCTTTGAGATTCATTATTATTGAATCTATCTCTTTTTCATCAGGCGGAAGCAGTACAATAGAGTTCGACACTCTCGGGATTTCGAAATTGTAATTATTGTTGTTAAATTTAGATTTATGAGATACAACATCAGCAAGTTGCTTACCAATATTGGAGAAGTAGTGATTGACTAGTTCAATGGAATGTGTAGCATTATCAGAAGAACCCAAAAGGTCTTCGGCTGTGGTTTTTGGTTTATTAGAGTTAATAATAGACTTGACGGCAGTCCATGTTTCTTTGGCATTTTTGGCAGATTGTAGTTGCGATTTTTCATAGTTATTTTTAAGCCTTCTTAGTAGAGAATTGCAAAAGTTTCGGTACCGTTTGTAAGAAGTTACAAGGATATGATTATCAGGATGTTTTTTAACTTTTTTATGAAGCTTATCTCTGTGACTAATACAGCGTCGCAATCCAGGCGTTAACCAGGGTTTTAGTGTTCTTTTCCTGCTAGATATTCGTAATTGCTTGGAATATGTTTTAACTGCATTAGACAACTCTTCTACAAACAAAGTTGATGCGTTATTTATGTCCAAAGATGTAGCAACAAACGAAAAATCTACGGTTTCCAAATATTTAATCAAAGCATCATAATCAATTATTGTATTGTATTTAATTTTATTATGTTTGCAAAACTGGCGGATATAAAGACACAAAATTATAGACGAGTGATCAGTTACTGTTGAGTCGATTACAAAAACTGACGCAGGACATTTTGTTTTCAACATTGCATGGTCAAGGCAGTTGTGTAACCTTGTAGGAAATGTATGGGACGGTAAGAGACCTAGTTCTGCGCTTAAGTTTAAATACGAAGAACTATTTCTATCAGAGTTATTTGGCTTAATGTCAATGTTTACGTCCCCAATAAGAACAACATTATCTGATGAATTCAGTGATAGAATGGTGCGTTCGATCGAATCCATGAAACCATCTGTACAGTAAAGAGAAGGAGATCTATATGTTGCTAAAATACAAGTATTAGGGACAATTTTTACCAAAAGAAAATTCCCACCAATAGGTTCTGGCTCTTCAACTGTGCATTTAATTTCTTTCTTTATATATATAATAATACCGTCATTTTGGTTCAAGGATTTTTGGGAAGAATATGCAACATAGTTCTCGATCGTGGGAATAGGCTTTTGCAAATCTAACCAGCACTCGGTTAAAACTATAACATCAGCTTCAAACGACAATCTACTTAATTGAGCCTGGAAATTATGTAGGTTTTTATATACACTGCGGATATTTTGCGTAATAATTTTTAATGACGGCTTAGAGCAGTCAATTAAAGAGTTACATGTTTCTGTATCGCAGTGAAAAGCTGTAGCTACAGATATGTTATCAATTTCAGATGAAACATCATTATGAATATTATTAGCCATTTTTGATTTTAAATAAATTTTTATCACAAATTAGATGCATAATAAGTAAATTACAGCAAAAACAATGTAAAATTTGAACTAAACAAGTAAAATTAAATGATGACTGTTTAATTATAATATTAATATTTCTATTTGCATGTTTTATTTTATCATATTCAAGTAAATAAAGTCGATCTCGGTATATCTTTACGTATTGCGTGTGCGTAGTGTGAATAGCGCGTGTTAGTTGTAAAATGTGTGTAATGTGTATGAATAATGTCTTGTTATGAATGATAAACATTATGGGAAATATAAATAGACTTTTAGAAAATAATAATAACATATTTCTCAAAAACATTTCTAGTCACTTGTCCCGTAGTATTGCAATTAGATCCGATTCATTCCTTACTTTTATTTGCTGTTTATTGGCATCTTGTCTTAAGTAAATATTACCATACGAAGTCCAACAGAATTTGAAGTTATTCTCCTTAGCAAACTCACGCGAGAGGTAAAACAAACGATGAGCTTTAGATGTCAAGCTTTCAGAGATATATATAGGTTTCTTGGGGCCTGCAATCTTAAGATGAGTAGTGTTGAGTTTACCTTGATTCATATTTTTATTAAATTGACGGGCCTTTTTAATAATTTTCTCCTTAGTGGTAGCAGTGGCAAAGTCTACCAGTATGGGTGCCGAATCGCCTTTTTTATTGATACGGATGATATCCTTAATTTCATTCTGTGGTATAGCGGTATCCAGCACGCTTGCAGTTTCGATCACTATTCTACAAAGATCTTCCTTTGTTTCCCCATCCTTTTTTGGTATGTTTTTTATTTCCACTCTAGTTGAATGAAACATACGTTCCAAATTTTCTATTTTATCCTCTAATTGCTTTATATGATTACGGTCGACTTTACGCTCTGCCTCCAAACTATCCACTTTTATTTTCATTTCATCGTACTGTTGTGTTATAAATGTGATAGATTCCTTTATTTCTGTGTTTTGTGTAATAATTTCCTTCAGTGACTCTTGCAGAGATACGAACTTACTATCCGAGCTCGCCGACGTCACCGTTATAAGCGCGCGTAGCTCCTCCATGCTAGATTTACAGTCGCTTTCGCGCTTACGTTTGAATCTTTGCTTAATATTTTCATGTTCAGCCGAGTCAAGCGAAGCTAGGTTAGGTGTTGAACCTGATTGATCCTGTGCACTTATAGTTTCCTCAACTAACAAGGATGGCGCCTTAATATTCGTCGGTGTTACAGGTGGAGTTCTTTTAAGTGGCATGTTATACAATTTAAAAGAATAAAAATATTTCTATTCTTTAAACAGTGTGGTTTATAATAAATTAATAATAAACAACGTGCGAGCAAAACAAATTCTTATAGCCCGAGGTACGATGTTCAAGTGTAGGTCAACTTATTTGGCCAGTGATCGATACTTAGGAACAAATTCTCGTTCCGTCCAGTTCCAGAAGACCTCTTATGCACCGAGAGTTCCAACAATGTGGACGCCGATCGACGTTTTCATACAAATATCGTGACCGTCCAGTTTAGGCAGACCGGTGACCACTAGATGTGGACCTTTCAACACTAGTGCAGTTCACATCTACCATTGGGTGGTTGGATGTAGACTGGATTAGGGACCACTAGATGTGGACCTTTTAACACTAACGCAGTTCACATCTACTATTGGGTGGTTAGATGTGGACTCGATTAGGGACCACCAGATGTGGACCTTACAACCCTATCGCAGTTCACATCTACTATTAGGTGGTTAGATGTGGACTGGATTAGGGACCACCAGATCTGGACTTTGCAACCTTAACCCAGTCCACATGGAACCATATAGGACTTAATGGACTGAATTAGGAAAAGTCCACATCTAACCACCACTAGGTGTTTAACTTTTTCAGATTTCATGCCATTAGGTATGAAATTCGTACCTAGGCGAAAGTTCAAAATTTATCAGATACGAGTCTGATAAATTCCAAACTTTCGCCTGAAACTCAATGAGCGAAACGTCGGATTTTTACTTCGAAGTAGGCTCTAGAACATTTTGAGTGTAACACGCCGTCATCATTAGAAACAAAGTATATATCACCCGCACGTAGTATCTGCTGTTAAAAGAAGAGGCTTCAGACCTAGTTCTACCTAGTTATACAAAGTGGACTGTAATTTGACAGCTGGTCTCATAGTAAATACGTGAGTACTGATGCTGACGTTGTGGTAAAAGTTGTTCAATCCCATTATTGACGCTGAAAAATGTAATCCTATTTTTAATGGATTTATATTTTTATCCATTTCTAATAGAACTTGTCTTATGAGCTCACCTTGGAGTTTCCTGCGTGGGCTTAGACCACAAACCATTCTACGCATTTGTCTCCTATGGGTTAGATTGCAAATTGCCTTTATTGGAAAATTGTACGGTAATTTCATGGCTTAAAAATATTTTGCATTTATTATAATTTTGGACTATTCTTCTGTGGTTTTTACATTGTTTTGCCATTTTTGCCTACTACAATTTCGGAAATAACGATTGTATAAAAACATGAAGGAAATTTGATAAATACACATAGGTACCTAAATAGCCACAACTCACATTAGCTCAAAATAAGTCTTTAAAAAGAATTGGTGTACGATGAACTTCACACTTAGATATCAATAGGACATATTATTTGTACCCTGTAGTTACTCGTTTATATCGATGCCTTACAGCCGAAAAGGGATAAGCGCCATTTTTTGGAGAATGGACTTATATATATGGGAAAGAATCGTCTTTTTTTTCTGCGTCGTTTGGTCTGGGTTACATGTTTCTAAGTGACACTTTATGTCGCTTAGGCGGTAGTAATAATAGGGTCATGAGCTAAATTTATTCGCTGTAAACGACAGAAATTTTGAAGTTTTTTTTTTTTGGTTGTTGATCAATGAATATTTGAAAACAAAATAACTTATGCTTTTTGGGCTCTCTGTAATATTCAATCACTAGAACCTTAACCTATTTTTGCTGGAAGCAAACATTCAGAAACATACGTTTATGATATTTTGCTTATAAATAATTATTTGTTAAATTCGGGTTAGTATTTTATGCCTGTTCCTATGAAAAATATATTTATCGTTTATTGTAATTTTTGAGACTTTATTTGGCGTTTAGTATATTTTTCCCGTTTCATAAATAGAAAGCAAAAAGGAGGTTATTACATATAGCCCCTGTAAATATTTAGAATTAGTTTGTCGCTTATCCTTTTTTTCCCTCCCAATAATTAAACGATTCCGGCGGTTAGATAAAAAGGTAGAACTAAAAGTTATCCTTATACCAGTCCATTCTCAACGTCTTTGTCGTTTACCTGTTCAATAATAATTTTCAAATGTCAGTTGTCGGTATCGTTTTATTGAAACTACGGGTCCAAGCGACAACAAGACGAACCTTCAATTATGATAATTCTTTAAAGATCAAATTATATTTTTGTTACACTCCTATAGTTGATATTTTAAAATATTTTATGAATAAAACTAACACTTGAGACAAACAATTGTCATATTAACAGTGTACTAATCTTAAGAATACTTGTATATACTTAAATTAACGTTGTAAACTTCAATTTCATAATTAACTAGCTTTCGCCCGCGACTTCGCTCGCGTGACATTCGGGGCAAACACATGTTTACTCATTAATCAATAGAACCATACAATACCCATGACAATTTTCAGACTTTTTAACCCCCATTTTACCCATTTAGGAGTTGATATTTTCAAATCGATGCCATTTTTGTAATTGACTTCCCAGAAAACCATAGAATCAATACCCATCAATATGGGTATATCAATATAATTATGACATTTTAACCCCACCGTACCCCCCACAGGGGTGATTTTAAGTCATGTCGGCTATGTTGTATTAATATAGTTGTTGTTTTCGTAATCAGCGACCCGATAAACCATAAAAACAATACCCATGACGATTTTCAGACTTTTTCACCCTGTTTTACCGCTTTAGGGGTTGAATTTTGAAAAATCCTGAAACATGTGTTTACTAATTTATCTATAGAAGTACTCGTGTAAAGTTTCGGATAAAATAGTCCAACTAATCTTGTTTCCCCATACAAACTTTGGACCCCCGTTTCACCCCCTTAGGGGATGAATTTTGAAAAATCTTTTCTTAGTGCACCCCTAGACATCATAAGGAACCTACGTGCCAAATTTTGAAGCTCTAGACCCAGCAGTTTGGGCTGTGCGTTGATATATATCATCAGTCACTCAGTTTCTTCTTTTACATATTTCAACCCCATCGCATCCCCACAGGAGTGATTTTATGTCACGTCGGCTATGTTACATCATAAAATAGTTGTTGTTTTCGTAATCAGCGACCCGATAAACCATAAAAACAATACCCATGATGATTTTCAGACTCATACAACCCTTTTTACCCTTTTAGGGGTTGAATTTTTAAAAATCCTGAAACACGTATTTACTCATTTCTCAATAGAAGTACTCATGTAAAGTTTCGGATAAAATAGTCCAACTAATCTTGTTTCCCCATACAAGCTTTGGAACCTCGTTTCACCCCCTTAGGGGTAGAATTTTGAAAAATCCTTTCTTAGTGCACCCCTAGACGTCATACGGAACCTACTTGCCAAATTTGGAATCTCTAGACCCAGCGGCTTGGGCTGTGCGTTGATATATAATTCAGTCAGTCAGTTGCTTCTTTTATAGATTTAGATAGATAAATGAAAATTGATTTCGACTAGATATTTCAATTGTTATAATTCTAAGTTGATTTGATCTCGGGTACTTATGATCGTAATAAGAGCGTTTATTACAAACAATTGTTATTAAGTATTACCTATTACATTTTAGTATGTGGCATTCATTTCTGTGTCAATTAAAGACTGATTTGATTCATTTTTTTTTTCATTTTAGTACCCCTAGGGCGAACCTGAAATCTTTTCTACACGAAAAAATATTTTTTAAGAAGAAACACATCGAAAGAGTATTCTAATATGCAAATTATTCCTATTAAAAAAATCTACTTAATACAATTTCGCATTCAGTAAATTTTCATTTGATAGCTGGTTATACCATATTTCCTCAATTTTATTTCCAATAATCACACACTTGTGCTATTTTAGTTCAATTATAATGAAAGATGAGGCGTAGTTATATCATTTTTGCTGGAAGCGAATAATTCTTGTATTTTCATTTACGACATTTTGCCTGTTTGTGAAATGAGATCATTTGAGGATTACCGACAGTAAATAGGGGTTGCAAGTTGAATTATAAAAAAATAACACTGTAATTCAATAGATAGTATGTTAAATACAACATAAGCAAATTTCCAGCCTCTCGGGAACTAAACTATAGTTTTTATGAATTTTTTTCATAAAATTTTAACTTTAAATCACTCTCCTGTAAAGTTTGAAATATGGCGCTTATCCCTTTTCGGCTGTAAGGCATCGATATGTTCTATGCCATAAATAAATCAATTAGGTCCTTAGTGTGAATCCGTGTACAACAAAAAGGGGCCACCCATAAATTACGTCACACGAATTTCATGATTTTTTGACCCCCTCCCCCCCGTCCTTGTCACAGCTGGTCACATTTGTAAGATCCCCCCCCCCCCCTCCCTAGTGTGACGTCACATATTTTGCAAATTTACATCTAGAGTTGCAAATGTTTTTGAGTTTTTCGTTAATAGTTCAAAGTTCGTATTAACACTTAGATTATAATAGATTTTGAAATGTCACGTCAGGAAATTTAGGACCCCTCCCATCCCCTTGTCACACCTTAACGTGTGACGTAATTTATGGATGGCTCCAAATTAGTACTTTATCTATAAGTTACCATGAAATTACTTTACGATGATTTATTTTTTATTTTCCGCAGATTATGGTGGCTGATAATGGTTACATGTAGTATCTTGGTGTGTTTCTTCTTAATCCTCAAAGTGTGGGTCAAATGGGACGAATCGCCGGTGATAGTCAGTTTCGCCGATACATCCAACTCTGCCTGGCACGTAAGTTCGCTATCATCAGCCTGTTTATTTATTCTTATGAGTACCAAAATTTTCGTCTACATAGTCAAATTGCAACAGAAGAATTAGGCAATAAATGGACGCGCAGAGCCTAGGAACGCATATAGAGGTATGCATTATAAAGGAGGAAAAATAAAGTTATCCCATAAAGCTAAATAGACGGACGGAAGAATAATTCTTACACAAAAAATAAAAACTGATTTTTCATTTTATGGTGTACCTCCAAAAATTTTCGTTTTCCTACATTTTGACTGTGATTTTTGCTTAAAATGGCCAATTTTGGCGTTCTTGATCTCGGAAACAAAAATACATTAACAATGTTGACTTATTGAATAGTACAGAATAGCTATTGGCATAGTACATAGCGGCCTCGCTTTTTGTAAATTTTGCTTAACTTTTTAAATAAACCCAAAATTGCAGAGAAAGATTTTAATAAAATGCGCGCATTCACTATTTTGAGCTCCTGGATACTCCTCCTACTGTTCCAAACAAATGAAATAAAAAAATAGAATGTTATTTGTTATATAGTTGTATAGTACATAGCGGCCTCGGAATTTTGAAATATCATTGATTTAATATAGAAAAAAAAACATTCTTTTAACCAAAAAAACTTCGAAAATCGCTTTAAGTAAACTGTTAATTTCTCGAATAAACGATAATATTATTGAGCAAAATTTATACGAGAATAATTGTTACTTCATGATGAATAAACTTTGTAGCATCAATTTATTATCTTATTTCAATAAAAACGATAAATATAACTTCAAAATTACTACAAAAAACGATGAGCCGGCGGCCTTCGCGGGTTTAGTACTGCGCGAGAGCTCGTCAGCGTGCAAATGTAATAGGGCTCTTAAACTCAGAAAGTTTGCGGAACACTGCATTAGAGGAGGTGTCATATAGGACTGGATAGATACAAGCTGATGATAATGATGTTTTATTTATTATTTTTAACCATGAACAAAATAAAAATTTAATACACTTTAATACTGCTACTACTAATCTAAAGCCGAAAATTAGGAAATAATTTATTATGAAAGTATGTAATTATGCACTGACTGCCGATTGAAAGAGATATCCATATAAGCAGTTTTACGAAAATTTCATTTACAATCCGTGACCACGGTTATATTTATGGCGTTTACTGATTGTACATGCAAATATATGGCAAACATTTTTGGATACATTATTACTGCCTTGGAGGCGAACTTCAAATATAACTAAATACCACTTACTGACGTGAAATGACTTAAATTATAATTTAAGTCATTTCACGTCAGTAAGTGGTATTTATATCCTATAATTGTAGGACGTGAGTACCTTAAATTATCTGGTACCAAATATTTTATCCTTTCAGATTCCATTCCCAGCAGTAACTTTGTGTATTGAAACAAAACCCAAAAAGAGGTTATTTAATTTTACACGAGCATTCGATGAGCTGCGGACGGATCCTCCCACGATAAGCCCAGAAGAGTAAGTTTCTTACTGTGTCTTTCTAGTTTATCGTAGGAATAAAATTTGATATAATATATTGGTATACGATATATGTCGATATCCAGTATCCTCTTATACTGGAAATATTACATTTCTGTGTATGGTGTGTCATTATTTATTCTGTGTATGGTGTGATCGTACTTACAAATTCTTGCAATATTTTGTGTAATACTCTAGTGTTTTGTTAAACTTAATTTATTTTAATTAATTTTCGGATGCAGTTTGAAGACTTACCACGACATGTTGCTACTGTGTAATTATGCGTCAGATCCCAACGGAGGGCCACAATTTTCCGATGCTAGTGCCGTGAACACGATGAAAAGGGTAAGACATTATCTAGTATTTATTTAATTTAAGGAAATTTAAAATATAGTGTCATGTTTCTATGAAGTACGAGTAGGTATCATGTGTACGTAACACGCATCGGGATGAAATGTCTTGAACTATGTATTTTTCAATATCCTTGTTATACTTACTGTATCTATAATGAGAACCTAGTAACCTATTTATGTGATATTGGAACGTACTTCTACGATTACGACGATAAACCAGATCCAATTGACACAATATGAAAAATTATAGAAGTATACAGAACGACTTATAATTGCACCTTCTTACAGCCCTGCAAAGACCAAAGTCATTTCATGATTTTTATTTGTCGTCTCATTACGTCTTCGGTGTATCTAGGTAACTTATGTCAGCGTAATCGAGAAGAGAGAGAACCAGGGACATTACTGAGTATAACTTTTGGTGGAGAGAGGAAGAAGGTTTTGGAGACCTCTAAGAGAGTGGCACGAATAGTGAATAATCCACGAGAGCAGCTGCCGACAAACCGTTTCACAGTTTTTTTTTACAAAAAATAAATGATTTTAAAAAGAGACGAACTTCTTAGCTTCCATGGATTCACCGTGCGGGTGCCGGGTCCATCGTGTGGCTGAGAGAGAAACCCCAAGTAGATTCCGAGACTTGTGACACGGGTGTAGGTTTAAGGGGCCCCTTTCCGACGTACATCAACACTCACCTTCACTACTCGTGTTTCTCTCCCTGCCCAGCTAAATTTGGTATGAACCTGCTAATGCAGCTTTAGATACTCGTTCTAGTATAGAAATTACTGCACTTCTGGACAAGCCAAGGTCTTTCAGCTGGTTATAGAGAGATTTTGCTAGTATACCTCTCGCTCCTACTTCTACAGCGTATAGATTAACTACATAGCCGCTTTTTGTTAATTCGTTTAGAAGATCATACATTATATCATTATATATTTGTTGTATAAAAAACCCGTGTTGTGAAATGATTCTCTACTTAGATGTCAGTAGTGTCACATTAAAAAAATAAAAAGCGGCCAAGTGCGAGTCGGACTCGCCCATGAAGGGTTTCGTAACAGCAAGCAATCAACTCAAATATAAAAATATTTGATTTGATTGAATGAAAGGTAAATTGCGGTTTACGATTTATGACGTATTAAAAAAACTACTTACTAGATCTCGTTCAAACCAATTTTCGGTGGAAGTTTGCATGGTAATGTACATCATATATTTTTTTAGTTTTGTCATTCTCTTATTTTAGAAGTTACAGGGGGGGGGGGGGGGGACCACACATTTTACCATTTTGGAAGTGTATCTCGCGCAAACTATTCAGTTTAGAAAAAAAATGATATTAAAAACCTCAATATCATTTTTGAAGCCCTATCCATAGATATCCCCCCACACATATGGGTTTGATGAAAAAAAAATTTTGAGTTTCAGTTCTGAGTATGGGGAACCCTCCAAATTCGTTGTTTTTTTCTATTTTTGTGTGAAAATCTTAATGCGATTTACAGAATACATCTACTTACCAAGTTTCAACAGTATAGTTCTTATAGTTTCGACAAATAGTGGCTGTGACATACGGACGGACAGACAGACATGACGAATCCATAAGGGTTCCGCTTTTTGCCATTTGGCTACGAAACAATAAAAATGCTGATGATATAGAAAATAATGGAACACCTATTTCATAATTTTCTCTTATTATTTTTTCTTTAATAACTCTTTTGTATAGACATCGGCCATTTAGAATTTTATTGTACGTAGGTCACACTAAAAGTTTTGCGTAACTTAAAAAAGACAACATGTTATAACCAAAATATTATGTTTATTGCTTTTTAAAATACTCTCCTTTACATTTTAAACATTTTTCAAACCATTTTTTAAAACAGGAGGACCACAGATCTGAAGGCATGTTTTTTACGTGCTGATTGCACGCTATCACTGCCTCTTTGGAGTTGGTAAAAGTGAAACCTCAAATCAAATCTTTGATTTTGGGGAAAATACAGAAAATACACATGCCCCTACCTAGCACCCTTGCTAGGTAGGGGCATCTGCAGGATGGCTGACGAGTTGTACTTTTTCGGAAGCTAAAAATGACTAAGATACTAAAATGAAGAAGCGTTGTCATGATGTAGGAAAACGCGGCTTTTTGGTCGTCTTTCGCGAACTTTTTCTAACACCCTGGGTAAACAAATGGTAGAATTGACGAGCTCGGTGGCGTAGCGGTCAATGACGCGGCTTCGACACCAACGCTCGTGGGTTCGATTCCCACACAGGACAAACATTTGTGTGCATGAACATGTCTGTTTGTCTTGGTCTGGGTGTTTTCTATGTATCATAAGTATGTATTTACAAAAAAAAAAAATGTATTTACGTATGTTTATCAGTTGTCTAGTACCCATAACACAAGCTTCGCTTACTTTGGGGCTTGATGGCGCTGTGTAATTTGTCTGACAATATATTATTTATTATTTATTTATATTAATACAAAAGTAAAAGCGTTTTTCGCCTGCCTCACTTTTGTTGGCCTATTCTCATTTTCAAACACCCATTCACAAGATTGCTGTTTTTTTTCGGGTTCAAAACAATAAATCCACGTTTCGTTTCCTGTGACAATATCATAAACAGTATTAAAATGTCCGTGGTCGTACTTTAGTAGCATCTGTGAGCACCATTCCACGCGTGCCAGCTTCTGCTCCGCTGTCAGTTCATGAGGGATCCAACGACAACAAAGTTTCCGAACTTTTAATTCTTCGTGTAAAATTTTCTGAATTTGGCTCATACCAATCCTCAATAGTCCTCGAATTGTCTCATAGGTAATCCGCGGGTTTTCTTCAATTAGCCGCTTAACAGTAGACACATTATTTTCGTTGACGGCAGTTCAAGGGCGCCCTTCACGACATTCGTCATGTAAAGAAACCCAACCTCTCTCAAATTCAGCAATACATCGCCTCACGGTGCTTAGACAAGGTGCCTCTCTCCCAAAAGCATTTTGAAGACGATCGGTACAGTCTTGCGGAGAGAGAGAGAGCACTTTTAAAATCATAATAAGTCATCGCTCTAAAATCTTATATAAATATTATATTCCATTTTCGTTGCGTACGTAGAACCACGTAGAACTTTGATGTGTGATAAAAAAAACAATAAAATTGACAAATGATTTCCAGCCAATTTTTTTATTACTAAGAAGCATAGAGTAAATACTAAGAAGGTTGCAAGTCGTTTCAAAAAATATAACATTCCAAATTAAAATAGTTCCGATTAGCTAGAAGTGCAAAACTTTTAATGTGCCCCATGTATATAAACATTGACAAGTAGACTTGTGTAGTTCCTGAGTGAGTAGTTCAATTGTACCAGTTCACCATACAAGCCGGTTCTTGTCACTCACTCTTTCTTGTCCCATGTAGTTCACTGCGTCATTTAGTTCAATCGAGTGACAAAGAGTAAAAAGAACGGAAATACATAAAGCGTACGAGCTAGAATGAGAGAGATACGTTGTAATGCCAAAATTTCTGATAGAGAGCGAAAAGGACGGAAGATTCTGAAATTGTTCGAAATAAAACGAGACAGATAGTTTCGTGCGTGGTTGACTGACCGAATTAGAAAGGCTAAAGACATAAGAACCATAAGCTGTTAGCGAAAATATGCTATAGTATTATACAAGGGTCAATTTTTATATTAATTATTATTTTAACCATTAAATAATTAAATTTCTTTTTACTCAAGCTACGACAGTCCTAAGCCCGTGAAAAGTTTGAAGGAAAATCAATATTTGTAAGGGAATTTGTAAAATATTTAATTAGTTATACTTATTTAATACAAAAATACAATGTCATCAGAATGATGCAATAGAACTGAGAAGAATATAGAAGGAATCAGTCAACAGAACTACTGAGTCGATTGAATCAAAGATACATTAAACTAAACGAACTAAGTGAGTCAAAAGAACTACAGAAGTAATTGAACTAAATGAACTAGATGAGTGATGTAGTTCATTTGCGTCAAAAGAACTGCATTTCTCTTTTCAGTTCAGTGAACTGTTTTGCGCAAGTCTATTGACAAGCCCGGAGGTCGAATGGCTAGCGATGGCTGCTTTGACTCTGAGGTTGCGGATTCAATCTCCGCACAAGTCAAACACTTGCTTGAACACGTCTGTTTGTCTTGGTCTGATTTCTATGTAATATATGTATGTATTTACAAAAAAAAATGTATTTAAGAATTGTATCAGTTATCTAGTACCCATAGTACAAGCTTTGCTTAGTTTGGTACTCGATGGACGCGTGTAATTTGTTCAGGAATATGTATTTTATTTGTTTTTATTCCAACGTGTATAATACGAATATGTTTAAAATAGAAACATATACTTTTATAAATTCCGGCAAGTTGGACAAAACCAATGATTATAATAATAATCTATAATGCTGTCATTCAAATTGACAGAGCTTATTTATATAAATATATATATATATTTTTTTTCACTTTATGATAAAAGTAAAGTCAAGTTATGCATGAATTTTTTTCTTAAATTCTTATAAGCCGGATGTGATTTGAAGGACAAAACATTGTTTCTAACAAAACCCGATTGACCACAAAAAGAAGATTAAATTAATTGATTGTTTTGAAACGCTCCACTATAATCATATGTATAAGATTATATTGTTTTTAGTAACAATATGGAGGCAAAAAAATATGGGCAGCCTTCTTAACTACTAACCTTCATAACAGTGAAAGTTAGTGTGTGGGGGGGGGGGGGGATCTTGGGGGAAGAATAAATCTCGCTTGGGGGAGAGGGGTGCCCTTGGCAAATATCAATTTAGTAATTTTTTGGATATGTTTGTTCCAATAATTGAGACCGTGCACTAGTGTCCATGGACATAAATATTCTATTAATTTTCGTTTAAGTATTTATTATCAAATTTTATCACTGTGATTTAAGATTACAGCAATATTCGCGCAAATGTTAGTAATAATTAAGCTAAAATATTTGAGCAAGTTTTATTTTTATTTTAAAAAATTAACGCCTTTACACCCAAAATAGGATTTTTGACTCTCCCCTCCCCCCTTGGTGAGATGTTGTAAGATTTTCAATAAATATAAATAAATTTGATTTATATTTATTGAAAATCTTACAACATTTCTCCAAGGGGGGAGGGGAGGATCAAAAATGCCTCACGTGATTAATGCACGCCCCCATATCGAGCGTCGCCACCTAAGCCCAGGCACGCCCAGGTTAGGCTACTAAATGTTGTCGAGTCATATTCGGGATTGAATATGAACAAACAATTTCATTTTAAATATGATTTCCCTTCAATCTATATTCCCCATCAACCCGCCATCATCCCACCACAGCTAGGATATGGGTCTTCCCTCAATCAACGGGGCGTCGAGCATGTTGCACTATGCCCCCACAATATAAATACTCGTACATACCGATGTCATGAATGGCGCGTCGATGGGGCGCCCGAAAAATATGTCTGTGATGTCATGTGTGTGAAATGTTAAAGATTTTGTTAGATTAAATTAGTTTAAATTTTTTTCAGTTAGCGCCAACAATGGACGAAATGTTTCTGTTCTGCCTTTGGAAAGACCTAAGGTGCCCACAGATGTTCTCACACACCCTCACCAAGGACGGCATCTGTTTCACCTTCAACATGCTCTCTGAAGAGGAAATGTTTCGAAAAGAAAAGTAAGTGGGCAGAACATTTATCTTTCAGTGAATTTATCTCCCAAAAATATTTTCTGCAAGCAGTGCCCGCGGCTTCGCCCGCTTGATTGTCGGTTATATCGCGTTAAATTAGCCTATATCCTTCCATAGGATACAACCAATATCCATGGCAAATTTCATTCAAATCGATTCAGCGTTCAAAAGTTCGAAATTTTTAAAATACAAGTGTTGTGGACGTGTCTGTACACTCGCCCTGATGAAGGTCACCGTTTGAGATCGAAACTGGTCGCCTTCCCGACAAATATACATGAGTGATCTATTTAATATAATTAATTATTTTATTACAATCTCACTCGTGAGTTAATTAATTAACAATCCAAAATTTTATCTCGATTAATTTAATTTTAACTTTAATTCCGCAAAATAATTATGTGAATATTTTCAACCTAAATAATTATGAGAATTGGCCTTCTGGTTACACGCTCGTGCCCGTGCTTGTGCCAGTTGAACGTGACAGCGTTGAATGCTAGCGTGTAGTAGCACCATCATCATTAGAGCGATTACACAATGCATCTGAATCCGTCCCAAACTTGGACGTATTTAATATTTTTCACGTGATAACGTCTTATAAATCGTTGAACGCCGGCTGCTCGCACGAAAAAGCATGACTCATTGTCACGTTCCGCTTGACCCGAGCGTGCAAGCGATAGAGAGGCACGACCGGCCTAAGCGTTCGGCTTGCGACGCTCCTATCTGTCTTCCACTCCATCGGCCGATGTTTTCTTATGACGTTATCACGTAAAATTATAGTCCGTAAACCGACTTTACAGACAACCATTTTATCTTAAATCATTGACGTATGCAATGCCCTTTCATTGGCATATACTTTGCCGGTGCGATAGTATTGTGAACCAGCCCGTTACCACCATCTCTTATTGCGATTCAATAACTGAATAGAATGCTTATTCATACCAGTGAATAAGCGACTCTAATAAGCGACTCTAAATGGAATAGAGTCGCTTATTCATTGGTATGAATAAGCATTCTATTCAGTTATTGAATCGCAATAAGAGATGGTGGTAACGACTCTATTCCATTTAGAGCTGCTTATTAGAGTCTCTTATTCACTGGTATGAATAAGCATTCTATTCAGTTATTGAATCGCAATAAGAGATGGTGGTAAGGGGGGTATGTGCCGTGTGCAGAACGCTGAATTGAAATGTTTTCAGCTTACATGACGAATATAGTCACTCTGAGGGTCGCAACAAGAGTTCTTGGACACTAGGGAAGGGATATCCCGAAAATGAGACTATCGTGACTTATCCTCTCAGGGGACCGGTGAGTTACCTGTATTTTTTTATACTATGTGGGGTGACAGACAAGCATACGGCCCGCCTGATGGGAAGCAGTTATCGTAGCCATATTAACGCTCGCAACATGAAATATCGCTCGCGTGCCGCCACCCTCGCTGCATTAGCAAATCCTTCCTTTCTGGTGACCTCACTCACTCGCAAGAACATAACAACCCTCAAGGAAATTGTTTTTTGGCTACGGTATTCTGTGAGGTGGAGGTACTTTGCGTTGCCAGAGACTGTTTCGCTAGCCGGCGGGGTACACCAAAGTTATTATCTAAGTCAATAAATACTGTATAAATTATCTAATAAATAAATATTGTCAGACAATATTTATTTATTAGATAATTTATACAGTATTTATTACAATTCGTTACATTGAGTTATCAGTGTAACGAATTGTACGCCCCTATTTTAGAGTTGTGCTTCCCGTAAGTATTCCACCGCTACGATTCGACACTGAATATAAGGACCATTCCATTCAGTTGTAACGTAAAATTACAACGTATGGAATGGTACTCATGTGAATGAGGACATATACATACAAGTATAATACATAGAAAACACCCAGACCAAGACAAACAGACATGTTCATGCACACAAATATTTATCTTGTGCGGGGATCGAACCCGCAACGTCGAAGTCAAAGTGGCTTTTGCTAACCATTCGACCACTGTGCTCGTCATACATAAACCCATCAAAGTTGCGTGTTTGATCAGACTGACACGTCCATCGACGCTATCGAGCACCTCTGTAATAGAAAAACTTTATATTTATCATCACATGGCCTGTTCATCTTCATCAAGTCCATTTTAATCTACACTACAGGACCACGACCCTCTCTCGTCCGTCCTAGACGGAAGGAGAATTTGGCCTACACTCCCCACGCTGGCCAAACGGGTTGGGGAAATGGCCTGTTCATAATATATGAAATCGTAAACTTGGTGTTTCTCAAATGATTATGTTTTGCAGAGTTATGGCGGAGAAGAGTTTGAAGTAGTCCTTCTTACGGACGTTAGAGACTTAGATCTCGTCTGCAGAGGACCGATTCAAGGATTTAAAGTGAGCATTGTTTTTTTCTTTATTTTTCTAATAATATATTAAGTTCTTGATATTTTGTACAGCTAACTAACCACGTACGCGACACTTGCATCGACTTTAACTTCAGCTGCATAAGGCTGAATATCGGTATTGTCAATGTGTTGCTTGATGGTTTTTTTAGTTGTACGGTTGGCTAAGAATGTGGTCTATCAGTGGTGACAAAACTTCTTAGCAGACGAAAACGTTGAAACATTTGTTGAATCATCCTATAAAATATTTCCGATATGATAACGATAGTGGGTGGTTGTCAGCAGTATACATATATGAACTAACCGGTAGTGGAAGCACTCGTAGTAGTGTCGATCAAAATGCCCAACATAGTTTATATCGATCCTAAACGATATCTAAACGAACGTTTCGGAAACTAAGATTTTCATACAAAAATTAAGACGTAAACACGAACATAAAATAGTTCAGCAATGGTTGATATTTCTTTGACCCGGGGCCCACCCGCGGAAGCTGAAGCCGATTACCACCGAACATCTTGATTCCAAAAATAGGTCTTACATTTAAGTTATTGCAAAACACTTTCAGCTTAGTCGGCAGAGCTCCATCGTTTCTACCAGTTAACCTAACACAAGTAGCATAAATCTAAATTGAAGTTTGATTTTCGCTATCAACAAATTCGATGGTAATCGGCTTCAAAGCTGAAGCCATCATTACCATCGACCACGCCCCCAGGAACCCTGGGATCCCACCGCTGAAGCTGAAGCCGATTAACATCAAATATTTTGATTCGAAAAATAGGTTTTATGTTTTAGCTACTGACAAACATCTTCAGCTTAGTCGGTAGCGCTCCAGAGCTTTTACTAGCTTAGCTACATACAAATACCATAAGTCTTTGCTAAAGTTTTATTTTCGCAATAGAAAAATCCGATGGGAATCGGCTTCTAGTTAGCCGGTAGGGCCCCTAACCTGAGATATTACTGATATTTGAAGTGAAACGTATCGTTATCGGCGACGGCTAGTATAACTGATCAAATAACATTATGATATACATATAGGCAATTAGGTATTAAAGAGTTCTCAGTTCAGCAATGGGCAATATTTGTTTGAACTGACATGAGATATTAGTGATATTCGATGTGTAACGTATCGTTATTGGCTGTAACGGCGACGTCTAGTATAACTGATCTCCAAATAACGTTACGATACACTTAATTGGCAATATTATTATTAAAAGTCGATGGATTTTTTCTACAAATATTTTGCCTATGCCTGCCGCAAATACTGCGAAGGTTTTGATTGGCTGACTCAGACGTCTAAAGCGAATATAAATCACTACATTTTCAGTGCCTAGATATTACTTGTATATCTGTTTACTAGACTTGCCGCTACGTAGGTTATTTATTTAGACGTGATTATATCCTATAAATCGATGAACGCCGGCTGCGCGCACGAAAAAGCATGACTCATTGTCACGTTCCGCCTGAGCCGAGCGTGCAAGCGAGAGCGCGTAATTGAGAGTCACGTACGATCGGCCGCGTAGGCGTCCGTTCATCAATGTTTTCTTATGACGTTATAACAGACAACCAATTTTTTGTTTTGTAATATATCTTACACTACAGAATACCACTGAAACAGAAGAGATTCTTCTAGAATTTTTCTCTACGAATGATTTGTCGAAGAGCTTTGGTAACAATTGTATGTCTAGGTGCCATATTCCATTGGAGTCCATTTCAGATCTGGCTGCACAATCCTGCAGAACTGCCAAACATGGGCCAGAACTTTTTTAGACTGCCAATCAACTACCAATCTGCAGCAGCAGTGATACCACGCGTGATGGATACGTCTGAAGGCTTGAGGCATTACCCACCACATAAGTAAGTAAATCTGAAAACTCAATAAATATTTTTATGTATAAGAAAGGGGCAAACGAGCATCAGTTTATTAATCATCACCAGAGATATTTCTCTGGTTATGATTAATAATATGATGCCAATAAACCCTAATAATAATACCCTAGGGTTTTAATCCGTTAACACACCCCGGTCACTCCATACCAGAAACGACAACACAATCAAACCGCGTCTTTTTAATTCTACTAGTTGGCTCGGCGAACTTCGTATCGCCTTTAAATATTTTTACGTTAATTTTTCCATTGATAAACTATCCTATCTCTCAAGTTGGATCAAACTGTGCAAAATTTTATTAAAATCGGTTCAGTAGTTTAGGATTCCATCGCGGACAAACCACGTGACACGAATTTTTTATATATTAAGAAGATATTATAATAATTCTATATTCTATACTAATAGGTATGACAATACTATGTTTTTGTTTCGATAAAAAAAAAAAAAACTTATCGATAAATTATAGTGATAATTTTATAAAATCAATCTTCCACAAAATTTTAATGTATACATTAAAACAAATAAACTAAACTAAAAATAAATAAACTAGCGGCCCGGTACGTGCTTCGCTACGTATAAAGTGAAATAATAAAAATAAAAAAAAATTGGTAGCAAATTCATTTATTCAAACAAAAAAATATTTTATTAATTGCTAGCTATTTTAAAACTATTAATTATTTTAAAAATGTGTAATCCAACAATTAATTATTTTAAAAATGTGATAAATGAAGAACCGCTCTACCGATTTTGTGCAAACTTCACATAAACCATCTACTAAATAGTCCGAACAAAGCCTAAACATTTGGTTTGGATAGATGAGCCCGTTCTTGAGTTATAAAATTACAACGAAATGTGGCATTGATTTATATATATATAGATAGAATATAAATATGATACGGATGACGTAATATTTCACACATTGTCATCTGCCGAACGACCATTAAATGTAGGAGGTTGTGCCAAATATTATTTAAATTGTACCAGTATGTAAATATTTTATTTTTAATTTATAATTTAATCGGTAGATTAGCCGGTTTGATCATTTTAGATATTTTGAGTATGCATTATAACAATATATATGCAAAATAACAATGTATTTTACTTCGATGCTCGAAATCAGTAAGTATTCAAGAATTTAAATAATGTGCACAAAAAAGCTACACAAACAAGTCCAATCTGCGTTCACGAGATAAAACGATTGTAATAATTTTATAATGAAACTAGCTTAGGTCCGCGACTTCTTCTTACTCTCCCTTCATAATCTCGTGGGAGTTTTCAAAAAATCCTTTCTTAGCATCCGAGTCATAACACCAGTATGAAAATTTAAATCCTACACGTCCAGCGTGCGTTGATTGACCAGTCAGTAACGGTTGTCTTTATTATATGCAGAGGTTTTTGTGTTTTCTTCAGACAGCGATGCAAAGATTGTACAATGTATTTTAAGAGAGGTAGGGAGCGCATATATAAGCTACACGACTGCGAAATGTACCTCCACCTCACAGAATACCGCAGCCAAATAACAATTCCCTTGAGGGTTGTTGTGTTCCTGCGAGTGAGTGAGGTCACCAGAAAGAAGGAGATGCTTCGTTGTCAGCGGGGGTGGCGGCGCGCAATCGACATTTTATGTTGCGAGCATTAATATGGCTACGGTAACCGCTTCACATCAGTCGGGCCGTATGCTTGTCTTCCACCCGACGTAGTATAAAAAAACAAGGCTTCTTGTATTTGTCGTCGTCGTGAACCCTTATTCATCTCACTGCTGGGATACAGGCCTCCGCTCAATCGAAGGGGTTTAGAGCATACTCCACTATGTTGCTCAACTACGGGTCGGCGGAGGCCAGTATTTTCAAGCCGCCTAAAAGCCACTGATTTAGCCCAACGACTTTCATCTAATAACAACAGCCACGACCGACGGCTTAACGTGCCCTCCGAAGTACGGTGAAACTTGAGATAAATAAACCGATCCATATACAGGCTGCGGCCGACGTTGCTAAACTTGCGTGTTCGATTAGACTGAAACGCGCAACGACGACATCGCGCTCCTCAATGCTGTGCCTGTATTAATGTTCATATAATAATCAATTTTAATTGGTGGATAAAATTTAGGTATAAAACGACATTTCTGAAAGATTACAATATCCTGAACATGTTTTTTGTGTATTTGTTTTCAGACGAAGCTGTTTCTTCCCAGAAGAACGGTATTTGAGATTTTTCCGCATTTATACGCAAAGGAACTGCGAACTAGAGTGTGCATCAAATTATACCGTCCATTCGTGTGACTGTGCGCCTGTTTACATGCCTCGTAAGATATCATAACATTTTAAATTAAACTTTTTATGCTTTTGACGTGACTTTTAGGCAATTCAAAAAAACGAATGGTAACAAAATCAGGGGATACAGTTTGGTGTTGCATCTACAAATCTATCATCTCCATCCAAAATTCAATCAGACGGATCAAATAGAAGGATCAAAGAATTTATTACGCTAATTATGGACTATAGAACATCGTATACGGGGGAGGGGGAAGCGCTGCCATTTTGAAACATTTTTAGTGCAACATTTATATATAGCATTTTAGATTTAAAACTTTAACGCAGGCTCGGCAACGCGTGAATGATACTTCTGGTGTTACGAGCGTCCACAGGTTGCGATGACTGCTTACCATCAGGCAGGTCGTATGCTTATTTTCCACCTTAGTTGTATAAAAAACTCGTATCGATCGATCGCACGATCGATATCACAAAGTAGAAAAACCTTAATTATTTTTAAGAATGTACGTAAAACAAAAGAAAATTATGTAACTGTTCGAAAACACATTGGAACCTGTGGGAACTATAAAATTTATACAAAAAGTCGTCGACAACCCTTATACATTCCACTGCTGAGATACGGGTCTCCCCTCAATCGATGGGGCTTAGACAATACTTCACCACACTGCTTTATTTCGGCACTGCCCAGGTCTCAGATCTTGATTTTAACTATACAAAAAATTAGTCGTTAATTTGTCGAAATTTGTCGCCCAAAGCAAAAAAATTTGTCGGTCTCCCGTTAAAGAGTTATAAGGTTTTTTTTTTGTGGCAGTGCCGAAATAAGCTTATTTCGGCCCACTCGGGATCTATTAAACTACAAAACATAGCGAAGATATGATTTTCCCCAGAATTAGTCGTCAATTTGTCGAATTCAGACACCAAGTATCAGAATTAGTCGACCTCCCGTTAAAAAGTTATAAGTATTTCTTTGTGGCAGTGCCGAAATCGTTGTAGTCAGAGAGCCTAACGTAGGCAGAGTAGAATAACACCACCCCATTCACATATGGCTATCGTAAAAAGCAACTAATGTAGTGCTAAAGAACACCTAAAGCATTCGTAAATCAGAAACAGTTGCATGCATTGACAAACTTTGCCAGACTTTAAAAAAGGAAGGAAATAAAACGGTTACTGTTGCATTTTGTGCATGATATAATTTTGATGGAAGATCTCGGACTATACTTATTATGAGAATTATTAAAATGCGTGTAACTTTTTAATTACGCATCGACCAGTTGTGTTTTATTTCCGACAAATTTCGACAAATTCAAGGCAACATCTGGGTGAAATCAGATTTTCGCTAGGTGGTGTAGTTTTTTTGGGCAGTGCCGAAATAAGGCTTATTTCGGCACTGCCACAAAGAAATACTTATAACTTTTTAACGGGAGGTCGACTAATTCTGATACTTGGTGTCTGAATTCGACAAATTGACGACTAATTCTGGGGAAAATCATATCTTCGCTGTGTTTTGTAGTTTAATAAATCCCGAGTGGGCTGTGCCGAAATAAGCTTATTTCGGCACTGCCACAAAAAAAACCTTATAACTCTTTAACGGGAGACCGACAAATTTTTTGCTTTAGGCGACAAATTTCGACAAATTAACGACTAATTTTTTGTCTAGTTAAAATCAAGATCTGAGACCTGGGCAGTGCCGAAATAAGGCACACGCTCAACTGCGGGTTGGCGGAGGCCAGTGTTTTCAAGCCGCCTAAAAGCCATTGACTTGGCTTCACAACTATCATCGACAAGAGCCGGGACCGACGCGACGGCTTAACGTGCCCTCCGGAATACGGAAATCTATAGTGAGAACGCATTATAATGATACCTTCGTAATTTATGATCATTCATCAAGCAACGATAGTAACGCTTATGAAGAAAAGTCAAAGATTCCAAAAACTTATTACTAGCAAGTAATCCGGTAATAAAATATTTTTGGTTATAATTTCAGATGGACCTGAGACTAAAGTTTGCGGACCTGGGAAATTAAAATGCGTAAAAAAAGCATTAGGTATGATTTACATATAACGATAATGCCATCTTGTTTTATGATGTATGATTTTGGGGTGTAAGTGGTTCATCAAGATCTTTGAACCAAAGCCAACTTCACCTGCACGTGGTGCACCCTGCTAACTGACAAACGAAGCTCCGGCGAAAAGAGAGGTAGGGAGCGTAATTGTAAGCTACCCGACTGGAGAATGTACCTCCACCTCACAGAATACCGCAGCCAAATAACAATTCCCTTGAGGGTTGTTGTGTTCCTGCGAGTGAGTGAGGTCACCAGAAAGAAAGGAAGGAGATGCTGCGTTGGCAGCGGGGATGGCGGCGCGCGAGCAATATTTTATGTTGCGAGCGTTAATATGGCTACGGTAACCGCTTCACATCAGGCGGGCCGTATGCTTGTCTGCCACCCGTCGTAGTATAAAAAAAAAAAAAAAATGATTTTATATGGGCAGTAACTTGATTATTTCCGTTAATACAGAGAGGTTGTCACTGTCAAAATCGGCATTAGATCAAGACACCATTCATTTGGCAAAAGACTGTGACTGTCTTCAAGCGTGTACAGAAATCAAATACGACGCAGAGGTTTCACAAGCCGTGTATCACGAAGACGCGTTCAGACGGCATAAGAACAAAGAAGTTGCTGAGAGATGGTAAGTTTAACAAAAGGCGAGATGCATCCAATAATTGTTTGGAACAGCCCAATAGTTGATCAAAGCAGTCCAATAGTTGATAGAAGCAGTCCAGTAGTTGATCGAAGCATTTCATAAGATAGTAATGGTTTAACCAAGGGCCGACCACCGAAGCTGAAGCAACGAAAAGCCATATTTAGTTACAGTATTAGATATTTATGTCTATTCTAGATACTGAATTCCTATTTCCTAAGCTGATCGGGCTAAATTGCAAAAATCTAAATTTAGTTTAATTAATAACAAATTTATATTTATATATTATAAAATATATATTTACAAATAAAATTACAAAAAATAAGAATAATTTCACCATTTTGCGATAATAATTTCACCTACTTATGAAATAAGTTCATTTGTAAGAAGTGGAAGAAAGTTTTCCTCTTCACATAATGGAATCATTCTCATTAAACTTGACCATAGGCCGCCAATTAACAGGGGTTCATATAATAATAATAATATATAATAATATATATCTTTATTCTTCTTCACAATCTTTGGTACTTACTCTATGTATAATATATGAAAACGCCTTAGAATATTAGCCACAATTAAAACAATCATCATCATGGCGTGAAAATAAAAAGGAAAAATAATATACCTCATATTTTGCAGAATAGAATATGTCAATTTTATTGGCTTTCATCGAATTATTATATCACATCTGAACTGAATAACGGGAGCACGAGGGGCTTTACAAAATATCGCATAGTATTGGTGATATATATTAGTTTGAGGTGGTACTAGGTTTACATAAGACATTCTCTTTATGATTTTAATGCCTCATTTGCCAAATTGCTGTCTCTCACATAGCCAAGAAGGAATGAAGCTTTTGGAATTAAGCCTAACACTATTTAATATTTTGGGGTGTAAGGGGTCCATCAACATCTGTGAACCGAAGCCAACCTAACCTGCACGTGGTGCACCCTGCTGACTGACAAACGAGACTCTTGCGAAAGGAGAGGTAGAGCATAGCGTATATTTTAAGCTGCCCGACTGGGGAAGTATCTCCACCTCACAGAAAACCGCAGCCAGATAACAATTTCTTTGAGGGTTGTTGTGTTCCTGCGAGTGAGTGAGGTCACCAGAAAAAAGAAAGAAAGGAAGAAGTATAGGCTGGGAACGGATCGGCAATTCCTTGGTGTCGCTGATCTCCATGTGTGGTGGTGATTGCTTTACATCAGCTGACCCATATGATTATTTGCCCCACTCTCACATAAAAAAAATAATTCCAAAAGCTTCCTACTCCTACTAATTTCTTCTAATTAAATTTGATGTGAGTTCCAAGGCAGCCGTAGTTTTACCCCCAGAACTACAGTGAATTTCATTGTTCATTACCTTTTTGGTGGGCCGCTGATAATCCTTGCTACACAGGAGACATAGTGGTGAGAATGAGTAGTGGGCCTATACCACAGTATAAGGGTATAAGTAATAGTACTACGTACACGTACCTTAATATCGCAATATAATATCCCTGTACTGTGCTACTTATCTTTTCGCATGCCGCGAATTTTAGCATTAATAATGAGATTAATTTTTTAGATGCTTGTGAGATTTGTCAATACATCATCCGCATAATTATATCTAATTATATCAATTCATTAATTTATGTATTTGCATTGTTCACATTTACTGGAATTTCAACCGACTATTGCTTTTTCGCATCCAAAAGGGATTCAAGGTCAGTTATCAGTGTATATTTATGTTATGGATTTTATAATATTTGTTATTTGCATTAACCATTCTTCATTCATTATAGATAATACAATATTTCCCAATTAATTGATAAATATAATTAATTGATAATTATTATTATTTTTTGTATTATTACTAACTTTATTAAATTAACAACTGCTTGTTTATGTTTCAATCAACGGTCGTTACTAACTACGTCAGTCATAGTTTCATGTTTTTGTAGATCTTTTATTGTTTTAGTGTAAAACATTTTTTACATGAAGTAAAGGGTTTTAGGTGGGTAATAAGTACTTAGAATTTTCGTAAATACCTGAGTCGTGTGTTCTGGAGCTTTCATTATTGCCTAAGTGAGATAACGATTGTTAATGTCGTATATTTATTAATAACCTAGTTCTGAACCTAGTGAGACTCAGAATTTTTTTCGTAAATAAAATATTTTGCCTTTTAATTACCTAGTATTTTCTAACGCAGTCAGATTTCTTATTTATTTCTGGTATTCATTTCAATAATTCCATTTCTTAATTAAATTTTGTCGCATGTAGGAAACAGCCATCTGGGCTGGTGATATACTTCGCGGAAGAGTTGTTCACGTCACTTCGCCGATCGGAGCTGTACGGAAGTGTGGACTTCATCGCCAACTGCGGTGGTGTTATGGGACTGTTTATGGGTTTCTCTTTCCTCAGCGTCGTCGAGCTTATCTACTACTGCACTGTGAGGTTAGTTTAAGTTTGAAATTACCTACTTTTGTTTATGGTTGACTATAGACTCGCAAGCTGTGTGGTTTCCGGCAGAATATAATAGGATCACTCCGTCTCTTCCTGTGGATGTCGTACAAGGCGACTAAAGGAAATACATTATAAAACATCGATCAGGCCTCCCCAACCCGTCTGGCCAGCGTGGGGAGTGTAAGCCAAATCCTCCTGTCTGTGATGGACGAGAGAGGGTCGTGCTCCTGTAGTGGAGACTAAAATGACCTGACGATGATGATGATGATAGACTCGCACCGCTTTCGCATGGGTTGGCATGAACGCATTTTCCTCTCACTGCTGGGATACGGATCTCTTCACAATTGAAGGGTTTTAGAGCGTACTCTACCACGCTGTTAATTTCAGATTGACAGAGGCTTCTATTTTCAAGCCACCCCAAAGGATTTGGCTTGCCGACTGACATTTGGTGACTATAGCTGAGACTGATGGCATGATGTGCTTTCTGAAGCACGAAGGAGCTAGAGATACATTAACCTATCCACAGACAGACTACTGTCGATGTTGTTTGATTTCCATGATTGAGTAAACTGAATCGACACCATTAGGCTCATCGCATGGGTAGTACTAATTAAGGTTCATAATATGAATCCTTCTTCTGTCTAAATGATCTGTCTTTCTCCTTCTTTTGGGGAAAACCGTATGAAAAAGTCATTTTTTTTATATACTACATCGGGTAGCAGACAAGCATACGGCCCGCCTGATGTGAAGCGGTTACCGTAGCCGTATTAACGCTCGCAACATAAAATATCGCTTGCGCGCCGCCACCCTCGCTACCATCGCAGCATCTCCTTCCTTTCTGGTGACCTCACTCACTCGCAGGAACACAACAGTCCTCAAGGGAATTGTTATTTGGCTGCGGTATTCTGTGAGGTGGAGGTACATTTCCCAGTCGGGTAGCTTACAATTACGCTCCCTACCTCTCTTTTCGCCAGAGCTTCTTTTGTCAGTCAGCAGGGTGCACCGCGTACAGGTGAAGTTGTCTTTGGTTCAAAGATGTTGATGAACCACTTACACCCCAAATCATTATCATGTGAAAGTTTTTGAGATTATGCCGAACAATCACAAACTCTGCGCGGCTGGAGACTATAATTGGACTCTGTTATGCAGAATAGATCCAACCAACTGCAACGTTTTGTTATTTTTAAGTTAAAGCTGTGTAAAGTTTGATAGGAATAAAAATATCACGCAGTATAAGTTTTGGGAAGCATAGGTCATCAAACTGCTAGAATCTGTTGCGAATAAATAAAACTCGATTTGAAATTTTTCGCTATGTATGTTTCCCAAATTGGCATAATTTGTCGCTTGAATCTATTCTGCATAACAGGATACAATTACGCGTAGGTATGTAGAGATGCGTTCACCCGGTTAGCATAAGATTCCTAATATTTTTGTCTTGTTCGATGGTTTGTTTAACGAAATTTCTTTTCAGATTATGGTGTCAAGTACGAAAAGCGAACACAGTAGTGGCAAAATAACGTAATTAAAACTGTATTTCCGTAAGTTAAAGTCAGTATACGTTCCTGTCCACGGTAAATAATATTAAAACTGTATTATCCTGGACTCCAGATTATAATTACAAATATAGAAAATAATGTGATAATACTGAGAACAAGAATAAACAAAAACAGAAACAAGCTGTTATTAGTTGTTAATAAAAAAAGAACTTTAAGTTTACTTACTATCATTCGCTCATCAAACCTTTTTATTTGATACCTAAAGTGGCATCTCTAAGGAGAAAGATTACTACTTCTAGAATGAAACATTTTGAGTGCTGAGTGCTTAACGAGATTTTTGGTCACATTCGATCGTGTTAACGTTTACAAGCCGTCTAAATTGAGAAAAGGTTTCGTTTTGTGTACCAAACGCGTGTTACATATTCAAATTAGCCGGGTTGCACACTTCCAAATGTGAGCAAGTACCTCAGCCAAATAATTTTGATGTGTAACGTCTTATAAATTCACATGAGAGTTTTTCTCTATTTGGTCGGTTTGTTTACGTTGACATGATCGATCGCGAACAAAAAAACTCGCATTAAGCACTCAGATGTAGTGAATTAAGGTGATTGATCCTAACAGCTTGCTCATTGTGTTTGGAAGAATCTTTCAATAAACAAACAGTTTTGGCTTAGGTCGCAAAATAACAAATTAAAATTTATTTTAAAATAAAAAGGTTTGAAGTTTAGGAGCCTAATCCGAAATGAGAATCCGAAGTATCGTGTGAAGAAGATACCTTAGGACTTTGAAAATGAATTACGAATACGAAATCTTTAATTTTTTTTTGGCGAAACTTCGTATTTCCGATTCGGAGTTGACGCGAGAAACAAAAGCTCGATAACCAATAGTACTCGTATTGTACAATTGTATTATGTGCCATTGCCATTTTTAATTATTATAATATCTTTATCTCATTATTTTAAAATAATTAAAACGCTTATAATAAATATTATTTTTGCTTTTTTTTCAATAATAAAGATTATATTTGCTTTTTTTTTCATGTTGTTTCATTTCGCAAAGCTACACAGCATTTTTTATACTCGCCTGAGATACGAATAGGTAGAGACGCTCACTCATATTATTTTTTCTTCTAAAAAAATTGTTTTTTAAAATAAAACAACGTGGAAAAAGTTTACTTACATGCTTTGAAGTGTAAATGTAACGATATTACATTTCTATAGATATCTAGCGAAAGAGGCACTGGGAAAAGGTACAACGTATTTGTGGGCTACCCAACCGGGGAAGTACCCTCCACCTCATAGAAAACCGCAGCCAAATAACAATTCCCTAGAGGATTGTTGTGTTTCTTCGAGTGAGTGAAGTCACCAGAAAGGAAGAAGTTGCTGCGTTGGCAACGGAGGGTGGCGGCGCGTTAATACGGTAACCGCTTCAAATCAGGCGGGCCGTATGCTTGTCTGCAACTCAACGTAGTATAAAAAAAACCGTAATTGTCAGCATTGCAGTTTATTACGTGTAAGATTATGCTCACTGCAAAGGACTGCTGCATGCAGGGGGTTCAATTTATGAATTATTTCCATTTAGTCGAACTACAATCAAATTGGTTGTATATATGTCGCAGCCAATTGGTAGAACCGCCACATTACAAAACGGCTAACTTTAGGCAGATTGCATTTAAATTATCTTTTGGTTAGGTTTGTGTTATTATAACTGTAATTAGAAATAGCCAAGCTATTTGAGTCTATAGTATTTTCTTGTGATGCACCATCAGGTAACAATTCGGTCGTGTAATCATATGATAAAAAGGCGGGTTGAAATAGCCATTATTTCAACCCGCCTTTTTATTATATGATATTTATGTAATGCGGTGGATTTTACGAATTGGCTGCGACATATACATTGCACATCCTATGCATACATTATAGACTTTAGACATACAACTAAATTGTTCGCTCAAAAGTTGTATAGGTTGTATATGCTGAGCCTTGCCCAAGAACGTTTCAAAACGAGGTTCAAACGTTTTTGGCCTTGTCTAATCTCCATGAATGTAGACACGATCTGTGAGTTTAATTTTAGTTTAGCTCGAGTTCTAGGTTGTATAAAATCATAATAGGTATTACAAAACTGCGATAGTGTCAAGACTTTCTTTGCCACTTTGTCAATCTGCACTGGACAACTAGTCTTTCCTCCTCGACAATATCATCTGCAAACAGAAAACATGCAAACAGTTGCACATGCTGTTTACAAGTGATATTGTCGTAATAGTAGATACAACTTGACTACTTATTAAAATAATCACATATCTTTAAAAAAAAAACCAACAGACTCCTACTAAAATTTATCTGGTCGAAGCCACGCATTTGCAGTGAAATGAAAGAGAAATGATTTTTATAAGTAACTAGCTGACCCGGCGAACTTCGTACCGCCTAACAGTCAATGAATGTCGTGTTACTTATTATCAATCAATCACCATCAGCTTGTATCTACCCACTGCTGGATATAATGCTTCCCCAATGCTTTCCACCAAATACGATCCTCCAGCCGCTTGCTTAAGGTCAAACCGTTAGAAGGCGGGCGCCCAACGTTTCGTCGTTCTAAGCACGGCCCCCACTCTAATACTTTTCTCCCTCATCTGCCATCACTTACTCGGCAGATGTGACCGGCCCATTGCCACCTCAGCTTGCAAACTCTGAAAGCTATGTCGTCAACATTGGTTCTCCATCAAATTTCTTCGTTCTGGATTCGATGCCTCGGAGAAACCCCGAGCATAGCCCTCTTCATTGCTCGTTGCGCGACCTTTACCCTGTGGACTAGTCCGACAGTCAGTGTCCAAGTCTCAGCACCATATGTCATTTCAGGGAGGACGCACTGGTTGAAGACTTTACTCTTTGAGCATTGGGGTATCTGTGCGGCGAAGATAAGCTGAAGCTTTCTAAATGCTGCCCAGTCCAGTCGAATGCGTCTATCGATCTCTTTGTTGAAATTAATACGGCCAAGCTGTATGGAATGTCCGAAGTAGACTTTAATCACTTCAATACACGGATAGAGAAAAACGTGTCAGTAGCGTTACACCCCACTGGTTCTACTGGTCTGGATGATTGCTGATTTCATTGTATTCTTAGCTCCGCAATGTGCTCGTACTCGCTCGATTTTCCTCTACTTGTGGATGCTAGGCTTTATGTTCGAATATAAAAACTTGCACACATCATACATAAACCTTGAAAACATAACACTCCTTTTCAGCAGTTGTGCAAAAACATTAAAAAGTACATTCTTTACAGTGGGTGGTTAATATAAATCGTCCGCGCGTCCTAAAAGTTGACTCAATCAAGGTCAACCAACAGATTAAATAATAGTTACTACGTAAGCCAAGACCTTGACTACATTGTAAAAACAGATGTGAGGTTTTCAATGTCTAAGTACTTCAGACTAGTCATTATTTATATGAAAAGAAAATTAAAATTACGGTCATGTGCTTCATTCATTCATTCATTCATTCAACATACTAATATTATAAATGTGAAGGGTGTTTGTTTGTTTGTCCTTCTTTGACGTCGAAAGTAACAAAAGGATTGACACGATTTCTTTTTTGGAGATAGTCTAAGGCCTGTAGAGTGACATAGGCTACTTTTTATCCAGGAAAAACATTTTATTCCCACGGGATAAAATATACACAAATCAATGGTAGCTCCCCTGGACCACGCGGGCGAATCCGCGGGTAACAGCTAGTATGATATAAATATAATATGTCTAAATGAAGTCCGCCTAAATGCTATCTGATTTTAGCGTAGTAAAACTGATAAATTTGTAAATGCAGAAATACAGGTATTTATTTGAAGCCTGACTAAACGAAATACGAAACTACGAAAGGTAAACTTGTGTGACTGGTTTGTTATGGACGGTTTGCCTGCTCGCAGTCGCCCGCCGCCACCCAATGTGCGAGGCGCTGCCATAGCTGACAGGGCTGCCAAATTATGTATTTGGCTACAAAAAATATATAATTTACATTGTGGTTTTATCCACTTGTATGCAAAAGAAAAACTTTACACACAACAAACACTGTTTGAATGGAAACAAACAGGAGAACAAAAAAGTGCAACTTTTTGTACCCATTATGTTGCCCTTTTTGTGTAGATATTCAATTTTTATCCTAAATAACATTTTTGTTATGTCGTTATAATCCCCTAGTCTCAAATTGAGCGAAGCTTAGGTACTATAGATTATATACCTACTGGATAATAGTGATCCTAGTTTCCATTCAGACCAAAATAAAACAATGTATTGTGTTTGGAACGAACCCGCGACCCTTGGTGCTAAAGTAACTGCTGCCATTCGACGACTGGGCTCGTCAATGACAATAATTGAATAGTTTAAGGTTTCGACTGGCAGCCCTGTTGAAGGCAAACTGCAGGCAGCGGCAGCGTCGCGTCGGCCGCGCCTCCAACTCCAACCATTCGTCGTGATGGCGCTACGCTCACAACTCCTGCGCATCGGTAATTCGATTGTTTATCCTTGTTTTTGTGATTATCAAAATAACAATACCGACATAAAGTTGTTCAGTGCTATTAATGTCGTATAGGAACTGTAAACGTAAACTGTAGTGTTGTTCTAATTCAGTTATTGCTTTGCCGGTTTAAGTATTTTGAGTCTAGACGTCACGTCATCACAAGGAATGAAGTGAACAACATTGGTGATGTTTTTATGTGCTATGGATTTTTCACTGGTTTGAACTAGTATTTGGCTTATGTGTACAATATAAGTAGCTTACCTAACTAGGGTATCTAGATGTACCGGTTTATAACCATTTAAGTGATTTAAGTTAACTGTATCATTAAAACATAAATTAATGAATAATTTGACTACTTACTTAGTGTAAATATTATATCCATGTCCTATATTACACCCTCAAGCATACAAATCTTTTTCTAGACTGCCGGGCTCCGTGATTATTATCATGTATATAAAATCCATATTCAGAGATAAACAATACACAAAACCTCATATACAATACCTACCTACAGTATCAAATTGCAGACTCATTCAATAAATTATACTATGCCTTGATGTAAATTTTTACTATTTTTTATTTTATTTGTTGAACGTATGCCAATTTTTTAATGGATGGGGCATAGGGGGGTGTTTATTGTTTGATTATTTGTAGTGATGAGGTGTTTTTGGCGGTTGTCGGTAATTTACACCCTAAACACGTATATCTCAATGCCCTGAACATACATTTACCGATTGTCGACCGTCATATAATTGTTGCTTGCACGAAAATTGGTGGATGATTATGTAATCAGTCAGTTAAACGCCCACCAAAATTCGCGTCGCGATAGCCTCGTCTCGTCTCCGGTGCAGTTGAATTACTAATATATAATTAATAGTACTTAGTAGTCTGTATTCGAATATTGATATTCGTATTTTGCATTCGAATTAAACAATTGGATAGTAAGTATAATCTACCAACGAGTCGGTGTAACTCATTCTGTGCATCGAGTCGAACATTCAAATCATTCGTAGTCGCATCACACTCCGGCCAGTCTATACAAATTTCGCGTCGTTAACTACTACGTAAACAATGACGTTAGTGCAGAGCGTGAATGAGCGTGTGGCGCCATACAAACTGTTTCAGATTTGTCTCAGAGAGAAGGTGAGGTTGACACAAGAGAGCGGCAGGGAGTGGCCATACTGTACGTAGTACTATTATTTATACTGTGGTTATAGCTGCAACATAACATAAGGTCTCTACAAATTTGTCATTTCATGATCTATTTTAAGTGAAATATGCTAGTTTTTACGCAAAATCATTCAGAAAGGAGATGAAATTGTTAGAATTTTCCAGTCGGGACTGTCTCGGTGAATAATTATAAAAAAATATAAAAAGAGATATGTTTTTATCAAATTTGAAAAAGAATACAATACATGACATTTAGTCAGAAAAGTAATACAATAAGTCATAGACATTATCCAAAAAAGTATCACTATTGCCTGCAGGGTACAATGCATTGCAAGTGCGCCAGTTCAGTGAGCTGAGGAAGGAGCGCGCAGGAGTGGCAAAACTTCGGGAAATCCTAGAGGACCGACTTCAAGAAATAAAACGCGCAAAAACATGGAAACATGAATGGATACTCACTTCCCCTCAAGATACGAAGGTGAGCAAAACTATAATAACAATATTGTATATACTTCCTCACATCTCTTATCTGGCAATCTAACTGTTGTTTATTTGATTGTAATACTGTTCTATATATTTTTATATGAGGGGGGGGGGGGGGGGGGGGACGTGCAGACATGCAAGCCACGACCTACTTTGAAGTTAGAGCATCTGAATTACCTGAAATGTGCCGACAGGTTTCTTCTATCCTTGACATCAGTAAGCAAGCTCCATCAAGTTACCGCAGTGTGAGAGTGCAACCCAAAGGAAAGCTAATAAATTCCACCGAGCACTCGTGGAGCCTGTAATCCTACCGCCTAAGCTGAAAGCGATTCAGGTCAATTTCTTTTTTCAAAAATAAGTCAAAATATAATAAGGTAATAATATAATAAGGTGTAACTTAATGACAAACATCTTCAGCTTAGTAGGTAGAGCATCAGGGTTCCTACCATCTAAGCTTAGGGTTGCCAGATGGTCGGGAATCGTCTGGATTCTCCCGATATTTTATGTGATGTCCAGACTCCCGAAAAATAACAAAATCTCCCGACAAATATATATATCTTATCTATCATGATATTCTACCGCAATAATAATTTGAAAATGGCACACGCGGTGCTCGGACCTCAGGCGGCTCATAGCGCGCGTTATTTTGACTCATAAATTTTAATTTCTCCAGATAACAACCCCGAAATCCCGACATTTTGAAATGTTATCCAGAATTTTAGATTTTTCGATATGGCAACCCTACAAGCTAAACACAATTACCATAATCTAAACAGGGTACAATTCTACCCCCTAAGCTGAAGCCGATTTCCATCTAATTTTTTGAACGCGAAAATGAAACTTTGATTATTGGTAATTGTGTTTAGCTTAACCGTTAGAGACTCAGGAGCTCTACCAATGAAGCTGAAATTGTTTATCTTGTTGGTTTGCTGAAACTTGAATCAAAGTTTTGAAATAAAATAAATCGATCTGAATCAGCTCAGCTTAGGTGATAGGCACTGAGTTTTGATTTTGGCAATTAAAAAATCGAAGATGATCGAACGACGGAAATCGGCTTCAGCTTAGGCGGAGGACTCTTGTGTACCTTATTGCCTACGATCCGCGCTTCTACCGAATAAAACTATCCCTTTCACTATTGATTTGCGTTATAACTTTCGATTTTTGATGTTCTTTGTTTTACGAATAGTTTTTGTTAACAGGCTTTTGTTGTCTCAAAGATATTTTTTTTTTTATAAGACAACGGGTGGTAGACAAGCATACGGCCCGCCTGATGTGAAGCGGTTACCGTAGCCATATTAACGCTCGCAACATAAAATATCGCTCGCGCGCCGCCACCCCCACTGCCAACGCAGCATCTCCTTCCTTTCTGGTGACCTCACTCACTCGCAGGTACACAACAACCCTCAAGGGAATTGTTATTTGGCTGCGGTATTCTGTGAGGTGGAGGTACATTCCCCAGTCGGGTAGCTTACAATTACGCTCCCTACCTCTCTTTTCGCCAGAGCTTCGTTTGTCAGTCAGCAGGGTGCACCGCGTGCAGGTGAAGTTGGCTTTGGTTCAAAGATCATGACGAACCACTTACACCCCTCAATTAAAAGATGAATTAAAATATCGATAGCTACTAAAATTGAGAGACTAAAGGCTATAATTGAAGCAATAGAGAAAACAATGAGCCTGTAAATGGCAATACTGTTAGACAATAGATAGACCTCCCCTGCCCGCTTGTATGTATCAAAATGGTACTGGAGGTACTTACTTCTCCGGTTGGATTACTGCAAATTCAATCAATATCGTTGTCTCCTCCTTCTCGCTACTGCCAGAGCCCCGTTTGCTAATATCTTACTGCTACTCTTAGTCTAACTCCTACTAATTTCTTCTCATTAAATTCTTTGTGAGTTCCAAGGCAGCCGTAGTTTTTGCACCGGAACTGCAATGCACTTCACTGTTCAGTGCCTTTTTTGGCGGTCACCGCTGCTAATCCTGGCTACACAGGAGTCACAGTAGTGAAAATGCGTGGTGGCCCCCCGTCCCTTAAAAAAGGCAGGGTCAATTAGAACAATCATGTTAATCTATTGACAAAACAAATTTTGTATTGCGAGACTTCTAACAATGCTAGAGCACGTATTCCGCAATAGTTAAAACTGGTAAATACATTATTATCAACAAAGGAGAAAGAAATATATGTACTGAAAAACCAAGGTCACATGCGGGCAAAGTTACATACAAATATACGTAATACACAACTAGCTAGTGTAGCCTAAGATCCTGTAGCTAGATTCGGCAAGTACCTATCTGCTTATTTAATAAAACTAATTTTTAAACTAAAATTATTCAAGAAAATATAAAGCATTTCTGTGAAAGAAAATTATGTGAAGAATGTAAAATAACTGGAGAATGTAAAAATATGTCGACATTCTTCATATATTTTATTTAAAAAGACGTATAATTTAGTTTAAAAATAATATAATACTATGTAGTTGCAATTCTTAAGAAATAGCATATTCAATTAAAAATAATGACGGCTAAATATTTACAGGCAAATCTAGAGTAATGCATTACTACATTTTCATTAATTATATTAAGTTTAAAAAAAAACAGATACCGAATGCAACTGCCGGATCTCGGAATAACAGACAAAGAGGTATGATGTAGGTAGAAGATGATTACAAATGTAAACATTACGATTCGAGACGATTGCCGCGTTCTCAGTTTTCGTAATCATAGTTTTCAGACGTTTTCACGACTGTAATCAAAGCAGTTCATAAAATTACAAGCGGTTACCAGCGCCAACTATCCTACAAAATTTGAACCTCTATTTTAGCCCCTTGGGGGATGAAATAGATAAAATCCTCTCGTCTATCCTCTCGGAGGAGCTCGAGTGCGTCATTGCACGTGTCAGTCTAATCGAACACGCAAGCTAAGCAACGTCGACCGCAGCCTGTCCATGGATGGGTGTATTTATCTCGAGCTCCTCACGTTACGTCATCGGTCCCGGCTATTGACATAGTAACAGTCGTTAAGTCAAGTCGGTAGCCTTTAGGCAGCTTGAAAACACAGACCTCCACCAACCCGCAGTTGAGCATCGTGGCGTATGCTCTAAACCTCTTCGATTAAGGGAAGACCCTCATCCCAGCAGTGGGGTGAATAAGGGTTGTCGCTGACTATCCTATCTCTAAAGTTAAATCTGAGGCTAATTCTCGCCAATTATATACGATAGCAGAATGAAAGTTTACCGAATCTAGATTCAATTATGAATGTACTGCATATTGTATATTTGATTTCATTCGTAATTATACTTATTTGGTTTATTTAGTGCAGTAGAATTGGCAAAAAATAATGCATCAATTTACATCACAACATTACAGGAGCCTGTTATTGAACATTATAATATAAAAAAATATAAAAAAACTAAAATTACATATAATAATACAATACACAGAAAAAAAACATTCGTTAATTAATATCAAATATTTGCCACCCTGCGAACCATTCATAGTTTGTTTGCTTTTCAGTAATATTTCGATATTGTATCTAACGTATGCACTCTAGTACAGTATAGATATTGCAAAACGGCTCGCCAATATAAACAACACGTGTTACACTCTACACGGTCGGATCAAGAATGAATCCCGTGACGTACTTACTATTCCCGAGACAGATTATCTATACACTACATTCCTACCTTGTTTTAATTTTAAACAAAACCTATTTGTTAGTAGATTCGCTTCTAATCTCAGCATTTCATCTTTTAGTTTAAATTGTATTCCACGTTTAGGGCGGCATAGACTGGTACTAATACATCTTTGCCCGTCGCCGGTAGCGTACCAAGAATGCTGGCAGCATTACCTCGCTGAATAGCAATGCTAATCCTCTGAGCAAGGTAATGGCCAGCCCTCTGGTCGCATGAAGCCTCGACCAACCTCCCGCATATCTCTTTAAAAAGATGCGGGCTGATGAACCCCACGGCCCTAACGTCTCTACCCCAAACGGCTCAAATATGTAAGTGTTAGTGAGACCAGCATATTTGCGCCGTTTGAGTGACTCTGTTAACCGGTTTAATTTTTTTGAACATGCTTATTCCACTGCGCTTTTTTGTTAATGTGTAATAGAATAGTGTCATAACTTAAGGGCAGCTCTATGTCTCATCTTCCCATTCTGTTGGGGCACTCAGGTTACATAATTATTTAATGTATGCAATTAAATTTATAATATTATTTGCAGGTGACAGTGCAAGGTGCTAAGAAAACTCTCCTGAATTTCTGCGCTAACAATTACCTAGGATTAGCTGTAAGTATAATTTTTTTCTTTTGGTTGATTCAATTTGTCATATGTACTAGCGACCGCCCGCGAGTCCTTTTAATAAATAATTAATAATAATTATTAATATTCCGGTTAACTCTGGGCGAGTAAACCAGAATATAAATAATTATTATTAATTATTTGATTTTAAATATAAAATAAATCTAAAATATTATCAAGATAAAATTTGATTTTAAAATAGGCTTCCATCAATACAACTACAACCGCAACTAATTTCACATACAGACCAAGAAAAATAGGAAACAGTTACGTTTAGAATTATTGTTGAGTTTGAATTTAAATTTCAAACAAACAAACAATTTTAAATTTTTAAAGTACTTATAATATTTATATCCATGTTAGAACTGTGCTATAGCCTTCGATCATTATTAAATGATCGAAGGTTATAGCAGCAAAACGTTCCTATCTCGGCAAGTGACAGCAGAGCTGTGTCGCTGGTTTCCAGATATAGAAGCGGAAAGACATCATTGCGTTACAGTACCTGTATATATGTATTATCATTGCTAAACAAAATAAAATGCAGTACATTTCAGTTGGAACACGATAATGTAGCTTTTAACTAATTTAATGTAATTAATTTAAATTAGTTTAAAGCTACATTATCGTGTTCCAACTGAATTAAAATAATTAATACAATTTTGTTGTTCCACTCAAAATTTTGAGTTACAAGGTTACAACAATCAAGTAAGTAATAAATAGATTGGTACATGAGGCTCATAAACCTAATACTAAATTATTAGCAAGACAAATATTACGTCTGTACTTAGGTAGCAGTTTTTGTCCATAAGAATTAAGTACTTCTAGGTTAATTGGAGGGACTGCTTCAGTAAATGATATATTTCGACCTTTCACTAATCCAGTAAGAAGACTGTTTATTTCAAACAAAAATATTTAACATATACCGCGATTTTTCATTATTATCATTATCATCAGGTCATTTTAGTCTCCACTACAGGAGCACGACCCTCTCTCGTCCGTCCTAGACGGAAGGAGGATTTGGTCTACACTCCCCACGCTGGCCAGACGGGTTGGGGAGGCATTATTATATACCGCGATTATTATTATTTAAATAGCTGTCTTGGCCAACTTGCCAGAATATTATAAATATTTTGAAAAAATTGAAAAATTCCCAACTAGGGGGGGCAGGTGAATTTTCCATTTTTCAAAATATTTATATACCATGATTTCATGGCAACCCTAGGAATTTCACGAAATTCCAGGTTTCCTCATTTCACAGCTATATATATATTTATAAATGGGACAGCGATAAACCTAATTTGTTATAACTCTTTATTATATTTCCTTCAGAATCATCCCGAAGTAGTGGAAGCGGCTAGAGAAAGCCTGAGCAAATATGGCGCCGGCCTCAGCTCGGTCAGGTTTATCTGTGGCACACATACAATACACAAGGTGAGCACGCGATCTCCTCTACGTTATCATTATTCAACGTTATTTGCGTAATGTATGTGACGTGTGGAAAGTATGTAAGTGTAATTTGTACCTAAAGAGAATAAAGTTGGTGACGAGTAAAAACCTTGTAAAGTACAGTCTGGTCGACTGTTTTATTTTTTGTACTTTGCCATACATTTTAGTATGGCAAAGTGGACAGTTATCTTAGGGTACAGACGTACAGACTGTAAGTATATATCGTAGCGACATCCTAGTTCTATGACAAAATTGTTTTTGTATTTTATAATAATTGTTTTTCATTTACGTTAGGAGAGCATAGGACTCCATGGCACGCTGCACAAGCTTGAACTTTCAAATGTGGGTCACACACACAGATGCACACTACAGAACTATCGTCTCCGCGTAAAATCACCCGAAAACCACAACAGATAATCCGCGAACTCTCAAGTTGTGGAATGAACTGCCTGCCGAATACTACAGTTTGGGGTTATTCAAAAAAGGCGTGAAGTGATTATGTATTAATAATATAATTTATGATTTATTAGGCAACGCGTGAGTGATGTGACTGTTTACCAGCAGCCAGGTCGTATGTTGGTTAGCCACTTTAGTTGAATAAAAAACAACCGTGATTTCACCGTGACCGTGACCAAAACGCATGTGTTTTGGTAACGCGAGTGTCGCTTTAGAACCTTAAAAATGTTAATGAATATTAACAGATATGCAATTGACAACAAATAATTCTACAGATTCGAAAACCCGAGACTAGATCTCAATTCTGAGAAAATTTGTTCTCTTCTACTGAGGAAAGGTCGCTAGCAACTCGGCAATCAGCTCTTGTACTTATTTTGCTTTTCTATTTATAAACGATTTTTTTTTTGTTTAATGCCGCCGGGAACTTGAGTTTTTTAAAGTAACTATTTGTTTACGTTTTATATCGTTACATAAATTTTTGCTACCTAATTCGTTTCTTTTGTTAAATAATAGTTTTTTGCGTTTAAGCTGAGTTTGACTATTGATGTTGTGGGGTGTAGTATGGGTGATGATGATGAACATGGATCTTGGTCTTAAATTTTGTTCTCGACAATCACGAATAGAGTTCAAAAGACCCATTGTAAAATGACACGTAATTTGGTTGTATAAATCTGGTATTTCGCATACAAAATACAATGATATAGAAAGACTATTAGACTATTATTTATACTGTGCTATTAGGTATAGTCAAAATCACATGACATGAACCACAGAAATCTAAATAACAAGCTTCGATCAGTAATGCCTACTACAACTAGATACACAATCAATTATATACCCAAAAAAAGTCCTCACCAAAACAAACCAAATGACAATCAATACTATTCAATACCCAAAAAACGTCCTCGCCAAAACGGAACCCAAATGACGATCTGGGAACTTCGAACGCTTCGGTTGTAAACATGCCAGAGTGCTCATTTAAAAGATGTCTCTTCTAGGACACTGAAAACTGATGGGGTTCCGTATTTTATACAGACAAAATTGTCTGTTTAAAATACGGAACATATTAATTAAATTAAATCTGCATTAAATAATGCAGATTTAATTTAATTAATATTATTTTGTAAAAACTTAACGTACTTAAATATTTATTTTTATTTAAAATTTGCATCTAGTGCTATATTAATGGTCGAAACTCGAAAGTAAAAAAAAGAAGAAAATCGAAACATAAACTTAAAATTCCATAAAACTTATATACCTACAAGACCTACATATTAGGGATTGCAATCCGGCATCATTTTCAATCCGGCCGGATCCGACTGGATTTCCATCGATCCGGCCGGATCAGACCGGATCCGGCCGGATTGATCAAATCAGAATGATTTTCGCTTTTCGGTTCAAAATGAACTGTTATTAAGTTAATCAGGTGTCATTGTACATACTTAATATAGGTCTTTTAAAAATAAAAAACAAAACATATCTATACTAATGTTATAAAGCTGAAGAGCTTGTTTGTTTGGTTAAATGAGCTAATCTCAGGAACTACTCACTCGAATTGACAAAATATTTTAGTGTTAGATAGCTTATTTTTCGAGGAAGGCTATAGGCTATATAACATCACGCTACCACCAATAGGAGCGGGGCACCAAAGAAAGATGAGCAAAAAATATTCCTTTTGAGAGCTTCCGTTGCGTGCGTTACGCATCAATTATATACGACGGTATAGGACGATATTCAATATAAAAAGGTTAAAAAAAGTCCGTGACAGCATATGTCTATCTTATAAGATTTGCTCACTATATATATAAACTTTCAAATGGTACGCCTTACGCTTCACTCTCAACGCTCTGTCACACGCAGACGAAGTTGCGCGACTCAGCTAGTAGGTATATAAAGTCAACTTTATTTCCAATCCAATGTTAAGATTAGACAACGAGCAAACAATTAAAATCTAGTAATGTAGGTAAAGGCCCTTTCAGCTTCTACACTTGTCGACTTTGTTTAGCAAATAATCGTGAATAGCAGACAAGTATTCTCCTCGAACTCCATCACTGATTTGAATGCATTTGAAATGCAGTCATTTCCTTTTTTAGTACTTTATCAAAATCATTACCTTTTTTAGTATGTATTATAGCATACATACTAAAAATGAGAAAGATTTTGATGACACGTGATTTCTTGCTGGATTTGTAATTGTAATTTTTCCTGTAGATAATGTCAAATCTTTCTTTAGTGATGGTGAATCTCCGAACCGGATCCGAGTACCGGATCCAGTATATCAGTACCGGATCCGGAAAACGTTTAATCATGGCGGATCCGCCGGATTACCGGATCCGTTTTTCCGGATTGCAATCCCTACTACATATACATGTAAATGTGTATTACATAATCAAAGTCGTTTCAGATGTTTAGATGTAGCAATGTTAATGAATCTTTCGCATTTAAATAATAATGACATAATTTAATTATGAATCACTATATTGTGAAGTACCTAAAATGACTTTCGATGTTTTACCACAGAATAATATATGGTTTTACGTAGGGGACGTCGATTTGTCGCTAAAGAACATGCCTACGTCTACCATGATAGACCTTTGTTATACAAATAAACCAGCCAACACTACAGTGTTAGATAATCGTGACAGTGGCATTTAAATTGGCAAGTTACTTACTCACAAGCCCCAACTGTAATGTGAAAGAATGTACATGAGCACTGTGCGTTTATTTCCTCAAATCATGTTGACCGGCAGTTGCGACATTTATCGGCTCTACGCTAATTATTTGCGTTATAAAATACAGGCGATAGCCCGCGACTTCGTCCTTCATAAACTAATAATAAATAAATACTCCTGGACGAATTACACACTGCCATTCAGTCCCAAACTAAGCAAAGCTTGTACAATGGTTACTGATATTATACTTATATATACCTATATATTTCAAAATACATACATATAATACGTAAAATACATCCAGACGAAGACAAACAGACACGTTTATGCACACAAATATTCGTCTTATGCGGGAATCCAACCCGCGACCTCGGAATCAAATCGGAAAAAAATAAAGGTGGCCATTGTTTTTATTGCACTTACGTAAAGAAATTCCATGTTATTATTTTGAAATATCTCCTATGTACAGACATCGGTAGGTTACCATTTTATTTGAACCCTGATATGCAGAATAGATTCAACCGGCAAACTATGCCAAATTGAAAGATATACATAGCGAGAAACTTCAAATCGAGTTTTATATATTCGTAACAGATTCTAGCAGTTTGATGGCATATGCTTCGCAAAACTTATAAACTGCGTGATATTTTTGTCCCCGTTAAACTTTAAATAGATTTAATTTAAAGTAACAAAATGTCGGATCTATTCTGCATAACATGGTCCATTTTATGTATAGATAACCCAAGACTTTTTTAATTGATACTTTTTATACTATGTCGGGTGGTAAACAAGCATATGGCCCACATGATTTGAAGAGTTACCGTAGCCATATTAACGCTCCAAATATGAAATATCGTCGGTATATATGCGTAGAGATTGAGTAAACGCTCAGTAGCCAATTTTTACTGCTGTGATGTTCGCCTATGGTCCCTCTATAATACACAGTGTCATAGATAGTAAAACTATATAAACTCACGAATCTTTTAATGGCTTCAATGATTTCTGATAGATCTCAAGATACGGAAGAAAGTAAAGCTACATGTTCCAGACAGGTATATGTATATGGTATATGGAGACGACGGCGGCCACAACTATTGGCAGTGCCTCGAACAAAAACAAATCTGCCGAGTGAGGCACTGCTGACGCGTGCACTTCGCACTCTCAACAACTCTGAACGAATTCACAAGAACTGCATTGTTTATATTGTCAAAGGTTATAAATTATAATACACTATCGCATTAGGTAAATACCTGGTTGTTAGTGTTATCACATTATAAGTAATAGTAGCTACTTCGTACTGTATTGCCACTCCCTGTCGCTCTTTCGTGTCGATCGCACCTCCCCTCTGATACAAATCTGAAACAGTTTGTTTTGTATGCCGCATCACGCACGCACGCTCATTCGCGCTCTGCACAGACGTCATTGTTTACGTAGTAGTAAACGACGCGACATTTGTATTGAGTGGCCAAGGTGTGGTGTTATTGTAGATAAATAAATAAATAAATGTATACTTGTCTAGGAACTGGAGAACTGTATAGCGCAGTTCCACGGTCGTGAAGATGCCATCCTATACGGGTCGTGTTTCGACGCCAACGCCGGCCTTTTTGAGGCCATGCTGACTCCTGAAGATGCAGTCTTCTCTGATGCCCTCAACCATGCCTCTATCATCGACGGAATCAGGCTATGCAAAGCGCAAAAGTACCGATATCCACACAGGGATCTCAATGGTATGTTGATTTATTTTTTAGTTTTAGTCAGTTTCTAAGCAACAAAGTTAGCAAAGTAACTAAGTTGGCAAAGTAACTAAGTTAGCAAACTAATTAAGTAACTAAGTTAGCAAACTAAGTAACTAAGTTGGCAAACTAATTAAGTAACTAAGTTAGCAAACTAAGTAACTAAGTTGGCAAACTAACTAAGTAACAAAGTTAGCAAAATAAGTAAGTAACTAAGTTGGCAATCTAACTAATTAACTAAGTTAGCAAACTAACTAAGTAACTAAGTTGGCAAACTAACTAAGTAACAAAGTTAGCAAATTAAGTAACAAAGTTGGCAAACTAACGAAGTAACAAACTAAGTAACTAAGTTGGTAAACTAACTAAGTAACAAAGTTAGCAAACTAACTAAGTAACAAAGTTAGCAAACTAAGTTGGCAAACTTAGTTTCCTAACTTTGCTAACGAGCAATCTAACAAACAAGCTCTTGAATATCAAGAGTATCGCTACTAGTACTATTCTGTGGCAACTCTTGCGAATTCTTTCAGCGTGGTCTCGCTCGCTCTATGAGCACCTATGTCTAATGTCTTGGAAAAACTTAATTTTACCACCCCGGTGAGGTCGTCAACTGAAATCCCTCGAGGGGTTTCCTCCAAGAGAAAGCTTATCTGAAATCACATGGTTTACTACACGCGACTCTCAGATGTGAGGATGAGTTCCCTGTCAATGGTGAGGAGTACCATTGTACAAGGAAGTGATAGCATAGGCATTGTTCTCGTAGCAAACCATTCCTCTGAACATAATTCTATAAGTTAACCTTTTTACTTGTTCTGTGTAGGACTATATATACTCGTATGATACAACTATTATTTATTTTATATAGGTATTAAAAATATCCCTTTATGTGTTCTACCGATTGTATAATGGGGTGTGTTCAGAGGAGTTGTTTGAGATGATGCCCACGGCCTCTTTCTACAGTCGCACCGCTCGCCATCGACAGGGAATTCGTCCTCACACATACAATGTGTGAGGACGAATTCCCTACTGTGTAAATGTGCCTACTGTGGTCGCGTACTGTGCGGTTTCAGAGAAGTTTACTTCCGCGTACTGTCAAGCTGTGAAATTAACTGCCTGTTGAGGTTTTCTCAAGAGACTATAGCATGGGGTTCTTCAAAAAGGACGTGAAGAGATTTTTACAGGGTCGGCAACGCACATGTGATGCTCCTGGTGTTACTAGTACTGGCTGTGGTAACTGCTTTCCATCAGGCGGGCCGTATGCTTGTTTGCCACTTTAGTGCTATAACAAAAAATATTTGGCAATGATAAAGCTGATGGAATGACAGCAGCAGTATTCATCTTTGCACCTCTAGTAGTATGGTGTTTTTTTTTAAGAAGCAATAATTTATGTCACAGAATTGGAGCATTTGCTGGCGCACAGCGAGGCACGCATCAAACTAATTATGACCGATGGTGTGTTCTCTATGGACGGGAACGTCGCCCCGATCAAGGGGTTACGAGAACTTGCTGATAAGTACCGCGCTTTGCTGGCTGTTGATGACAGCCATGCTACTGGATTCTTCGGAGAAACTGGCCGGTGAGTCATTTTTCGCAGCCTATCCGCAGTTGACCAGCTCTAAACCCCTTCGATTGAGTGAAGACTCGTATCCCAGCAGTGGAATGAATGTAGGTTGACCGATGAATTCAATTTTGTGAGAAAAATATTCACGCCACCGATCACTCAGCAATCAATACCTAAGGCTGGAAGAGCCAACCTCATCTGCACGTGGTGCAACCTGTCGACTGACATGGAGAAAAGAGAGGTAGGGCATAGCGTATTTTTTAAGCTACCCGACTGGGGAAGTATCTCCACCTCACCGCAGCCAAATAACAATTTCCTCGAGGGTTGTTGTGTTCCTGCAAGTGAGTGAAGTCACCAGAAAGAAAGAAAGGAAGGAGTATATATAGGCTGGCAACGGATCGGCGACCCCTTGGTGTTGCTGATCTCCACGGGCGGTGGTGATTGCTTTCCATCAGGTGACCCACATAAGCTCGTTTGCCCCCCTACACGATATAATAAAAATTATAACAGGCAAGAATGTCGGTCATGGCATGACGAGTACTAAAATTAAATTATTTTAATGAAAAAATAAGTAGATTCATTTTCCTGTTGTACTTTGACATCGATAAATAATTTTTTTCAGTAGCTAAACGAATGAAGGATAATTACAAATATTAATATTTTATACCACGCCGGATGCCAAGCATTCTTCCAGCGTAATGTGAAGTAATAGGGAAAATTGAAAACCTCAAACATTTCTCATGGATATTATTTGGTTACAGTTTTCCTTAAGGTCATAAGGTACAGGGGTTTTTCCAGTTGTCACGATATGCCATACCGTTCTTTCGCCAGAGCCCCGTTTGCAAGATGAGGTTGGATTGGAGTCTAAAGATGATGCAGCGCGTAAAGAAGCTCGCCAACTACCGCCTTGACCGTTACCGTTAGCATTAGATGTTTCACATCGAAATTGCGACCTTGCTATCGTTTTTTAAATACTATAGCGTACGCCAATGATCAATTTTGACTTGCTCTGGACTCTGTCAATAAATACTGCACATGTTAAAATCATTCCGGCGCCAGTTGTCTACTTACCAAATAGTCAATTTATCATTTTGGCTACTGCTTGTGGCGAAGTCAAGTTCCAGCTTTACTCCTATTAATTTCCACTGATTAAATTCGTTGTGAGTTACAAGGCAGCCGCAGTTATACAGTTATATGAGCAGCATGGTGGAGTATGCTCTAAACACCTTCGATTAAGGATGAATAAGGGTTGACGATGACTACGTGAACAATTGTTTAAGATTCTTGATAATTTCAGAGGTACAGAAGAGTACTGCGGGATGAACGGCGCGGCAGATATAATCTGCTCGACTCTCGGCAAAGCGGTGAGCGGCGCCGCTGGCGGGTACACCACCGGCCCCAAGGAGCTGATCACACTGCTCCGGAACATATCGAGACCGTACCTGTTCTCCAACGCCCCGCCACCGGCAGTAGTCGCTGCTTCGTTGAAGGTAAGAGCAGAAATATATCGAATTAGTCTCTACATCTCCTTCTTCTGTGTTTATATTAATCATCAAATCGACGAACATTAATATTAATGATCGAAGCATATAGGTAGCTATTATGAAGTAGGCATCCGATAAGAAAGGATTTTACAGGACGAGCCCGATGGTCGAATGGCTAGTAATGTCCACTTTGACTCCGAGGTTGCTGGTTCGATCCCCGCACTAGACAAATATTTGTGTGAATGAACATGTCTGTTTATCTTGGTCTGGGTATTTTATATCTATCTATGTATTTTGTGTATGTATTCACAAAAAAATGTATTTAAGTACATTTATCAGTTGTCTAGTACTCATAGTACAAGCTTTGCGCTTAGTTTGGAACTAGATGACGCCTGTGTAAATTGTCTAAAAATATTTATTTATTAATAAATCCGACGGGTCACCGGGATAAGCGCGTACTAAGTAGCGGGCGCAGGCTGGGGTAATGTTACCAGCCAAAATGATTCCACAGAGAACCAAAATTGTTGACATTGCTCTTAGAGTGAAGAAATCTGAAGTCATGGCAGATGAGGTAGGAAAGGCCTAGAGTAGAGGCCGCATGTGGTGTGACGGGACATTGGGTGCTTCCTCTCAATATGAACGAATATCAATTCAATAAGCAGTTGGGTGTGGAAAGCGAAGGATCGCATATGGTGGAAAGCATTAGGGAACGCCGGTCGGAAGGGAGGAAGGAAGACTGATAATGAAACATCCTTTACTTTCAGTCATTTGAAATTGTGGAACGCAGTGGCAATCTTCGACAGCGGCTGCGTGAGAATACCAAGGTGTTCCGCGAAGGAGTAAAGGCGGCTGGATTGAACGTCGCCGGAGATGACCATCCTATATGTCCAGTGATGGTGGGCGAGGCGCCGAAAGCTGTGGAATTGGCTTCTGGAATGCTTCGTAAGTAAAGGTGTAACAGGAGCTTCGGAGACATTCCATAAAGTCGCTGAGTGCGTGGGAGACGGAGCCAAATTCGAAATGAATCTTGTTTGTTTGAAGTGCTGGCTGAAAATGAGGTAGCTGTTACACGAAGGAAATAATTTATGTTTTTGTACTACTAAGGTCAGAAACAAGTATACGGCCCGCCTGATGGAAAACAGTTACCGTAGCCTATGGCCTGTAACCCCGGGGACATCGCACGCGCGTAATATAAATATATCACTATCTAAAACATCATGTTAATGCGGCGGGGCAGGCAAAATGTAAATTTCTTTAATATTTCATTAGTGTAATAGTCTTTTTTATAAGTAAATTAACTTAGACTAAAATCACGGGGTGTATGAGACTTACCGCCATAAGCCAAAGCCCTGCGACAAGTTGTATCCTGTAGTCTAGCAAACGAGGCTCTAGGGAAAGAGAGGTGGGCAGAGAAAGAGAGGTCGAGCTAGACTTACGAAGTACCTCCACCTTATAGACGACCGCCGTTGTGGCCGTGTGGTCTCCGGCAGACTAGAATAGAATCACTCCGTCTCTTCCCGTGGATGTCGTACAAGGCGACTAAGGGAAATACATTATCAAACATCGATCAGGCCTCCCCAACCCGTCTGGCCAACGTGGGGAGTGTAGGCCAAATCCTCCTGTCTATGACTGACGAGAGAGGGTCGTGATCCTGTAGTGGAGACTAAAATGACCTGATGATGATGATGATAGAAGACCGCAGCCAAATAACATCCTTGCGCATTGTTCTATTTTTGTGAGTGTACAAGTCACCAAAGATGCATTAGCATAGGACTAGGAGGATAGGAGGACTCATCCACCTCTATAGGCTAGAGGAAACCTCTATAAACTACGAATACTATTTAAATAGCGTTCAACTGAAGCCAGACAACCAGTACATAAGAAAAATGGGGTAAGGATGTGTCATGGACACGGCCGTGTGTTCTACGTGAATACGTTATATGCACTAAAATTATCTCAAAATAGCAGCGCTTCCCCTCCCCCGCATGCGATATTCAATAGTCATTACTTAGCGTAATAAATTCTTTGATCTTTCATTTATCCAGTGGTGTGATTGAATTTTAGATGTAGAGCATAGCTTCGAAACTACAACGCTAAACTGTATCCCCCGATTTTGTTGTTATTAGATTTTTTGGATTGTCCCCGTATGGTAGCAAAAAGACGTATTCACGTCAATATATTTCGTTCCAGAGCGTGGCATTTACGTGGTGTCGTTCAGCTACCCTGTGGTGCCAAAGGGGGCAGCACGAGTGCGCGTGCAACTCAGCGCTGCACACACGCAAGAGGACGTACAACGAGCGGTCAATGCGTTCGCCGAAGTCGCCAGGGAAGTAGGCATTGTGAAAGCATAAACGAAAAAACATACAACGCATTATCAAAGCCAGCCAACAGATACGTACAGAGAGGGTTTTATGCAGAGTTGCGTACGCGATTCAGGATATATACAGCAAATCGGTTGGATTACTATAAAGAATATACTGTGGTCGTGTAGTAATATGAATGTAGAGCCAGCCTTAAGTCGGTTTCAGCCTACATCGGTCGACTCACGTAACTAAGGAATTGTGCTAAAATTGTATGTATGTTGGATGATGAAATCTGCTGGTATGACTTTTCAAGTTAACTATAACCAGCAGACTAGAAATCCGTAGTAATATTTTCTTAATATTTTTTCGTCACTGTTAGTTCTAAGACGAAGTATTATATGGGCGGTGAGCAATGCCTTTTAGCTGTAAGAGAATTTAAATCTCAATATTATCTAATCTAAAACATTATGTTTACTGTAACTGTAAATATGTACTTAACGCCTGTGTTCAGATTTGTTTGGTCGCTAGATCTCTACTATCTATCTATATAGCAGTGTCGTAAAGCTGAATGTCAGAAAAGAGTAACTATTTTATATACTTTATCTTTAGACCTGGGTATAAATGAATTAATTAAATTGAATTCTATGAAAATCTTCGACTAGAAGACTAGGTATTATCGATATAAACCGTCTCATTGAAGTTTCATGAATAACATTGGCCATTAAGCGGATGTCGCGGATGTGTTCCGTTTTACCGCAGTCTTCCCAATAACCCTATAAAAAATAGCTTAAGTATAAAAAATGCTTGTCAACATTATCTCGTCAATTTAAAAGACTACAGTGAAAGATTTCAAGACACTGACGAAAAAAACATACTAAGTATCTATATACACTTTGCCGAAAATACTAGACCGTATCACTGCTGTAATAATTATTTACTATGTAAAATGAGATATAATTTTCGGCAAAGGTAGTAATCGCGTTGGCTGTATTACATCTGCTATGTTATTTAAATTACAAAAAGCTCTGCAGGTGTTAGGGAGTAATTAAATATATTCAGGACGATTCAGCCTTTATCCATAAAAAACAACAGTTTTCTCCTTACAAAACAGGGGCTCTACCGCCGGAGCTGAAGCCGGTTACCATTGGAATTTTTGAATGCGTAAATGAAACATCCCTCGAGCACTACCGACTAAGATTAAGATGTTTGTCAATAACTTTAACCTACGACCAATTTTTGGTATCAAAAAACCGATGGTAATCAGCTTCAGCTTCGGTAATAGGACCATGGTATAAGTGTAGCTATGCGGAGCGGCACTGTTTAAGTGTAGCTAAATTCGTCCAGTGAAACACAAATACAGCTATGTAATTTATTACCGAAATATATAATGTAACTTATTACCGACCTTATACCGAATTTGGACGCATATTTTCGGTAGTGTGTTTAGATACTACGACGCTTTATTTCGCATCTTTGGTTGCGCTAAATTACAAATCTATGTAATCCTAACATTGAATTACTGTGTCTTTATATTTAGTATTATTTGTAAATATCAAATTGGTGCCAATTGCACATTGTCAATTTATTTTCAGGACTGAAGAAATAAACGTTATGAATGAAACAAAATACTGTGTAATAATTGATCTATTAACAATAACTTATTAAGGTAATAAAACGCACACTCTGACAACTCAAACACCCAGTGCGATCGTTATCTACTCTCGTTATCACTTACAATTTGCAGCGTTCTACACTAGGGCAGCCATTAAAAAATAAATAACTCGGGAACGGAAACGAAAAAGGATATTATGCTGTTACTCTCAAGCAGACGAGTTACCTATGTTTACGTCATCATAAGTGACGTCGACATTTAGGCTCAATTTATACCGCCGCGGAATGGTATAGAAGCGACTTTTGGCTACGAAATTGTACATAGCATAATGAACTTTATGACAATTGTATAACATAGAAACTTAAATACATGCCAAAATAGGGGAATTCTCAAGAATACGCGAGGATTCCCCGGAGGACGCGCGACCTTTTTTGACTCGTATTTAAGTTTATATGTTATACAATAGACATAAAGATCATTATGCTCTGTACAATTTCTATTCAAAAAGTCGCTTCCATTCCATTCCGCTGCGGTATAAATTGAGCCTTTAGCTCATCGTACATGGTGAACCCCTAAATATATTTCCAACGAGACGCTGCTATAAGCCAGACCAGAGAAGCAATGTCACCGTTTTTTACACACGTGTAGCAGCGTCTCGCTCTAAATACAAAGTCTTCTCCGTGTTTGATGCGCTTTCAACTGTTAGCGAAACATAAGCAATGAGAAAAATTTAGGTGACACTTTCTAACTTCTGTTCACGACCTACTTTTTTTCAATGCCAGCTCTAGTGTCGGTCATTAACGCCCTTAAAACTATAATAAATTATTTACACTGGTGATACATTTCACTTTACAAATTATTTTTGGGACTATATAGCGTAAAACTAATTAATCAAAACTATGTATCTTAAATGTATATTAACAGTATACAAAGGAATATACATGTTCACCTTTGGCATGAACCCTCTTTCTGAGCAATATACAGGATTATTTGTAATGTTTGGTCAATTAGGCTGCATTAATGCTACAATAATGAACCTAAGAAAGAAAATCAGTGTTGTTTCTTGTAGTGTTTATTAATGTTTACTACAACACTGACATACATACATCACGATCCTTTCCACTGTCCTCTATCCATTCTTCTCAGAACAAGCTCAAAACCAGTCTATAATGAGCCAAGAGCTGAGTAATAACTAACAATGATCAAAAAGCTAATTCTCGTAATTATTTTACGATCACAGAATTAAAGTTGACCGAATCCAGAATGTGAATTGTTGTGTTGGATCCGACCACTGTTGCTAGGAACCCATTTAAAGAATACCATTTCACAGCAATCCTTGTTCATTGCGTCAATAAAACTATATCAGGCAAACTTATCGGACTATTGCAGAATACGTAACTTATTTTACATCGTTCCTTGAAATTACAATAACTGGAATTGTGAATTGACCGAAAATTATATACTTAATTTAATTAATTAATTATTATTATTTCTTATTGATGGCAAAATAACATTTTTAATTTGTTAATTTTCGGTTATATTCCTTTATGATCCCAGTTAAATTTGACTTGGAAGGTGCATATTATGATGCGAGAACTGACAGAGATCGAGACTGGATCGGAACTGAGTTTTAATCACATTTTAATACGAGAATTGCATCTAAGATCTCTTCTATAACCAGTTTAAAAAAAAAACACCCTACACTATCAAACTGTTAAATATGACCATTACATTTGTTTTACATTACATTAGTTTCGATTAATTAGTTTAACTAATATACAATGTGTAACATAAATTAATCTGTGTCTTATAAAAAATATTGCGAGCTTATTTTACTTCGATCAAGAATTTACATTAGTATTTACAGAGACGAAAATACATATCATCCTAAGTATAGTACCAAGGCTTATAGTTTGTCAAAATGAAACACAACCGACATGCTTGTATATTGGACTGACCTCGCTTAGAATAGGAAAGAAATCACTTTGTGCTGATCTTATACAACGTTAAAGGTGAGGCTGCACACCTGAAAATCTTATGAAAAATAAAATTGGTTGTCTGTAAAGTCGGTTTATGGATGATAATTTTACGTGATAACGTCATAAGAAAACATCGACCGATGAAGTGGAAGAGAGATCGATGCGTCACAAGCCAAACGCTTAGACCGATCGTGCCTCGCTATGGTTTCTTCCGCGCTTTGGCTTGGACGCTCGACTCAGGCGGAACGTGACAATGAGTCATGCTTTTTCGTGCGTGCAGCTGGCGTTAATCGGTTTATAAGACGTTATCACGTTAAAAAATATCGAGTCTTCGGCGTGCGCCGCATATACATACATGACCACAAACTAAATGGACGACACGCTATGTACTATTCACCGAAGCAAAATTATTTGGTACACGACAGTTTGCCGCCAGCAAAGCATCTTCGGCTTTTCCCGAAATGCATATCGATAATACATCACAACGATGTGGCTACAATGTATGTACATTGAGATAACGCGAGAATGTATTCAAAGTATCCACATGAATGCGGCCTAAGCTTTGTGATCGAGGAGCCAAGATTGGATTCTACGTTACACATTTCAATTTTTGTACATAGCCTTGGCACTATACTGTATAATTCAGTGAACAATGTTTACATAAGGTTATTTTTGTTACACACTGTATTACATTCATATTTTGTTCCGATATAATTGGATCCAACCACTGCTGCTACGAACCCGTTCAAAGAATACCATTTCACAGCAATCCTTGTTCATTACGTCAATAAACCTATGTCAAGGCAAACTTATCGGACCATTGCAGAATACGTAACTAATTTGACATCGTTCCTTGAACGTAAATTACGATAATTGGAGAGTAACAAACTGCTTATGTTACTTCCTTTAATTGAAAATCAGAATAACCAGTCTACCTTGCGCGGTAGGTCCGTCCCAATTTATCAGTGTAGCCGCGCCTATTCTTAAAAGGTAACTGTCTTATTTCCTAACAAAAAAACTCCACCTTGTATACTTAGGTATTCCGCCTACCCGCAGTTAAGCAGCGGGATGTAGACGACGGGGTATACTCCAAACCAATCCAAGCAGACCCATATCCCAAGAGTGGGAGAAATATGGCTTTCATAGTTAGGTAATTAATGTTATATTATAGGATTAGAGAATTATATATAAATTATTGCACATTATATATTTGCTTCATGTTTAACAAAATTATACTGATTATTCAGTAACAGTTCTTCAAAATAATAATCAAAGAAATTAAAATTATTCCATAATCATTTGGAACTATATAGTTGAATTCCTTGTTTATTTACAAATAAACGTATACCTAGTATAATTGAAAAAGCAACGTACTGGGTATAACGGTATAAAAAATCATTCGCTTTAAGAAGTCGAAAACGTCGTAATGAATAAAATATGGCCAAGTCTCATCCATCTTAAATCACGCATCACCTCGGCTACACTATACCTATCATCTTCACCTTATCACTATTCAATTTGAACGTGTTATATCAACCATCATTACAATTTATATTAAAAAAAGGTTAAGGTTATAAATCTGCCTGACCTTCTAAGTACGCATATGAAACAAATTTGTTGAGTTATCACGAAACGCAACAAATTTGTATTACGTGCGTAAACGGCTGAAGAACGCAAACAAGCACACATCAAAAGGGCGCATGTTATTGGCCAGCTGACGATCGTATTCGACTTTGGCCGCATGTGTCCCTTGTAAACTGCCCCGCCTTCGATGACCAACCTTTCGTTGGGTAACTTTTAGTTGCAGTTGATTGTGGGATACTTTTAGATTAAGTTTTCAAAGCGGGTTCTCCTTCAACACGCCTATTATGTCAATGCAACCTATTCTTACATTATGTGGAGGGTATCCTTTTCCGTTCGAGTTTGCCGAACACCTACATTCGTATAAGAGTCGTGTGGACGTAATCATCTTGAGATCAAGACTTGTGAGCAACCTTCATCTTCCATACATCAGTTTATTTACATCTGAATGTTGCGAGTGTTCCCTCATTGTAGCACGCTGGGCTTTGTTGGTGGACCTGTAAGGTAATATAAATAATAAATAAATAAATATTTCTGGACAATTTACACAGCGCCATCTAGTCCCAAATTAAGCGCAAAGCTTGTACTATATATAAATAAGTTTTTTTTTTTATAAATACATACATATAATACATAGAAAACACCCACACCAAGACAAACAGACAAGTTCATGCACACGAATATTTGTCTTTGCGTGCGGGAATCGAACCCGCGACCTCGGAGTCAAAGTGGCCATTGTTAACCATTCGACCACCGAGCTCGTCAAAGATATGATACAGCAGTACATTGAGAAGTTACGTCGTGACACGTGCCAGCCTAATCGCACACGCAGTAATGCTACATACAATCATGTCGTGTCTAACTTTTTTTTACATGAGAGATAGGCAAACTTGGGGTGTAAGTGGTCCATCAACATCTTTGAACCAAAGCCAACTTCACCTGCACGCGGTGCACCCTGCTGACTGGCAAACGAAGCTCTGGCGAAAAGAGAGGTAGGGAGCGTAATTGTAAGCTACCCGACTGGGGAATTTACCTCCACCTCACAGAATACCGCAGCCAAATAACAATTCCCTTGAGGATTGTTGTGTTCCTGCGAGCGAGTGAGGTGACCAGAAAGGAAGGAGATGCTGCGTTGGCAGCGGGGGTGGCGGCGCGCGATACTTTATGTTGCGAGCGTTCATATGGCTACGGTAACCGCTTCACATCAGGCGGGCCGTACGCTTGTCTGCCACCCGACGTAGTATATAAAAAAAAAATACGAGCATGTGGGTTACCTGATGGAAAGCAATCACTACCCATGGAGATCAGGTCAGATCCGGTTATGACACATTGTCAATAAAATCAGTTCGCTATTATTATGTTTTACCACAATTGTTAAGTATGAGGCAGATACCCTCGATTTGTAATAGCCGCAGTATTCCTTCCCTGTGGAATATTGTGAATGTTGCATATCTATTGAGTGAAGTTATTATTGTATTCTGTTACGGACCTGGTGGCGCGGTAGCTGGTGGTGTGGTGGTCGTAGTCGACGTGGTGGTGGTACTCGTCGATGTGCTCGACGACGCCGGCACCGCTGTACTCGTTGGCTTCTGGAATAAAAATGTACAATCAACTACCTCTATATATTACTGAATTACCAGCTACCAAATTTAAACACGAAATAAATCCGTTCTACAGTGTAAACGAATATATGTCGAAAGTAGCCAAACCTTCAAGTATTTTTTTTTAGTAACCTTTAAACCTTTAACCTTTAAAGTGCACAATAGCAAGAATTCATCAGCAAGATATTTACTGTTATATGTATATATATTTGTCAATATGTAAATTAATTTTATTAGATACCATATATGTAAAAATGACGAGCTAAATGTAATTTATGTACGTGGCTAATAAATATATTTGATTTGATTTGAATCAAGTAGTTAGCACTACTTTTAGAGAACTTACACAACACTAAGCAGCGACTGTATGGAGTGTCTGGGATGTGACATGTAGACGTGTAAGTATGAGTTTTAATAAATGCACAAGTCAAGCAAGTCCGGACTCAGCTTTGGATGACTTTTCTTGAAATTGTAAGCTGCCCGTTCAGAGAAATACTTTGCGGAAGGTCACGTGGCTAGGTCACGCAGTCTGACTGTCTGGTTTATTTTTGAACTCACTTACTAATTCGTGAACGTCATTAAAGGACAATATGTTTATTTCTGAGACAGGGAAAACCATGAAACGACCTGAATGTGACCTAGGATATAATTTACATTCAATGCATTTAATCGTACAATACAAATCGAGTATTGATTACTAAATAGTCTGCATCAATACTTATTTCTCGCAAATTTGTGCTTTATAAGTTTACTAGCGACCCGCCCCGGCTTCGCACGGGTGCAATGCTGATACTAAATGTACTACAGAAGGTCTTTGCGCTTTGTCCTATCCAGTCCTTCCCCAGTTATAGGCACACGCCGCCGGCTCCGCGGCCGGTACCGCCACAGCCGTTATGTCCCTGCATTTTAAATGTGTAATATCTTCTAAACTATTCATTTAAATTACATGCTGTGAAGGGCCATATTGATCTATATTAAATGCGCAATGTATTTAAGGTACTTAATTGGATAAGGATTAATTCTGTATTGCTTAAAATCGCTTCGTAAATAAGGCATTATTTCTTGTAAAAAGCAAAGGATAAAATAACGGTTATTGTGTGTAACCACTAAGAGATAGACATATACCATCGCGAACTTTTTTGTAGACCATTTTAAGGTGAACAATACTGTACTACATTATTTTGATCTATCTCGTTGGGTTCAGCCAGCGTTTGCAATGAAAGAGCAAAAAAATGTGTTTATTTACGACATCACATTAGAAACCTCTAAATTATCAGTGTTTTTCTACTATGTTATGCATATATTATACATATAAACTTTCCAGTTGAATCACTCTATCTATTAAAAAAAACCGCATCATAATCCGTTGCGTAGTTTCAAAGATTTAAGCATACATGGGGACATAGGGACAGAGAAAGCGACTTTGTTTTATACTATGTAGTGATACCCCGCCGATACCGTAAACGAGGCTCTGGTGAAAAAGGGAAGGTATAATAACTTGACGAGACGGCTAGCAATGGCCACTTTGACTCCGAGGTCGCGGGATCGATCCCTTGATCCCATCAAAAACATATATATTATAAATGTTTTTGATGATAATGATTTTTTTTAAATCAAAATATTGTACCAAAAAAATTTTTTTTGCTATATTTGAATGTTTATTATTTCGTTAGGTGTAACATTCTGTGGCTTCAATAAATGTTTTTTCTTAAAAATCTAAATTTTAGTCTATGATTCTGTCGTGACATTTTGCGAAGGAGACATTGTGCGAAAGAGGCAATATGAGAAAGATACATTTTACGACCAGTAGACATTCTGCGAAGTAGACGTTCTGCGCCTAAGCCATTATGTACAGGGAACCTATTAAACGTGCAACGTAATTTAGCAGACAACTTTGTCGTCCTGATAAAATTTATAACCGAAAAATAAAAAAGCTATTCATACGTGCTCTCAAAATGTGGATACGAACTAAAATGAACGTCGCATTGAATGATCCTGGACCAGAATTTATCACACAATGAGTATATTTAATAAATTCAACACGTAGAAATGATTAGGCACATTTTAATGATTAGACGTAATGTCACGATGATAAAGATACATCGGTTTATGATTTTTTACATTGATTCAATAAAACAATACATACAATAAAACTAAAGTACTTACCTAAAACTAAATAATACTAAAATAAAACTAACCTAAAATTAAAATAAATGCAAAAAGTTTGGTCCATGTGGCATCGTTCCCAAGATGCTAGCAAAATTACCTCGCGGGATGGCTAAAATGATCCTTTGGGCGAGGAATGTGCCAGATCTTGGGTCACCAGTTACATCAACCAACCTGTTTACTAATTCTCATAAAAAGTTTCTTGTGCTGTGACCCTTGTTTTTATTGTACGTATATGTTTTTGCACATAACATCGAGTTATGTGCAAAAAAGGGTAAAATTTCTAATTTTATTTTTCACTATAAATAATACTAATCTGTGATATGTGATTCGATCTTAAAATAGAAGTTTTCTTTCTGCACAGCTTAATAACGCAACAATGCATTTGAGATCCCATTTTTAAATATTCTTTAAGTTCCCGCAAGCGCAGTCAGTCAATTGGTTTTATAGTCGTTATTATTTACTATGATTAGTTAATAGTAGCTATTTTCTTATTGTTGAAAAAGTTGCTGGCAAATATAGAAAATAATTTCAATAATTTTAGCGCGCCAATTCTGCCTTTGTAATGTATTAAAAATAAGCACCACCTATCGTAACAAAACAGAAAATTAAGTTTCCGTATTTGTTCAATAGATGGAGCTATTCAGTTCATTTTAGTCTTGGATCGCGTTTATTAAAATGGTAAAATAAAGCATGGCAATAATAGATTTTCATATATTTTATCTTTACAGGTACGTAATGGATTTTCATAAAACTGTACGGACTAGTAATTTTGAGAGACAATAATGAACGACGTTCACTAAGTAGAGATAACAAAGCAAGCTAGTATAAATAATCTTGTTTCAGAGATAGCAAGTTAATTCGATCCCGGCACGAGACAAATATTTGACATGGACATCTCGTGTTTTCTATGTATTCTATGTGTGTATTTACAAAAGAAAACGTATTTAAGTATACTGATTAGTTATCCAGTACCCATATTACAAGCTTTGTTTGGTTTAGGACTATTTATTTATTTATAAACTTCATGCACAAAATTGTATACATTAAATGTATACACATTTGTTGTAGACTTAATGCTATACTCTCTTACACAGCACTCTCTACCAGTCTGGACTAGATAGCGCTTTATTTTATCACATAATAATATATTTATCCAGGAATATTATTATCACATCAATTGTCTTTAGCTTACGTTAATTTCATCTATCCTCGTCTGCAAGGCATCCACTCTCGTCACGAGCGTGGTGTTGAGTGCGGCGACCTGCGTTCTCAGCTCCTCTTCCGCGCGCATGTTCGCAGACACGTTCGCGATTGTTTCATTATTCTTCGCATGTAACTGCTGAAGTAACTCTTTGATTTCTTCCACCCCCGAAGCGGCTGCTACCGCTTGTTTGCGATACGTATCTAGGGATCCTTCCCAACCTTTTAACTGAAAAAGAAAATAGGTAATAGTTAATTTTTAAAAATAATGTTTTTTTTTATATTTTTTATCTTTTCTAAAGATTGTATCTTGACGTAATTTAACAGCAAGTGGAACGTTATCAGAGTAAAGACTACATCTTTATAGCCAAATTTAAACCAGTGTGAATAGTAGGTACTTTATGCAGGTTTAGTTCAGACTCCTACCAACGAGGTTCGATATGGATATTTTTTTCATAATAGTAATAATATTAATTATAATATGAAATAATAATATGAGTTTGGTCCTTCCTAGCACGTATCTTCCAAGACGACACGACGCGGACGTCGCAGTCGACACATCATAGTAGTGTATAATATGCTTTACTCTATTATTGGTTTTAATATTATTTTAAAAGTAGGATATACAAAACGGAATTAACCTTCAACTTCACACAAGACCTCAGCGATATGATTTTCGTCGTCAACCCTTATTCATCCCACAGCTGGCATACGGGTCTCCCCTCAATAGAAGGGGTTTAGAGCATACTCCACGACACTGTTCAACTGCGAACTGGCACTGACTTGGCTTAACGACTGTCATCTAATGACATCAGCCGTGATCGACGGTTTAACGTGCCCTCCGTAGCACGAAAGAGCTCGAGATAAATAAACCCATCCACGGACAAACTACGGCTAACGTTGCTTAACTTGCGTGTTGCTTAACTAACACGCGCAACGATGCCACAGAGCTCATCGAGTGTTTCTGCGATTGAGTGAAATTATCAAGAAGGAAGAAGTAGCTGCGATAGCGACACTTTATTTTGCAAGCGTATACAGTCACCGCTTCACATCAGGCGGGCCGTATGCTAGTCTACTATGCGACGTTGTACAAAAATATAAAAGTAAGTAATTACCGATGATCCAAATAATCCCACTGTGTGCTCTAAAGTAGCTAATCTCTGCGGCGTTTCGGCCAACATTGGTGCGGCAGAGAGCTTGCTCGTCACCACCGTTAAGTCTGCGCGAGCTTGCTCCACCCTCTTGACAAGCTCTTGATGATCCTGTTCTAACTTAGTAAGCCTCTCAGTCAAATTGGTAGCACTTGCTCTAAGCTCCTTGGCATCACTGTGGCATTTTTGGAGTTCGTCACCTACACTTCCACTGTTTGTTGAAACTGTTGAAGAGAGAAAAAGAAAATGTAAATATTTCTGTTGACTAAAAAGTATATTACAAATTTACAAAGTGTATTTTTAGGGTGTAAGGGGTTCATCAACATCTGTAAACCTAAGCCAACTTCACCTGCACGCGGTACACCCTGCTGACTGACAAACGAAGCTCTGGCGAAAAGAGAGGTAGGGAGCATAATTGTAAGATACCCGACTGGGGAATGTACCTCCACCTCACAGAATACGGCAAATATCGCAAGCAAATAACAATTTCTTTGAGTATTGTTGTGTTCCTGCGAGTGAGTGAGGTCACTAGATAGGAAGGAGATTTTGCGTTGGCAGCAGGGGGACGGCGCCCGATCGATATTTTATGTTGCGAGCATTAATATGGCTACGGTAACCGCTACACAGGGGACCGGATGCTTGTCTTTCACCCGACGTGGTAAGAAAAAAAGAAAAAGCATTCTGCACTCCTCTATATAAACTATCATCATCATCATCAGGTCATTTTAGTCTCTCGTCCGTCCCAGACAGAAGAAGGATTTGGCCTACACTCCCCACGCTGGCCAGACGGGTTGGGGAGGCCTGCTCGATGATTGGTAATGTATTTCCCTTAGTCGCTTTGTACGACATCCACGGGAAGAGATGGAGTGATTCTATTCTAGTCTGCCGGAAACCACACGGCCAAAGTGTGCGAAATTTCATACTTCGCCGATCGCGCAATTTTCGTAAAGAGGCACAAAGTTTTTGCTTCACGTATATAGATAACAGGGTTCACAGATATATCCTATAGTAAGAAAGTAATAAGTTATAAACAGCTGTATGATCAAGATGACGTACATTTTGATAGCCAAAACAGTTTTCTTATGAAAATCTACAGTTGCATCAGTTAGTTCACTTTACCTTGCTTAAAATTATTCTGGTTGGATTTGATTATTTTATTTTCATAAAACTTGATTTTGTTTTCGTGCAAATAGTAGCGTATATATGTACCTAGTTATTATTTTATTTTATTATTTGTTACTAATATTTTCAAGAAATTATACATGCTGTGTCTGTCTTTAAATAATTGTTAACTTAGAATTAATACCTAGAACTGTATTAAATAAGTGTATCAGTGGAATCATTGTTGAGAAATCTGAATAAATAAATAATAATCAACATACTTGTATGGCTGAAAACGATTAGTGATCTCCCGGGATTATATCCTAACTATACAAGGTATTGAAAAACAGATTACTCATCCTGGACCAAAAGAAAAAAAGTGTACATCAGTGAAAAACATTAAGTACGTAATAATTAAGTAGTAGTAATTAAAGTAGTATAAAGGCGGTCTAATACTTCGCTAGTCGGTATGGTGCACCACGTGCAGCGGAGGTTGGCTTTGGCTCTAAAGATTGTTGTGAGCCACTGACATTTTAAAGTATAAAATTTTAAGTCAATTCATAATTCAACTTCATTCTGCGACGTAAAATAATTACAAGAATAAATTGGCCTTCAAATAATGGATCGAGACACTTATCGATTTCTACCCTTACCTGTATGTCACGTTATATGTCAATTAATATTTTGTTTTCTAAACTGGAATGGGGTTGGGAAAAAAACTTTTTTTTTATTTTCAACCCTGTTCCAATTGTGTTTATAAAACTTGTTTATTATTGTTTATTATTGTGTTTATTAAAACAAACAGTTCCAATTGTTTTAAACAAATATGTTTTTTTTCTTTTCAGTTAATTCCATTAATATGAAATCAATTAGCCGTATAATATTTCATTTCTAGACTTTTTTCCAATTCGCCATAGTAAATATTTACAATAATCGATCAATGGAAACATGATGAAACATTTATTTTATGTTGCGTATCTGCATCTCCAATCAATACTTAAAAAAATCCTCATCATCATCAGGTCATTTTAGTCTCCACTACAGTAGCACGACCTTCTCTCGTCCGTCCGTCTCAGACAGAAGGATTTTTTTTTTTTTTTTATACTACGTCGGGTGGCAGACAAGCATACGGCCCGCCTGATGTGAAGCGGTTACCGTAGCCATATTAACGCTCGCAACATAAAATATCGCTCGCGCGCCGCCACCCCCGCTGCCATCGCAGCATCTCCTTCCTTACTGGTGACCTCACTGACTCGCAGGAACACAACAGCCCTCAAGAGAACCGTTATTTGGCTGCGGTATTCTGTGAGGTGAAGGTACATTCCCCAGTCGGGTAGCTTACAATTACGCTCCCTACCTCTCTTTTCGCCAGAGCTTCGTTTGTCAGTCAGCAGGGTGCACCGCGTGCAGGTGAAGTTGGCTTTGGTTCAAAGATGCTGATGAACCACTTACACCCCAATAGGATTTGGCCTACACTCCCCACGCTGGACAGACGGGTTGTGGAGGCCTGATCGATGTTTGATAATGTATTTCCCTTAGTCGCCTTGTACGACATCCACGGGAATAGACGGAGTGATTCTATTCTACACAGCAACACTCCGAGTCAATGTACTTAGTTTTCGTTGTATTAGTATTGTTTAAAATATTCGTTGTTTTACTTGCTTGAGGCAACATAAACAGCGAAATTCGAGTTAAGTGGTTCGCGGATGATTTAGAAGCGAGGCTTTACCGAAAGAGAGGAAGGGTACGTATCCGCTGGAAGTGACCAGAGTTAGGATGTACCTCACAGAAAATCACGGCCAAGTAATAATTCTCTGATAGATTGTGATGAGGAGGTACAACACAAGTAGAAGATATAGCGGCCGGCGCGCGGGCGATACTTTGTGTCGCAAACATCTATAAGCTACAGTGATTGCTTCATTTCAGATAGGTTGTATGCTTGGTTGCTACCAGAACTTTACCAGAAGTAAAATATCAACTATAAATAAGATTTATATAATCTGTCAGACTCATCTACGTCACGTCATGTCACGCACTTCGACTTCTCTCTCTCTCTCTTATGAGAGAGAGAGATTCTTTTTATATAAAACGACACATTTTCTTTTTATATAAAAATTGGCATTATTATATAAAAAGCAAATGTCCTTATCGTGTTTTTGATGGCCATGAAGACATCCTTAATCGCGACAAGATAAATCATACATAATTTTAATCAAAAAAAGAATTAACTTTATCCTTGTAGTGACATTCAATATTTCCCTATAAGAACTGATCGAAACAGGAAGTGCAGAAGCGAGCGGAAATGGAAATTAACCGAGACATCACATTTGCGAGAATATCAAGTATAGGCGAGTTTTAAATTCCTACCTCAGCGCATTAAAAGCCAAGGGCAAGGTTACAAAACGCCGACGTAAATACTCGGTTGTATTTTAAGAACTACTGCTTATCGTCTTGCAAAATTTACGCGACAACTCGTGAAATGTGGAAAATGTCGATTACTATATTACTGCAATATTTCATGTCCATTTTAATGACTCCATGGCAAACAACCTATCAATATCTTTGCATTTTTGTAAAGATAACACGACAACTCGTGAAATGTGGAAAATGTCGATTACTATATTACTGCAATATTTCATGTCCATTTTAATGACTCCATGGCAAACAACCTATCAATATCTTTGCATTTTTGGAAAGATATTATACCGAACATATAGGTACAGACGCAGTTTAGCAACGTGGTGGAGTATGCTCTAAACCCCTTCGATTGAGGGGAAACCCATATTCCAACAGTGGGATGAATAAGGGTTGACGACGACGACGATATAGGTTCAGTATTTTGCAAAAGTGCATAGAGAATTTGTTAAAGAAATCTTTTGCACCTGTCAAGTAGTAATAAAATTGTTTTAAACCTTACGATGCTGCATTAGGGTATATATTACTAAACATGCTTATAATACTGAGCACGTGATTTTAGCCTTTAAGCTATAAGTATATGAACTGTTACAAATGACTGCAGCAGCTACGGTGCTGCACTGGTTCTGTCATTCTCTATTTGATCGGATTGTGTACATTGACATGATTGAACGCGAACACAAAACTAGCACTAAGCACTCAGGTACATTTTGACAACAATACGTCCAATTTATTGACAAAATAATTAAGACAAAATGTGAATGGAAGACGGAGCTTCGCTCAGAAGCTCGTCGTTTTTAAGTCAATTATGGTCACTTAAATATTCATTCAATTATTATTTCAGTTAACTATTTTGTCATTTAAATGACAAAATAATCAAGTACGGGCTTAGTGTTGTCAAAATGTCAATGGCTTTGTTACAGCATCGTGTGTTAGACGCGGATGTAAATGTGGACCCAACCTTCACCTGCCCTTGATCCTACGTTCAAGGCAAAATAATGACAATTCACAAATTGAACATATTTAAATATATATGTATATTTTTTTTTCTATACTACATCGGGTGGCAGACAAGCATACGACCCGCCTGATGTGAAGCGGTTACCGTTGCCATATATACGCTCGCAACATAAAATATAAGTCACTCGCCTCCACCCTCGCTGCCAACCCAGCAACTCCTTTCTTTCTGGTGACCTCTCTCACTCGCAGAAACACAACAACCCCCAAGGGAATTGTTATTTAGCTGCGGTATTCTGTGAGGTGGAGGTACGTCCCCAGTTGGGCACCTTACAAATACGCTGTGCCGCACCTCTCTTTTGCCAGATCAATTAGTGTGATAATGCCCTATTCCGGAAATGGACATAGAGTCCTAAAAGGATTATTACTGAAATGACTTAATCTCAAAAAGACTTGTTCCGAAAATGACTTATTCCGAAAAGGACTTATCCTCTTCCGCTAGTCGGCAGGGTGCATCACGTACAGGTGAGGTTGGCTTGGGCTCTAAAGATCATAGTGAGCCACTCTAAATAAGTCCGTTAGCTTTTAGAAAGGATTCGTCTCTCGGATGGAATCTGTTATATTAGCTTCTGAATTATATAGAGCAGATAATACCAGACAATTATTTTATTGCCACTAATCGATATTACTATTTACAGTCAGTGACATTATGACACAAATTCATTTAGAAACAACAACGTATATCCGCTTGGCTCCGGCAATAACCGAGGCCAACACTAAAACCCGAATCCTATTCTATGTGATAACGGTCTGTAATATATTACTATGTTTTATGTACTAATTTATCAAACACATATAATATGGATTTAGTCCTGCAACTCACACTCATAATAAAAATTTATACATACAGTAAGGCTACTCCCTACCGCTCTCTCGCCTCTGAGACAAATCTGGTACAGTTTGTATGGCGCCGCACTCACACACGATCATTCACGCTCTGCACGTCATTTTTTATGTAGTAATAAATGATGTGACATTTGTATGGAGCGCCGGGTTGTGCTAATATTAAAAAGCCGAAGAGTTCGTTTGTTTCGTTGTACATACCAGTGGCGGACTAAGGCTGAAGCGGGCCCTACGTAACATTGTATTTCCGGGCCTACTAAAGAAGGCTTCACTTCAAAAATAAAAATTAAAAACCTAATTTTCGGGCCCTTAAAATTACGGGCCCTAGGCATGTGCCTAGGTTGCCTTGGCCTTAGTCCGGCCCTGTTCCTAATACTTAATATTATTATACTACTACCATATTATGTAATCTGTGCTAATACCAGGCCTGTGTCACTCCGCCATTCGGCCGAGTTATTTACCTACACGCCCGACGCCCCCGAGAGCAATAATTAGTCGAGTGTCACGCGCGCTCTCTTACGCACGCGGTATGCGATGACCACCACGCCTACTAAATATCTCGGTATTTATGGTCGGTTATTTTGTTTAGCGCTTAAAATACATACCTACATCTATTTTACAAATACTTTCCTTGTTAAAGATACATCCGAGTTATTATTGGGACAATGTGAATAGTAAACCTGATCTGTAAGTACGTACAGTCATGATTCCTGTTAAAACTTACTCTAAAATTATACATTTTATCAGTGTCAACATTACGTAACATTATTGTTACTAAGTACCTACCTATGTACTTAATAATCACAGAGTATGATATAGTAATATAAGTAATTACAGCAGAGTAATAAACATACACATACGTAAACCTACTACATTTTTTGGTAGTTTAAGTATATGTATTTTATTGATCATTAATAAACAAGCGTATGTATTTATACCTATCTACGCGAGCGCTTCATGTTCTACACGTGGTTCAACCCTATGAGCGATACGCAGCCCGGTTACGTCAACGGCGAGACAAACCATTTTGCAAAAGCAGCGGCGGTCGCTCGTAACGCGTTACATATAGGGGTTACTTTCGATTGCCCCTGCCGCTGGAAGACTTAGGTACGAATACAGCTGCAGAATTATTTTGGACCGTATTAGCGCGTATCGAAGGTTGATATTTTATTAATTTTTATTCCAATCGTGTCGTAAGTGGATCTTCTGTTAGAGTATATTATTCTGTGCTAATACGCTCTACGCACTAATCTTAGAAACTATTGGTTCCAATTTAAATAATAATTAGTGATGGATAGCCCATATATCGAGGAAGGCTTTAATAACAGTGAAGCACAAATGGAAAATGTTGCAAAAACGGGAAAAAATATTGGTCTTACGAGCTTCTTTTACGCTCGATGCGTGAATGGTTAAACTTACGCAACAATTATGTATGACGGAATTGTTCCACATAAAGTTCTAAAAAAAGTTCGCATGCCGTTATGGCAGTGTGTAATTTGTCCAGGAATAGTTATTTTTATTTTTTATAAGTTTGGCTCACTATAACCTTTTTAACCCGACAACCCGCAGTTGAGTAGTGTGGTAGAATAACTCTATACCTCTTCGATTGAGGGAATTGATCCCAGCAGTGGGAAGAATAAGGGTTGACGATGCAACCTTGTTATTGGTAATCTCACGCTTCGCTCTCAACCCTCCCTCTCTCTGTCTGTATCAACTAGTGTTAAAATAAAGTATATAAATATTTATTTTGGGTGCAAGACATTCATAGTCGGGTTAGTAACATGAAGATCTTACAATTACGTTCGTAACAAAATAGCTGAGCGTGTGAAATTTAACACGTGCAATTGTTTTATTTTGTCACTGGGGTCTAGTTTGCACTCGGACAAGTCTTACATGTCTTACAAAAAATGGCAGAAAAAAATTCTTAATTTATTTTTGTTTTTTGTGTAGTGTTTTGGGATTATTAGTTATCTTTGTTTGTTCCTAGTTTTTTAGGTCATCAATTAGACAGAACAATTTTAAGGTAGCATGTAAATTCCACAAAATGTAATGAAATTTTGATAAAGTTAATTATAATCCAAAATTGTTTTACAATTCACTTGACTCTACCAATGACGACTGCTACCCATTGCGCCTGGATGGGACAGCTGAGCCCATAAACTAGGTATAAATAATAAATAAATATTCCTGGACAAATTGCACACGGCCATCTAGTACAAAATTAAGCAAAGCTTGTACTATGAGAACTATATACTTATTTTTTTTTTGTAAATACATACATAGAAAACACCAACACCTAGATTAAGACAAACACCTAGATTAAGACAAACAGACATGTTTATGCACACAAATATTTGTCTTGTGCGAAGACCGAACCCGCAAGCTCGGAGTCAAAGTGGCCATTGTTAACCATTCGACCACCGAGCTCATCAAATATAATAATCGTCAAAAGGCGTATGAACTTTATGGTTGAACCGGTTAACGATAATTTTCAACATAGACAAGTTATTTCTTTAAATTTCAAGAAGCTGTTACTGCTGTCATGTTAGTTTAAAAATAAATAATTTAGTAAATTCAAGGTAAATACACTCTAAATCCACTTTCATTACGGCAATATTTAGAATAACTGACACAAATGCAAATATTAGTCACATTAATTAGGGCGATGAAAATTGCTAATTATTCGCGTCGTTACAATTTGTATCCTCCATAATAATCCATATACATAACAATACAGCGTAATTTGTTCGTATGAGAATTTATTGCTATAGTTATGAATTTGAATAAATTTAAACCCTATCACGACCAAAATGTATATTTGATTATAAAAATCAACCCAAATTAAGTCGCACATGACAAAGCGTAATAATTTGAGTTGCATATTTATTTATTTTTATATATATTCCTATTACTATTTACGAATATATATATTTCTTATATTATATACTTATATTCAGAAAGTAAGTAAATAGTCATTGACAATAAAAGAAACAATAATACGTACAAACAGACATAGTAAACCCTAGAGTTCTTGAACACTATCGAACTCTAGGGAGTTCGATAGTGTTCAAGAACTGTGCAGAATAGCATTACATACGGATATGTCGTGGCCCGCGAGAGACCTGTGATGAAAGCTTGGTGCACAGGGGAACCTTAATTGTAGGCACAAGTTCATTGGTCCTACATGTACAAAGAATATACATATATGATACATTAAACCCTGATGTTCTTGATACGCCTAATATAATCATGTTCTGAGATGAGAAATTGAATTAGGTAGGTACTTCTCGCTGATTGTGTGATAGAGCTAAGGGATCTGAAACCCAATGTAATTACAGGCACAGAATAAGTAGGTAATAAGCACAGACGTGCCGAAATGCGTAGATAATTTTCGTACAATTAGTACAACACAGTGCTCCATCATCAGAGTGCTTAATTGAGTTTTTTGGTTCGCATTCGATCATGTCAACGTAAACAAACCAACCAAATAGAGAAGAATTCTCATGTTGTGAATTTATAAGACGCGTGTTACATATGAAAATTATGTGGCTTACTTGCTCACATTTTGAAGTGAGCACGGCCAATTTGGATATGTAACACGCGTCTGGTAAATTCACAATATGAAACTTTTTCTCAATTTGGTCGGCCTATAAACGTTCATCATCATCAGGTTCATCATTTTAGTCTCCACTACAGGAGCACGACCCTCTCTCGTCCGTCCTAGACGGAAGGAGGATTTGGCCTACACTCCCCACGCTGGCCAACCGGGTTGGGGAGGCCCGATCGATATTTGATAATGTATTTCCCTTAGTCGCCGTGTACGACATCCACGGGAAGAAACGGAGTGATTCTATTCTAGTCTGCCGGAAACCGCACGGCCAACGTTAACACGTTCTAATGTGACCAAATACTCGCACTAAGCACTCGGAGATGGCATCGTTACGCGTGTTAGTCTAATCGAGAACTCAAGTTAAGCAACGTGGAACGTAGTCTGTCTATGGTTGGGTTCATTTATCTTGAGCTCCTATGTGCTTCGGAGGGCACGTTAAGCTCTCGGTCCTGGCTGTTGTCATTAGATGACAGTCGTTAAGCCAAGTCAGTGGCCTTTGGGCGACTTGAAAACACTGGCCTGCGCTAACCCGCAGTTGAGCAGCGTGGTGGAGTATGCTTTGAACCCCTTCGATTGAGTGGAGACGTATCCCAACAATGAGTGGGAGTGGAATGATTATAGGTTGATGCGGGTGCTTCATGCAATGTGCGATGGTTCGTGGGATTTTTATACAAAGTTTGGCCCTCCTAACCACACAGCCAGGATAGACATTCTATATGTAAATCCAGATCATATATTATTTGGAGTGTAAGCTCGTTTGCCCCCCCCCCCCCCCCCCCCCCCCCTCTCATAATTATATAAAAGAAGCTTTATGAAACAACGTCTACTAAGTATACTCATTCGTATTGTAAAGGCGTCAGTATAGTTATTTCATATTAAGATTAGTGAGGTGTGTAGGTGGAACAATTTAATTGTTGAACTGCTGGGTCCTATGGCAATGCACGGCTGGATCCAGATAAGCATTAATGCAGCCTACGCATGTTGCACAACTCGGATGATATCTGTGACCTCGTTTATATCCAGTACCATTAAAAATGAAAGCGGCAAAAATAATACAGGGTGTTTGGTAAACGGTTGGACATTTGATAACTACGTATAGGAAGGACAGCCTGACTTAATGAGCTTCAATAATTTGACTTAGCCTGATCGGTATATATAAACTGGGCTGCAATGAAAGCGGGTCGGTAACAAAAACATAATTTTTAAAATCGTCTTTATTTTTTATTTATGGCTTTAATACAATCACCAAAAAGAAATTAAATGATTTTGCTTCTGCCTATATTTGTAAGGAAATAAACTTTAATTTAGTCTTTATTTCATAAAGCTAGTTTCAATATTTTGGAAGTTATTGACGTTTTTGTTACCGACCCGCTTTCATTGCGGCCCAGTGTATATATTTTCAATATATTTAAAGAAAGAAAGAAAGAACTATAGGCTGGTACGGATAGGCGACCCCTTGGTGTTGCTGGTATCCATGGGCGGTGGTGACTGCTTTCCATCAGGTGACACATACGCTCGTTCGCTTCCCTCTCATTTAAAAAAAATATATAGTTTTTAAAAATTATCAAGCAACATGTGATTTCTTAATAAACTCATTTGAATTTCTGTGAATTTATTATTTTGACAAATAAATAACATTTTTACAATAGGAAAAAGCATACAAGGGCATTTACTACTTCGGAAATCGGAACTTTTAAGTCTTTTCAGTCAAAAATACGGCAAAAAACCGACAAGCAACTATTATGCGAATAATGTAGACTAGAGATCCGTGCAAAATCCATTAGCAACGAATAATTGCGATTTTCAGAAAAACCTGCAAAAGAACTAGTGTTGGAAAGATACTGTTAACTGTTCTAGGAAGACGTCAGAAGCCACAAAGCTCCCTAGATAATAAACTCGGCTCGGCGGCGGCATAATCTTGTTTTTCTATGGAACAGCAAATATTGTGACACGCGTGGAAATGTGCCATCCAACAATCCATCAGACATAGGCTAGAATAGAGCGTACATTTTTCTAACATAATATGTTGTCTCTTTAATATTTTTTTTTTTTTTTGTATAGCTAGGTTTAGTTTAGATTTGTTTTTGGCCATTTAATGTACGAGTATGTTATAATTTAAAACTATAACACAAATCGAATAGAAATAAATACTTAGAAAAATGTATATTGATTTTGAATAATAACCAATCTAGTAAATTCTACCTACCTACCTAGGTTGCATGGAAAATGTTTCGCTCACATAGACTATAGATTTATACCTAGACTAGCTGACCTGACAGACGTCCTGTCTTTCTAACTATGAATATTGCATTCGAATTAGTTTCGCGCACGCTGTCAACTGACAATTCTGTCAAACGCCATAAAGTTACATTACACAAATAAATATGGTGGTTCAGTTCTCCTATTTATCTAATTTCCTGCGCAACTTTCTTATTTTTTTCTTACATAAGAACAACAAAAGAAGAATTTGCTAAATCTCCACATAAAATCTATATTCCAAAAAACTTCCACACACATATAACGTAAAGTGCTTTATTATTTTTAGATGTAGCTGGGTTAATGTACTTTTTTGTATTTAAGTAATAATGTCATAATCTACCTTTGAAACGCTATTATACTGTAAAGCACCTAAATATAGTTTCGATATTAAAGGTATGGGCTCAGTTAAAATAATATGACCAGTATAGACGGAGGAAAGTTATTTGATAATCCACCTTGAGTTCAAATTAGTTGGCAGTGGTTGGGGTGTAGTGGCTCTCGCTCCCTGCATCTTTAGATAGAAAAACCTCGCCTGTACGTGGTGCACCCTACCAACTAGTAAACGAGACTTTGGCGAAAGAGCATACCTAGCGCATATAGTATCTTCACCTCACAGAAGACCTCAACCAAATTAACTATATCGCTGAGGATTGTTGTGTTCCTGCGAGTGACATCAGTGACATTACGTGAGGAAAGATACATTAGTAGTAAGTGTACTAGTGAGCAAGCAACTCCTTGTATCCCAAGCATCCGTTTCGTAGACTACAGTGGTTACAGTAACCAGTCTACGAAACGGACTTTACATGAGACGTACCGTATGCTTCTTAGTACCTGACGTGATATAAAAAAAAACTTCAGAACTTCATTATACTTCAGCACCCAACATTCATCTAAGTTCAAATGATATTGACAGAAAGAAAATGTAAAGAATTTGATAGACAATTGGAGAAAAATTGGAGAAATAGAAATAAATGAGATAATAATAATAATATTGTCGGATAAATTACACAGCGACATCCAGGCCCAATGTAAGCGAAGCTTGTGTTATGGGTACTAGACAACTGATAAACATACGTAAATACATTTTTTTTTAATTACATACTTATGATACATAGAAAACACACAGACCAAGACAAACAGACATGTTCATGCACACAAATGTTTGTCCTATGTGGGAATCGAACCCACGAGCGTTGGTGTCGAAGCCGCGTCATTGACCGCTACGCCACCGAGCTCGTCAATTGAAAACACTCAAGACATAAAACGACGACAAATATTGTTAGTTTGAAATAACTTTCTTACTCAAAACTATGTTCAATGTACTAACGTACCATGAAAGGAGAGTGGTAGGTACAACGTCGCCTATATACTCGTATATGACATTGATAGCTATAAAAGGAACTTCATAACAATGTCACGCGTTTTATAGGTAATTAATCAGATATGAACAGCTAAGAGTACGTCTCGACGCCAGCGGTTCGCCCAACTCCACATCTTTTTGCGTGCGACATAAGAAAGGTTTTTTACGCAAGATATAAAGTTCAATGTCAATAGCATGACGTGCTATTAAATTGTTACTCAAATATTATATTAAACAAACCTCTGTCCATCTCGATACGTAGTGAGACTATTTGTCGTCGAACATCTACGAAGAGCCAAAGTACAGTCGCTGCAGAAACAACGCACACGCATAGTGCCAAAGCGGCAGCGAGGCGGAAGAAGGGACGGGTGCGGCGACGTCGAGATGTCCGTCTTCCCCAGGGCTCGCCTTCGTCACTGGAAGCTGACAGCAACCGCCCGCCACGAGATCCAACTCCACCGACTAGCGCATCCAACTCGCGTCGTTTTCTCATCTTCTTGCCGACTCGCAGCGGCACGGCCGCATGCACTGCACTCTCCATACCGCACAAAATCGCTACCTCAAACGCATCCGCACCACACTATGTCCTCTACTACTTCACTTTCACTTTTTTATTAACACTGAATTGGCGCGTGTGCACCTCGCGGCGTCAGTACAACGAATGAGCAATACAAATAAACAATCTTCATAAAACACTGGACAGTTTATGAGCATATACGTTCCTATCAGATGGAAACAGATAGGTACATGTATTAATGTGATAAATTAAGTACACTTAACTGCGCTCTTAAGTAGGCACTATTTGTCTGTGTAATGCTTTTAAATGTAGAGTAAAAAGTAGAGTTTTATTTGAGTACAAAACGTCTTTACCGCGATAAAATTTATTGTCTACTGTTATCATTTATGACGTGGTCGGTGTTACGTTAATCATTTTAATAATAGCCTAACATTAGATTGTGGATTTTGTGATAATTAAAATGTTTGTTGAGTCGATTGTAGAAAAAAATGTAGCTGAAATGTCCGTATTTATACGGAAAATTTGTTGAATAACGGGGTTATTACAATCTTTGGCGATTCTTTTAACTAATAGTTTATTCTTTCTGATTACAGACTCGACTTCTTACTAGGAAAAGTACTAGCAATATACTCTATAACAAAGATACATAGGTTATTTTAAAGAAATTATATTCATTATATTATTGCCCGTCAGTTTTCTAAGGCAATTAATATTTACTAAATAACTTGTTGCAATTTTGTATTCGTAATTAGTTGCAAAATGTACTAGAAGGCTACATAAGTGTCTTAATTGAGGCGATTAGGCATAAAATGCACATGCAAATTAGTTTGTAGTTATAATTTTAATTTTCTGGTAGAAAATCAAACGATTTAAGTAGAAAGAAAGCAATCCAAACTAAGATAAACCAGAAAATAATCATCCCAGCCCAACTCAAGCTGCAGATAGAAATTTGAAATATAGTTTCTATTTTGTGATACAAATGTGACAGAAAACAGGATCATGCAATATCCCAGTTCAGGGAATATCGAGATCTGCCACAGTGCAGGCAACTACCATGTCTGGATATTAGACACCATGTAGTACAGTTTCGGAGGAGCTCGATAGCATCGTTGCGCAAGTCAGTCTAATCGAACACACAAGTTAAGCACAACGTCCGCCGTAGCCTACTCATGGATTGGTTTATTTATCTACATGCCCTCCGAAACACGGAGGATCTCAAGATAAGCTATCGGTCCCGGCTGGTGTCGTTAGATGACAGTCGTTGAACGAAGTCAGTGGCCTTTACGCGGTTTAAAAACACTGGCCCCCGCCAACCCGCAGTTGAGCAGTGTGGTGGAGTATGCTGTAAACCCCTTCGATTGAGGGGAGACCCGTATCCCAGTAGCGAGATGAATAAGAGTTGACGAAGCAGAAACAGCTTTACAATGTATTGTTGCTTAAAATAATATTTCATTACCTACTTCCAGTTAATCCTACTAATTATATTCAGACAAAACTGTCTGAGTTCACTAATAGGCACTACTATTAGTATGTTTAGTATGGCCATTTTAGAACTGAAGAATAGGCAGATAAAGCGATGCTTTAGCACAGAAAATGTACTTGTTATGGAACTCTAATTATGCAGTATGGACTAGTGATGTGCCATGTGAATACGCAATGATGACAAAAGTTTAATACATAATAACAGTAATAAGTATTCGAGCCTGTAATGAGCACTTAGACTGCTAGGTATACGAAGGTAGTAATGGTGGACGGACATGACAAGCAAAATCAGTTCAATCAGGAAGTAAGGTCGTTTACTTGACTTTTAATCTCAGCTCTATTGATTTGCCTTGATCTTGGTTTATGCTAATTTATAATATTTGCATTTCAATGCCAATATTTTAAAATGTCAATAGGAGCCGAACGAATTTGTAGCTACACTTTTATTTACACAAACAATTACTTTTTTGCTCTATGGCAATATGTATAACACATACATATTGCCATAAAGCAGAAACATCAAAAATACAACTTTGCATCTCCAATTTCTTTCGAAACCAAGAGAAGAAACATACGAATATTAGTGTCTAAACACACAATACCGAAAATACGCGACCAAAGTTCGGCCTCATTACGCCTGCAATACCTGCAATAACACATACATATTGCCATAAAGCAGAAACATCAAAAATACAACTTTGCATCTCCAATTTCTTTCGAAACCAAAAGAAGAAACATACGAATATTAGTGTCTAAACACACTATACCGAAAATACGCGACCAAAGTTCGGCCTCATTACGCCTGCAATACCTTTTCAATGATTATCGACACATTTGACTACAATTACGTTGCATTTTTTACATACCAATCTTAATCACGCCGAATTTCGGCTTAGTGTGGTTAGACACTTAGAACTGAAAACGTCGCCTACTTCTACGTCGCTCACTCTCAGTTTGTGGAGTGAATTGCCTGTCAAAAAATCTCTATTTATTATCTATTATCAACGAATTATCTTACTTATACATAAAAATTTAATATATCGAAAGATGTGTTTCCCATGAGACCACAGAATGGAGCTTTTCTACTATGGATAATGGAGCAGATCTTATAAATTTACGTAGTACTTTTACGTTGTCAATGCTCAGATTGATTGCATAACCACAGACGGTTATTGGCGTTGGTGGACGTTTCTGATAGCATTTTGGAGTTTCCTTATTTATAAGAATGTAATACGATAGTACAAATTTTATGAACAATTGAATATCCAAAATGCTATCAATAATTGTACACCAACCCCAATAATATAATCCCCATACTGTGGTATCATTGGAAACACATAGTTCGATAGATGAAGGTTTTATGTATAAATATGATAATTCGTTGATGATAATAATAACTAGAGATTCCTTGACAGGCAACTCACTCCACTACTTGATAGTATGTGGTAGTGTGATGATAGACCTCAAATATGACTCAGAAATGAGTTACAACCCCAGAATATATTCAACCAGAATAATATTTTTTATTCGCTTATACTATTCTCCGATCTATTCCTAATAAATTATTATTATTTAAATAGTTGTCTTGGCCAACTTGCCAGAATATTATAAATATTTTGAAAAATGGAAAAATTCATCTTCATTCATCAGATGAATTTTTCCATTTTTCAAAATATCTATTTCTAATAAATTAGGAGGGGTTAAGGCATTAGTACTTTCTGTTTAAATTTTAAGTATTCTACCTATAACTGTTAATAAAAAAATCCAAGGAATTCAATTCTATCCTATTAACCAAATTATATTTTGATCTTTAATTACTATTAACAAGTCGTACTCACAAGTCGTAACACAAGAAGACATTTTTCAAAGTTGCTACGGGACAGTTGAATTTGCTAAATTAATCACGGCTGCGTTTGCTATCTGAACAAATAACATTGTAGAAGTCAAACACATTGAACGATTAATTGTTACGGCTCCTATCAACATCATATACTTCATTTACGATATTTCCTTTTATCTTGAAGTAGGAAGGTACATATTGTGAGATTGAGACGACCATTTACTTAAAACTGTATCACGTCAATATAGTAAATTAAGTATATTTTTTGAACTCCGACGTAATATCATCATATTTTAGGCATTCAATAGGATTGAACATCTCAATGGCGTCGTTGCGAGTGTCAATCTAATCGATCACGCAAGTTAAGCAACACCAACCGTAGCCTGTTTACGGAAGGGTTTATTTACCTCGAGCTCCTCCGTGCTTCGGAGGCCACGTTATGCCATCGGTTCCGGGTGTTGTCTTTAGACGACAGTCGTTAAGCCAAGTGAATGGCCTTTGGGCGGCTTGAAAACACTGGACACGGTACGGTTGACGTTGCTTAACTTGGATGTTCGTGTAGTGCATCGAGCTCCTCTCCTCCTACCTAAGTTTGAGAACTCTTGTATTAGGCTCCTACAATACTTGTTAAATTTGTTAATATTATTAAATAGCAATGTTGCCATTGTTTGCAATACCCGAAAAGAATGTTAAGTTCTAAGTGCTTTGTGTAAGTAAGACCATACTAGGCCGGATTCTAGCCTACGGGGCCGAAATCGAGGTTGAGTAAAGCGAGTAGATTCGCTGAGTGTATGTTTTCCATTGATTTCAATGAAAAATTTATTTGATGATCATTCCTCAAGGACATGATCGATCTCAATTTTTTTTCGACGCAAACCTCAAGGATGTCGAGGTATTTAATTATGATAAGTTTCATCAAAATCGATTCAGTGGTTTGGGAGCCTATTCATTTCCAAGAGTGACTTATCGGCGTACATAAGAGATCCGTTCGCTTCGCTCACACCACTCAAAAGTGTACACTTAACAAGCAAATAAACAATTGAATTGAAAATTATGTATGACTGCGAATTTATATGAATAAATGTTATTTGTTTTAGTAAAGTACCTATAATCTATTACTTTGAATAATTAATAATGTTTATATGTTCTAATTATTGTTAATTATGACTTAATGTTAGTTTAACTAACTAACATTAAGTTGACCAGTTAGTTGCAACTTTATACCCATAGTTATAATCTCTACACATTTATTTGATAACAATAGTAAGCAACGATTAGCAGATAATATTTGATACGAGGTATTATCGACCTACGATGTAGGACGCGGTGAATGAATTTAACGCATGCGCGTAAACCATGCGACAATAGTCTTACTGGGTCCAACATCCTTTATAGGTACTCCGATAACTATTCGTTATAACTCATGATAGACCTAATTCCCCTACAAAATAATAACGCACTATCTAACCACAGCCTAAAGATATCTAAACAAAACACTGCACAAAAACAAATCAATTAAAAATATGCCGCAGCACAGACAAACGGTAGGTACCTACAATCTTGGATAATATATTGTATCAACACACACTACATTTTATAGAGCTTACTGTTGGACGAAAGGGGATGTAAATTGTGTTCTTGGTATAAATTGGGTATAATATTGAGCACGGTGGTCCTGGAGGACGACACGGAAAGAACTGAATGTGACGTCACGTAGGCGCGGCGACGCATGCGTGCAAGTACGCTGTAAGATATAGAGTTACTAGACCAGATATTGTTTATAATAGTACCTATTAGAGATTTGGTCATGGCAAAAGAAATCTTTTATAGTAAAAGGGACGACAACGTGTTCGGGATCCGACTTCCGATACTTTGCTGACGTACTATTAAGACGATTGCGTCGATAAAAATGGTATCCCTTAAAATGGCAGCCATTTTAAAAATTCCTGTTTCAAATTTCTTTAAAATTTTATTATTTCAGATATGATAAATGTATCACGAAAAAACGGTTTTAATTTGTAGCCATCTGATTTCATGATCTGCAACTTCTGATATCAATGGACTGATGACCGATTTAAAACTGTGCTACGAAAATACACAAAACCTACAAAACGTAACTTTTCAAGATTTTGTAGCTTATTTCTGAAACAAGCTCATTGATATTGTTTTTTTTTTATCTACAAATCGATATCCATATCAATACCGTTAGTAAAGAATACAAAAATGCACGACAGCTAAAAAATTTGGACTGAACACGAAACAATTTCTGTCAATAAGTAGTCTAAAATTATAAAAAAATATTTATCAGTATTGTAAAATACACAAAACTGAAACGATCTGCGATCTTAAATTTTTTATAATTTACGTCCGACTTGTTCGACCGATCAAAATTTGATGGAAAAGTCCATTTTAAAAGGATGACATTATTTTAAAAATATATTACCATTAGACACAAAAAATACTATATAATAAGAACGTGTGAAGGCATGATTTCTTTACACCTATGGAGCGTTTTCGGGAACGTCCAGGATGGTGCCTTTCAAATTATGATACCTATCTCGAGAAGATTTATTTAGCTTATCGAAATAGTTTTTTCATGTATAGTTATTGTGACGTCTTTACGTAACAAATCGAAAAAAAAAATGTTCAAAAAAGTAGCAAAAGACCCGTTGCACATTGTTGTCTCATCAATGGAATGAGAGGCCAAGGTAGAAATGCATAATGGTATGTTCTTTAGTGATAAATGTGGTGACGTGATTTGACTAGACTAAGTCATTAGTTGTATTTTGTATGGTAATGACAGATTTTGACAACTAAATGCGTGACGTTTATACTTACAAGGATACAAATTTACACTATAAACTAAATTAACTAACAAAAATATACTAATCTTAAAATACAAACATAAGTAATTAAAAATTAATAAAGAAAGAAAAGAAAAAAAAATAGAAAGAAATATATAACTAAACGGCGTCAAAAAATTCCTCCGCATCATTGTCTACAGGCATCGTGCCCAGAAGGCTGGCGGCATTGCCACGCTGAATGGCAATGCTTATACGTTGGGCCAAATAGAGGCCGGCCTTCTGGTCACGGGAGGTATCGACCAAGCGCTTTGCTATTTCTCTAAATAAAAGCCTTGCACTCGGACCCCATGGGCCAAGCGTTTCGACCCCAAACGGCTCAAATATATAATTACCTATAATATTTAAATATTTGCGCCGCTTAAGTGTCTCCGCTGATGCAGCAGCAGCTCCCGCAGATCCCGACGTGTAAGGGAGATGAGAAGGCGCCAGGGTATCGACGCAGGTTGCATCCCATACCAAAGGCCTTCCCATCTTCCATGGCAGCAACGACATCCCATCAGGTCTCTTACCATCGGCGCGTGCCAGACCGTTTGGTTCCAATACAGCTGGAACGCCGGCGGTGGCAAGAGCCATAGCCATTGTCAGAGCAAAATGCGTGACATAGTCTTGTCCTGAAGCTTTCTACCATGTGCGAGACGGTGTTTTCTTTTCCACCTTTTTGAACACTAGACAGAAACCTTTTCCAAGTGTCACTATGACACGAAATTTCCTTCTTTATAAAATTACGTGTACCTATGCTCGAAATCACAAAAAAAATGGTAATCTCTTTGTCTCTTCTATACATTTATTTCTATGTAATTCCCTACTACTCGTCACATACGAGCGTTGTAAACGGTGGCCTAATTTGTTGAATTAGTGGCACGAAACTACAAATAATTCATAAGTTTATTACACGGCCATTGCAATTAATGGTTTTTAAAGATATTACGTTTTTCTACAGGTACCGAGCACGCCAGCCAACTGTCATTAAAAGCTTTGACAGTGTGTAAACACTATATACTTGTGGCTTGCTAGTAGCTACTATAACTATATTTAGGTAATATCTTATATATATAAAAGAAAGTCGTGTTTGTTACAACACTTATAACTCGAGAACGGCTGGACCGAATGCCATGGTTTTTGATTTGTTGGATTTGTTTCCGTCCCGAATAGCACAATAACTCTTAAAAACATTGGAAAATTCTCGAAAAAATAAATTAAATGAAAAAACATTTTCCCATACAAATGAAAGTGTCAGTTGAAAAAGGGATTACGATATTTATTGGTTGTCAAATATCAAAACGTCAAATCAATTGGTGTCACTTTTATGTCGCGAAAGTTGTCTGTGATTTGTTATGAAAATTTAAAAATGTCAAATCGATAGGGGTGAAAACGCTTTTCCCATGGCGCAAGAATCAAATCAGAGTAAACATCAAAAGAAATGACAATTACAAATCACCTATTTCAAAACTAAAAAAAATAAAACAAAACGTTTTTTTAATAAAAATTTAACAATAAGGAAATCTTTATTTTTATGAAATCTTCAGTTTTTATGGATACGGGTCTTCCCTCAACCGAAGGGGTTTAGAGCGCACTCCAACACGCTGCTCAACTGCGGGTTGGCGGAGGCCAGTGTTTTCGAACCGCCTAAAGGCCACAGACTTAACTTAACGACTGTCATTAAATGATAACAACCGGGACCGACAGCTTAACGTGCCTTCCGAAGCACGGAGGAGCTCAAGATGAGCTAATGATAACAACCGGGACCGACGGCTTAACGTGCCTTCCGAAGCACGGAGGAGCTCAAGATGAGCTAATGATAACAACCGGGACCGACGGCTTAACGTACCTTCCGAAGCACGGAGGAGCTCAAGATGAGCTAATGATAACAACCGGGACCGACGGCTTAACGTGCCTTCCGAAGCACGGAGGAGCTCAAGATGAGCTAATGATAACAACCGGGACCGACGGCTTAACGTACCTTCCGAAGCACGGAGGAGCTCAAGATGAGCTAATGATGACAACCTGGACCGACGGCTTAACGTGCCTTCCGAAGCACGGAGGAGCTCAAGATGAGCTAATGATAACAACCGGGACCGATGGCTTAACGTGCCTTCCGAAGCACGGAGGAGCTCAAGATGAGCTAATGATAACAACCGGGACCGACGGCTTAACGTGTCTTCCAAAGCACGGAGGAGCTCAAGATGAGCTAATGATAACAACCGGGACCGATGGCTTAACGTGCCTTCCGAAGCACGGAGGAGCTCAAGATGAGCTAATGATAACAACCGGGACCGACGGCTTAACGTGCCTTCCGAAGCACGGAGGAGCTCAAGATGAGCTAATGATAACAACCGGGACCGACGGCTTAACGTGTCTTTCGAATCACGGAGGAGCTCGAGGTAATATAAACCCATCCGTGTACAGGCTACGGTCGACGTTGCTTAACTTGCGTGTTCAATTAGACTGACACGCGCAATGACGCCATCGAGCTTCTCTATTATTTTCTACTATTCATTGTTTTAATTCCATAAAATCATAAATTTAGTTCAGCTAATATGTACCACGACATTCATTGATTGTTAGGCGGTACGAAGTTCGCCGGGACAGCTAGTATATCTATATATATAAAAGAGAAAATCACTCACTCATCACGAAATCTCAGAAACTACAAGTGCTAAGAGTCTCAAATTTTGCAAGAGGGTTCCTTTTAGGACGTAGGCGCTCACTAAGACGGGAATTTGGAAAATTCAACCCCTAAGGGGGTGAAATGGGGGTCCAAAGTTTGTATGGGGAAACAAGATTAGTTGGACTGTTTTATCTGAAACTTTACACGAGCACTTGTGTAGATAAATGAGTAAACACGTGTTTCAGGATTTTCAAAATTCAACCCCTAAAGGGGTGAAATGAGGTGCAAACGTCTGAAAATCGTCACGGGTATTGTTTTTTTGGTTTATCGGGTCGCTGATTCCGAAAATAACAGGTGTTTTATAATCTACCATAAACGACGTGACACAAGAGCACTCCTGTGGGGATGCGATGGGGTTGAAATGTCATAATATGAATATGGGTGTATATTCTATTGGTTTTCTGAGACTGACGTCGATTACGAAAATGGCATCGATTTGAAAACGTGGACACGAAATTTCCATCTCGGTATAAAAATCCAAGATTTGGAACACCTGACGCGGAACCCTATTGGTTCAGCTAAACTATAAGAAATAAAAAAATGACGCCTTAGCAAAAGTTGTTCAGCCTGATGAGCACTTTTTGTTGAGGTATAAAAATCCAAGATTTAGAACACCTGATGCAGAACCATAATGGTTCAGCTAAACTATAAGAAATATAAAAATGACGCCTTAGCAAAAGTTGTTCAGCCTGATGAGCATTTTTTGTTGAGGTATAAAAATCGAAGATTTGGAACACGTGATGCAGAACCATAACGGTTCAGCTAAACAATAAGAAATATAAAAATGACGCCTTAGCAAAAGTTGTTCAGCCTGATGAGCATTTTTTGTTGAGGTACTTATATCCAAGATTTGGAACACCTGAAGCAGAACAAAGCTAAATTTATTTGCATAAAACAACATGATGTTTACAATAAATTATAGTTTAAAAAATAACTAAAAAAATACGCTATAATGGCAAATAGAACTAAAAAAGCTACTTATAAAAACAATATACTATTGTTTTTTAAGTAGCTTAACGTCGTCTTACGTAATTGATTTTTTTAATTCAATGATTTCTCCGTCAATTGTACAGCAATTTTAATAATTCTTATTTGTTTGAGAGGGTACACTCTCCAGGTGGTCCCATATTAAAATGAATGTTGCTAAGCGCAAAACTCGAGAACGGCTCGACCAAGTCTGCAAATTTTTATTTTCATATTTTCGTTAAGGTTTAAGGAAGGTTTTTATGGAGAGAAAAGACATAAAAATTGCGAGGAAAAGAAAACAACAATTTCTACCCGTGCGAAGCCGGGGCGGGCAGCTAGTATATATATATATTATATTATATATAGTACCTAGAGAGAGCTTTGCTCTGTATTTTTTTAGAGACCATGCTTTTTCTAATCGATCGATTTCGCGTCCCCGTAAACCCTTTATATATTGCATACCTTTGTATATTGTACATTACACTCATCTAGTCCCTTCGTAATAGCAGTAAAAACATAATAAATTACCTGACATAATAAAAAAAAGAAGAAAACCAGATTAGTTTTACAAAAAGGTTTAAAGGTCTTTCTGCCTCAAAAAACCTATTATACTGTCAAAGATTATTTAGACGATAAACTATAGAAATCTTCAAGCCACTTAAAGAAAAAAATACGAAATATCGCGGTCTCGGCTCGGAATACACTTTTGTGCCTTTCGGAGTCGAGACCTTGGGTTCGTGGGGTCCTAATGCGCTTAAATTAATGAATGAGCTCTCCAAGCACCTGGTCGAGACCACTGGTGACCGAAGAGCTGGCGGCTTTCTCGCACAACGCATTAGTATGTCCAGTAGCTCCACACAAGTCACATTTCCTCAAAAGGTGAAAAATTAACTTTGTATGGGAATCGGTCACTACGGATAAAAACTAATCTTTACAATATGACACACCAAAACGTTTTAAACAAAATTATAGCCATGATAAAATAAAGTTTTGCATTTATACGCAACATTTCACTTGCAATTCAACTTGTGTATTATATTGTTTCTTTATTTTAAAATGAATCATCTAAAACTAATATAAAAATATTAGGGCATTCATGATGGTCAGTGTCCCAGTGCAGAAACTTGGACACGGAACATCGGACTGGTCCACAGGCTAAAGGTAGCGCAGCGAGCGATGGAGGGTATGCTCGGGGCTTCTCTACGGGATCGAATCCGGAACGAAGAAATTCGACGGAGAACCAAAGTTGTCGACATAGCCTTCAGAGTTTGCAAGCTGAAGTGGCAATGGGCTGGTCACATCTGCCGAGTGAGTAATGGCAGATGGGGGTGGAAGGTATTAGAGTGGAGGCTTTCTGAAGGCGACGAAGTGTTGGGCTCCTTCTAGATGGTCCGATGACCTTAAGAAAGCGGCTGGGAGCATTGGGTAAGGCTTATATCCAGCAGTGGGTAGATACAGGATGATGAATGAATTATCTAAAACTGCAAATGAGACTTTTGGTATCGAGCTCCAGAATTATGGATTATATCCCGGCCCTTCGCCGTCAATTATTACATTTTTTTTTATACTACTTCGGGTGGCAGACAAGCACACGGCCCGCCTGATGTGAAGCGGTTACCGTAGCCATATTACCGCTCGCAACATAAAAAATCGCGCGCCAGCCCAGCTGCCAATGCAGCATCTCCTTCGTTTCTGGTGACCTCACTCAGTCGCAGGAACACAACAACCCTAAAGGGAATTGTTATTTGGGTGCGGTATTCTGTGAGGTGGAGGTACATTCCCCAGTCGGGTAGCTTACAATTACACTCCCTACCTCTCTTTTCGCCAGCGCTTCGTTTGTCAGTCAGCAGGGTGCACCGCGGGCAGGTGAAGTTGGCTTTGGTTCAAAGATGTTGATGAACCACTTACACCCCTAATTCAATCAATTGGTGTAAACTGTATGAAAATTTTATTTGCTCAATAGGGTTTGAGTTTATCACGTTCAGATACCAATATTCTAAAATCATAAAACCTCTCTATCAGTAGCGTAAAATACATAAAACTAGAACGATCTGCGATTTTAAAATTTTAATCACTTATGTCCGACGTGATTTATGGTCGCTCGATCGATCGAGTTTATTGGGAAAGTCCATTTTAAAAGTATGAAATTGTTGAAACAATAAAAAATACTATAACTATTGTTACGGAACTAGCTAAATAAACAAGTCCATGTTCTAATGAATGAACGAAACTCTGGTAATAAATAGATTATATAGCGTGGTGTGACGTCATAACATTGACGACTTTTTTATGGAGCGTTTTCGGGATTAGCCAAAATTGTGATCTTCAAGTTATCATATCTCGAGAATTTTTTTGCTATCGAAATAATTCTTTCACCTATAGCTATATTATTGTGACATCTTTACATAACAAATCGGGGGGAAAAATGATTCATAAACCTATTCTGTTAGACGTACTGTTCATCGATTGTCACATGTCACTACTTTTCTTTATATTACTGGACTCTTTGTAAAAGTTAGTATATGGATGACGCCGTTCTATGCGTGCGGTACATAATAGTATTCTCTAATTAAAGTTACCTGATTATAAAGAATAATAATATCCTCACTTGTCAATACAGCTCGCGATATTAGCTGGCCGGCACTAATCGTCGCGCAAGCATTTTGCGCCTTACCGTGACATATATACAAGGGTGATTGGTAAATAGATGTATTCCTTTGAAAGGGATATAGAAGAGGGCAAATGCAGTCGATGTAACCATATAATGCCTTATCCAAAAGTGAACCATTTCAGAGATATTTAAAATTTAAGTATTTTTTTAAAATATCGCCTGATTCCTGAACAATAAATTATAAAAAAATAATCAGACCTTACTTTAATATCTTTTTATTAGTTTTGCATTGGTGACATCCCAAACTATAAACAACAGCCATCAAAAGTACATTAATTACACAAATTTTGACTATGCATTGAAACATTCGATAACTCATAAAAATTTATAAATTTTGTTTTAAAGATTAGTACAAAAAAACATTATGGAATTTTTCGTGCATATTAGCTTAAAAACATCTGCATCTTATCAGCTTTCGAATGCGGTATAATAATCAAAAATCGACAAAGGAATGACCTCAACAATAGGGACAGGTAAAAAACTTGTACATTTAGAAAATAATAAAATAAAATAAAAAATCATCTCAATTAAAACAATAGAGCATCTTAAATTATGTTTTTTTTAATTATTTCAATTTATTTTCTATTTGACCACCTCTGTATCGTAAGCAAGCGTGTATTCTTTTATTCACAATTCACTTTTGACTACCTTAGAAGTCAAAGTATTTTTTATTTGTTGAGGCTGCATTTTCGATTCGGGTTCGTAACTCGTCTATGATGGGGATAGGGGATTCATCGTGGTATACAAAAGATTTCATATGGCCCCAAACGTAATAGTCCATAGATGTGATGTCAGGGCTCCGCGCTGGCCAGGGTATTGGGCCGCCTCTGCCAATCCACCTGTTGGGAAATTCCTCGTTGAGCCAAGACCGCACGGACAGCCTGTAGTGGGCTGGACACCCATCGTGTTGAAAAATCATTAGACGCCGTCTTTCCAATGGAACATCTTCCAACAGTTCAAATAAAATATTTCTTAGAAATTCTTCATAATTCATGCCGTTTAAATTATAAGAAAGTGAGGACCAATCAAATAATTGTCAATGATCCCCATCCAAATCTAATAATCACCTCGTCGTCTATGGACGGTGCCAGTTTCCCGGGGGCCACGATATAACGTATCAAACGGGTATTTGGCGGTTAGGGAACTCAGCAGCGATTCACTACGGGCAACGGCAGAGTTGCCTCTGGCTACTCCGTAGAAATACAGAATGTCGGTGTACTCTTCATTCGTGAAAGAACGTCTTCTTCTTCGAGCCATCTTCAATCCAAATCAATACGCCAAATCACCAGGTAAGATGCCAACACAGAAAATCAGTCGAAGAGCCGATTATCAGAACAAAATCCAAAGAAAGTATAACACATCTGAACTATTCTGAACACAACAAGTTGCAAAAGCGGACTAAACATACAAACAAACAGATTAAACAAACAAATAGACTGAAAGGATTTCCCTCCCATTACCCTTTGTCTATCGCCTACTAATTAGCATTGTTACTTCCGGTTGACTCTACCTGTCTCTATTGTTGGGGTCCTATTTTAGTCATTTCTTTATCGATTTATGGTTATTATACCGCATTCGAAAGCTGATAAGATCCAGATGTTTTTAAGCTAATATGCACGGAAAATTCCATAATGATTTTTTGTTCTAATCTTTAAAAGAAAATTTATAAACTTGCAAATTTTATGAGTTACTGAATGTTTCAATGCATGGTGTCAAACTTTGTGTAAATAATGTACTTTTGATGGCTGTTGTTTATAGTTTGGGATGTCACCAATGCAAAACTAATAAAAAGATATTAAAGTAAGGTCTGATTATTTTTTTATAATTTATTGTTCAGGAATCAGGCGATATTTTAAAAAAATACTTAAATTTTAAATATCTCTGAAATGGTTCACTTTTATATAAGACATTATATGGTTACATCAACTGCATTTGCCCTCTTCTATATCCCTTTCAAAGGAATACATCTATTTACCAATCACCCTGTATGATTTGTATTCTATATACTTTGTTTTTTGAATTAAAATATTTTAAATAATGTTTTATTTCAGCTTGGGAATAATATATTTTTCCCATTGTGCTTTTCTATTTCCATCTCTTTGCGTGGGTATTGTCTTTGCACGTGATGTACAGTTTTTGTACGTGACTATTATTTTTACTATTATTTTAGCGGTCCTCACTTTAGTCTGCATCTGCACTTGTACTTTCCATTAAGGATGTCTAGTCTGCATCTGCACTTATACTTTCCATTAGGGATGTTTTGGAGCCGAAACTATCGGATATCCGAAATAAAAATGTATCCGAAACCGTAACCAAAATTGATATAAAAGTTTCGGATAATTTCGGATAGACGCGGAATCTAAACGAGACACGTTTTGATAGGTTTTCGCCGGCCAAGACGACATACTAACTGCGTCGCTAGACGCTTGTATCATTTATTCTACCTAATAATTACATACTTCTCCATACTCCATATCTGTCGACCATTCTAGTGAGATAAAAATTACGTAAAAAAAATTAAGGCCCATTATATTAAGACAGATGATTTCACCACTTGACACTAGAGGCGTTATAGATGATATGATTTTTCCTTAGTTCAAAAGTTGCTTCTCGTTATTCACTGATTTTGGTTTTAATTGAACCAGGTTTCTATGTTTTGAATTAAAATTTTCCTTTTACAATTCCTAAAAAAGGTAACATCCATTTCTGACACTATCCATAACTATTGGATAATCCAAAATAATTCCATATATGGATATTAAATTACCTTAACCAAAACTGATATAATATTATTTACATTAATATTATAATAACCACAGGAATTAACGCGATCATGTATGAAAGGTATTTTTATATACCTTTATTATTGTCTGACTTTTCAACCAGGTTGCAACGGCCGTGATCACTGGCTGACTCCAGCCTGTGAACACGGCTATGGTAATCATATCTGAAATTTCATATCCATAACATCTCTGTTTTCCATCAGGCAAGGTGGAGACATTTAAACTACCTTATTAAAAAAAAATTTCATAGACAACTCAAGGTCAGAAATACGGTTTGAAATAGTAACTTATATGGTCTATATTTTATACATATTTTACAGCCGATGTTGATATAATACGGTATCAACTCTCACTGGATATACTGTGGGTAATACAGTAAGAAATGTATAATAAAGTATCAATCTTATTATACATTTCTTACTGCTACTGCTCCCTTTTGCTATATCTCTAAAACTAGATGGTGTGGCCAAATATCTTTTCTTCCAGGTATCGACAATTTAACATAAAAATGTTCCAGAATTATATTTGATTCCTAGATTACTAATAACATCTTAAGTTATAATTTGTTATTTACCAATGAGGTATTATCAAATGTTACGTTTACAAATTTCTAAGAAAGATTTCAAAGAATATATTTTGTTTTAATCTTACCTTTGGCAATATCTATTTTCATAGTTGACACTTGATCGTAAAGTGCGGCACATATCCAAGTGAGCATCAGCAGCCATAATAAAAGTGTACCACGAACTGCCCAGCGTAGAGCACATCGCACCTCAGTACCAATATTGGCCTCTCCAACCTTCGGGGTGGTACCACGACTCCGTTCTCTCCTAAAAGCAAATCGAAGTTCATAATAGAGACAATCAAAATTATATCATAAATAACATTATCAAAGAATGAAAAACAAATAAAAAAATATATACTTTTTTAACAAAAATAAACTACATAACACAAACAAGTCAAGCTTATTTTTCTGTAAATTAAATTTACGTACCTAGTAACTTTCTTTTTTCTACTTGGAATTATTTCTAAGTGAAGGTCTTCAGACTCTTCATCACTCGATAAGTCCAGGAGTCGGAAATTTTCTTTATTGACCTTTGATGGTAGCGACATTTCTGATTTTGGTGCAGACAGAACATGCTACTCAGGTGTTCCACTGCTATTCTTTATATTATTTACACTGTGAACCTACAATGTTTTGGGAGTACAATTTAAGGTTATAAAAACTTGAAAATATTTTGAGTACACTTTTCTCTGTTCGGTATTACATAAATTAAAAAAAAAAAACAAATCACAATAAAATTACATACAAACTAGTAAAACAAAACCGAAACATGAAACCCACATCAAATCAATCAAATCAATGCAAAATTGCAAATATATATAACTTAAAAAAAAATTGAATACTAGTGTGACCATCCCAAAATAAATATCCAACCCTATAATCACCTTTAATCTAATCTTTACATGTACATACATACATATAATATTATGAAAAACATTTTTAAATACCTACTTATAAATTTATAATACTAAAACACCCCAGATCAAAACAAACATACATGTTCATACACAAAAACGTTTGTCATAATGCGAGGATCAAACCCACGACCTCGGAGTCAAAGTAGCTATTGCTAAGCATTCGACCACCACCGGGCTCGTCAAATTTTTTTTCATATTGTTAATGTTTTTTTATATTGTATTTTGTATTTTGGCAAAGGTGCTAGGTTGTACTGCCTTCACCCTATACGAGCAGTAGGATCATTTAGTTTTTTAGGGAGTTTTATAGTAACTTGCACAATGTATGTACAACTTTATAATAGACAGGGAGGTCACAAAGTACGTAGAGTATTTCTGTGGGGTATCTTCTAGGTTTAAAATTCATAACTTTATGTAAGTATCTCTGTGCCCTCCCTCTCCGATTCCAGAAACTTGGTTTTACTTGCCCCGCCTCAGACTGGACTATAATACATGCAAGAACAGACTGAGCTAATGAAATTATACCCCTGGTTTAACCAATGCCTTATCGACAGAGTATCTCAGGTTCTTAATTACCCATATGATTATTACCAATGAGGACAGTGGTAGCCGGCGCGGCGCGGCCGCGGCGTCGTCGTCGACCAGTGGACGAATGCCACTACCACGTCCACACACATTGAACTATACAAAATAATGTTCAACTGAAGAGTAATTGCCAGCGAAGAAAAAAGAAGACTATGGGTTCTTTTTGTTTGACACTGGCACTGCCGTCATGTGCTGTCGCTGTTTTACGTCAGCCAGTGACAGCGACTGTCATTGAAATTGGGATCGCGCTTTGATCAGTTTGATCGTGCAACAAATTTAATTTTATTTCCGGATTGTTTCTCATAAAAAAATATTCAATGTTCACATAAATTTTATATATTGTTGTTAACATGAAAGAAAAATGGAATTTTATTTTATATCTTATTTGGTTTTCATATTTAGTCTTATCAGCAGTTCTTATGTTCGGGAATGGATTTTTGCTATCCCGTAAAACTTTGAATGATGTGACTGAATGTGTTCCTCTAAAAGATATCACTTGCGATGGCCGAGAATCAGTAAATTCGACGGAAAAATGCGACGAAGAAGAGAAGATTACTCGAATTTTGTCATATCCCGGAGCGGGTATAACTTGCGCGCCTGTGCAGTCCAGAGTCGTGTTTTTATTAGTGGATGCGTTGCGGTATGATTTTACTGAATATAAACCTGATCTATTGAAGCCTCTGCCGTACCAGAACCGTCTTCCTGTTATGAGTGAGACGTTAAATCGCTGGCCGGAGCGCACCAGACTTTTCCGATTTATGGCAGACCCACCCACGACAACTTTACAACGCGTTAAAGCTCTCGTCACGGGCTCTTTACCGACATTTATTGACGCCGGATCTAACTTTGCTGCCACAGAATTACAAGAAGACAATACAATAAACCAGGTATGCAAAAATGCTTGAGTACTTTGTTTGCGCTCCACAGCCTAGTTTCTGATTTAACTAAACTTACTGAAACTAAACTTATTAAAAAAAAAACTGAACATTGCAAACTATATTATATGTTTTGTAATAGCAAACATCTGTTGTTGAGAGTCTAGTAATCATTTTTTTATTATGTAGATGCATCTATATAGAGTCTACATTATAGACAAACTAATGAAGCAAAACATTAATGAATTAAAAATTTTCATCTAAGTTCCCATTAGAGCCCTTTCTGAGATACTCACAAAAAGCATATTTTATATTACAACAATTGCTCATTGCTCATTTTAAGTATCATCTTAATTGACAATATAAATTATGAGATGAGTTGAATGAAACACCTTTTAAATATTAAAAAGCTGGTTTGGTTACCTACCTTTACCTATATTATGATAAGAATACAACGTTAATTAACAATCTATTGTACTTGCTTGTTGTCCTGAATAAAATAAAATAAAAATACTACTGACCTAGTGGCGTATCGCTGTCCTCCAGACTGTAGCTCTTCTGTCTCAGGGTCTTCATATGACAGTCAATGTTCATTAGAACATTATAAAGCAATATATCAGTATTGCGTTTAGAGTACCATCCATTCCCTTTGCAAGTGGTGAATGACTCCTCACAGTACTAATAATCATGTCATATGTAGATGCATTAATCCATGTTCATTTATGATCATTAACTTGGTTTGTGACACCACTATTACATAGTGATGTTTAATTATGATTTTGCATAAGAATACAGAATGTTATTATTAATGAGTTATATTCCTTATCATTGCTATCTTGCCTGTATGTAAGAAAATGAAGGAAAAACATTAGGTCTATGTTAAGTAACTAAGTCCTCATAGCACTGAATTTCTGTTTGGTGCTAATTTTTAAATCTAAAATTACTGTGGCATTTCGTACTGTTTTCACCATTAAAAAGGAGAATTGTCTAAGGAAGGGTTAAATTATGGACTTTTACAAAATGATGAGACAGTTGTATGGTGATATTTTATGAATTAAGTCAAAAACCAGGAGCTATATTTAATAGGCTTGTGAACCATTTTTTTTTAGATTTGTTATTTAAAAAGTCACAATAAAATAACTAAAGGTGAAAGAATTACTTCGATAGCATAAAAACTTCGCAAGATATGATAACTTGAAGACTTTCCCACCAAATTTTGATTGACCATAAAACACAACGGACATAAGTTATTAAAATTTTAAGATTGCAGATCGTTCTAGTTTTATGTATTTTACGATACTGATAGATAGTTTGTATAATTTTAGAACATGGTAACATGCCTATTAGTACTATCCGTTTCAATACAGTAGGCTGTGAGTTATTTTTTAATTTAATAATTTTTCTTTTCCCTTGTGAAGCCTTGAAATTATTTCTAGGTTGCAAAAGCTGGAGGCAAAATAGTGCTGCTTGGAGATGACACATGGGCTCGCCTAATTCCAGGCAAATGGTTGCGGTCACATGCTATGTACTCCTTTCATACTTGGGATCTTGACACTGTTGACACAGGTATTTTAAAATTTGCTGCCTTCACTTTTGTCTTGAAAAGTAATATTTATGCTTGCTGATCTTCACACTGACATGCACAGTTTAGCGATAAAATTCTATTGTTGTAGTCAATTTAACATCTGTTTTGTACATTGTAGATTAAATTATGTTTTATTGAGAAATTGTTAGACATTTTGTTAATAAGTTTCACCTAACATGTAGGTATGAGGTGTGTTCGGAATTTAAATTCAAAGTCTGATTCAGATTCCGATTTCGATGCGGTTGCGGTTTGGTTTCTGGTTCCGATTGCTTCCGATTCGATTCTGATCTTTTGATTTGAAATGAGAATCGAAATAGAAACCGATCCGGAATAGGAACCGGTATCGTATCTGGACCATTAACCAGATCCGGAACCGGTACCATAATCCGAACCAGAAACAGATCCGGAACCGAAACATATACCAGTAATGGGACGGGAATCGGAACCAGAATCGGCATCAGAATTCAATTTCAAATTCCCAACATCCCTCATAATACCTACATATTATATATTATATAGGTCTAAGTCTACTTCACATTCACAGTAAAGCATTTAATTTAATCTACAATGCTCAAAACATATGTTGTTAAATTGACTACAACAATAGAATTTAATTGCAAAAGTATGTTATACATATATTGTAACAATAGTCTTATTCTTTCTTACCCAGGTAAATACCCTATTTTTACCCTCTTTGAGAATTTATCGAATAGAAACCAAACTCTACTCCTGTCACTTATTTAAAATAGTCGTGTTACTCCGTTAAAGTCTCTTAAATAGTCTACCACATTTTCTTTTTTTGTCTCTGGGAAACCGGTTCAAGAAAATTTTACGTTGTATTTTAAGTACGTGTAAAGTATTTTATGTTGTTTTACAATAAACTTTTTATATTAACAGAAGTTGACTCCAAAATATATGACGAATTGAAGAAGGATGATTGGGACCTCCTTGTAGCCCATTACTTGGGTATTGACCATGCTGGACACAGATATGGTCCAAATCACCCGGAAATGACGAGAAAACTGGATGAAACAAATGTTCGCTTGAAGAAAATCCTAGAGATCATACCGCCAGATGTGTTGCTGTATGTAGTGGGTGATCACGGAATGACTGAGACAGGTAATAAATACTAATTTTAAATAAATTCATATCCGATCTTTAAAAAAACATCGATAACAAGACCATTTAATTACAGTAAAAAGATATATAATAATAAATAAATAATAAATATTTCTGGACAATTTACACAGCGCCATCTAGCCCCAAATTAAGTGCAAAGCTTGTGTTATGTGTACTAGACAACTGATAAATTTACTTAAATACATTTTTTTTTGTAAATACATACTTATAATAAATAGAAAACGCCCAAACCAAGACAAACAGACATGTTCATGCACACAAATAAATAAATAAATAAATATTGTCAGGCAAATTACACAGCGCCATCTAGCCAAAGTAAGCGAAGCTTGTGTTATGGGTACTAGACAACTGATAAACATACGTGAATACATTTTTTTTTGTAAATATATGCTTGGACGGTTATCAATGAAGAGACTGGGAAGGGTAGGACAAAGGATTCAGAGTTTAAATTAAGTATTGATGGTCATGTTACCAAGTCAGATTTAGAAGTTGCCAATGCTTTTGAAAGATTTTTTTCTGCCTTCCCTGTCACTTTAACTAGTGCCTTGGGCTCTTCCACCTCCGTTGCAGAGTCATTAATTAAAGATAATGTGCCTGAATTTTATAACGATTTTCATTTCCGTCATGTTAATGGGTCTGATTTAAAAGTTGCATTTAAATCACTTAATATTAAGAAAACGGCTGATCTATGGGGCATTTCCGTACATATTATAAAATCTTTATTTGACATTGTTGCTCCCGCCTTAATTGTGATATTTAATAGATGTATTGATTGTGGTGTGTTTCCTGACTTGATGAAATTAAGCAAAATTATTCCTTTGTTTAAATCAGGTAGTACATTAGACCCCACAAACTTCAGACCAATATCAATACTACCTACATTTAGTAAGATTTTTGAAAATCTAATTCTCGCTCAGTTACTTAATTACTTTAATGAAAATAATCTGCTGCACACTAAACAATTCGGTTTCACTCATGGACGGTCAACATGTGATGCTGGGGTAAAATTACTAGAATGTATATATGAGGCTTGGGAGGAGTCACGGGACGCCTATGGGGTGTTTTGTGACTTATCTAAGGCTTTTGATTGTGTGCAGCATGAAACTCTAGTCAGAAAACTACACCACTATGGTATAAGAAGCATCGCTCTTGATCTTCTTGCTTCTTATCTGAGTGATAGGGTTCAGAAAGTAGATGTTAATGGAAAGCGATCACATGGATCAACTGTAACGATGGGGGTGCCACAAGGCTCTATTTTGGGCCCTTTCCTGTTTCTCGTGTACATTAATGATCTACCTCATCTTGTAAAGAATAATCACGAAATAGTATTGTTTGCAGATGACACTTCTTTAATTTTTAAGGTAAATAGAGAACAATCAGAAATTGACGATGTAAATAATGCTCTTTCAAAAATAGTAAACTGGTTTAGTGCTAATAACCTACTTTTAAATGGTAGTAAAACCAAATATGTTAGATTTTTTACAAAAAATGTGAAACAAGTAAAAACCAGTGTGGTGATGGACAATGAGAGATTGGAATTGGTCAATAAGGTTGTCTTCCTTGGAATAACATTAGACTCTAAATTACAATGGGGCCCACATATAGAAACGTTATCAGGTAGACTCAGCTCAGCAGCGTACGCCGTAAGGAAAATACGTCAACTGACTGATGTTGACACTGCGCGTTTAGTTTATTTTAGCTATTTTCACAGCATTATGTCATATGGTTTATTGCTTTGGGGTAGTGCTGCGGATGTAGACTCAATTTTTGTGCTCCAGAAGCGAGCTATCCGTGCTATTTATATGATGAGTCCCAGGGAGACACTGAGAAATAAATTTAAAGAGATAAATATTATGACATTACATTCTCAATATATTTATGAAAATCTTATTTACGTTCATAAAAATCAAACTAAATTTAGGAAAAACAGTGATCTCCATCAATTAAATTTAAGAAATAAAAACAAACTCGCTGTGCATATTACTAGGCTCCATAAAATCTCTAACTCGTTCCCAGGTCAATGTACTCGTATACGCTTCTACAATAAACTTCCAAATGACGCGTTTAAATTATCCATGGGTAAATTTAAAAGATTTATCAAAACTAGACTATGTCAAAAGGCTTACTATTGTATCTCAGATTACATAAATGATAAAAGTATTTGGAAATGAATTGCTCTTGTTATGTTAATGATTGTATTTGTGTTTAATGTAACGATATTGGCAATTAAAAGAGTCGGCCTTGAGTTTCTTGCCAGTTCTTCTCAAGAAGCCCCGTCGTCGGAACTGGCACTTAAATTCACTTTCACAGATAGTGTGATGAAAGTGCATCTAAGCTCTGCGGATTTAAGTAGATAGTAATGATTTAGATACATCTCTTATATTTAATTTGTATGACGTTTCTAAGTGCTTTATAAAGTCCAAGGAATAAAGATATTTTGACTTTGACTTTGACTTTGACTTTATGATACATAGAAAACACCCAGACTAAGACAAACAGACATGTTCATTCACACAAATGTTTGTCCTATGTGGGAATCGAACCCACGAGCGTTGGTGTCGAAGCCGCGTCATTGACCACTACGCCACCAAGCTCGTCAAAATGTTTGTCTTGTGCGGGAATTGAACCCGCGACCTCGGAGTCAAAGTGGCCATTGCTAACCATTCGACCACTGAGATCGTCAAGATATAAATGTATAATGAACATTTTTTTTTAAATGGTTACAATACAGCTTTAGTTACAATAAATAAATAAATAAATAAATAGTATGTACTATCTATTACCAAATATTGTAGTTATAATGCTATTTTTTTATATTTATTTTATTACTTTACATTACATTTATTTTAAGAGTATACTAAAACTAGTAAAATTTGTTAATTTCTAAACTTATTAAATATTTAATCTAACTGCCCGGACAGACTTCGTTCTATCAAAAGTAAAGTTTTAATTTTACTATTGTCCACACAATTTTTATATTTTTCTTTAAAACAATTTGCCGAATTGGTCGATCCCTTCTCGAGTGTTGCGCTTAGCAACATAATCTTTTATTTATATACATAGATAATTATTATATTAACCTAACAGTAACATATATATGTACTATTAACTTATTTAATTTGTACAAACCTATGTAAAAAAGCAAGAATTTTTAAATTGAATTTCCAAGTCAAATACTGAACAAATGAATCATAATATAATAATAATCAAATATAATCTTAAATTACCATGCATTGCCTTCTGATAAGATAAATAGCTTAAAATGTGATAAAGGATCACCGTTTATTATATATATAGTAAAAATTATAATTTCATATTGTTTTAGACTCACAAGAAGGAATCTATAATAAGGGTAGGTACTAGACATGCTTGCCATATAGCCTACGATTTGTCTTCTGTGTGTCATGTTAAAGTATTATTCTGTTTGAGTTGAACATTTTTGCTATTATGTGTGTGATTCTAAAGCATTATTTTTTAGTCTGTAATGCTTATTTATAAAAAAAATTACGGGAAAGTAAAACGACATTTAAAGGAGAACACACACTTGTCTGCGAAGAAAGAATCGACTACGCCGAATGAAACGGAGGATCGAAAAGTCTTGCATAAACTATGCGAAAATATCGGCCGCGCCTAAATAATTATCTTCAATTCATAGTGTTATCAGTGCGAACAAAATAATCTATACATAGTGCAATGGAATGGAAAGAAGGTGGGTTTATAACGTCAAGTCAAAATGTCAGTGCTATGTCCTGGCTTGATGATGACTGACATGTGTTTTTTATACCACTAAATTAGCAAGCATACGGCCCGCGAGAAAGCAGTTACCGCAGACCCTAAAAACCTATTTACGCCCTTTTTCAAGAACCTCGTGCTATAGATCTCATGATGGCAAATATTTTTATTAATATTTTCATGACACTTTCCGCTTTCACGAGAGTGTGTTTCTCTCGATTGACTGAGAGACTTTCCGTTTTAACAAAACACAAAGATAATACGGGTGGATAGGGCATTGCATTTTCCAATTCAGCGCATACCGTTCATAAATTGGCCGTATATTTGTTAAGATTTCGCGTAGCTGCTGTACCATGGCGGGTACAGCGCTTAGTCATAAAATAGAGAGAGTATGGTACAGCGCTAAAATTCGCGGCATGCAAGGGGTTGAACGGGGAGAACGAAATCGAAATTAATGTATTCTAGTAGAAACTTATAGTAAATAATTCACAACGTGAAAATCTCCTCCGAATTTAAAAGATACCCGTTTTTGACGACAAAGTGTGGGGGCTCCTCGATAGATTTACCAGCGATCGCAAATAAGCGGCCGAATGCGGAAAGCGGAGGATGGCACATGGTGGAAAGCATTGGGAAAGGTCTATGTTCCATAGTGGATGGATACAGACGGATAATAATTATCCACGATCAAAATTGTGGTAGTTAATGTATACTATACATGCGTTTCAACCACATTATCCGTATAGTATTTGATGATATCACAAACCACCTGATGATGTTATCCAAATTTGTCTAGGATTTCGGTACGTTCCGAATTCTTCGCGAACAAGTGTGTGTCTTACCTCAAGTGAAAGGATTTTATTAATGAAAAGTGGCTTGACTACACCCTATACCACATAAGGCCTGCTCCCGCATTGTCAGAAATATTATTTCCTTTCTACCACAAATACTTATTTTCTATATATTTTCTAAAGACAAAGAAATATAACCAACAAGAAGTTACACAACTGTTGAAAATACGTATTTGTATACAATTGTGCACGATTGCACAAATTGTTGTGTTTATAAAAGCTAATAGGCATTTGAACTATGGCCGGTAATTGCTGGTCGGTATTGGTCGGCCGATAGTCGGCTATACTACAATACTTGATGTAAAAATATACAATATTTTTACATCAAGTATTGTTTTTGCTACCAGCTGGGAGTTTTATATGGCAGAGGGTGTAGCAGAGTAGGCATGGCATGCGTCACTCGTATGGGATACACGGGTGATATCAATCTTCTATTTTAAAGATAACCTTGGATTTGACAATAATTGATCTAAAGCTAACCTACTTGTGTGGCCACCACCATGGTGGTTAAGGTTAACTCTGCAATATAAGATTTGCAGATTAATTATATGAAAACCAGGCATTAAAGACAGTCTTAGGCCAAGATATTCTTACTTGTAATATTTGTTTTTGCTTATAGATAGACTGTTTTAAATTCGTAAATTATTGTTTTGTACAGCTATTTTACCAGCAATAGTGTTTCAGTTATGTAGATTGCCAGATGCATGTACATTTAAAGATTGAATTCTATTTATTTATTCATGTAACACTGTTCTATGCACCAGGCGATCATGGCGGGGACAGTAAAGTGGAACGTACAGCAGCATTGTTTGCTTATCGAGGACTCGGATTTGGTGGGAGCGATGCCGATAAGTTGCCCGGTAGAGAAGTGCAGCAGACCGATTTGGCTCCGACTCTTAGCGCTGCTTTAGGCAGGCCTCCGCCCGCCCCGTCTCTAGGGAATATACAAACTTCTATACTGCCAAAGATGACAATACCTCAGACTTTGTTACATATGTGTAACAAAATGAAACAGGTCAGTTCTATTCTATTGATTTGTATATTTACAGTACAACATGCCTCAAAGAATAACTTACTTATATTGATAAAGTATTGCTAATAATCCTGCATGCGCATCGAGATAATAATATTAGGCAATAACTTTTCATATCTTGTATTTTTATAAAAACGAGCCGACCTTCCTTTGTGATTATTTAATTAGTTCAGCCTTTACTTAAATGACAATGAAATGTGTTGATATCGGTTGCAGATAACGGAGTATCTAGTTCGTTACGGAGAGGAATCTCAGCAAGTACCACTCGACAGACTGGCGCAGCTTATAAACGCTACTAGAGAACAAGTATATAAAGCCGCTAATGTCGAAACAGAGACTGACTTAGTGAACTATGTCGACGAAGTGAGGTAAGAAAAATACAACAAGTTACGATACTTCATAATAAATAATGGGTATTGGCTTACTTTGTATTTCGGATCATGACCAACTAGTATACAATATGGACAATTTGATGTACAATACTTTGCGTGCTTCCGCCACCAGTTACTGCACGCAATGTGGTGTAGGTTTTTGCCTGTAAATTTATACGAAAATCGTAATCGATATCGGAATCGGAATGAAAAACGATTTCGTAATCGCAATGAAAATCGAAATCGATATCTGCATGAACATCTAATGCTTGCAATTAATTTCTGTTCTTAAAAACGGCATAGACTTCTATTCGTTAGTGATAAAGTCAAATTTATAATGTTTTCAAGTTACTGTCAATAGTTTTTTTTAATTTACAAGACGACGTTTGCTCGTGCCCATTATTTATATACATGTAGATAAATATGCTACTTAATTGCAATGTTATTAAGAGTTATGTTTGTTTCAGGTTATTGATAGACAATACGCGCGCCGTCTTTCGAGAGGTTTGGGTCGAATTCGACTCGCTGTCCATGTTGAGAGCTTTACTATTGCTTATTTTAGCGATATTTTTCAACTGTTTAATAACAGAAGGTCTTCCAATGGAAAGAATTCCACATGTGTTTTCCAGCTCGTTTGTTCCGAGCGGGTTTATCGCTATGGCTGTGTGTGTTGCTGTATGTTACAGCGCCTTTTACTTTAGGATACTCGAAGATCTCGAACACGCGATCATTCTTAGCACCGGGTTGGTTTCTGGGGCGATGGTGTGTGCACTAGTTATAATGCATTGGGACGGCATTACCCAGAGATGGTATGAAAACCGTACATTATTTTACGAAAGGTTCGCCAGAGCGGCACTGTTCACTTCAGCAGTAATTCTATCCTCGAATAGTTATATAATAGAAGAAGGAGCTAGTCTGTCTTTCCTTTCGTTGTCACTTCTAGCCGTAATGGCATGGAATACGGGTACGATAAAGGCGTTGGTTTTGTGGGCGGGTTGTGGTGCAGTTCTAGCAGTTACGAGATTGTATAGGGGATGTAGGGAGGAGCAAGGGGCGTGTTGGACTGAGAGAGGGGGTGGTCTTACTGGACAAGCGAGCAGTGCAGCTCTAGTGTTAGCTTTAGGGTCTATGGCTGCCGTGGTAGCTATAGCTAGACGCCATACAGGCTGGCGTGGTCATGGGCTTGTGATAGCCGGGTTATTAGCTTGCGGCCATTGGGCTGTGGGTTGGGGCAGTCTTGGTTCGCCGAGTCGTTCTAGGTTATTAGCGCGAGGGGCGTGGTTAGTTCTCGGTTCAATGTTCGCATTGCTATGGAGGAAGGAGGGTCGAGGAGCAACATTACCATTACTTGTGTTCAGTCTACTCCTTTACATAGCTAATAGCCTGGTACTTGGTGCTTCTTACGCTCCGTCCGCAGCGCTGGCCATATTGTCTGGATTTATTGCTTTGAATATGGTGACGTTGATGAAGAGTGAAGGATCTAATAAATTCTGTGAGTGATATATTTTTTTTATATGTATCTGAAGGTTATTCGGGAGCATGCGGGTGTAATGTACAGTTCAAATTCGAGCAAGTAAACTCGGTCAAGCGTACATTACGTGCGCACGCCTGTAATGATACAATTTGTAACATTGCAACAGCTAACACAGAAAGCATGCAACACGACCGCCTCGCGGAATATAGTCTCTTGGTTATGAAATTGAAATAGAAGTTACCTAGAATAAAGAAAAGACCCATTCAATTATAATATATACAAGGTCGTCGCCAGCCGATGACCGGGGGGGGGGGGGGGGCAAGTTGATATGGAGAAGGAGAAAAGTATGAATTGTAGGTAAAGTCGAGAGCTCATGAAGCTTTTCACTTACATCTACAGCGATTGTAATAATAACGGTCCAGAGCCCAACGTGTAAAGCTTCACGTGAGACTTTACATAAGTAACATATTTTCCCATATATATTCAAGGGCGTTGCCAGGGGGGGGGGAACAGGGAGGGGCAGCAGCCCCCCCCCCCCCCCCTAGAGATTCTATTTATTTATAAGTTTTATTTTACAGTAAAATTGAAATGAATATTCGAATAAGTAACATATTTTCCCATATATAAGGTCCTAACCTTTTAATTGACAATACTATATGGTTGGCATCTATAGCTTGTATACATCGTATTGTGAATGAAATTTTGCATAAATAAAAATGTTTTTAAAATGATATTATTTTTCTGTATACCAAGAAAAAATATTCTAACTTGCTCCCTTACGCATTTACCATCACGCGTAAGAATGAAATTGTAATAATGACTAGTTAGGTACGACGATACGTATACGACCAAGTACTGCCACAATATGACAGCTACGGTGACGCGTGCGAGCGTTGAACTCTGTTTTTCCCTCTCTTTTTAACTTTTTTATAGCACGTCGCGTGGCAGACAAGTATACAGTCCGCCTGATGTGAAGTAGTTATCTTAGAGTGGGTCCAGTGCTGCAGCACCGGTGACACGTCGACCCTCATGGATCTTTTGTGTTCTCCCTAATCCTTTAGTCACTCTGCCCTGCTTGTCTGGAGACATGTTCCATGTGAAGTAGTTACCGTAGTCGTATTAACGGTCGCGACGGTAACAACGCTCGCGCGCCCGCGCCAACCCCGCTACCAACGCAGCAACTCCTTTCATTTTTGTGACCTCACTCACTCGCTGGAACACAAGATCCTCAATGGAATTGTAAATTAGCTGCGATGTTCTGTGATGTAGAGGTATTCCCCACTCAGGCAACTTACAAATACGTTTTACCCTACCTCTCTTTCGCCAGAGTCTCTTTCGCTAGTCGGCAGGATGCACCACGTGCAGGCTTTGGATCTAAAGATCGCGGTAAGCCAAACATACCCCTTTACTTTTTTATAGGGCCGCAAGACTCATTGTTGCAAAAGATTCAAAAGAAACATTCAATAACATTAAAATCATAATAACAACTTTGTCAAAAAATTTGTTAGGTACCTAAAATTTCATCTAAACTCAATCGCGCCGTATTTAAATAAAAGAAGTCATCGCCCATATACGAGTTGACGGCATAGGTATGTAGCTAGCTTTCTAACTTCCGTACATACCCCAATGTGACCCCAATAAGTAAAGTAGAGGGCCAGCCGTAACGGCCGATAAATAAATAAATAAATAATAAATAAATAAACATTGTCAGACAAACTACACAGCGCCATCTAGCCCCAAAGTAAGCGAAGCTTGTGTTATGGGTACTAGACAACTGATAAACATACGTAAATACATTTTTTTTTTGTAAATACATACTTATGATACATAGAAAACACCCTGACTAAGACAAACAGACATCATGCACACAAATGTTTGTCCTATGTGGGAATCGAACCCACGAGCGTTGGTGTCGAAGCCGCGTTATTGACCACTACGCCACCGAGCTCGTCAAATCTGTTGATTTCTCGGAAGTCGATGTCTGTTGATTTCTCGGAAGCACAAGGTCATCGCCCTCACAGCTGTCTTTCATAAGCGAACGGCCATTAGTATCATTATTATCAATGCACTACCAATTACCTACTAGGGTTAAAGCTGATCTTTAGTGCACGTGGTGCAGCCAGCTGATAAACAGACGCGGTTTTGGCAAGATGTAGGGTATATCGAGACCAACGGTACAGTATTTATTTTTTCTTTCGATCTAATGAGGTCTCAATTCAATAGCGTAGATTGAAATGTCGAGAACTCGCAATCGCAGCTGATATGTAGATACGTCAGAGGTACTTGCCATCGGATGCTGACTAAAAAAGTCCAATATTTCCTCCTCAAGACAGCAGGATATCGAGTCCTACCAGCGTCCACCGCAGGTTGGTCGAACCGTCCATGTTCTCGGAAGGGTAAACAGCTGTGAGAATCGTGTTCCTGCTGACACGTGTTCCGAGCCTTCGCTCTAGTAGATTCTACGCTTGCAGAACAATCTCCCCACTATCACTTCACTATCACGGTACGCAATTACCATTGCCAGGTATTCCTGGTTGGTGTAACGTCGGTTTGGCATGGCAAATTTGAACAAATCACACTAAAACTAAATCGTACGAGCAAGAGCACTACGTTGTCGGGCGGTAGCGGCGCCGGCCGGTAATGCAGAAAACACGCGTGCGCTCACAAACTCAGTTTAGCGTAGACTTGTGTAGTTCCTGAGTGAGTAGTCCAATTGTACCAGTTCACCATACAAGCCGGTTCTTGTCACTCACTCTTTCTTGTCCCATGTAGTTCACTGCGTCATTTAGTTCAATGAGTGACAAAGAGTAAAAAGAACGGAAATACATAAAGCGTACGAGCTAGAATGAGAGAGATACGTTGTGTTGTAATGCCAAAATTGCTGATAGAGAGCGAAAAGGACGGAAGATTCTGAAATTGTTCGTGATAAAACGAGACAGATAGTTTCGTGCGTGGTTGACTGACCGAATTAGAACTCTAAGGCTAAGGACATAAGAACCATAAGCTGTTAGCGAAAATATGCTATAGTAGTAGTACAAGGCTCAATTTTTATATTAATTATTATTTTAACCACTAAATAATTTCTTTTTTCTCAAGCTTGACAGTCCTAAGCCTGTGAAAAGTTTGAAGGAAAATCAATATTTGGATGGAAATTTATAAAATATTTAATTAGTTTTACTTATTTAATACAAAAATACAATGTCATCAAAATGATGCAATAGAACATAGAAGAATCTAGAAGGAATCAGTCAACAGAACTACTGAGTCGATTGAATCAAAGATACATTGAACTAAACGAACTAAATGAGTCAAAAGAACTACAGAAGCAATTGAACTAAATGAACTAAATGAACTAGATGAGTGATATAGTTCATTTGCGTCAAAAGAACTGCATCTCTCTTTTCAGTTCAGTGAACTGTTTTGCGCAAGTCTAGTTTAGCGGCGACTGATTGTCTTGTCTTTCGCCGTTCGCGCAGCGCGCAAGTATGAATGGTAGGTAGACTGCACATGCGCACTTGATACTACCAACATTTGCACTGGTATGAACTCGTGAACAAGGACGGTTTTATGTAAAGATAAAAAAGAACATTTTAAACATGTTTTAATGATAAATAAATTTTGTTATACAAACACTTTTCTTCACTAAAGCGTTCAGTATATGGTATTTATTTGATTAAAATGATAATTTATTTTTTCTTAAAATAAAAATAATAATAATTGCTAGCCGTGAAATTCCATTAGTAATGTGATGTATTTAAGCAATACGCATCCTCAATTCAGTATTGTCAACTAATAAGTTAGGACCTTATATATTCAAGGGCGTTGCCAGGGGGGGGAACAGGGAGGGGCATCAGCCCCCCCCCCCCCCCGAGATTCTATTTATTTATAAGTTTTATTTTACAGTAAAATTGAAATGAATATTCGAATAAGTAACATATTTTCCCATATATATTCAAGGGCGTTGCCAGGGGGGGGGGGGAACAGGGAGGGGCAGCAGCCCCCCCCCCCCCCCCCCCCCCCTAGAGATTCTATTTATTTATAAGTTTTATTTTACTGTAAAATAAAACTTATAAATAAATAGAACCTAGCGCAGTATTACTGTTTCTAACATTTAATCATATTTTAATACAATGATTAAAATCGAATCTTCAATTATAATAATAATAAATCCTTTATTTTCTAAAAACTTTACACAAATACAACAAAGTCCCTGATCTATGTTTTAAACACGAATAAGCCTGTATTTCATAAATTTGTGTCTTCTCCCAGACCGTGTGTTAAACAAAAAAAACTTTAGCCTCCACTACACTCCGGGAGTGCCGGCAGAAGTGAAAACTTAGAACTAGAGCGTTGTGCATTTTTGAATATTTTGGTTGTGCATTTTTCAATGGTTTCGCACGAATTGCTTTATTTATCAGTATAAAAGTACTATCATTTATGTGGTAAAATACAATATTCATTTGCTATCGACACAAACATGACAATTTATATTACATTGAAAATAAACAGCAGGAGCAGGCATACATTTTCAAAGAGAGGAGGATATTACATCCTCTCCTACGCCGCGCCGGCGGTCTACGCTCCCTCCGTCTTACGAACTTTCGATCAGGTCGCGTGTCCTGACGCGAGTTTTAACATTTTTTACCCATCCCAAAAAGTGCGCAACGCCGCTAAAGAAGTTTTCACTTCAAAAATCTTAAAATTGAGCACCTAACAATATTACACCCGAATGCTCTGAATGAACGCGAATGTAAGGCCGCCATAATAACATCAGATTCTTTAGTAGCGCTCAATTCTCCCATTGTTAACACTATTATTTTGTACTAGACTCTGCAAACTATTAGAAATTTGCCCGGTCGACTTTCGATACGCTGGATTGCACGATACCAGACGTCAAATCAAAAAGAAAGAAATGAAAACTGCATAAAAATTTCTAATAGTATGTGGCCGTCATTGTGTTACATATTTTTTCTTTATTTAGTAGACAGTTTATGTAAATTTCAACTTCCAAAGACATTTATTGCAAGTACATGGCTACATAGCATATTATAAGTATAGGGGATGATTTTCAGCATTATCGACGCGATGCAGCACTAGCGTGGCGTGCATGTGGGCATTGTTAGCGTCCTATCACTTCTACGGGACAGGCCACCACGCGACGCTAGGCCACGTGCGTTGGGCGCCCGCCTTCCACGCCGGAGATCCTAACTACCTTCCTATCGCTCCGCAAATCACCGCTACGCTGGTCTCCTTGGAACTGTTTGGTATGTTTTATAAGTATTACCAAACCTTGAGAAACTATTAATAACCGGCAAGGTTGAGGGAAAACGATCGAGGAGGCGGAGTCCGATGCGATGGTCCGATCAAGTTCGATCTATACTCGACACCACTATCTGCGCGGCCATCATACCGCAACAGACAGACACAAATGTCGTAATATTGTCCGTACGAGGATCATGAGAGGACGGCCCTCATCAATGAGGAAGACGACTCCAGGAGGAGGAGGAGGACCAGTTATTGTCATATTTGTGTTTTTTTTTCTCTCATCAGCATTCGCATATTGTTCAACTGTTGGTGGATTGTGTACAATTGTCCAATATAATGTCAAGCATTCTATAATCACATTGCGCAAAATGCGCGTATTGTGTAGTTCCATATAGGTTTTCTACATTGCGCTATCAAGTTGTGGAATGAACTCCCTGGTGAGGTTCTCCTAAGCGATTACAGCGTGGGGTTGTTACAAAAGGCTTTTACATATTAGTAACATATGAGTAACGCCTCTCGTGTCGCAAACGTCCATATGGCACGATGAATGCTTACCACCAGACAGGTATGTTTGCTTACCACCTTAATAAAAAATCTGTGCTAGACTTTTTTTTCTCTTTGGTATGAACATTTTTATTAACATCAGCAAAGAACCGTCTTACTTTGTACCACATCAGGTGGTTGTATACGGTGCGCCTGATATAAAGCGGTTACGGTAGCCTACAGATGATTGTAACAGAAACTAACAGAAATACTCGTCGCGTTGCTCTCCCTCTATTAACGCAACAATTCCAAGGGTCTTTCTCTTAACACAACAACCCTCAGATTTTTTTATCTTTTAAATTCACACATCTTCACATCAGGGCCAATTTACTGACAACATTTCAAAAATTGCTTATTTCACAGGTTTCATTCGTAATTTTCAAAATAAAGTTGCAAACAATTCAGAACTCTTTTCATGCTTTTCAGTTTATTTCTTTGTCAAGTATTGTTTTTAAATTAATCAATTATGTTTCTACAGGAATGCCGTTGCTGTACGGTGCAGCCGTGCCTCTTCTCGCGCTGTGGGGTCGCAACGGCGCCGCGGCAGTGGGTCCACGGACACAACTCGCAGCAGTTTTCAGTCTTTGTCTCAAGTTCGCCCTCTGTTTTGCCGTTAGGGTAATTATTTACACTAGCTTTTAAAATTACTGTTTTAGGTTCCCAATAGTGTTAATGTGTTACCATATTGCTTTCTCTGACATTGCTAGGACAGGAAGTCAAATTCCAAAAGCTTCCTACTCGTACTAATTTCTTCTGATTAAATTCATTGTAAGTTCTAAGGCAGCCGTAGTTTTACCCCCTCGACTGTAGTGGACTTCACTGTTCATTGCCTCTTTGGTGGTCTCCGCTGTTAATCTTGATTACACAGGAGACACTGTGGTGGAAATATATGCTGTGCCTGTCCAAATGTCTTTGGAAATGTGTATTTTATAATCGGATCAAATCGTATTTTTTTATGCTCAAATTACCATTTACACCCAAGGAGACCCGTTATATTAATGGCCATATGTTTTAACAGGTATTCGCGTGCGCATTAGCAGCAACCGTCCACTGCCGCCACCTCATGATATGGAGTGTATTCACGCCTAAACTGCTTTTTGAAAGCGGTGCGTGTACGGCGGCTTTATTAGGTACCATTATAGGAGCTGCCTTGACCACGTGGCACTTGCCCACACAACAGCGGCAAAGTTGACACAAACGATCTAGTTAATAGATTAGATAAATTATGTCAGGTTGAGCTTTAAAACGGGCAATAAATAGAAGAAGGAAAGGTAACAAAGGCAGCCAGATAGAAAAAAATTCAAGTCGATTGATAATTTCCATTTGTCTTTCACTGGGCTCTAAACCTGGTGGTAAATTACTCACGCGGGAGTGAAACAGGGATTCTGTAGAGGTAATAAACCTGATAAACGATAAGAAATTAGACCAAGGAAGGGAGTAAAATCAATTTCCTTTGTTAATTATAGGGGTAACATAATACACATAACGACATTGAAATGGTTAAGAACAGATTGATTGGAATAATACTAAATTGAATAAAAACATGGGTAGATATCATATCGACATCGACCCATAATCATCCTACTGTTGGGATACGGGTCTCGCCTCAATCGAAGGGCTTTAGAACATACTACACCACGCTGCTCAACTGCGAGTTGGCGGAGAGATATCGTATACGCCTCGTAATTTCATTAACATTTGTAATATAGAAATAGCTAAATATGAGTAGTACAAACCATTTATTCAATCTTAAAATAAAAAAGAACCCGATGTTAAAATTAAGAACCGAATTTCATCCTATAATAAAATGGATTGAAGCTGTTTTCATCAAGCATAGCTAAGTGCTGTCCGTAATAAAACACCGTTTTTTATATTCCTGAAATATTATGCTTGTTTTAAAGCTCAATTTTCTTTGACAGACTGTTACAAAGTAATTACGTGGGCTTACCATATTGCATTCTATGTATTTATTGTTTCTTTTAATTCGAATTATGGACTACAACAGTAGAATTTATTTTGTGAATATGGAAATTGTATGTAATTCATATATTTTACTGGACAAAGTTAGAAGAACCCAGTACACGTTATTTTAATTTAAACTACATACCTACAGTTTTACAAGTGCAACAAGGAGATTAGGTAATATTAATATCTAGTAAAGAAGTGTCACATTTAAAAGGTAAATCCATAACACGCATCGCACATGATCAAACTTAACGTATTAATTTCCAGCTTACGTATTAAAAACTTTATCCTCATGCCATGCCGCCATACATACTATAGCCTAGACATTGAAGCAGGTTGTATAACCTAGACACCGATAGGCGGCTAAGCATCTGAATAATACTTTTTGGGACACCGATGGGCGGCTTTGGCATATGATTAATGGTTTTTGCGATGCCGATGTGGCACGTTGGCACTGAATGGGTTAATGCAATGAAGTACCTACAGTGGGCCAAACGAGTGGTGTACTACCTTAATATCGGCATTTGTGTCTACTTTTAAAATTTCGCTCTCAATAATAATACAGGATCAATGCAACAGTCGTTAGGAAATTTTGTTAAAACTTGTAAGACCACTTTTTTGGCTGACCGTACACGCCGAGATGTATATTTTATTGGTTGCGCACTAGTCTGTTGTATAACCCCCCGGCTATGGTGACTGATCTATTGTGGGGGCATTTTAGCAGGTATTCTTCCAATTTATTATTTGTAGTGTGCATTGCATAGTGTTTTTATGATGAGATCGTAAGTTATTTGAAATGGAATGTTTATTGCATTTAATTATATATTTTAATGCTTAAATGGTTGTTTAAGATTTTGTGTTTTTCGTTGTGTGATTGCTGAACGAAATATTGTCCTTAGGGCGCCTCTGCTTACGTCCTTTAGCTATGTAGCTAAACCCTACCAATTATTACACAAACACTCGTATATTTTTAAGAAATTTACTGATATCACATAGCAGAGGTACTGTGAGGATGTTTCCAGTATTTTATGTTTTAAATTAATTATAGATTATGAACGAACACACTGCCATTTTGGCTAACGACCGTATTAAAATTGTTGAAATGTTGATTTTTAAGCGCATCATTCACTGAAAATACGATATATTATTAAGAGCGAGACACTGCTATACGCGTAACAAGAGACACAATATCACCGCCTCATATGCTCTATTTACACCGCGGCGGAATGGAATGGAAGCGACTTTTTTGGAACGAAACTGTACATAGCATAATCTACTTTATGCCAATAAAATATAAACTTAAATACGAGCCAACGCGTCTTCCGGGGAATCCTCGCGCATTCTCGAGAATTCCCCTAGCTACTATCGGCGCTGCCTGTGGAATCCGCGGGAAGTGGCGCGAACGGGGACTCGATCGGGTTGGTCACAGCAATGGAATACGCGAGAATACTCGAGCATTCCAGCGAATTCGCGCGCCTTCTCGTGTCATGAGGCGAAATTGAGGCTTCCGTTTCATTCCACGGCGGTATAAATTGAGCGTTACACGCATATAGCAGTGTCTCGTTTTAATTATATATTATCTACGATGTGTGACGTGCTTTACTCAAATTAGAATGTTTATAGTGATGTTAATACGCTTTGTGAATTGTATAGTCACTAGATAAGCCTCGGTAAATATGTACAAAACTTTAAAAAGACAAGTATTATGTTGGCGTATTGAATATATTTGAGCTTTGGATATTAAATGTTTATTATATACTTATAATAAGTTGTATTATTAATATTGTTGTGGAATAACATTGTTTTACTATATAAATTGATGTTACTGGTCAAATCTTATTTTTAAGTCCAACTGGTTTAGGTCAAAATAAAATCGGGTGGGGCTGCGTTTGTACACACGGCCGTTGGTTAACGTGAAACGTCTATATCAGCGAGTCGCTTTTAGTGTTGTTTCCCTCCGCCGCCCCACTGCTAGGCCCCGGTGCAAATTTAAGGTCTTAGCAGCTGACTATATACGCTAAATAATGACAGGATTCATGTTTCTATGATTTATAGTTTTGTAATTATTAAGGTAACACGATATAGACCAATTGGTTACAGTCCAGTTTTCTGACCTGGTAGCCGTATGTATTGGAGTGATTTTAAAAAGACGTTTCACGTAAAAACAATGCCAACCCCGACCTTACATAGTTTTGTCTGTCAAATACTAAGTAATACTAGAGTAAGGCCCACCTGCTGTAATGAAGTGCTGCCTTCTACTGTAGTGGTAGACGCTGGTCGTCGAAAGCGAGTATGAATGCCTGCACTTTATTATGCAAAGGCAAATGTACATATCTAGCGAACTTGACTCCAGTTAGCCTTATAAAACAAGTGACACTGCTTTGATTGTTCAATGTACCTCACGATGTTCATTAGATCCCTTTGGAATTTGAATGAATACGAAAAGAAAAACATAGAGATGGTGCGCTTTTTCTGTTTTGTCTTTTTTACGATTTAAAAGCTAAGGGTTGAACCATATTATGTGACAGCACCGAATCCCTAAGTGGTAAAGGTGAAGAAAGGGTCTGCTCTGCCCTACGGCACCGGAGACGTCTCGGTTCTGTCTCGTTTCAGACCTAACACAATAATAAATGTTAACAATAATAAATTGCGTGTTTATTTTACGTCTATGTTGTTGCGTTCCTTTTTTTTTACCACCGTCCACTTCCTGAGACCACCTGGAAGAACCGTGGAAAGTTCTTTTTTACAACGGCTTACCTCTCAGATATATTGGTGACGGTACACCTGAAAGAGACACTGGCCATAAATGTTTTGATAACAAGGTGGACGGTGGAAATTTAATTTCATGGAAAATTTTACATATATTGTTCCCTATGGTGGATAAAGCAAGCAATTATAAAAAAACTTACCATCCACCCAGGTGGTTTCAGGAAGTCAAAGGGGGTAATCAAAGGGTTCGGCAAGGTAAAATTTAAGCTTAGGGTAATAGTTATATTATCGGATAAGTCGGCTTTACCTAGGACAAACTAGTTTGGATCAAAATCTGAGGGGCAATTCTCGTAATTAAAATAAAGTCAAAATTCAGTTCCGATCCAGTCTCGATCTCACAAATATCAAATTTGGTATTCTTGTATCACAATATGAAACTTCAAAGTCTAATTTAAGTGGGATTATATTAAATATGACCGAAAATTAAACTATGAATGTTAGGTTTGCCAACAATAAGGATTGATAATAATGAATGAATCAAGTATATGATTTTAATCAATTCCCAATTCAATCTCGAATCAGTCGACTGTCATTCTCCGATCGTAAAATAATTACAAGGATTGGCGTTCGAATCTCGCCGGTAACATTAAAAATATATAAAAATAAAACGAAATTATTACATTAATTTGCTAAAATTGTTTACTTTATAATTCAGTGTTGCCACATTATTTTACCGATTTGTGATATTACAAAAATTGTATTAAAGCCGTTGGATTCGTATACATCTGTTGTAATGTTTTTGTATGATACAATGAAAATGATTTATTTTGTTTAGGGCGCATCAAAAATGCGTCCCTAGTGCCAGCGAGGCATGTTGTTAGCCAAAGCACCGATATTCTATAACTCACCACTCAAATGTTACGCTTTTCCGTTACCTACTAACAATTTGTACATATTTCATAAAATAATAATTAAAAAGGGTATTTAAGGGGAAAACTCGTGTTAATTAGCGCCACCAGGGAAATATTGTTTCGCAAACCATAATAAACAAGAAAATTATCAAATACAGTGGAATACAAAAAAATAAGGAAACTAAATTTATTAACAATAGCAACGTTGTCTTTTTTCATACAAAAGTGCTCAAGGGTTGCCATTTGAGAACTGTTCTTGCGAAGAAAGTGGCGCCTCTATTTTTGTCTACTCTTTTGTGTCGCACTGTACATTCTCACAAAGATACTGAAATATTTTACTTTTGTAAGCAATTACTTATCTCAAACTTTTAGAAATGTAACACGAGGAAAATTTAACCATGAAAGTTAATTGCCATAAGCGTTTTTGGCCTTATAACGTAAATTTTTATTTCCATTTTAAATGCTTTTTTAATTCCGAAAAAAATTATGTAACAATATGTGATGCGAAAATACTTGTCTTTGTGAGAATAGTGTTTGTTTTGTCGTTTTTCCAATAGTTTGTTTGCAAAATATGATTTTTTCTTTTTAATAGTGGTAGTAATTAACACGCGTCTTCCTCTTAAATTTCACAAATTCGCACGCAATACTACTTCAATGTAGCGTGAAAAATAATTATGTAGTATTTATGGAATTTTAACTATAATAGAAAATTTTAAAATTTTTCTATGATTTTAAATAAAGTATTTACAGCACATAATTGGTTTCAATAAGACAAACGTATTCTTTGAAATATTTTACATTTATTATACTGAATACTATACAGTTAAATCTTTTTGAAGATTTTTGTAGACATAAATAACCAAATTTGAAATAAATACAACAAAATCGACTGTGATCAGTAGCACCTTAGCCGAGTACACATACAAATCACCGGAAATTTAATATAATTCACAAAAAAAAAAACATGTTTGCCTTTAATAAAATACATCATACTGCCGGCGTAGGCGCTACATAGGGTTTGATTAAATACTCTGAGAATGCATTAACTGCTGCGGCGCCACGAACCTCCTTATCTAATAGAGGTAATTTGGTTACATGGAAGTCTTCATACAAATCTGCAATTTGTTCTAGATATTTCTCTTGGACTTTATGTCTTGCTGCACAGAGTTCACAAGGCGCGGACGATCGCAACAACAATTGATTTACAATAATATTATGCGTATCAATGCCACATCTCGTTAGCTCTTGTACTAAACGCTCTGTTTCGTATAGGGAGAGGAATTCTGCAATACACACACATACGAACGTAGTTTGGTTGGGGTCTTTGAACTGTGTGTTCACTTGTCTGATGACTGAGAGCATCTCGTCCATTTTGTTGCTGAACATGTCCGAGTTAAACTCTGCAAGTCCAAATAGTGTTGCCACTTGGTTTATGAATGGTGCCACCTGTAAAATGTATCAGATCGTCAATCAACATGTTGGCAGCAGTCTAACGTATTTGCAGTGGGAATGCTATGTATGCAATGAAAGAATTGGCATCAGTCTGGTTTCCCTTTCATCTCGGTAGGAGATTAAAAATATGGTGGATTAAAACGAGTTTAGAATATTTTCAAAGATATTACATATCTGTCCCATAGTTGGCGAGAAAATTATGAACTATCGACTACTTTCTCGCTTAGAAAGAAACATACAATAGATACAGATCGCAAGAGAATTAAAGAAATGCATATTATAAAGAATAGTTGATCGCTGCCTGTTCACTGTATAATCCACTCAAATCTAACCAAATCATGATTTATGACTTTGACCAAGTATTAGTCAGTATGAATAATAACTAATTTATCACATTGACCATAACATATTATACCTAAATCATATATTTATATCGAAACATGTAGCTACATGTTTCGATATAAATATCTAATGACGAGCTTGCTAGCTCGTCTGAGCTGTGGGCACAGCTAGTATGAAAATAAAAAACATACCTTTGACTTCAAGCGCATCAACTTGCCAAGACCCTTCTCTACTACTTGTGGGAATGAGAGCAAACGGAGTGTGTGCCCAGTGGGAGCCGTGTCAAACACTACTGCACTGAAGTTCATGCCTTTCACAAGTTTCATCACCTGTAATGTTTATTAATTTATTTAAATTCGAATCCATATACCTATTTGCCAAAGTGAAATACCATTGAAATATTTTTTTCCCCTGATTTCTATAATCAGAGGAGAAAAGAAAAAAATATTTCAATGTAGTTCCTGTAACTACTATCACAACTGTCTTACTCTAATAATATTATAGATGTGAAAGTTTGTGAGGTTGTATGTATGTTTGTTATCTTTCCCAAGTAAATGGCAAGTAAATGACAGATTTGGATAAATTTTGATGAATTTTGTTTTATTGACAAATCAATCAATCAATCAATCAATTTATTTATTTGCAAGAATACATCACATATTATTACAGTGCAGTTGTCAAAATATACATTGTTTTATGTGTACGAGTATAACTGTAGTATTCAACCTGCATGCAGGTGTGCAAATATTTACATTAGTTTAAATTATTTATAGTATGTCATTTGTCAGATTACAATGTTAAATTACAATAATGTCCATTTCTTTTAATCAAATAATAAAAAATAAAATAAAAATACATTAAATTATTAAATTAGATAGGTACCATAAATTACATGTCAATACAAATTCATAATTATAAATGTCCTACTTTTTATTTAAGTATTCGTGCACAGTATAGAAGCAGTTATCTATAAGCCATTTATTCAAAGTACATTTAAACTTTTTTATATTTAATAATTTTATTTCGTCCGGCAATTTGTTAAAAATTAAAGTGCACATGTTAAACACATTTCGTTGATATATGTCAGTAGCACAAGAGGGTCTCTGTAATAGGTTTATGTGCTTGGTCCTAATTGGTCTCAAGTTACCTTCACCGCGTTTTTTAAAAAACTGAGGGTGAGTTTTAACAAATAAGCAAACGTCCATAATGTACATGCATGGTAGCGGTAGTATTTTAAATTTTTTGAATAATGGTAAACAACTGTCACGAAACCATGCCTTGTCTATTGCCCGTACACATTTTTTTTGCAACTTAAAAGCTCTTTCTATGTCGACCGAATTACCCCACAATAAAAGACCATAGCTTAATATCGAGCTGACGTAACCGTGATAAGCGGTTAACGCGGCATTGGTCGATACTGATTGTCTTAATTTCTTTAAGGCATATACAAAACGGCCGAGCTTTTTACAAGTTATGTCAACATGTTGTTTCCAATTTAGATGTTTGTCAATATTTATGCCTAAAAATTTTACGTAGTCAACTTGTTCTATGCGTGCATTATCATGAGCAATATTTAATGGGGTCAATCTTGAGTTATAGGATTGGAAATGTATTAGTTTGGTTTTGCTTACATTAACGTTTAAATTATTTAGCTTCATCCATTCAATGACATCATTAAGAGATTTATTGACAGCGTTATCTAGTAAATACATGTTATCGCGTTTTATTATAAGTGTGGTATCATCTGCAAACAAAATACAATCCTCTGTGGTGGCGTTAGGTAAATCATTTATATATAATAAAAATAGCAACGGACCAAGTACGCTTCCCTGAGGGACACCAGATTTATTTGTCAAAAACCTCGACCGAAAAAGATTTTTTGTGTGAATCTGGTTTTTATGACATATTTTCGACACTTCTGTACACTGCTGTCTATTTTGTAAAAAGCTGCTAATCCATTCATTTGCTTTACCCCTTATACCATATTGTTCTACCAAAAAAATAAATACACGTGATATCTTACTACACCCCTCCCCCTCCCCCCTTGTGATATTTCGTGATTTTTACCAAACTCCCTCCCCCCTCTTTCGAGCCTCACGTGATTAATGGACGGCCCCCAATGTGTAATGTGTCCAGGAATATTTATTTATTTAAATAAATATAAATATTGTCAGACAAATTACACAGCGCCATGTAGCCCCAAAGTAAGCGAAGCTTGTGTTATGGGTACTAGACAACTGATAAACATATGTAAATACATTTTTTTTTGTAAATACATACTTATGATACATAGAAAACACCCAGACTAAGATAAACAGACATGTTCATGCATACAAATGTTTGTCCTATGTGGGAATTGAACCCACGAGCGTTGGTGTCGAAGCCGCGTCATTGACCGCTACGCCACCGAGCTCATCATCGTCATATTTGATTTAATTTCTGTGAATGTTTGTTCGGAAGGTACAAATCATTGGCATAAGGTTTACTTTTAGAATTCACTTTTGTTGAGAATGTTCGAGAGGCTATGTCAATTTTTTAGATAAACCTTATTCCAATGATCCAAACTCTATTTTAATTGCAACCAAAATCTACTTTCCCTTATGAGCAGATTTGTGTGAACAGATGTTAAGACCTATTTTTAGAATCAAAATATTCTATCTGAATCGGGGTCAACTTAGCGATAGGGATCCTGATCATACTAACCTCAGCATAACTCATAGCTTCATCAATACCAGGGAATGCACCAACAATCTCTTGCATCACTCCTTTGCCAAGCCTCATGGCCTCTGTCTCACCCTCAAAGTACTCTTCAGGAAGCTCAGTCAGACCCACATTGGGGTCTATCTCCATTGCAAACAAGTTATCAAACCCTTTAACTTTTGTTGGAACCTGCAATACAGAGAGATAGAGCCTATCATATAACACGATTGAACAGAATATCATTCAAGTAGCTACACAATATTCTGTAAAGAAACCGTTCCTATGTGATATTTTTGGCTCCTAGTGCCAAATTTACCAAATATAGTTTTTGTTTTTATTTTGGGACTTCTTATCTATATACAATGCCTTTTATCTATTAAAGACATGTCAGCCCCACCATACCCTAAGCCATTTAAGTTCTCTAATAATTATTATTATCCAGTAGTATGTAATCTGGCATACAGTATCAAAATCTGTGTGCATCCATGTTATACACCAGCCTGGCAGACTCTGATGAGCCCACTGTAAAAATGGTATGTAACACATCAACATTGGTATTTTGAAAGCGTAGTCTGTTTAAAATGAATTAAAGAAATGCATAATATATGTTATGTAGTTTAATAGATCCCGAGTGGGCTGTGCCGAAATAATCTTATTTCGGCACTGCCACAAAATAAACCTTATAGCTCTTTAACGGGAGAGCGACATTTTTTTTCCTTTGGGCGACAAATTTCAACAAATTTTTTGTCTAGTTAAAATCAAGATCAGAGACATGGGCAGTGCCGAAATAAGGCACACGTTTAAAATGTAATAGGCTAGACGACAATGATAAAAAATTATAAAAAGTACATAGCAGTGTCATAAAATATACAAAACTAGAACGATCTGTGATCTTGAAATTTTGATAACTTATGTCCGACTTGTTCTATGATCGATCAAAGTGTAGTAGGAAAGTCCAATTTAAAAGAATGAAATTATAAAAAAAAAAAAAAAAATTTGGAAAAACAATCAAAAATACTATAACTTTTGTTATGACACTAGCTACATAAACGCAGTATTTCACATAGCTGTCGTACAAATTTCTGTTTTAACGTATACAAAATACATAAGTGTGACGTCATACTTATGTAGCCTTTTGTATGGAGCGTTTTCAGGAAAGTCCAAAATTGTGATTTTCAAATTATCATATCTCGAGAAGTTTTTATGCTATCGAAGTGATTCTTTCACCTATAGTTATATTATTGTGACGTCCTTACATAACAAACCGAAAGAAAAAATTGTCGTCTAGCCTATTTCTTTTAGTCTCATTCTTGACACATTCCATCAGCATATATAGGACAGGATGTCATCTATTTTATCACATGTTTTGATGTGAATATGTCTTTAAAATGGCTTGCATAGGGAGGCATTCAAAAAACGAATGATAATAAAACCGGGGCATACAGTTTGGTGTTGCTGCTACAAATCTATCATCTCCATTCAAAATTCAATCACACCACTGGATAGATGAAGGATGAAATAATTTATTATGCTAAGTAAGACCTATGGAACATTGTGTGCGTGGGAGAGGGGGAAGTGCTACCATTCTGAGATAATTTTAGTGCATATAACGTAACGTATTCACATACAACACAAGACCATCCATGACATAGCCACACCCCTTTTTTATAATCTTAATTTTGTTCAGAAGCTACAATTTTATTTACAATGTGCACAAAGCCCAATTAATAAGAGAAATGTGCTCATTCATGCTTTTGACACAAAGCATTGACAATATTTGACACAATGAACTGATAAATTTTGGGCATGAAAGGCATTTTTTGGCCTTATAAGGAATGGTTAATTAGATAGTAGTCTTAATCTTAGTTAGTTTAGTTGCTCTCCACACCAAAATACATTCTCTTTTGTTTAGTTACTTTGTGGTAGTAAATATCCACCATAATTTATCTATTTAGGGGGTTAACCATGAGGCTGGCCTAAGTTATAGTGAAAACAAATCAGCCTAAATAATGAACAGAAGCTAGGACAGTGGATGATTAATCTCAAATGACATAAATAAATATATATTTCACGAGTTACATGTGGCTAAATGATTACATATTTACCTAGAGTTTTCATATATTACATCACACAATTAGAGCGAAAGCACCAATTAAATTTATGTTTGGAAGTGAATGTAATTACTACCTTTGAAAATTTCTGGTCGAATGCATCTGAAATGTTATGTGCTGGATCTGTAGAAATGATCAACACAGATTCCCTGACTTTCGATAGCTGAACAGCTAAACTGCAACTGTAAAAAATATCACCGGAGGGATTATACTGCAAGACTTTATTTATTGTAAATAAACATGAAATGAAAATATAAATTTACCTGCATGTAGTTTTGCCTACACCGCCTTTCCCACCAACGAATATCCAACGCAATGATTTTTGGTCAATCACATTTTTTAGCGACGCTTCCAAAGGTTCAAAATTTTCTTCGTTCATGCTCATTTTTATTATAATTTGTCGAATCTACTTATATGATGTACGTACACAAAAATATAATGAAATCAACGAAATCTATATTATAGACTGCGTATTCTTATAATATTTATGTATGACATGACAGACATGACATGAATGACACACACGCCCAGGGTTGCTAGATAACGGTAGAAAAACCCTCTATTTCTAAGAAAAAGGAATAGCATGGAGAGAACATCATATTGTAGCCATTTGTAGCATTATTTCTGACATTAATATTGGTCAGTGGGTAGCTTTACTTGGGATGTTTTAAATACATATCGAACGATAAAATATCGACATTATATATAGCCTGCAGTGTATAAGTTACGGTAACCGCCTTACAACAGGCCAGGCGAATGCTTGTTTGCCACCATATCTCGTGTCATGGAGATTGTGGACTTGTGGTTGCACACCTTTAAAACGGCTAGACCGATTTTTATGTTTTTTTAATTACATTTGGTAGGAATGTATGGTAAGTAGAATAGGTCGTAAAGAAGAACAGTTTATATGGCAGAACAATCTTTGCCAGGTCAGCTAGCAAGCCTAAATAATCATCTTAAGGTCCAATTCTTTCAGTTGAAGTCCTTTCACTAGGTTATGTAGCTAAGTGCAGTCTTGTTGACTGTCTAGAACGCCTTTATTTAAACCTTACTTAGTATAAAAACAGAATAATTATAATATATGTACCTAGCATTATTTTTGTTTTGTAAAGAGTTTAAACCAATGAGAAGTAGCCTTAATCGCAAAGTAAGCGCGGGCGTGCGGAAAATAAATAAAATATCTATACATACCTGGTCACACCACATCCTGGCCACTTCATACAAAATACTACTACCTAGATAGCCCAAAAATTCCAAAAACATTAAACTGTCGAATTGACGATACAATATGTGACATGATTTGCTAAAATTTAAAAAGTAAATTAACTTTTAATGAGAACACCAGAATAGTTCAATGGTAATAATTACATAGTAAAAATTCATAATATCTTTTTACCATTATAAAGCTCGTTTGAGAATAGTTATGAACTTTCGATATACGCGTTTCACATTCAACTCAGGGGTGATGTTACCTTGTGAGAGCGGCAGGGAGTGGCCACACAGTACGTATTACATATGCTGTGCTGTGACTTGGTGTAACATTAACATTTGATAATAACCTCCATTTGGAAATATCTTCGTTCACCCATAACCCCACTTTATCCTCCAATCCGTCGGTCTGTACTGGGCACTAACTCTCCCATACCGAGGTTGTGTAAGTTATTGAACAGCTATAGTGATCTGATTGATGTCCACTCTGACTCACTCGCCAAACTTAACAAAGTTACACGGTTCAGCCTACGCTGACTTGTCTTGTCTGTATAGTGTAACTTAAAATTTGCATTTTTGTTTCGTTTCGTATCAGGTTGTTGTCTCATGTGTTATTTTATGTATGTGGTATTTAAATTTAATTGTTTATTTTGCTTTGTCAATGTTATGTGTATTTGTTACTTATAATTGTATCTGTAGTGAAACAAATGTTGGTAAGCCAATAAATTATAAATAAATAAATAATGGCATAAATAATATTCAACTGAAGAGTGATTGCCATATAAAACAAAGAAAGAAAGTCAAGTGTCAGTAGTTAGGTCAACTGTCATGTCGACATGTTACTATTTCGAAATCAATCTGTGTCGATCGAAAATTCGAAATTGTCTGTCAATATACTGAATCTCAATAAACTCGTCAAATTGAAATTAAAAAAGTTATATTTAATTATAAAATATATTTATTGTGCTGAAATACAACAAATTGATTTCATCTTCAACTTGTGCATTTGTTTGATGGAGTGGAATAGAAATTAAGAAAGGGTATCTTGGAAAATTCTTGATGCTGAAGTATTCACTGTGTAAATGATATAAAATAATGTTCTACCGTTTGTTTCGTGGTCGTCTGACATTCAAACTCTACGTAATTTTGGCTGTAATATTAATCGTATCAGTAAGCAGTTACCTCTTCCCTCAGTTTAGATTTTACCCGATAGCTCCAGTAACTTTGGCGCCGAATTCACTGCATTCACGTACAACGAGACATTTGTCTAAATTGATTACTGTTGTGTTTCGTCAGATCGAAGATTTCGAGAATGATGTTGCGGACAGTGTACAGTCTTTTGTGTCAGCATTTCCTAATATGCCCGTGTTGGTCGTCTGCGACGCAACGCCGTATCCGCCTTTTCCATTTTCTGCCACTAATGAAACTCTAAAGAATGTAAAAGTAGTTTCTCTCGAGCTTAGACTGGATTCATCGCCGCGTGATTTGAATCCACTGACACACATACTGACAGAGTATGTGTTGTTTGTCCCGGATTCTGTCCGAGTGTCTCGTCGGGTGCTCCAACAAGCAGCTGCAGCTACAACAGCATTCCCAACCCACACAGTTGCTATAGGCGTGGCTAACTCACATTTGATCTGCCAACAAGTTAAGTGGAATTATGCCGAATGGACACTACAGTATAACAAGGATGCATCAGGGAAGCTGTGTGATGCTGTACATGGACAGCATGCCTTGTTGATCAAGACGTCCCTGTTAAATACATTGCCCGAGCCATTTACGCTGCCTTTTCCTGAGTCATTGTATCTACAGACCACTGTGAAAAATGTTAAGGTATGCTAATGATTATCTGAGTAGCTTAAACTTGCAGCTTTGCCCGACATGAATTCAGGAGCAGGAAAGAAATATCCTATAAGTATATTAATCCAGAACATATTCTGCATGTATGCTGAATTAGATTTAAATCTATTCAGCTGTTTACCTGTAAAAGAGTGACAACAGCCTTACATTCATCTACATCAGTGTTATGCTAATGCTAAATTTGTATCACACAATAATGCACATCTAGGAAAACTAAAATTTTTATAGTTTTATGAGATAACCAAATTTTTCAGAGGCACACCAACTAATCCCCACAGTGTGCCACGGCACACTGATCTACATATTTCTTGTGTATGCCACTTTTGCTACTATTGTAAGGATGCACCTTGCATAAGTGAGGTTGTGTTTTACGGTAAAGATGATGGTGTGTCATGTTGCAACACATAATGGTATTATAGATTATGAGCATATCAGCCATTTTGAAATGTAATTTTTTGCCTAATTTGCATGGCAAGCTTTCATTCAACATCTTTAATATTTTTTTATTTGTGTAGGTACAAATACTAGATGGCAAGCTGGGTGCAGGACGTGGAGTGTTGAAGTCACCTGGAGCACGTCAGAGAGTATCCCGGAGGTTGAGAGATTACAGAGTAGCTCTGTATAGACAGTTGGGAGTCAAAGCGTTGATAAGAGAAGATGGAAGAGTCCAGTGGTTTGGATGCAAGAGGGAAACTCAGGCATGTTAAATATTCAGAAAGTTATTATAGTATTTGCATTTGGTTCAGTTTTGCCCAGTACAGTTTTGTTAGTATATTAATGTTAGTACATTAATATGCCAGTCACATCATGCAGCCCATCTGATTTCTTCCTTCCTTTCTGGTAACCTCACTCCCTCGCAGGAACACGACTTCTGTGAAGTGGAGGAACTTCCCCAGTCAAGCAGCTTACAAATACGCTGGACACTATCTCTCCTATGCCAGTGCCTGTTTTGCTAGTCGGCAGGGTGCACCACGTGTACGCTTTGGCTCTAAAGATTTTGACGAGCGATTTACACCCCAAAATATATAATGTCAAAATACATAATGTCACATTTGCTAAACGTCATACAGTTTTTACTGCACAAAGTCACATTCACAATAATATGAAACTTGATACTCTTGTACAACAAAATTTCTTAAAAAAAAATCTGTAATATAAATTATTTTTGTGTTCTTTTAGAGATGTTTTCCATCAGTCCAAGGCACTCCATCATACATCCTATCAGGGCGCAATACACCTCCGTGCTGTCGCCGCAACATGCGCCGCGTTGCAGGTCACGTGTTGCGAGCGTTGTTGCAAGCCGGTGCGCGGTGTTGGCTTGAAACAACTTCGCTTCTGGGCGCAGTTGTACGGTAAGCCTGAATCATTTAGAAGTAAGCATGATAAGTAAATAAATATTTCTGGATAATTTACACAGAGCTATCTAGTCCCAAATTAAGCGTAAAGCTTGTGTTATGGGTACTAGACAACTGGTAAATGTACTTAAATACATTTTTTTGTAAATACATACTTATAATACATAGAAAACACCCAGACCAAGACAAACAGACTTGTTCATGCACACAAATGTTTGTCTTGTGCGCCCTCGGAGTCAAAGTGGCCATTTAAAACCATTCGACCACCGAGCATGTCGAGATAATATTTGATATAAATTATACATTTCATATAGATTGCATTATAGTTACACACACGTTTGCGCTAGTGGGAATGGAACAGAGAGCTTTGGATAGAATGAGGATGGAAAATTATACATAGGATAATATTTTTCACAGCGGCGACTTACTCCCATGGGCAGAGTATGCAGAAATAGGCATCCACGCTTCAGACGTGTCTCGGGTGTCTTGGCTGCAACGCGGAGGAGCGGACGCCGACGGGTTCGTTTGGGAGCGGGCCACCAAAGGGCACTACTATAGGGTGGCGTTCTCGGCGACTAACAGGGCGTATGTGTTGGTGTTGCCGTTTGCTGCCCGAAATGGTACCATGTGGCCGGCAGACTGGGTTTTAGGGCATCAGAGGGAGTTCCCAGAGAGGCATTTACATCCACTTGCACAGGTAGATATAATGCTTGTTATAATAATGATATCCCTGAAGATTGTTATATTTCTAGGAGTGATTGAGGTCACCGAATGGGAAGATCTTTGAGGATTATTATAATCCTGGAAGGTCACGAAACAGGAAGAGATGTTTGCACTAGGCATGTACGATATGTTTAGAGCGCGATGCAGCTATATGCGTGTAAGAGACTGCGATATAGCATCTCTTGTATCATCTATAGCAGTGTCTCGCTCTAAATATATATATCGTATCTACGTGTCTGATACACTTAATACTCTTTATATTGCAAGTGTCTGGGTAACCGCCGTGTGCATGATTGGCACCCGACTTGGTATTCAAATACTTCCTTTCCTACACTTATGATATTAGCAAAGTATAATTAAAAACTACTAGTAGACCAACGCCTTTGAAGTTTCGCGAAATGCAGCTTTATTCTAGACACATCATTGTCATTGTCATAATTACGTATGTAATTCTTTAACGACATATCACGAGTAACGTAGAGCAGAATGTATGGTTACTCGTGATGCGTCAGCCCCACCCTCGCCGCGCATACCTGTTGGTTCGGTCTAGACTTCTCTGTTGAACGGCTGGTAGCGAAAGCAGCGCTGAGGGTCGTCTAAGCTGTGATATTGCTAGCACTAGATAAGCGTCTAGAAGTTGTGAAGACTCCTTCAAATATAAAGTACAAAATATTTGCATCACGAATAATTACGTGCATATTTACTAAATCAAATTTACCGTTTTTCTTATAAACTCAAATTATTTTCAGATACAATTCGCTGGTCGTGAAGCACCAGCCCCGAATGACGCTCGTGCTTTCTTAGACCTTAAGTTGGGCCCAGGGGCTGTGGAGAGATGTAATAAAATTGGGCCCAAGCTGCTCTACCCTTAGAGGTCATACTATAGAAACTATATTAGTCGGGTATATTTTTAGTATTTTTATTTTATAGAATCATTTTGAAAATATACATTTTATCCATAATTAACACATTCACAGTCTCATAACTAAATCTTTGCGTTTTCTCGTAAGTTTCGTACTTTACTTCAATGTCTAAACGGCATGTTGAAATCGTAATTACTAGTATGATCCGTGACCCATATATAGCACCTGGTGATCCGCGACCTATATCATATGGGACCCGGGCTTTATTTACGATTTCGTCGTAACCTATAAACAGATCACTGGACTGTGAATGAGTTAAACAATAAAAATAAGAGCTTCTAAGAGCATATTCATGGGATTCATTCAATATTAAAACTTTTACTAGGATTGTGAATTGAATTTCCGGATATTAAATGTTAACATGGGATGTTTTATCAAAAAAATAAATTGTTGATCTCTTTGTGCTATGTGATGGTGTGGTAAATAGTAAGAGTTGTATTCATTATAAATAATATATGAATTAAGTGGATGAGTTTTTTGCTTGAGGATGAATATGAAATACTCTGATTGTAGAATTTTGGTGCACAACTGTGATTTTTAATTTAAGAGGACACGTCGTCGAAACTAGGTTTGCATTCGAAATAAAAATCGAACGAAAACGATAAACGAAAATAAAAATGGAAGATAATTACGCGAAAAATTTATTATAGATATAATAAATATACCTAATAATTTATTTACTATATTTTACTTTATTATATTTATTGTAATATAGGTAACTACCTAACTAGTCATAGTAGTAGTATCTAGTAGTCTAGTAACTCTAGTGCTGTATTTATATGTATAGATAACTATCTATACATATAAATACAGCACTAGAAACAATCCAAACTATTTTATCAAAAAAATAGTGTAGATGATAAGAAATAAGTAACAGAACACAAGACTTTTTAAATTTAATTTTCTGTCTGTCTTTATGTAGGTGCACGCTAATCTCGAAACCACCAAACAGATTTTTTTTTGCGGTTTTTACAAACAAATTATGTTCATCTAGAAAGAGGCTATTGTAGGCTTTGTTTCATTGAAATCCTAGGCACCAGCTATTAATAAATAGAATAAAGCGGAAGAGTTTATATGAGCGCGATTTGATTTCTTTAGATAAAGGTCGTTAAGCTAAGTCAGTAACCTTTGGTTTGCTTCAAAACATTGGCCTCCGCCAACCTGCTGTTGAGCAGCGTGGTACGCTCTAAACCCCCTGCGAATAAAGGGAGATCTATATCCCAGCAGTGGGATGCAAATGGGTTGAAACGGTAATGGTAAGAAATATGACGTGACGTCATAATACTTTATTTGGAGGAAGTTGTTTGTGTGTGTTCTTATATCTTATAATATAATATCTTAATTTGTTTTTCATTTTTTTTTCAATGGTAACACTACTTTTGACGTACGTATCCTCTTAAACATTTTATTGATCAAAATTTGATGATTGTAGCAGTGGTGTGAATTGAAAAGAAATTATTTAAGAAGAGTATACTCCACTTTTGTCATTTGACTCGGGGCAATTGTTTTATGTATGGCCACTCCTTCTGTCTGTTCTCGTATCGACTTCTCCCTTCTGAGACGAATCTGCAAAACTATGGCGCCGCACACACACACGCTCATTCACGCTCAGAACCAATGTTGTTGTTTATGTAATAGTTAACAACGCGTCATTTGGATAGAGTGGCCGGAGTGTGGCTATAGTAAAAATAATTGAATTGAATCGACTGTGTCTTACTTGTTTGTTAAATCGAATATAGGTAATTAGTATGGGTCGGAATACGTGTTTCTAATTTGTGGATACAGGATATATGAATGTACACTCAAACGCATATAGAACGTCACTCTACCAATATAAGTAGATCTTGCGCAGCTACAGATGTAGGTAGCAAACGTAGCTATGTGTGGTTGACCGTACCTTCAGGATTTAAATAATTATTTTTTAAATATACTAAAATACTTATTTCAAATAGAACTGCCAATTCTGACCCTTAAAATAATATGCATTATTATTTTTATAATAGTTATGAAAATGTAAAATTCTATCTAATATTCGTAGTATTATTACTTTGTCCTTTTCGAAGATACTGATAAAATAAGTCTATAACTTACGCAATTTAGTATTATGTTGTGCGAAGAGATGCATTTGTTCTTATGTAAAGTACGGCTAACGAGAAGCGATACTAAAATGTAAGGCTAAGTACTGCGTAGGCGGATTCGAAGCAATGACGTGACGTTTGAATGCGAAGCGGTGCGACGCGGTGGCTTTGTCCTATGTGCGCGCGAATTACCCCGCGCCACTGCCGCATACAACATAAGAAAGCTGCACTGCAACCAATTCTTGCGAAAAATATCAAGCAAACTGGGCGTTTGCTTCGTAAAACGATGGTCCCGCGTGCGTTTACTCACGTAGGACACTTCAATAGGCGTCGAACGTCTGTTGTCTTTGCGTCGCGCCGCATAGCTTCGCATTCGGGTCATGGTCACCTACGCATGACGCCGTCAAATGGAAGTCATGGAAGAAGATGAATGTCAAGGGGAAGGTAAGATAACGATCGTGTGTGGTATGGTATCGCATATCGTTATATCCTACGCAATATTCTCAAAATTCTGTCTGGTTATTAATTTATATCTCAGAAAAAATATATTATTATATGTGTCGCGATTCGCGGCCCTATGTATTTTAATTAGATCTTTTTGATGATTTTAAATAATGTACAAAAGTTTAAGCACAACTATCTTATAGATAAATTATTTACTAATTTAATTTAAGTGATATTGTTTTAAAGCTGTACATAATTTTGTGTATATAATGCACAATACCACAGTATAAGTTATAGTACACTCAACTACAACGGAACAGTTTGTTCGACGCCGAACACACGCACACGCAATCAGCCTTAGCACAAACGGCAATGTTTATATAATAGTTAACGACGCTCGCATTTGTATGGAGTGATCGGGGAGTGACTATGAATTTTTAGATATGCATGGAAGAAGATAGCGAATAGTATTTATCAAAATTATTGTTATTAACGTTAATTTCGCAATAATATGAATAAGCCATGATTATTATGCATTTAGTTAAATTAAAAATCTATTTTTGATTTGCTTGAAAATTTTTGAGATCTCGAATCGTTCTAGTCAATGTAAATGTAGCAATCTCAAGTGTAAAGTCATGAAATGACTATTGTTTTGTTTTTAAGAGTCTATTAGAACTTGAATTACATTGGTGATTCTTTGCTGCATATAAAGCTATGATTTAGGTAAATGAATATCGTTTATATTTTCTATTTGTACCACAGATCACCTTCAATAGATAACGCATTTAAGACAGCTCGTAGTCGTGGTGGCATTGATGATAATTCTACTATGATTAAACTAAGGATCCTAATCGACGTCTTCAATATCGTCTAGTCTAGGTATTAGTCACATGAACTGACTCTGATTCTTATATTTAATTAAAATGAAGGGTTAGGTTAGTTTCTCAATAAAACATTGCATATTTGAACACTGGTTCGAGGTCACCTAACGTGTGGTTAGGTGACCTCGAGCCAGTGTTCAAAATATGCAACATGCGTTATCTAGTTGAGGATAATCTGTGAATTTCATCGAAAAACATTCAAGCTGTAAGGTAAGGCAATCAAGGGTACAATTTCAACGTTTTATTATATCGCAATTTTTTAAAGATAGAGTTGGATGTACATTTGGAAAAAAAAATGGATTCCGGTGTGGAAGTTCGAGAAGAATTTGCCATGTTATGTACACTAAGTAAGACCACTCATATATCTATAGATACGGACTAACCTATTGCTTTTAATTTGTAGACTAATAATTATTACCGTTTCAAAGCTTTACAGTAAATGATGACACCATATAAACTTGTATTTTTATTTTAATACAATGTTACAAATAAATAGCTCAATCCTCTTCGAACTTTTCATCCACCACGCCTGGAGTGAAGGGAGGGTCACGGACTAAACTTAATAGTTTGTCTAATTTCATTACCTGAAATAAAAAAGAATATTTGTATAATTGTGCTGTTGGCAATCCTCATTATCATCAGCCTGTGTCAATCCACTGCTGGATATAGGTCTTCGTTTGATGCTGCAATTAGAGGATCACATTATGATAGAAGACGTTAGAAAAGGCAGTGAGTTGAATTTCCTTCGGATTTAGTAACTTCTTACAGGGTCGGCAATGCGCGAGAAATGTCCCTGGTAATGCACGCGTTTATAGGCTGCGGTAACTGCCATCAGGCGGGCCGTACGCTTGTTTGCCACATTAGTGGTATAAAAAAATCATCGAAAAATAAAAAATCTAAATCGGTTAATACCTAAAATAATAAAATTATTTATCAAAGGCTTGATAGGACTTGAAATGAAGAAATTTTGCACATGTAGTGTGTAGGTATGTGACAGAAGTGGTTCTCCGTCATTTATGAGCTAAAGTCAGCCTCATCTGTACGTCTTGCTCTGTTGATTAACTTGAGGCTTCGTGCAAAGAGAAAAGGCATGTCTAATTCAACTGAAGTCACGTCACAAGACCGTAAGATTCAGTCCCAGCGTCTGTCTACAATCTACAATCCGCCTAATGTGAAACGGTTACCATAGCCTATGGTAACCGTTTCACATTAGGCGGATTGTATAATTGTTTGGCACCCGGAATGGTATGAACAAGTGTAGCTTGAGGTGTAACTGATCTATCAGTCACCTTTAGAGCCAAAGTCAAACATCTTGCACATGGGTCACCTACTGACTAGCTAACGAGGCTCTCGCAAAAGAGGTAGGGTACAGTATAAGTAACGACTGATGTACTCCCGCTTTACAGAAGACCAGAGCCAAGTAGACCCCGAACTGATGGGATCTTGGGTGTTTTTGCGACTGAGTGAGGTTACCAGGGCACTAACATTGAAGTTTCACTTGATTGGGTTAGTGAATGTAGACTTCTGTCCAGTAAAACCTAACTTTGTTATTTAACTAACATAGTAAACATTGTTTTATCGTACGTGTAAGAAAATGTTTGAAGAAATTTCAGATTTTTATTTCCGAGTTGGCCCCAGTTAGTATGCATCCCTGCGAAGTCAATACTTGAGATACTTTATTGCAAGGTAAGCGCACGGGCTACGGTAACCCCTTCATTAGGAGGGATGTAAAAAATATATTTATAATTATATAAATCAGGGTTTCCCAACCTTTTTTACATCAAGGTTCCCCGGATCACAAATAATATTTTCATCCCCCCCCCAATATTTTTTTCAGTAAGTGCCTACAATAAAAATCGCATTATTTTAATAACGACATTTATTTTTATATAATTTGTACAAAAAGAATCACAAAATTAACTTTGACTAAATTAAACGTTTTTATCAACCAATCTATAACAGTACTAGGGAGTATAGTGACAATACTAGTGAGATACTTGAGCTTGCATTCTCCCTACGGTGTTTACTTCATATTCTACCTACAGTGTTTACTTCATTAACGCATTGAAATAATTTTTCTATTGAAAACACAAACGTCTCAAGCCCCCCTTGACGTCCCTCTACGCCCCACTAGGGGGGCGCGCCCCCCTGGTTGGGAAACCCTGATATAAATAGACGAGCTCGGTGGTCGAACGGTTAGCAATGGCCACTTTGACTCCGAAGTCGCGGGTTCGATTCCCGCACAAGACAAACATTTGTGTGCATGAACATGTCTGTCTTGGTCTGGGTGTTTTACAAAAAAAATATGAATTTAAGTACATTTATCAGTTGTCTAGTACCCATAACACAAGCTTTGCGCTTTTTTGATTTTGGACTAGATGGCGCTGTGTAAATTGTCCAGAAATATTTATTTATTTATTATTTTTTATTGATTATTTATTCAGCCGGTCGCGGATCATTTGTTTTTTTTTTATTTACTGCCAAAAGGCAAACAAATAATATTTAAATAAAATATGTATGTATACTTTATGTACATAATTAAGTACTTTTTTTTAATTTTAACAAATAAAATACCTGTAATGTTCTTTGATCTATCCCCTGTGCTTTTTTTGGTGGCTTGCACATAACTCTTAAATTAGGTGATAATTTACAAACGTGACACGTTCCTCTGAAAAATAAAAAAGTATATAGATAAATTATAACAATTTGTAAAAAAGAGTAAAAAGAATAATTCATTCAAATGCCCCCAGAGAGATTTGAACTCTCGACCCCTGGTTTACAAGACCAGTGCTCTAACCCCTGAGCTATGGAGGCGATAAACAGTTTGGCGAAATTATTATATAAAAGATAAAGCCCTAATTTGCCTGTATAAACCTACAGCAAATGAATTCTAATTCTGCGATTTTTTTGAGATAAATTTTGTACAATGAAACTACATAAATTTGATGTTTTCTGAACATGTCTTTTATTAGTTTGTTCAATATGTGCTCTTTTCGATAGATGGCGCCATATTGAACTTTATGCAGTAATTGTGTTTCAGGTAGCGATTAATTCTATAGCATATTTATGCAAACAGAGTTTTCTTTAAAATTGTGTACAAAAACATACAAATTACTCTGTTAGAACAAACTTTTTATGAATTATTTTGGTTCTTTAAAAGTCCGTTAGAGGCGCTGTAAAATACGTCACTGTGCTTTGATGAAATCATCGACAAAAGCTTTCATTGTTAGGTAAAATAATTATAAATTGACGTGTCTTTCACAAAAAATAATGGAAACTGGGAAGGTACTATACTTAAATGGTTCTGTATTTATATGATAACACATTCGTATCAATGCAGTTGCATCCTTACGGAACTTTGTAACATGATGAATTTTATAATGACGGAAACGTTCCCTTTAAAGTTTGCTGCTTAAAAATAATTACACGTCTTTAACCTAGGGCTCTACCGCCGAAGCTCAAGCCGATTACCATCGGAGTTTTTGATTACGAAAATCAAATTTCAGCTTAGATTGGCGGTAATTGTGTTTAGCTGGTAAACACCCTAGAGCTCTACCAACTAATCTGAAGATTTGTAAATAACTTTAACTTAAGACCTAATTTTGGAATTAAAAATTTTGACGGGAATGGGATTCAGCTTAGGCAATGGGCCCTTTCTGCAGCACACGACCATGGTGGACCAATAACAATAAAAAAAAAATCGTAGCTCGAAATGAAACTTTCTTGAGAATATGATAAAATATTTTTAGGTTAAAACAGCTTTTGTTAAGTTATTTCGCACGTTATACTTAGTTAAAAACTTGGAGTTTAGGTAATCATGACGTTTAAGTCAAAGTCAACCTCCCCTGCGGGTGGTGCAACCTGCTAAATGGCTGGACGAGGCTCTGGCGAAATAGATGTAGGGCACAGCATATTTATAAGTTGGTCGTCTGTCGAACTATCTCCACACAGGAGGAGGAGACTCCACAAGTACCTCACAGAGGACCGCAAATAACGATTCCCTTGAAGGCTGTTGTGATATTACGAGTGAGTGAAGTCACCAAGAAGGAAGAAATCGTTACGTTGCGGCAGCGGGACTGGCGACGCGCGAGCGATATTTCATGTTGCGAACGTTTATATGGTTACAGTAACCGTTTTACATCAGGTGGGCCCTATGCTTCTTTTCCACCCAACGTAGTAACAACGTTTTAAGTATTACCGTCTTACTAAGTAAAACTTTATTGTATTCTCATGGGAATACAATAAAGAAATAAAAGGAAAAGTTACAATCATGACGAACGAATAATGCGGGGCATTTACGGTAAATACCCAATAGGTATATTGTATGTTAAGGAGCTCGATGGCGTCGTTACGCGTGTCAGTCTAATCAAACACGTAAGTTAAGCGACGTCGGTCGTAGCCTGGCCATAGATGTGTTTATTTATCGCGAGTTCCTCCGTGCTTCGGAGGGCACGTTAAGCCGTCGGTCCCGGTTGTTGTCATTTGATGATAGTTGTTAAGCCAAGTCAGTGGGCTTTAGGCTTGAAAACACTGACCTACGCCAATCCGCAGTTGAGCAGCGTTGTAAAGTATACCTACTCTAAACCCCATCGATTGAGGCCCGTATCCCAATAGGTCCGTATCCCAGCAGTGGAGTGAATAAGGGTTGTCGACGAAGTACATGTAATTGCCTAATAAATGTCTAGTTTTTGGGTTATAAATAGGGAATTTATAGGTAAGTATGTACACATAATTATTGGGAATTTATGAGAAATGCCCGACATTTTGCCCATCTCTTTTCGCACACTTTACGCACGACTTATTTTTCTACAAATATAATATTCCATATAAACTCATAAATATAATATCCATATATACTTACTTAGTGTCGCCACAAACGATGACCGGTAGACGAGAGTTGAAATCAAGCCTAGTCAGTTTCTTAGTCTTTTTCGAGACGACCGCTTGCACGCATATCGGCCGATATTTATTCACGTTTAAGTCATACACGTATACCTGTGTAGTTTAAGCATATAAATTATGATAAAAGAAAACTAATAAAGAAACGATAATCCGAGTAATCCGACCGTGATTTAAATAAACTAAACTGTAAAAAAACAAGTCAGGTGCCAGGTGGTTAGACTCTATCGTCGTCTTATTGGCAAAAACATATTGTCTTTTGATTGTTAGGTATTTCTGTTTATTCAGTTTTATTAAAAACTAGCTGATGCCTGCGACTTCGTTCGCGTGGACTTAATGATTCCGGCGTATTAATAAAAATACGAACTAATCTAGATACATAAGAAAATATTTTTTTTATTTAACATTGTAACCATAGTTTAAAAATATATATAAAATAAATTAAGGGAGCCTTTCCTTCGAGAGCTAATATAAAAAGATCTGAAGCGTTACAACTCTCGAGAAAGCCACGTAAAGTTGGCCATGCGAAAAACGACCAGTCCTAAGCTTGACCAGCGAATTTTAGTGATTTCTTTATTGTCATAGCAAAGCAAGTGGTCACAGAGAACTGTGTACGTTTAAAATTAAAATGGATTTTTTTTTTAAAAGAGTGGTATACGCGGAATTAATACAGTTTCACCGGCACCACTCCCAGTGAGAATCTCAACTTCAATTATATTTCGCTGCCAAGCATTGACTTTACTTCAGGAAGGAGATCTTCCCCAAATTTTTTAGTATTCTTGGAAACTCTTGGGCACGTAAAATTATATCTACAGCTTCTAGTGCCTTACTGTTGGCCATTTCGCATTCATCTCAAACGATTAGACAGAAATCCTGAAACACCTTCGCTTTGTCACAGTTTCGTTTCACAGAGCATGTCGGTGTTTCAATTCTGTTTAAATCGAGTATGATATTGAACATTGTATTTGCGTGCTTCCGCCTAGTAATAATGTGGCTGCAATGCCTGGCGATGCTGCTGCGAGATCTTATTTTGGCGCCTGATTTCAGCGTGGATTGCTCTCGTCAGGTATGTTTTCCAGTCCCTCCTGGAGCATCTAAAAAAACAGTTTCCCCTCGTTACTTAAAACACTTTCCACCACCAAATCAAATAAACTCTGATCTTGCTACATAGCGTCCCGCAAATGCACATATTCTTCTGGTTTGTGCGAATATATACCAATCGTTCCATTTCAATTTTAGCGTACACGTCTATAATAAACTGACTAAATAGACCACGTTACCTTTGTAAATAAAATAAAATGATTGCGTCTAACTTGTAGCAGGTAAGAATAAAAGTAGCAGCTCGCGGTTTTTTTTTACGATACATTCAATATTTTGTTAATCTATTTATTGTTATTTTAAGTAACTTTTTTAGTTCTATTTGCTATTATAGCGTGTTTTTTTTTACTTTTTTTTAAACTATAATTTATTGTAAACACGTGTTGTTTATGCAAATAAATTTAACTTTGTTCTGCATCATGTGTTCCAAATTTTGGATTTTTATACCTCAACAAAAAATCCTCATCAGGCTGAACAACTTTTGCTAAGGAGTCATTTTTAATTTTTTTATAGTTTACCTGAACCATTATTGTTCTGCATCAGGTGTTCCAAATCTTGGATTTTTATACCTCAATAAAAAATGGTCATCAGATTGAACAACTTTTGCTAAGGCGTCATTTTTATATTTCTTATAGTTTACCTGAACCATTAAGGTTCTGCATCATTTGTTCCAAATCTTGGATTTTTATACCTCAACAGAAAATGCTCATCAGGCTGAACAACTTTTGCTAAGGCGTCATTTTTATATTTCTTATAGTTTACCTGAACCATTAAGGTTCTGCATCAGGTGTTCCAAATCTTTGATTTTTATACCTCAACAGAAAATACTCATTAGGCTGAACAACTTTTGCTAAGGCGTCATTTTTATATCTGTTATAGTTTACCTGAACCATTATGGTGCTGCATCAGGTGTTCCAATTTCCAGAATCAAATATACCCTATATTTTGCCCAGGCTTAACAGCTATATAACAAAAAAAGTTTCATTCGAATCCGTCCAGTACTTCCAGAGATTAGCGTGTACAAACAGACAAACAGACATACAGACATACAGACAAACAGACAAACAGACAGACATTTTTTTTTTAAATTCTTACTCTATTACTATATCTCCATCGCCTCCAATTGTTTTTTTGTAAATATCTTCAATGTACAGACACATTATTTTTACTGTTTTATTATATGTATAGATGTATAGATAAAATAAAATACATTTATTTCTGACTAGATAATCCATAATATTGTTAGTAACAATTTCCTTATGAGATGTGTAAGCCCACCCAGTGCTTGTCAAAGCGAGACCTATTCTTTATAGTGGACAGAATCGTTTATTGAAGTCGTATGAAAGTTTCCCAAATACAAAGATATTTATACATAAGACTCATAAAACAGTAACTTTCCTTATGGCTTTGCTGTAAAAAATAGGTGTAGCTGCCATATTTTTATACATGTAGAGCATGTAGTTATTGAATAGATTAAATACTACCTCACACAGATACATAGGCAGTTTAGACTTGGACTGGACTGGGTTTTAGACAACTTCGGCACATACTCACCACACTTACACTCCAATAAGTAAGTACTTACACTTCAATAAGTAAGTACTTATACTTCAATAAGTGAGTAAAGTCTTCAGACTTTATTCTTCAAGGACCAGAGAGTCTTTCCCACTATGACTTAAAATTAAGAGATTTGGACACTGAACAACAGACTGGTCCACATACTATAGGTCGCACTACGAGCGACGGAGAGAGCTGTTTCTCTAAGGGATCGAATTCGGAATAAGGAAATCGTAACACAGCTCTCAGAGTTAGCTGAAATGGCAATGGGGCAGCACCATCTGCCGAGACAGTGGAAGGAAAGTTCTGTGGAAGCTGTGTATGGGATGATGTAGTATTAGACTCTACTAAATAGAATGCCCTCAAAAAAAGCAACGAGAAATAGCTGGATGTTGGAATGCGGGCGGAAGATTGTATATGATGGAAGGCGGCGAAAGGCCTATATCCAACAATGGGTAAATACAGGTAAATGAACACTATGCGATGATGACGACGATGATTATGGTGAAAATATATCAATGAATGCAAAAAAATAACTTATGAGAACTACTCGTTTTAAGTAGTAAAGAAAGAATACTAATAAACCCCACCAATAAAATTTACAAAACTTACCGACTATTATACTAACTAGACGACTAAAAATTATTAAATTTTACCAAACCTAACCTAACCTAGTATTCCAGTCGATTATTTAGTAATTTTTAGTCGCTCATATTATTACTTTATATAAGTAACAAACTTAACAATATTTTATGAGAACTAAAACTGAAATTTGTTGCGAGAAACTTACTTAGTCGCTTTCTTGTAATATTTTCAAAGTTTACATAATTTAAGAGGCTTTTCTAGGCCATATATTAAGTATTCAATGTAGGAAGTTCACGCGACGCAGGGTGTCGTTTTTATGGGCTATTTTGAAACTTTTTACGAGGTCAGACCCTATGTTATAGTTTGAACTATGAATGAAATCTACATCAATACATTATCAGCAATTTTCACTGCGTAAATTTTACATGATTTATTTGGCTTGGCAACAATTGTTTACACTATTACTTAAGCTAATACATGTTCTTTTTAGGGTTCCGAACCTCAAAAGGAAAAACGGAACCCTTATAAGATCACTTTGTTGTCCGTCTGTCTGTCTGTCTGTCTGTCTGTCTCTCTGTCTGTCTGTCTGTCTGTCTGTCTGTCAAGAATTTCTATTTCGAGAATGCGTGGAGGTATCAAGCTGAAATTTGAACTGTACACACAGGTCTACGGTCCCATGAAGTTAAAAAAAAATCAAACTGCTAAGTTTACATAGAAAAAAGTTACGGCCGTTTATTCAGCAGAAAACGCATATTTCGACACACTCAAGGGAATCAAAACCTATAGGGTACTTCCCGTTGACCTAGAACTATGAAATTTGGCAAGTAACATCGTTATAGACTACAAGTACAGGAATAAATCTCAAAACTATACATTTGTAAATAGATCTTAAAAAATAGGGGGTCTATATTTTTTATAGGGTGTCGAAATTTCAAATTGAAACTACTAGTTCAAATGGGGTATCATATGAAAGGGCTTGATGTACACATTGCAAAATATATGTTATTTAATTTTTTCGACGCATTATTTCTTATTTGTAATGAAAAATATCAAATTTTATAATTATACTACGTACCTACGGAACCCTCGGTGGGCGAGTCCGACTCGCACTTGTCCGGTTTTTTTTTTAGAATAAGTGTAACAATTGCTTACAGGCTATCAGAAATTGCACTTGCTGTAAGTGCAATCATAGAGCAAACAGTTTTTTTTATAGATACAGTTACTAACAGAGATAGAAAAAAAAATCTATGACTCTCAGAAGTCTCAGACCTACCATTAAGTGCGCACGAGAAGAAGCATTCTCATTTTTCTCCAATCTTTTACAAGTAGGTTAAAAATCTGAAGTGCAGTGAACTACGTAGTACAACTAAAGTAACTTTGTATAAAATTTTAATTTACTATGTATGTAATGAGATGACATTTTCCAGAAAATACCTAAATTTTTTGGAAAATGTTATCTGAATCAAGGCACAGTAAATGAAATTCTTGACCGTACATAAAAAAGAAAATTTTTTTTTCAATCGTTATGCAATATCATAATCAGTTGAGCGGTTCAGTAGTAGGTTTATAAATAGTGAGTTATTTTTTACAGCCTCATTACACTGCTGTATATATAGCCTAATTATGTGCTGTTTTGTAGTTGTAGGCCGTGTGGTTTCCGGCAAGGCCGTGTGGTTTCCGGCAGACTAGAATAAAATCACTACGTCTCTTCCCGTGGATGTCGTACAAGGCGACTAAGGGAAATACGTTATCAAATATCGATCAGGCCTCCCCAACCCGTTTGGCCAGCGTGGGGAGTGTAGGCCAAATCCTCCGTCCGTCTAGGACGGACGAGAGAGGGTCGTGCTCCTGTAGTGGACACTAAAATGGACCTGATGATTAGCGATGTAACGACTCGACTTTTTAAACCGATTCAAACCGATTTGAGCATAAACCGAGTTGCGTCGATTAGCGCGTCTACTAAACCGATTTGGCCGAGTCGAAAGCGATGTAACGACTCGACTTTTTAAACCGATTCAAACCGAGTTGCGTCGATTAGCGCGTCTACTAAACCGATTTGGCCGAGTCGAAAGCGATGTAACGACTCGACTTTTTAAACCGATTCAAACCGATTTGAGCATAAACCGAGTTGCGTCGATTAGCGCGTCTACTAAACCGATTTGGCCGAGTTGAAAGCGATGTAACGACTCGACTTTTTAAACCGATTCAAACTGATTTGAGCATAAACCGAGTTGCGTCGATTAGCGCGTCTTGCGTCTACTAAACCGATTTGGCGCATGCGCGCGCCTGTCGGTACGAGTTTATACCGTCCCGCATGCTGACCAATCAGAAAAGCCGGTGCCCGACTAGAGTAGCGGTTACGGTTATTTCGCGTCGTCACTCGTCCGTCCGTAAGTCCGACTGAATCGAAGTGAAGTAGCCGCTTCACATCAGCCGAGCCGTATAATTGTCTGCCATCGTATATAAAAAAATATAAGACAAGCATGGTAATAAATAATTAATCTATATACGTAATTGTTTTTCTGGACCGCGTGTGTAGGTAGGTTAGGTAGGTACTTAACTAAACTAAACTACCAATCATTGGTTCAATTCAACCCCATTTGGGGGTTAAAGTGGTTCATCAACATCTTTGAACCAAAGCCAACTTCACCTGCACGCGGTGCACCCTGCTGACTGACAAACGAAGCTCTGGCGAAAAGAGAGGTAGGGAGCGTAATTGTAAGCTGCCCGACTGGTGTATGTACCTCCACCTCACAGAATACCGCATCCAAATAACAATTCCATTGAGGGTTGTTGTGTTCCTGCGAGTGAGTCACCAGAAAGGAAGGAGATGCTGCGTTGGCAGCGGCGGTGGCGGCGCTAAAATATGACTTTCTCAGAAGTGACCGCTTTGAATGAATGGATGGATGGACGGACGGACGGCAAACAAGCAAACGAGCAAACGGGCAAACGGCCAAACGGTCAAACGGCCAAACGGCCAAACAGGCAAACAGCCAACCGGCTAAACGGTCAAACGGCCAAACGGCCAAACGAGCAAACAGCCAAACGGCCAAACGGGCAAACGGCCAAATGAGCAAACAGCCAAACGAGCAAACGGGCAAACGACCAAACGAGCAAACGGCTAACGAGCAAACGGCCAAACGGGCAAACGGCCAAACGAGCAAACAGCCAAACGGGCAAACGGCCAAACGAGCAAACGGCCAAACGGGCAAACAGCCAAACGACCAAACGGGTAAACGAGCAAACGGCCAAACAAGCAAATGGTCAAACGGCCAAACGAGTAAACGGCCAAACGAGCAAACGACCAAACGGGCAAACAGCCAAACGAGCAAACGGCCAAACGGGCAAACGGCCAAACATGCAAACGGTCAAACGGCCAAACGAGCATGAATGCGCGCAGAGCGACGCAAGCGAGATGCGTAAGTAAGTTCGACTCAGCCAAATCGGTTTAGTAGAGTAGACGCGCTGACGCGCTAATCGACGCAACTCGGTTTATGTTCAAATCGGTTTAAAAAGTCGAGTCGTTACATTGCTTTCGACTCGGCCAAATCGGTTTAGTAAAGGCGCTAATCGACGCAACTCGGTTTATGCTCATATCGGTTTGAATCGGTTTAAAAAGGCGAGTAACGACTCGACTTTTTAATCGGTTTAAAAAGTCGAGTAACGACTCGACTTTTTAATCGGTTTAAAAAGTCGAGTAACGACTCGACTTTTTAATCGGTTCAAAAAGTCGAGTAACGACTCGACTTTTTAAACCGATTCAAATCGGTTCAAACCGATTCAAATCGCGATTTCGTCGATTCGGTTTGGAATCGACTTGCATGAATTGTCTAACCGATTCAACTCGGTTTGACAAAATTCCAGATCGTAACATCTCTACTGATGATGAAGTGCTGTTTCTCAAAAGTCACAGCAATCAACTATAAGATTTCGAGTGTAGTCCAAGGATAAAAGCCTTTCGACGCAGAATGTTCGATACGCAAAATGTATCATCATCATCATCATCAGGTCATTTTAGTCTCCACTACAGGAGCACGACCCTCTTTCGTCCGTCACAGACAGGAGGATTTGGCCTACGCTCCCCACGCTAGCCAGACGGGTTGGGGAGGCCTGATCGATGTTTTATAATGTATTTCCCTTAGTCGCCTTGTACGACGTCCACGGGAAGAGACGGAGTGATTCTATTCTAGTCTGCCGGAAACCACACGGCCAACAAAATGCAAAATGTATGATTTCGCATAATTATCAAAACGAATTCTTTCTTTCATTATTAAACACCCTCCTTTCATTTTTATATTTTTATATTTTTAAGCAAAAGTGTATTACATAATACCAAATATTTTATGCAAGGGAAACATGATTTTTATTATTAATTATTGGTATAAAGAATCTAACATCTTAAAAACATTCGTCCATCGAACCACCACTGCTTTGGAACTCAATAACTTAATAATGAGAAATATGAATCCTTACTTTTCCATCAGCGGTACAAGCTGCAAATACAGTACTGGAGTACGGTGCCCACTTAACGTCGCCCACTGGTGAGCCCAGCTCAAACATGAATAACGGTTCGCTGTAAATAGTAAAAAATAAAGAAATTATCTAGCAAATAGGTAAACAAAGCTTGTTTGCCTGTTTGCTGATCTTCTGCGTGTGTGGGGTACATGCATTTAATCCTAAGTAGGTAGGTAAGCTTGTTTGACTGTTTATCTACTTATTCTGAACAGGAATAGCCTCATGGCTGTGTAGTACAGAAGCCATTAGGCTATTCCAGTATAGCATTAAAAATTTAGGCAAACTATTAAACAATCATTTCACATCAGGCGGGTCTTATGCTAATTTGCCACTCAACGTTGTATAAAAAAGAATACCTCTCAATATTTGCCTGGCGTTTCTCTCTGACCTTCGTTTTCTGCTAGATGATGCAACAAGTAATTGCAGAGCGAAAGTGATGCTGGGCTATTGAGATTATTACATTTCTGGACCTCTAGTCCCAAACTAAGCAAAGCTTGTACTATAGGTACTAGATAGCTGATAAATATACTTAAATACATTTTTTTGTAAATACATACAGATAAAATATAGAAAACACCCAAACCAAGGCAGACATGTTCATGCACACAAATATTTGTCTTGTGTGGGAATCGAACCCACGACCTCGGAGTCAAGGTAGCCATTGCTAGCCATTCGACCACCGGGCTCGTCAACTTACATCAGACGACATAATACATTTTACATAGAAAACACCCAAACCAAGAAAAGCTTCGAAAACCAAGAAAAGTTCAAGCACAAAAATATTTGTATTGTGCGAGGATCGATCCCGTGGCTTCGGAATCAAAGTGACTATTGTTAGCCATTCGACCATCGAGCTGGTCAAGTCAACTTTAAAACTATCCCAACTCACTCTCGTCCATCCTCCCATATCTTCACACGCCAATCACCAGAGCATGATGCGTAGATGCTGTTGTTGTATAAATTGTAGTGAATCCTGTACACCGGCATGTGATGACCCTGGACCGATCTCACATAGTTCCTGTTATACTTCAGGGAACACGTGTGGATCATTCCATCTTCGGTGCCTACCATAAATATCTCTGGCTTTTCTGGGTGAAAGCATATGCAGCTACCGCAACCTAAAAGGATGAAACTAGTTTTTGTTTTTATATGAGAGGGGGGCAAACGAGCATGTGGGTCACCTGATGAAAAGCAATATCCACCGCCCATCAGCAACCCCAAGGGGTCGCCAATTCGTTGCCTAGCCTATACACTTTCCTTTCTTTTTTTCTGGGGATCATACTCACTAGCAATAACACAACAACCCGCTAGGGAATTATTATATGGCTGCGGTATTCTGTGAGGTGGAGGTACTTCCCCAGTCGAGCAGCTTAAAAAATACGCTATGCCCTATCTCTCTTTTCGCCAGACTCGTTTGTCAGTCAGCAGGTTGCACTACGTGCAGGTGAAGCTGGCTTTGGTTTAAGGATGCTGATGAGCTTTTATACCCCAAATTATTAATAAATTCTGCTGTTAAAAAAAAGGATCAATCGTATTCAGGGTTCCGTCGTCGCCGTCTACGAAAATGCTAGAGTTATGCGGGTGACAAGTGACAATGCTAATGTGATACTGAATTTTGCGTACTATATACATCATTATTGGACAGTAACAAAAAAAAGTTTTAGGTTTTTTAAAATATTGTTGTTTGTTTTAAGTAGCATATTTACAAATTTTATAGTTCCAAGTTGAAAGGGAACGTAAAAAAACTTTGTCACAAAAGTTTGTAAAAAGACATTTACTGCTTTTCGTGACTTTCTTTTCCATTGATTTGACAATATCAAATTAAATCGTAGATAATTATACCCTATATGCAGCGGTAGGAAGTCAGATTTACAATTCACCTGCACGTGGTGTACGCTGCCATTTCACTGATAAATTAGTATAATAATATCATTGCTTTTTAATGCTCCCCTCGAATTCATAGGATTTAATAGGTAAATAAAAATGTTTTTATTTATGTATTATTTGTAAGAATGCCGATATACAATTAATTTGTGTTATTGATCCTGTTAATAAAACGATATACAACTTCTTGCTGCCATAAGAAAATGTACTTAGGGTTGTCCAGAATTCTGGAGAACGCTACATTTTGTAATAGTGGTTGGTACCTATATACCACTTGAAGTTAATCTACACGCTACGGTAACCGCTTTACATCAGACTGACTATACGCTTGTTTGGCACCCGGCGTAGTATAAAAAAAAGTTTCTTGCTGCAGTTGGCTGTACATTCGACTTAAACTGATTTCGAAGTTTTAAATTGTCACTGAATTTGAGGTTTTAAATGCACATTATATGCCCAATAGAGCCGCTGCGTATATAGGCTTAAGGGTTTGTTTATTTGTAAGTTCTTTAATGTAATAACAATATGTGTATTACATATTGTTATTATATATATATAAATTCTTAAAAATATAGAGTAATACATAGACGGACTTATCCCTACTATAGATCTCAACCAGTCAATCTTACAGTCATTGAAAGGAGCTCAATCAAGGCGAGAAAGCACACGTAGGTACATTTTGCTATTAATAGACTAAAAGTTTAAAAGGAAACAATTTCTTACTGTTGACAGAGACCAATGTGCCGTCAGGGCCTGGTATAGGTGGTACATTGGACGTGAGCGTGATGATCGTGGTGGCCTGCAGTTCCCCAGGCATCACCGCCCACTGTACCACACGGCCGTCGCCAGATATCGAGAAGAAGGAAGCTTCTCCGTCGATCATACGGGCTCCCCAGCGAATCTGTCATTATAGGAAATCCTCATTGTTGAATCTTACAAGCCATCTTACCTATATAGATCGATACATCATAATAAAATTGCTACTAACCCGTACCACAGTATAAGTAATAGTATAGTGATTTTGCATTCCAAAATCAATTTAGTTATTAAAATGAATTTTACATATAGCATCGTCGAAGTAGTTTATTCGACATTTGTTTCGACTGTCCGACGTTTCTGGATTTTTTGTCAACCCTAGGGCATATACACACACATTTGCACGTATATACCTACACGTAGATCTGTTCTGTTTGTATTGACGTTTTTTGTATGGAGTGGGCATGGTGTGTTCGTACATTAGAAGATGTTTAAGGCACTTGTAATATCGTCTTCGAGAAAAATCGCTCAACTAATGTACAATAGATACAGATCGTGTGTAAATAAAAAAGATATTTAATATGACTAGCTCAACGATAGCGTCGAGACTTTTACATACTGATTTCATTATTCAGACACGTGCCTAAAAAAATGAGCGGTCTGTATAAGAGCGATAGAAGCTAGAACGATATTTTTTTGAATTTTTAGCAGATTACATAAGAACTGCTGCACGAAATTGGATGTGGTTTTCATTCAATCAATCATTTATTTGTCAATACAGTAGGTACATCGTGATACAGGTCTTATGTATATTACATTGTTGTTCCTTGTATTCAGCCTGCATACGCGTACAAATTTTCTACAATAATCTAGTACAGTTGATTATAATACAATTTAAGGATGTCACACACGGAAAATTCAATCACAATAAAACTATCAAATTTATAGAATATTTTATGCCAAGTAAGCATGCATATAAGAACTATTAGTCATTATTCTTAAATTCACAAAATTCTTTGACACTCTAGAAGCAATGGTTTAAAATCCAGGTTGTTAAGAGAGATTTAAAATAATTCCATTTAACAATTTTATGACATGATTGTTGTATTACTGGACGTTTTATTTTTAAATCTGGCATATGTTTAGTCTGGTATATGAACGAGTAAAAGAGATTATTAAAATCTCTAAATTTAAAGAAGTCTAAAATTAAGACGTGAGTGACCCGTTGAATTTATTTAATTAATTGAGTTATTAATAATGTTTATTTAATTTAAGAGAGTTATTAATAATGTTTATTTATTGTGTATAGTGTTATGAAATCCATTCAGATGAAGTAGCCAGCGGCGTTAGTTTAAAACTTCATGAAAAATTCTCGAGAATACTCTTTTGGGGAGAATACCTTTAACAACTTTAAGAATATTCTCGAGAAATCTTTTACATCACGTCACAATATCTTACCTCCCATACTATATTGCTGTGCTTGTCTCTCACCGAGTCTGATTTGTATTGGTACGACGATTCCAATGTTAATTGAGCGTTGTACACACAAACATTCCCATTATATAGACCTGTTTATAATACAATACATATTAATATCACGGTATATCTATTACTATATTCAATATAATATCTTATACAAGGGCTCTACCGCGTAAACTGAAGCCGATTCTCATTGGATTTTTTGAATGCAATTGGGGTGTAAGTGGTTTGTATCAACATCTTTGAATCAAAGCAAAGCTCACACATCGATTTTCAATCCCGTGACCCACATGCTCGTTTGCCCCCCACTCATATATAATAAAAAATGCAAAAATCAAACTTCGGTTTAGATTATTGATAATTTCTAATAAGTAATGATCGAAGGTATAAACCTTAGGATTGATGGTTGTGACAGTGTTACCATAGTATAAATAGAGAAGTAAGGTAACATCATACAAACGCACCGAGCGCGGTTTGTATGTGAGCGCGCCCGTACGTATGGCCGTCGCACGCACACACTGACAACATTTATAGGAGGTTATATGGAGCGCCAGTCGGGGTCGGAGCTGCGCCGTACGCAAAACCGCGCAAGATTCGCGCCTGCGCTGACGTTCGTTAATAATTTGAACATTTAGGTACCTACCTACGTCGTATATAACTACAAATTCGTTAAAGATGGCTACAAAGTCGACTAGCCATAAAAACATTGCAGTGTTCATGGATGTCTCAATAACAATTTGTCGGATACCCTAACCATTCGGCCACCGACACTCCTAATAATCACATGATAAGTGTGTAAATTAAAAAGTATTAAAAATAGTTTAGTGTAAAAAATAATATATAATAGGTACTTAATAAAAATATATTTTCATAATAATTTAGATTATTTGAATAAATATTATTATTCAGTAAAGCTACGTTTTAATTAATCCTATTCCTATTTAGACCGTAATTTTTCAAATCACTAAACAGATAACATGAAGTAGGTTTTATCAAATGGTAGGAGTCCGCCTGGGTGAGGACCACTGCCTTATCTATTTCTGCCGCCAAGCAACAATGCTTGCATTGTTATGTTTTGTGTTCCGGTTTGAAGGACAACGCACCTGCGATTCTGCATTTTTGTTGCCAACAGCTTGAATGCGTGAATCGTGGATGTTATGGGCGACAGTTACCGCTCACCATCAGGTGGGCTGTCTGCTCGTTTGTCACTGAGTAAGCATGCATTAAAATGTAGGTAATGAAAAAATTGCAGTCACTCCTGGTGTATGTACAAAAATAATTATTTTTATTCTTTTTAGATTTCCACACCCAAAGGGTAAAAACGGGACCCTATTACTAAGACTCCGGTGTCCGTCTGTCTGTCCGTCTGTCACCAAGGGCTGTAGGTATCTCATGAACCGTGTTAGCTAGACAGTTAAAATTTTCACAAATGATGTATTTCTGTTGGCGCTATAACAACAAATAATAAAAACAGAATAAAATAAATATTTAAGGGGGGCTCCCATACAACAAACGTGATTGTGTGTCGTTTTTGGTACGGAACCCTTCGTGACCGAGTCCCACTCGCACTTGGCCGGCTTTTTGTTACAGATCCCTAACACTTACCCTACTTAATTTTGTATTTTGTACCTTACTTAATTTTGTATAATAGACATTGACTAAGTATTTTTGACGGTTGAATAAACTATTAAGCGACAGCCCTACGTGTTTAGGCTATTATCTCCCGCTCGGGGCTTGAGTTCTCCTCCTTCTCTATTTGTACTATGGTGTTACCTTTTGTGGGAGAGGCAGAAAGACGAATATGTGTTGATGGTTGTGACAGTGTTGCTTCTTGCGGGGAGGTCGTGGGATGAATATGTGTTGATGGTTGTGACAGTGTTGCTTCTTGCGGGGAGGTCGTGGGACGAATATGTGTTGATGGTTGTGACAGTGTTGCTTCTTGCGGGGAGGTCGTGGGACGAATATGTGTTGATGGTTGTGACAGTGTTGCTTCTTGTTGGGAGGTAGTGGGACGAATATGTGTTGATGGACGAATATGTGAATATGTTTTGGGGGTTGATGCTACTCACGTCCGCAGGCTTTACCCTAGTTTCCCTGCACGTGACCCCTGGGTGGTGCTAATCGAGTAGCTTTTTTCCAAAGTGGTAGAGCTAAGCTGGAGTCATTCAGTATCCATGACATGGTCGCGGTCAAGTTATGGAGATTGAGTGACTGCAGCTCGTAATTGGGCCGGCTCGTCCGGGGCAGTACCACTCTCTCACAGAAAACCGGCGTGAAGTAGTAGCTTGCTATTGCGTTTCGTGCGGTGAGTGTTGAGACCCGGAGCCCAAACCAAAAACCTCGACTCTGGATATGGCAGTGGCATTAGGAAGAAGAATACCCCAGGAGGGTACCGTCACCGTTGGTGAAGGAGAATCCCTCCCTGAGTCCCACTCTCACTACTCAGGCCGCCCGACGTATTCTGGGGCGGGCACTATGCCGCTCTGTATCTCTGCCAGGAGCAAGTGTAAGAAGAGGACAGCATGTTCCCCTGAGCTCCATATCGAGCTGTGTAACATAAGGGGGCTTCACTCCAACCTGAATGCCGTCCACCAGCACCTTGAGACGGCTAAGCCAGCCTTGCTCTTTTTGACTGAGACACAGATATCCCCACCATCCGACATCTCGTATCTGCGCTACCCAGGGTACAAACTGGAACACAATTTTGTGCCACGAGCCGGTGTGTACGCGTACGTTAGGGAGGATATCTGTTGTCGACGTCTTGGCAGTCTTGAAGAGAGGGGCCTGTCAATTATGTGGCTGCGCGCAGATTTTGACGACCATATTCGTATCTACGCGTGCCTCTACAGGTCCCACAGCGGTAACGCCGAAATGGAGCGCCTTGTTGAGCACATCCAAACGACGACTGACAACCTACTCCAGCAAATGCCTTCTGCCGAGATTGTGGTTATGGGTGATTTCAATGCCCACCACGTCGAATGGCTTGGGTCACGCTCTACTGACCATGCTGGAAGATCTTTTCATGACTTTGCCTTGGCATATGGTCTAACGCAGCTGGTCTCTTCACCTACAAGGGTACCGGATGTAGAGAACCATGTGCCATCCCTTTTGGATCTTCTGCTGACCTCCCACCCGGATAACTATCGCGTGTCTGTTGGCGCCCCTCTTGGTTCCTCAGATCATTGCCTGATAGGATGTGTGGTGCCACTCATACACCAAAAGCGACCGCGTACAGCAGGTATCCGTCGTGTGTGGCATTTTAGGTCAGCAGATTGGGATGGGCTGCGTGACTTCCTAGCTTCCTATCCTTGGGGACCAGTTTGCTTCTCGCTGGATGATCCCAGTGTCTGTGCAAATGCTGTCGCTGATGTGGTTATGCAGGGTATGGAACTATTTATTCCCAATTCTGCGGTGCCCATTGGCGGCAAATCTCGACCATGGTTCGGTGGGTCTTGCAGAGCCGCGTCGCGTCAGAAGCAAGATTCCTACCGTGCCTGGTCCAATGCTCGGGCAACTGGAGATCCAAATACCGGCGTACTTAAAAAAAAATACAACTCTGATTCCAGATCGTTGAAGGGTTGTATCGCGAAGGCAAAGTCCAGATTTATTTGCGAAATTGGCGAGAGCCTAGTGCGTTTGCCCTCTGGGTCTCGTGCGTTCTGGTCGCTCGCCAAAGCCGTTCAAGGTAACTTTTGTCAGTCGTCGTTTCCACCATTGCAGCGGATGGATGACTCTCTGGCCCATACTGCAAAGGAGAAAGCCGATCTTCTAGGGTTTCTTTTTGCATCTAACTCGACTCTGGATGATCGGGGAGCCACACCACCTACCATCCCTCGGTGTGAGAGCTCTATGCCAGAAGTTAAGTTCAGGCAAAGAGCCGTGCGTAGAGCGCTTTTCTCCCTGGACATCCATAAGTCGAGTGGGCCGGATGGCATTCCATCCGTTGTTTTGAAAATGTGTGCCGCGGAGTTAGCCCCAATTCTAACCCGCCTATTTCGGTACTCGTACTCGCTTGGCGTGGTCCCCAGCTCGTGGAAGGAGGCTTTGGTTCACCCGATCCCTAAAAAAGGTGTTTGCTCAGATCCGTCCAACTACAGGCCCATTGCTATAACATCCTTGTTTTCCAAAATAATGGAAAATATCATCAACCAACAGTTGATGGCATACTTAGAGGATCACTAGCTGATTAATGATCGCCAATATGGCTTTCGTCAAGGTCGTTCGGCTGGTGATCTTCTGGTATATTTGACTCACCGTTGGGCGGAGACAGTGGAAAGCAAGGGCGAGGCTTTGGCTGCTAGTCTGGATATCGCAAAAGCCTTTGATCGCATAAGGCACTACTATCCAAGCTTCCTTCTTTTGGGTTACCTGAGAGACTCTGCACATGGATTGCCAGCTTTCTCACTGGGCGGATCATTAAAGTTGTGATTGACGGTGCACGTTCCGATCCATTACCCCTGAACGCTGGTGTGCCACAAGGCTGCGTATTGTCCCCCACATTGTTTCTTCTGTATATCAATGACTTGCTGCATGTATGCAGCATCCATTGCTATGCAGATGACAGTACCTTGGACGCAAGATACAGTGGTCTATGCAATGTTTCTCGGGATAGCGTCGATGAGTACCGAACAAAACTTGTGTCTGAGATGGAGACGTCTCTTGGACACGTCTCTGATTGGTGTAGACTGAACTTAGTCCAACTGAATCCCTCAAAGACACAAGTTTGTGCGTTTACCGCAAAAAAGTCCCCTTTTGTTGTATCTCCCAGATTGGAAGGTACTCCCCTTACTATTAGCTCCAGCATTGGTATCTTGGGTGTTGACATATAGAGCGATGTTCAGTTCCGTGGTCACTTGGAGTGCAAGGCCAAATTGGCCTCTAGGAAAATTGGCATCATCTGTAAAGCCAGACGGTATTTTACACCACAGCATCGCTTTCAACTGTATAAAGCCCAAGTTAGGCCTCATATGGAATACTGTTCACATCTCTGGGCCGCCAGTACTTACTTGCTCCATTTGACCGCATACAACGAAGAGCTGTTCGAATCGTCGGTGACCCAATGATTTCTGATCGGCTGGAGTCTCTCTCTACACGCAGAGATGTTGCATCTCTTTGCGTTCTATATAAATTATATAACGGGGAGTGCTCGGATGAGCTATTTGATTTGATACCTGCCGCTGAGTTCCACTATCGTACAACTCGCCATAAATTAAAATTCCATCCTCATCATCTCGATATTTGGCGATCTACTACAGTACGCTTTTTGAGACATTTTCTACCACGAACTGTGAAATTGTGGAATCAACTTCCTCCAGCGGTATTCCCAAATAAATACGACATGGGGGCCTTCAAGAACAGAGTCAATATTTCCCTTAAAAGGCTGGCAACGGATCGGTGACCCTTTGGTGTTGCTGATTTCTATGGGCGGTGGTGATTGCTTTCCATCAGGTGACCCACATGCTCGCTTGCCCCCCTCTCATATAAAAAAAAAAATATGCTTGTGACAGTGTTGCTTCTTGCGGGGAGGTAGTGGGACGAATATGTGTTGATGGTTGTGACGGTGTTGCTTCTTGCGGGGAGGTAGTGGGACGAATATGTGTTGATGGTTGTGACAGTGTTGCTTCTTGCGGGGAGGTAGTGAGACGAATATGTGTTGATGGTTGTGACAGTGTTGCTTCTTGCGGGGAGGTAGTGGGACGAATATGTGTTGATGGTTGTGACAGCGTTGCTTCTTGCGGGGAGGTAGTGGGACGAATATGTGTTGATGGTTATGACAGTGTTCCTTCTTGCGGGGAGGTAGTGGGACGAATATGTGTTGATGGTTGTGACAGTGTTACTTCTTGCCGGGAGGTAGTGGAACGAATATGTGTTGATGGTTGTGACAGTAGTGTTGCTTCTTGCGGGGAGGTCGTGGGATGAATATGTGTTGATGGTTGTGACAGTGTTGCTTCTTGCGGGGAGGTAGTGGGACGAATATGTGTTGATGGTTGTGACAGTGTTGCTTCTTGTGGGTTGCAATTTCCTTTATACGCTCAGTTACAGCATGCAATCGCTAATTATTATGGCATACTTACCAACACAAACAAGGTAGGGAATTTCCTTGTAGACATCTAAACAAATGATTGGAGATTCAGTGATCACCGAGTATTCGGGATAAGCTGGATTCTTGATGCTATACATGCATAGGCAGCCTTCTTTTTGTTGATTCGTAAAGTCCACTGATAAAAAGTAATAATTGAATTACAACAATGAAAAAAAATAACCCGCGGTTTAAAAAGGATATGGTATGTATGATTCATCTTTTATTGTAATAATCTTTACATAATCTAATATATAAAATTTCGCGCTTGTCGCGGTGTTTGTTACTAAACTCCTCCGAAATGGCGGGACCGATTTTTATTAAATTTTGTGTGCATATCGGGTAGGTCTGAGAATCGGCCAACATCTATTTTTCATACCCCTAAATGATTAATGTACCTATATGGCAAAACAATGTTTGCCGGGTCACCTAGTATTATAATAAAATTCTAACTGTCCGATGTCTACAAGTACATCATAATCATCATCATAATCAGGTCATTTTAGTCTCCACTACAGGAGCACGACCTTCTCTCGTCCGTCCTAGACGGAAGGAGGATTTGGCCTACACTCCCCACGCTGGCCAGACGGGTTGGGGAGGCCTGAACGATGTTCTATATACAAGTACATACATAGGAGTTATTTAAGAAAACAATAATATGAGGGGTCTTTATGAAAGTAATAGTAGACAAAATATGTAATTGTTTTAAAATTTTTGTCTGTCTGTATGTTTGTACGAAGAAGTGGATGCGGATTTCATGGCAATACTGGCGGTCTAACTTGATACGTCGAATAGAAGAGGAGTTATTAATAATAATTGTTTATTTTGTAAAGTGTGCAATTTTATGTATATGTACTAACAAGAGCCGTATGCCACAGCAAATAAATCCTGGTAATGAGGGTTCCACTGCACGTCACATACTGAATGCTTGTTCATTGGCTCGAACTGGAATTTCCACAGAGGCAGCAGGGAGCCCATACCTTCGCGGAACTCGTCCGATGGGTCGTCCCAGTAACGATAATCTTGAGCTGTGTTGAGAGAAATCACTATAAATCTGCTCGATACACGCAGGCTATTTGTGTTTCAGCTGTCAAGAACGCTGTATATGACTTAGTAGTTAAATAACGTAGGCGATAAAAGAAGAGATGGAAAAAACAGACACAGTGACTGATTTGTGCATGTTCCAAGTATATTTAAGCCGATAATATCTGCTGCCTTTATCTTTATAATTTTTAGTTACTTAACTAGATTATTTTTACAAACCTTGATGGACGGTAATACTAATATTTGGCTGACATTGTACATAAATGCATTTTTTTTGAAAAATTACACACGGCTATCTCAAACTAAGCAAAGCTTATACTATGGATACTAGGTAACTAATATAATACTTAAATACATTTTTTTTGTAAATATATACATATGAAATACCCAGACTAAGACAGACTTGTTCATGCATACAAATATTTGTCTTGTGCGGGGATTGAACCCGCGACCTCGGAATCAAAGTGGCCATTGCTAAACATTCGACCACCGAGCTCGTTAATATTTTTCAATATACTTCTGAGCTGATCAAAGTTACATATATATATATATAAATAGGCACAGGAGTGTATTATAGGTACAGTACAGTAGTTATATTATAGGTATAGGCACGATCGGCCTAACCGTGTGGCTTGTGACGCATCTATCTCTCTTCCGCCATCTCTATAGCCCGATGTTTTCTTATGACGTTATCACGTAAAATTATCTTCTGTAAACCGACTTTACAGACAACCAACTTTTTTTTTACAGCGTTTGTTTGCTAAGGATTGTCTGGAACTTACCAATGTCGTCGTATATATTTTGATTTACCAGCCTCTCCAGTATAGCCCATGCCTCACGAATTCTTTGAGCCAGCTGCTCGTCGTGAATCTGCTGAGCTGATTTCACGTGCTTTGCTGCTTTCTTGCGCAACTGTTTTAAAAATTTTGCTGCGTTAGCATCAGGGGTGGCAAATAGATGAAGGGTTAAGTGTTATTTATTTTTAATCAGTTAAAAGTCAATGCTAAAAAAATAACATGTTAAGGAAACATGTCCTACTCGTTATAAAACGAGAACATTAAAATCCTACATAAATTATTTCCGTTGCATTTTCGTGTGATTTAAACATGGTATAATTGAGAGAACTCTATGAAATTCCAAGTCTGATGTTGGAAAAGACTTTGACCACTTATAAGTATCCTTGATCATTGTTTCCCATATCCGTATTTCGTATCATGTCTTATGGTATCCGTCAGAATGGCGGACGTATGACTTCTAAATAAATCATAAATAATCTGTATTAATGTACGAATAATGTACGTTTTTGTACTATAATATCTAAAAATGTACTTGTCTCTACATGTAGCAATCATCATTTTACAGTGAGGCGTCCTACTGACGTCAGGTTGGCGGTTGAATTATAATCGAATTAACTTATTGCAAATCTGACATTAGGAATGAAATGTACCTACGTAAATTGTTCATATACGAACACTATTTTAAAACTTCTTGAATGATATACAAGTTTTGATATCGTAATACGCAAGTGAGCTGCCAACCTGACGTCATAATGGCGGGTTATTTCTAACGTGTGAACTAAGTATAAAATACAATGACATAGACATTAGGATAATAAATCAAATATAAATTCTTAAAGAACGCACAAATATTTTTGGGTCAGATTAAAGTGCCCGTTATTCTACAACATTTTCAGTGTATGAGCTGTCGTCTCGCTAGTGTTAGTGAGGTGTAATCGAGACGACGTCATGATAGACTGCCTTAAAACGTAAAAATGTAATAGGCCCTTATAGTTTACTGCAACTATGTGACTTATTATATTACCCTTTTAGGTTTTTCATCTTCCTTTTCTTTCATTTTCTTAGCGTAATCCTCTTGGTAGTAATCAAATATGATGCTCTGGAGAGCAGTAGACCCGTAGTTGGCTCGAGGTGGTGGAACTGTTTGGGTTTCCACAGACTATAACCAAAGGAACGAACATGTTCTTCAAGGTACAATAAATGATGTTCAGTCAGAGTTCAGGCCGCACAAAAGGCAACTATTTTGAAAATAGAAATCCTTTTGGTGATTTAAGGGAACAAATTAACATATCTATTTTAATCTATTAGGTTGGGGAAAAAGTCTTTTCGTATTTTATATGAAAATTCAAAACATTTTTTAATAAAGTTTATTTACATTTAACTAAAGTATGTAGGTGCCATTTTGTTCGATAACTTTTGGCCATCTTGTAGGTAGAGACATGATCCCATTACTATAGAAATTTTGGGACTTCTGTTCAAAAAACCACGACAAGTGGTTTTGGCAGTCTTCTCGTGATGGTAACCTGACATTGCCTAAAGAATTCTGAAGAGACCGAAACAGGTGGAAATCAGAAGGTGCAAGGTCAGGACTATACGGCGGATGCATTAACACCTCCCAGTCAAACTCTCTTAATTTTTGCTGAGTGGCTAAAGATGTGTGAGGTCTAGCGTTATCATGATGAAAAATCACACCCCTTCTGTTAATTAATTCCGGCCGCTTTCTCTCAACTTTTTGCTTTAATCTCATCGGTTGTTCACAGTAGAGTTCAGAATCGATAGTCCTGCCTGGCGGTAACAGCTCATAATGAATAATACCCTTCCAATCCCACCATATACACAGCATCACCTTGTTGCGGGTTAACCCGGGTTTTGCCAGAGTCTGTGAAGCCTGACCGGCCTTTGACCACGACCTTTTTCGCACGTTCTTGTCGTACGTGATCCACTTTTCATCACCAGTTATAAGCTTCTTCAAAAACTGTTCGCTTTCATTACGTCGTAGTAAAGAATCGCAAATGAGTACACGGTTCATTAGGTTTCTTTCAGTGAGATCGTGAGGCACCCAAATATCGAGCTTTTTAGTGTACCCAGCTTTTTTCAATTGCGCCAAAACTGTTTTGTGGTCAATTCCTAATTCTTCAGCTACGTCGTAACTACTGATATGCCGATCTTGCTCCACTTTTTCAGAAATGGCATCCATTTTATCCGTAACAGGGCGACCAGAGCGACGTGCATCTTTGACATCAAAATTTCAGGATTGAAAACGCTTAAACCAAATTTGTGCTACTCTCACAGACACTGCACTAGGTCCATAAACGTCACAAATTTTTTTCGCAGCTTGCGTTGAATTTTTACCTTTTTTGTAGTAAAATTTTAAAATGTATCGAATTTCTTCATTAGATTCACTCATCTTGACAGTAAAAAAAACAAATGAAAATCACACATTTACCTAATTTGAATTTGGAATTATCTTTTTTAAAATTTAAACTTTTTAAAGATATCAAAACCTGCTAGATACAAATGGAACCAAAGAAATTTTATTACAAGTTCATACATACTATAATGCGAAAAGACTTTTTCCCCTACCTATTATAACTAGCTTTTCGTTCGCAGGTTTGCTTACGTCCACTTTATGTTTACTTGGTAATGTAAATTGTAAATTCTAATGGCGAATGATCTATGAAAATTAGTTCAGTAGTTTCAGACTTTACCGATTACGAACAAATCAATCTTTCTTCTTTATATTACCCGTACTATTTCTTTATATAATCTCTATATCTATACTCGTAATATTAGTAAAGTCGTCGTCGTCGTCAACCCTTGTTCATCCCATTGTTAGGATATTCCCCTCAATTGAAGGGGTTTGGAGTGTACTCCACCACGCAGTTCAATTGCGGGTTGATGGAGGCCAGTGTTTTCAAGCCGCCTAAAGTCCTCTGAGCTTAGCCTCTTGGTTTAACGACTGTCATCTACGTATAATGACAGCAGCCGGGACCGATGTCTTATCGTGCCCTCCAGAGCATGATTAGTATAGTAGTAGTTACGTAATGTAAAACTCTTACTCGTCTTGGAAAATTATAGGTTAGCGCTGCCCGTTCGCAGAAGTTGAATTGATTGGCAAGTTTCTTAACGCGAGGTTTAATTTCCAGAATCTCTTCATCCTCTCCTGTTGCAGCACCCCCCTCTGTGAATACAAAAAGGCAAGAAAAATGCTGCACAATTTTTTTTCTTTTATACCACATCGAGTGTGAAACAAGCATACGGCCATGAGTATAAACTTTCAATTTAAAGAGGAACGATCTCCCCATATCTGGTGGATTCATTCATTTGTGGAAGGAGTACAGGCAAATAACAATACTCTTATTTGGTAGCTCTTTTATGAAGTGGAGACCGATTGTACTACACGAGCCCGACTGGGTAAATCTCTAGTCGTATGCCCTTACTAATCTCTGTTTCACCGGTAGCGTGCACCCCATGCAGGTAATGTTGGCTTTGGCCACACGCCGGGCACTACAAATCCATAAAAATCCTTACAAATGTCGCGTCGTGAACTACTATAACAATGCCGTCGGTGCAGGGCGTGAGTGAGCGTGTGTGCGTGCGGTGCCATACAAACTGTTCCCGGTTTGTATCAGAGGGGAGGTAAGGTCAATTTGAGAGAGCGGCAGGGAATGGCCATAATGTAAGTAGTACCTACTGTTAGTTATAATGTGGTTTAGCTGGCTTAAGATGATGGAGAGTCACATTAGTTTTTTTGACTGAGGTCAGCAGCAGTATGTAGAGAGATAGAGGAAATCTCCCTATTGTTTGTTGTTCTACTATGTACTTATACATATTGCCAATGAGACGAAATTTACTAACGTTCTTCAGGTTCGGCTTCTTCGGCACCCTCGGCAGCAGCAGTTTCTTCACCCTCAGCGCCTGGTTCTGTAGCATCTGCAGCATCTGTTGGTGCTGAAGGATGCTCTTCCTCTTGAACTGCGTCCTCTGTCAGCAAATTATTTGAACTCATCGTCAAAGTTTAACAACGATACTAATCCCACTTTATTTCATAGAAATTCATGCACGATAGAGTAACAAACATACATATATACACACTAATCGTTTTCTTATATAATATGTATTAGTAGGATAATAGGAATCCGTTACTTTATACATATTATAATATCATTACAGCGGATATACTATTTAATAGAATACCTAATTGGCATGAACGTACAAATTAATTCAAATCAGCTTTATTTTGCATGAAAGTAGTACAATAGGATGGTACATGACTACGTATATCACTCACATTTCATCAGTAGTTACTGGCATGCAAAATTTAAAAATAGAAAATAGCATTACCTATTTATGTTACAATAAAATGGTTGTCAAATTAATATCCAATTAAAAATGTCAACGATAGTATAAAAATAAAAAATAACATGAAAGTCATTAATATTTGAGTCACAATTAGAGATGTGCCGACTATGACTTTGGCCGACTAGCCGATTAGACGGTTGCAAAGAGACTAGTCGGCCGTCTGATCGGCCAAGCCGATCACGGTTTCGGGGGTATTTGACAATTTCCGTGACGCTTCTTTCCGTGACGATTCGCTTCACCTTACACTTCTAAGGTCTCACCTTCAGCTTTAGCTTCGTCTGCTGCTGGTTCTGGCTCTGCTTCTGGTTCCTCTTCCTCTTCTAGCGCAGCCGAGTCCTTCTTTGCCTTTACACGTTTCGGACCCGCCTCGTCAAAGCCAACACTACCTAAAGAAAAAAAAGCTTATTCTAATTTAAGCGCTGCATAAACATTGACACTTTTTTGTAAGTAATACGGGGCAACATAACAGGCAACTTTTATTTCAGTGGCAACCAGACCTAGTCACTGGTAGCTAATTGTGAACACTGGTAACAGTGTTTGACGCTGCACACAGTTCCTGTTTCCCGTCTGCTTTTCGTCCATTTTCGTTATGTTCGTACCTTGTACAGTTTCACCATAGTTGGCGATGTAAAAGCAATCATTTGTATACTGTGTATTATTGGTTAGTACCAATAATACATGATAAGCGGGTAAAACAATAAACGAATATAAAGATTAAGATATTTGTATATATATTTTATATATACTCTAAATCTGTTGATTTAGAGAGAGAGCAAAGGAGCTACTTTTATGACATGCGTATATTAAAAAAAATATTTCGCCAAATCATGAGTATAAATAAGGATATGAATAGGTCCCAAGATGGAACCCTGGGGAACTTCTCTTTTTACAACTCGTATTTGACTACATTTTCATTGTTATTGCCAATATTCATTGGTATGAATAAGCAATCTATTCAGTTTTTTTTTTTTTTTTTTTTTATACTACGTCGGGTGGCAGGCAAGCATACGGCCCGCCTGATGTGAAGCGGTTGCCGTAGCCATATTAAGGCTCGCAACATAAAATATCGCTCGCGCGCCGCCACCCCTGCTGCCAACGCAGCATCTCCTTCCTTTCTGGTGACCTCACTCACTCGCAGGAACACAACAACCCTCAAGGGAATTGTTATTTGGCTGCGGTATTCTGTAAGGTGGAGGTACATTCCCCAGTCGGGTAGCTTACAATTACGCTACCTACCTCTCTTTTCGCCAGAGCTTCGTTTGTCAGTCAGCAGGGTGCACCGCGTGCAGGTGAAGTTGGCTTTGGTTCAAAGGTGTTGATGAACCACTTACACCCCAAATTATTTAAAATTAAAAGTTATTGAATCGCAATAAGAGATGGTGGTAAGGGGGCAGATCTACAGACTGTTTCCTATTTTCCAAGTAAGAGTTAGAATAAAAAAATATGTTGCCAGGTATTCCATAGTGTTCCAGTTTTTTGGTAGGATATCATGGCCAATTAAATCAAAGACAGAAGTCAGATAAAGAAAACAACGAGCAACGTTTTTCTTTTCATATACCTATCTTACTAATATCTTTATCCGTAAGTGCATCTATGTTATCTACTGATCCGATGTTTTTAAGGTAGATTTTCAATTCCAAACCCTTTTTTTTTCAGATAGTTACTACTTAACTACTTAAGAGCCATATTACATATCGACTGTGATTTTTGCGTAAAATGGCCAATTTTGGCGTTCTTGATCTCGGAAACAAAAATACATTAACAATGTTGACATATTGAATAGTACAGAATAGCTATTGGCTTAGTACATAGCGGCCTCGCTTTTTGTAAATTTTGCTTAACTTTTTAAATAAACCCAAAATTGCAGAGAAAGATTTTCATAAAATGCACATAATCACTTTTTTGAGCTCCTGGATTGTACTACTGTTCCAAACAAATTAAATAAAAAAAATAGAATGTTATTTCTTATATAGTCGTATAGTACATAGCGGCCTCAGAATTTTGAAATATCATTGATTTTATATAGAAAAAAAACATTCTTTTAACCAAAAAAACTTCGAAAATCGCTTTAAGTAAACTGTTAATTTCTCGAATAAACGATAATATTATTGAACAAATTTACACGAGAATAATTGTTACTTCATGATGAATAAACTTTGTAGCATGAATTTATTATCTTATTTCAATAAAAACGATAAATATAACTTCAAAATTACTACAAAAAACGATGCGCCGGCGGCCTTCGCGGGTTTAGTACTGCGCGAGAGCTCGTCAGCGTGCAAATGTAATAGGGCTCTTAAATATATATTTGAAATTTAAATCTCACGCAAAATAACTGTCTAATTTTACCGTATCCAGCTGCTATCTGAGCCTTCGCTTCCTCAGAATCCTTACGAATTGCTGTACCCTGGAAGATGTAGAGTGGATATGCCTTTCCGAAAGTCGGTTTTGGTTTGGCAACAAACCGTGCTTGTCCATAGTGATAGGCAACCTCATCAGCTACCCAATTTGGGTTGATTGTCGATAACACACGTCCGACATCTTCGTCTAGATCCTAAAAGTAATTATAGATGCTAACAATATATTTGATTTTAGAATATTATTCTCGATGTACTGCACTAACTGAAAGATTTCCTACCAGACATAATTGAGTAATGTAATGTTATTGTTACACGGGTCTGATTTATTGGGAGAACTATTAATGTCACCGATGTTTGCTTTTATAGTAAGTTTACAAAGTTAAAATGCATTTTTAGATCCATTTTTCACCTTATAGTTTAAGGTACAGTGATTTAAAATAGTACATTATCACGTCATTACTACATAATGAGTAAGTAAAATGTCACTTTAAATTGATTGTTCGGTTTTAGCTCTACTAACAAATATTAGAATATGTCTAAAGAAATAAGTGTAATTTTCTATCTACATAACATAATGTATATGCATACACCAAACCTTTTTAATTACTCCTGTGTGGGTTTAGTTAGTGACATCGTAGCAGAGAGTCACTTATGTCATACTCCGATGCATAGTTTTCTATTGTGTGTATTATTCATAAAACATTTAAAAATAAATTGAAAGGTTTCAATACTCACAGCTTCTGGAACGTCTTCTTGATCGTCAGGCTTTAATAATGCCCGAGGTTTCAACCAGTCCATCCCCTCATCTTCAGCTAGATTAGCTCGAGACTTGTTCACTTCTTTTTGCTACATATAATCAATAACATGTTAAATATTATTAATTTTAATATATAATGCGGATGTAATTGCGGTGTTCAACATATATATGACACTAATGTGTTTGTGAACTCGTAAATGCACACCATGGTTTCGCAAAACAATATGTGAAGAGGGCAGTAATATTTAATATTTACATCGGTTGCCATTTGTGACGTGACGGCTGATCGCTCATACATTACATCAGGGTCATCACATAATCGAATAATAAGTATTTTTTTGAATATTTTTTATAACAAATCATGCAAAATTATGATTGCTTCAATCATTGTTACACTTAGTTACTTAGTTTAATGTGAGATTATAGATGAATTCTTTATATAACAATTCTTTAATTATTTTTGTCTAAACAAATAGCCATAGAAGAAAATATGTTTGAATAAGTTTTCCTCGACAAATTACACAGCAGCACCATCTAAACTTGGCAATTCTTGTACTATGGGCACTAGATAATTGATAAACACACTTAAATACTTTTTAAAAATTAAAAAAAAGTCTTATAATACAAAGAAAACACTTAGGCGAAAACAGACATGTTCATGAACACAAGTGTTCATCTTGTGCGGGGATCAAACGCCCGGCACGCAACAAAGTTGTCGCATATGAACAAATGCCTCCACATTAGTAATTTACCATAATCTGAAAACAAATTGACTTATAAATAAAATATATAAATGAGTATAAATGAATTACGAAAACGATAATATTAGGTTGCAAAACATGCGGCCAAGACATGGTTTTCGTGCTTAAAAATACATAATTGTGATAAAATATTTACCTATAAATATTATAATACAAGTACCTAAAAGAATTTACAAACATTAATATAATATTAATAAAAACGTTACCTATATTAGGTGATTTACAATCCATTATAATAAAGTAAACTGCAATCTGATCTACGTACACAGATAAATAATAAAATTTGTTACTTAAAGCTGTCATCGACAAATTTATAAAGAAAATAGATTATACATGTCTTTCAAAAACGACTAGCAAGTAAATTATCATTTATTAAATCCGCATAGTTTCATTATAGATTCATTAATTAAATAGAATAATGCAACACTTTTGAACTAGAAACATAAAAAAGGAAAGTAAAAGACCTAAACCTGCTAGAATCATGCTGCACAATGCGGGCATCGAATGCATATCTTCACAAAAGATGCAAAGAAGTCAAAGCATACGAATCCAGTACCTATTCGCTTTATCACAAAAGTTGTCAAAAATCCTATGGTATAGAATTTGTGGACTTACAGAGGTTCAATTCAGACTGCATAACAAGTGGGTACAACAAAGATACGTAATACTTTTTTTCTTTTATTTTTATTTTGATACCCAACAGCATATCTTACAACTAGAGATTTACGGCTAAATATAAACAAAACCATTATTATTATGCAATCAGAAACATTTGAGTCTGTTGCACTTCTGTTGAATTTATATCATAATTAGCAAAATCGCACACTTCAATCTAGTAGACGGATCGGGCTGAAACTTGGCATACAGAAGCTTACGTTGTAAGATATTTTTGAAAGAAATCTGCTTTTTGAGGTTTCATCTGGGCGTATCCCAGTACGTGAAATCGCGAGTATGTTATCTATTTGAAATGAAAAGTTTAAAACTTATCTCTGAAAAGATCTTGCACGGAGACAGGCTAAATTTGTAGAAGAAAAGGGTCGTCATCGCGAATACCTGACATAATTCAACAATTAAACAAACAGAGTCATGTGTATTGTTGATTTTTCCAAGGCGTTTGACTCGATGAAATAGCCGAATAATGGAATATGCTACTAGGGAACTCTGAAATATCGTTGCATTATCTGAGACATCTGTATAATATGCAGTTTCATTATGCAGATGTGCGCATGTCAAGCTAGTTACTAAGATATTTGTATCGTTCTTAAGCAGTATGCATTAAGAGCTAAAATTGAACTGCAGTTTCACGCGTGATGTGCTTTTTGCTACGCTAAGGCTGAGCCCAACAAGTATTTCTTGCACATTTGCCTACGCAACGATAATCTAATACGTACATCAAATCGTAGCAAGGTTTTAGTCAGAAGCACTGTTTCCTCATCAGTGTGCATTGCACGTTTTATAAGAGCCTTCAACATTTTGAACGTTCACAAAACTGACTGAGAATACACTAGCACGCAAGCTTTAGTCGGCGGCAAATGAAGAACTGGCTGCCTCAAACGGATTCTGAACTAAGGATTGATTTATGAGTATTCCCAAAAATTTGCATACTGTTACGTCTTTATTGGGTACGATCATGTAATGGCAATGTAAATAATTTGTTAGCGCTTTTTAAATAGGCAAAAGCAAGCATAAACGGACAGATTGGGAACGTCGCGTGTTCCGAGCAAGCATTTAAATTTACTTTTTTAATTTCTTGTTTGTGCGTTTTGTTCACGCAATAACGATTATTATACTCACGTCATCGTCAAAATCGGGTGAGCAGCTTATTTCAAAATTACTATCCGTCTCTATTGAAGTCATTTTATTTTGTCACAGAGACGATTTTTACGTATGTCAATTGTAGCCTTTATGACTTCGGCAACAGTACTAGTTGCCCGTCTAGCTGGTTTGATACTGATTATTTGAATCATACTGTACATAGTGTAAACTGCATTGTATAGTTTAATGTACAATGGTAGCGACTACTAAAAAAGTATTAGTAGTTTTCAACTTTTTGCTTGTAAATAAGTTTTTACTATCAAACTAAAGATGTTGGTCGAAATGCCTTTTAAACACGATATTTTAAAGCAAAAGTTATTTACGGAGTTGAAAAATTTTATTTTATTCATAAAAAAAATAATATAATATTTTGTTCCAGATTTTTAATATTCGTAAATAATAAATATTTCTGGACTAATTACACACTGCCATCTAGTCCCAAACTAAACAAAGCTTGTACTATGGGTTAGATAGGTAACTGATATTAAACTTATTTTTTTTTTGCAAATATATAATACATAGAAAACACCATGAAGAAGATTTACAAGTATTAGTATATTTAATGTTTCATATTAAGTACAGCTCAGGGCATATTAGATTTAACAGTTAGATTTTGGCTTCTTTCTATGCGGCATAAGAACTAAGTACCTCTATAATAGATATTGTCAAAATAGGAAGCTGGTCGCACACACATTTGTGACAAGCATGTGACAGGTGTACATTTTTATCATACTACTTATTATATGCGAAGTAAACTTTGTAACAGTAGTGCAAACTATTCAAGATGTCACCTTGAGTATTAATATTTGCTAATATGAATACAATCAACAGCTCCTAAAAGTTGTTATGAACAGACTAATAACATGGATGTTACAAGGTAAAATGGTTGATAGGTGTTGCTAATAGAACCTTACTTCTAAGTATATCCATTGTTTTCAAAGTCGCGTTATGTTGATATACCCATCTATATTTAATGGGTTAAGTAACTTAGGTAATCACTCACAATTTGAGGTTCCCAATAGTGATATTTAAAATTTGACAAGCCATCTTCATAGAAGCTTCCTGCTCGTAATGAATGTGAATTCCAAGGCAGCCGAAAGTTTTGCTCTTGGGTTTATAGTTCTTTGCCTCTTTGGTGATCGCCGCTGTCAATCCATCGGCCTACCGCCTAAGCAGAAGCCGATTCCCATCAGATGTTTCGAACGCGAATATCAAAATTCAGCTTGGTAGGAACCCTGGAGCTCTAATGACTATGATGTAGATTTTGTCAAGAATTTAAACCTAAGACCTATTTTTGAGATCAAAATGTTCGGTCTAAACTGACTTCAGCTTAGGCGGCAGGAAGGCACAGTGGTGATTAAGAGTATGGGCTCATACTCCGATTGTCCCGATTACCACCCATAATATATTTTTTTGTAACTTTGTATTTTTGGATCATCATCATCATCATCATCAGCCTGTATCTACCCACTGCTGGATATAAGCCTTCCCTAATGCCTTCCACCAGATACGATCCTCCGCCTTCCGCATCCAGCCGCTCCCAGCCGCTTTCTTAAAGTCGTCGGACCATCTAGAAGGAGGGCGCCCAACACTTCGTCGTCCTATGCGCGGCCTCCACTCTAATACCTTCCTCCCCCATCTGCCATCACTTACTCGGCAGATGTGACCGGCCCATTGCCACTTCAGCTTACAAACTCTGAAGGCTATGTCGACAACTTTGGTTCTCCGTCGAATTTCTTCGTTCCGGATTCGATCCCGCAGAGAAACCCCGAGCATAGCCCTCTCCATCGCTCGCTGCGCGACCTTTAGCCTGTGGACCAGTCCGATGGTCAGTGTCCAAGTCTCTGCACCATATGTCATTGCAGGGAGGACGCACTGGTTGAAGACTTTTGTCTTCAAGCACTGGGGTATCTGCGCGGCGAAGATGTGACGAAGCTTTCCAAAAGCTGCCCAGCCCAGTCGAATGCGTCTATCGATCTCTTTGTTGAAATTACCCCGGCCAAGCTGTATAGAATGACCGAGGTAGACATAGTCATTAACCACTTCAATAGCTGCATTCTCTACGATAACCGGGCTAGGGATGACAAAATCGTTGTGCATGACTTTCGTCTTGTCGAAATTCATCCCCAGCCCCACACGTCGAGATGCAGCATTGAGATCGACCAACATACGACCGAGATCCTCCAGCGATTCAGCCATTATGACCACGTCGTCGGCGAACCGAAGGTGTGAGATGTACTCGCCATTCACATTGACGCCCCGTTTTTTCCAGTCCAGCGTCTTAAATACGTCTTCCAGAGCAGCGGTGAATAGTTTTGGGGAAATGACATCTCCTTGACGTACTCCCCGCTGCAGCTGGATAGGCTTAGACTGCTGGTCCTGGACGCGGACAGTCATTGTCGCAGAGCTATATAGCCATCTCAGCACCTCGATATAGCGGTGGTCGACTTGGCATCGCTGTAAGGATTCCAGAACAGACCAAGTTTCGATGGAGTCGAAGGCTTTCTCGTAGTCCACAAAAGCTACACAGAACGGCAAATTGTACTCTGTGGTTTTCTGCACAATCTGCCGCAATGTATATATGTGGTCCACGGTACTGTAGCCTTTACGAAACCCAGCCTGTTCCGGTGGCTGGTAGTCATCAGGCCTTCGAGCGAGACGATTCGTGATAACCCTTGAAAACAGCTTATACACGTGGGTCAGGATTGAGATCGGTCTATAATTCTTCAATAAGGTTTTGTCACCTTTCTTGAAGAATAAGACGACCAAACTCCTGGTCCACGCGACTGGTGCGGTCCCTTTGTGAATGACGGAATCAAACAGACGTTGTAGTTCCTTTAGAACCGGAATTCCTCCAGCTTTCAACAGTTCTGCTGTGATTCCGTACTCACCGGGAGCCTTACCATTTTTCAGCTGTTCAAGGGCTATCCTAATCTCACCCATGCTGATGTCTGGAATGTCTTCGGTTTCGTGTCGGGTTAGCGGGGCTCGGCGATCACTTACACGAGCAGCTGATGTAGGGACAGGTGCATGTGCAGCATAGAGTTTGCCATAGAATCTCTCCACCTCTGCGAAGATCTCTGACTTAGAAGACACGACTCGGCCATCCTCTAGCTTGAGCTTCGACAGATAAGCCCTTTCAGAAGGCCGAGAAAAGACTTTCAGCCCTTTGTTGCGCGCTATCACGTCCTCAACTTGTTTAGCACTGAAGACGCGATAGTCCCGCCGTATCAGCCTTCTGATCCGCTTATTTAAAGCAACATATTCTGTCGAAGCTCTAACAGATGCTGTCGCCTCTCGTCTCTTCTGCATAAGAGCCAGAGTTTCGCTAGAGAGCTTGGCGTCTCGAACTCTATGCTGCCGCCCAAAGTGTTTGCTGCCGACTTCGTGTAGTGTTGCCCCTATTCTGTCTGATGCCTCGTCCATGTCCGCAGTGGTTTCCAACGAATTGAATCGGTTTTGAAGTTCCAGTTGGAACTTCTCCGAAGTTTCAGTGATTTGGGGAAGAGTTGGACGCAGATTCGACTTCATCATACGGGCTCTTTCGAGTTTGTAGCTGATATTTAGGGTGCCTCGTACAAGTCGGTGGTCGCTACCGGTACCAAACCTGTTAACCACCGAGACATCCCTAAATATCCGCTTTTTATCCGTTATGATGAAGTCGATCTCATTTCTAGTCACTTTGTCGGGGCTTTGCCAGGTCCATTTCCTCTGGGGCTTCTTTTTAAAAACGAGTTCATCAAAAAGAGCGATTTTTGGATATTGATCTTTAATCACCCACTAATTTGAAAGAACACGATAGAGACCTTACATCTTGGATCTAGTGACGGCAAAAATAAGATTTATAACATAAACGTACGGGTATAATGATAAAACAAATGGAAATTATTATATTTAACTTTTTTCGTTTTGTGTCACGTACTTTAATATATGTTAGTTTGCTAGATATTGTTTCCATATATTTTTTAGTAATGTTTTTGCAGACCATGGAAAGTTGGAAAATTACTGCCCAGGGCTGGGCGTGTCGCCAAATTCTAATTAGTCGGTGTCTGGTGTAAGCCAGCACTGGGGCGGAATCACGACAATCCGAGGCATCCGCACGCGTATTAGGGCAGAGATACATTTGGTGCAATACGCGGTTAACCATAAATACGCTAATTTATTTCCGCGACATGTTAATCATGAAACGGAAAGTAAAAAAAAAACCGGACAAGTGCGAGTCGGACTCGCCCACCGAGGGTTCCGTAGGTACGTAGTATCATTATTAAATTTGATATTTTTCATTATAAATAAGAAATATTGCGTCGAAAAAAATAAATAAAATATATTTTGCAATGTGTACATCAAGCCCTTTCATATGATACCCCATTTGGACTAGTAGTTTCAATTTGAAATTTCGACACCCTATAAAAAATATAGACCCCCTATTTTTTAAGATCTATTTACAAATGTATAGTTTTGAGATTTATTCCTGTACTTGTAGTCTATAACGATGTTACTTGCCAAATTTCATAGTTCTAGGTCAACGGGAAGTACCCTATAGGTTTTGATTCCCTTGAGTGTGTCGAAATATGCGTTTTTTGCTGAATAAACGGCCGTAACTTTTTTCTACTTAAACTTAGCAGTTTGATTTTTTTTAACTTCATGGGACCGTAGACCTGAGTATGCAGTTAAAATTTCAGCTTGATACCTCCACGCATTCTCGACATAGAAATTCTTGACAGACAGACAGACAGACAGACAGACAGACAGACAGACAGACGGACAACAAAGTGATCTTATAAGGGTTCCGTTTTTCCTTTTGAGGTTCGGAACCCTAAAAATGAAGCTTGAAAATGGAATTTGTTCATTAAGTAAGAAACGAAAGGTAAGGGAGAATGAAGAAGCGGGCTGAAAAGGAGAACAAGAAGTAGTAATAGGAAATTTCGATAAAAGAGTTTTAAATGTGGATGGACAAAAAAGATAAAATTAAAGTTTTGCATCCATGTTAGTATCTATGAAGCAGAACAGTGGACGGTAGGGTAGAGCGGAAAATAGAAGGGAGATACCAGGAGAGAGAGAATCAAGATAAAGTTGAACTAGAGACAAGATTTAACAATAGAGCGGAATTTTCCATGGTTATGACATAATGCGTGACCAGTTGGACCTATTTCGCTTATTCTTTTTTTGTTGTATTTGTTATGATCAGAAGAGCTTTTATGAAACAAAAAATAAGAAAGTTTCAAGGAACATTAGAACATTTAAGAAAACTGAACGATCATATTAACTTTTCTAATGTAACTTTATGTCGTTTGACGAGATTGCGCGAAACCAATTCGAATTCAATATTCATTATTAAGAAGGCAGAACAACGCCTGTACGGTCAGCTAGTTCATAATAAATGATAGTGAGATTTATCCAGAGCTGGAACAGAAAATCCTAACATTTTATATACACATACATTTATTAACTTTTTGTGTAGAGAAAGACATCGGCGTATCTATACTTAATGACATTTTTTTAGGATTTATTCTAATTAAACCATTACATAGTATACGATTATAATTTGCTTAAAAACGTAAATAATTTAGAATAATTAGCCTAACCATGCATTTAAAAAAAAAAAAAAAAGAGTGTGCTTTAGATCACACGACTGAAGTAAAACTTCTTTAGCTCTACTAACTTATATCTCCCTCTCAACATCAGTTTGCCGTTTCCGTAACGCTCTCGTCACGCATTCACCAGTTTACTCCACTTACTTTAGTCAAGCGTGCGTAAAGAACTTTTACTTCAAAATTAATTTTTCTATACTATGATACGCGACTTAGTCGTGTCGTATGCTGACTTTCGGCTGAGTACTGTCAGCAGGTGTGTCTCCATACTAAAACGTTTCGTTATCACAATACCATGTACCATTTTACCTAAGTTCGTTACGTAGACCAGACGCTCATTTAAATTAATATTGTATTAGTGTCAGCCCGGTAGTGCCAGTGGCGTTTCGTCTGTGGTGGAATACTAGAGTTATTTCTAAAGGTCATGTTGGGGGTTGAAATGCCAGAGGTGCAAGGTTCTTGTAAGTATGCACTGCATTATTCTCTGGTAATATATTGCAGCGAGGTACTATTTATTTTCTATTATAGTTACTATTTTATATTTTAGTATTGATAAATGATAGAATATTATATTGAGATATACCTTAAAACATTTTATTTATGAAGAATTTAAGGTACATTTTTTTTTGCGAATAAAAAATAGAGGCAATCATAGATATTATTAGAAAATAGAATAGTGCTTTCTCGCTTTAGTTTAACTCCTGTCAACAATTGTAAGGTTGACTGCTAGAGTTTACTATTATGTGTAGTCCGCCTATATATTACTCTATCTATATTTTTAAGAATTGCTTTATTGTTATTACATTAAAGAAATTACAAACTAACAAACAATATATTCCAATAAATATGAAAGTTTTGAAGGTTGTTTAAAGGGGCCGTCCATAAATTACGTCATCGATTTTTTCAGATTTTAGACCCCCCCCCCCTATAATCATCCTATCGTCATTTCTTAATGACCCCCCCCCCCCTTCTCCCAAAATTGACGTCATTACTAGTTTGACAAAATAAAACATTGCAGATTTGAGAAAAATAGGGTATTATATGATTAAAACACTTGGTTATAGAATCACCTTTTATTATTTTTACTTTGGCAATAATCATTGATATAATATAACTACTTATTTTTTACTTTTCTTTGGATAACTCCCACGGAGTTTTCACCCATTCTTTTAATTGGACGGATTTTGATGCGGTTTTTTTAAATAGATAGACTGATTCTTAAAGAAGGTTTATATGTATAATAGATGTAAGTACCACGGGCGAAGCCGGGGCGGGCAGCTAGTATTTTACTAGGTGTGCTGGAAGAAATTTCTTTTTAGAAATAATCTTTTTGTACGTGAAAAATAAACTATAAATAAATAAATAAGAATGACGTCAATTTCGAAACACCCCCCCCCCCCCATCTATCATTTACCGTCATCCGCAGACCAACTCCCCCCCCCCTAATTTAGAATGACGTAATATATGGACGGCCCCATACGAGTATGTTTAAGTATTAGGTCTTTACCTATGAAATTGCCGTTTTATATGAAAAAATTTAAACAAATTTTTTTCATGTATTTTTTATTTGTATTAATCGAAGTAATCACCCATGCAATCAATGCATCTTTGCCAACGCAGTGGCAGTTTATTGATGCCCTTCTTAAAGAAATCAGCTGGACGGGAGGCAACAAATTCTTCAAAGGCATTTTGTACTGCCTCTCGGGTATTGAATTTTATTCCCGCCAAGAAGTTATCCAAATTCTGGAAAAAGTAATAGTCTGTAGGCGCAAGGTCTGGCGAGTAGGGCGGATGACAGAAAGCTTCCAACCCCAGTTCTTGCAACTTGGAGACCGTCTGCTGTGCAGTATGAGGTCGCACGTTGTCGTGCAGGAGCAGCGGAGACGAGCGATTGACCAATGCTGGTTGGAGACGTGCCAGCTTCTCCATCATTGTGTTCAGTTCTTCACAGTAAGCATCTGTGCATCGGTGCACCCATTTGTCAAGCTTTTTTACCTTGCCAATTTGCCGCAAATGGACCAATATTGTTTTGACGCTAACGTTGAAAGCTGCTGCTAATTCAGCCGTAGATTGTGTATCATCAGCTTCCACAATCGCCTTTAATTCGTCATTGTCGACCAAAGTCTTCGGACGACCGCGAGGTTCATTTTTCAGGTCGAAATTTCCAGAATGGAAGCGAGCAAACCAATAATAGGTGGTGCGTTGGTTTGTAGTGTTAGCTCCGTAAACGTCGTTGATGTTGCGTGCCGCTTGTGCCGCGTTGCTGCCAAGACGGTACTCATATTCCATAATTACTCGAATTTTTAACGTATCCATGATGACGAAAAAGATTGAAATTGCGATGAAAATGTAACACTTATCAATAAACAAATGACTACTTTTGGAAAAAGAATTCCATTTTTTTAAAATAAAATTAATTTGAAATTAGAATTCTTAGCCAAACAAAAATTATTTTGATTTGAAATCGCCAGTACTGCAGAACGGCAATTTCATATGTAACCTATTATTAGATCTGAAAAAAGTATTGAACTCATTCTAATTCCCATGGTTTATAGTGCCATGTTATAATTGAAATTGTTTGATTTCGTATTTTTTCCATTACTTGTGATTAGGTCTACTGAAGTCTAGGTGAACGGGAACCTTTATTTTTTTATTCCCTATATTTTTATATTTTGACACTCGCAAGTGTCAAAATATAGGCCATAAATGGCCACCGCTAGTATGTAGTGGTATACCGTACCACCAGTAGAACAAATCGAGAGGACAACGGGCTCGGACGACTACTGCGTTGACTCAGAATATTGATAATTGCACAGCTCCGCGGGAATGCTGACTTATTTGATGTTAATTTCAACTATACCTACATTTTTGGGGTGGCTCATTAACATCTTTGAACCAAAGCGTTGTTGTGTTCCTGCGAGTGAGTGAGTGAGTGAGGCCACCAGAAAGGAAGGAGATGCTGCTTTGGTAGCGGGGGTGGCGGCGCGAGCGATATTTTATGTTGCGAGCGTTATTATGGCTACGGTAACCACTTCACATCAGGCTGGCCGTATGCTTGTCTGCCACACAACGTGGTATAAAAAAAAATACATGCGTTCCTGATAAAAGGGTATTGTCTTGACAGACCGAGATAGGTACAGACAGGTAGACAGATACGACAATGAAGTGGCTCGGAATCCTAAAAAGCAGAGTCTAAAACAAATATTTGCATTACACAAAAATTAAAGAGACATGAATAATATCGCTTATCCACACGATGGTGATAAATTTGAGATAAAAAAGTAATTATTTATCTATTTTGACCGGTTATCTTTATCTCTATTATTTATTTTTATGATGACAACACCGTTCCTTAGCCCATGATATACATAAAAAACAACAAAAATATTCAAGGCAGTTTTATTTCAAACCTTTTACAACCTTCGAGAAAAAGTAAAAATTACATGTTTACCATTAAAAGGGGGTTTTCTTCAGAGTTAAAGGAAATTTTTCCTTTTTGACGTTAGGGACCATAGTGTTGTTTGACCACTGTTTGTTAAGACCATTGCCTGTTTTGCCCAGTTCCTGAAAAGACTACTGCCTACTAGGTCCATTTCCTGTTTTGACCACTTCCTGTTTTGACCACACTCAGTACAGTGTGAAAAAGAAAAACACTATTTGAAAAATAACTTTTTGACGTTGGAGTCCAACCTTGACCTGACGTCATTTTCTCGTATTTTGGAATGGAAAACTACTAATGCACCCTTTTTTGGTTTAAATAAAAACAGTTTTAATTGAAATTAGCAAATATTATTTACATACTTAAAACCAAACCTCTGCTCTGATTAAAATATAAAAAAGTTCCTCACTTCTTCTTCAACAAAAAAAAAACGTTCCTTAGAGCTGCTCCAGCTAAAAAAATATTTATTATAATATTAATGGAGAACGAAATCTGATGACGTTAACATCGTTATTACCTCTTTTACCTTTTAATTACATCAGAGATACGTGGTATTCAATATTGGAATTAGTAGCAAAAATCGAAGAAATTATTTCATTTAAAAATTATTTCGAAAATCAATGGATTTTAAAATTAGACTCAAAAATATTGAGTTGCGCTTATCGACGACACCGAACCACTAATGCACTTGAAGGATGACACAGAAGATTAAAATTAAACGCACGGATTCAAAAAAACCCTCGTTCTTCGCGTTCGTATTTAAATTTAAAAAAGAAGCAATTAATTATGCCTTCACTGAGATTTTGAAAGCACGTTAAGTCGTGAGTCTGTGATGTCAGGTCAAGGTTGGACTCCAACGTCAAAAAGTTATTTTTCAAATAGTGTTTTTCTTTTTCACACTGTACTGAGTGTGGTCAAAACAGGAAGTGGTCAAAACAGGAAATGGACCTAGTAGGCAGTAGTCTTTTCAGGAACTGGGCAAAACAGGCAATGGTCTTAACAAACAGTGGTCAAACAACACTATGGTCCCTAACGTCAAAAAGGAAATTTTTAAAACAAATCTTTAATTCTCTGGTTTACGTTCAAATTAAAATTCTAAATTACAGTTTTCACGAAAAAAAAATTAGCAATTACTTCAATTTTATTTGTTGATAAAATATACACACTTTTGTTTATTTTCTTCTTTTTCTGTATCTATAAAAGGCAACAAATACTGATCTATTAACGCACAGCTCCATCTGCTGCGTTTAGGTTAAAATGTGGCATACAATTATGACCTATATCCGTTAAGATAGGAATTTTGTTAAAATTCTCACGGGATACCGGGATACGGTCGTACGAAGTCGCGGGCGTAAGCTAGCACCGCATGTAAGTACAGCTGAAAATCAGTGCAATGCATAAGCTCGTACATCGTAGTGTGCTATGGCCCTTTATATTGCTGTCACATTCACCTACAATTAATTTTTTGACGTGATAACGTCTTATAAATCGATGAATGAGCATGACTCATTGTCACGTTCCGCCTGAGCCGCGCGTGCAAGCGAGAGCGCGGAACAAGTGACGCATCTATCTCCCTTCCACTCCATCGGGCGATGTTTTCTTATGACGTTATCACGTAAAATTATCGTCCGTAAACCGACTTTACAGACACGAATTTTTTTTCTACCTTTATGTCATGTTGGCTCATGTATAAGCTTATAATTTGTACATATGTCAAACAATGCTGTATCCGAACACCTATGTTATACAAATAAATGATATTCTATTCTATTCTATTCTATTCTACAATGATACGAATAAACTAATCTATCTATACATTTCATTTATGACGTGTTGAATTACGTAAGTTTATGTGTAATCGCCCGATGTTTTTATATAAATAAAAACTGAAAACATTGTTTCTGAATGACGAAGTTGCGATGTGAATGACGTCTGTCGGTGGGAAAATACACTTCACATTTCTAGACGGGTGGCTCGTGACAACTGATGGAGAGATTGACGTGTGCCACTGACATTCGCTCCCTCGCCGAGTTACATTGGTTCCGTAGAAAAAAAAAAAAAAAACCGTAGACAGAAATCTATAGACAAGTTTCCATCGTATTCACACACATTAGAAAAAGGGCAACTTACGCCATTATTATGTAAATCGTAAGGAAATAAGACAGATTGATGATGTTTTGTTTCGCATCATGCGCTGGTTTACCTATGGAAAGCTAATTGTTTTGATAAACAGTTATATGACAACTCTATTTAAAATCTGACATATTATCTATCTCATGTTTGCTACGTTTAAATAACTAAATAAATAAATATTTCTGGACAATTTACACAGCGCCATCTAGTCCCAAATTAAGCGCAAAGCTTGTGTTATGGGTACTAGACAACTGATAAATGTACTAAAATACATTTTTTTTTTGTAAATACATACTTATAATACATAGAAAACACCCAGACCAAGACAAACTTACATGTTCATGCACACAAATGTTTGTCTTGTGCGGGAATCGAACCCGCGACCTCGGAGTCAAAGTTTCCTAACCAAGATTCCAAGAACGAGAGAAAAGATTCCTAACCATTCGACCACCGAGCTCGTCTTGTTTGACAGACGTCTATAAAACGTAGTATATTTATACGTCTATGTTTAAAATCTACTTTCTATTGAAAGGATAAAGGATCTCATTAGATTATTTCTAAAGTATACATGACTATCTGACCCGAGAGACGTTGTCCTATCTTCTTAACAATGAATATTAAATTATTGGTTTCACGCAATCTGTCAAATGACTGACAGTTCTGTCAAATGACAAAGTAACATTAGAAAAGTTAATATGGCAACTTTTTATTTTTTTCTATACAAATATATATAAAAAGAAATAGCGAAATCGGTAAAGTCTTTCATGCGTGATGCCGCGACCAAGGGATATAGGGATTCATTTTTATGTATATAGATATTGAAAGACTGTTTATTGACCATGAAAGTGCTTCACGAGCTTTTTCAAATGGTAATAATAGTTATGTCAGACTGTATCTATTCGTAAATTCAATGTTTCGATCTGCCACACATTTATTATGATTATGGCACACTTTCCATGTTAATCTCATGAAATTTAAAGCTTAAAAAGACAAAAGTTCTCTAGAACTAAGTTTAAATAAGAACGCAATTTACGACGTTCTTACACGAATTTATTATTAAAATAATGCATTTTTTAAGATTTATTTAATATTTTGTTCGAAGAGTTATTTTACAAGATATTGAAAAACTAAGAAGAGATCCTAAAGCACTTTCAGGATCAGTACTCAGTCGAGTTTAGTCTTCACGAGCTCTATGAAATGGTATCAATAATAATTTATAAAATTAACTAAATTTATCCAAAAATACTTGACAAATGACAGACGCTAATTTGCCATTATGTATCTTATTTATTTATTTATTTATTTGTATTTGGGAGTCTTACAGCTTAATAGTTACTTATATAATTACAATAAATATTAATATGCCAATAACAAGTCTCCACCTATAGATAGAAATATATAAAGAAAGGTTACACAAGACAAAACAAAAAATGATAACAATTATGGAAACATTATAGATACAACAAGAATCAAACAGTGAGTGCATCGCTTATTCAACTGTAAAGAAGCTGTTGGCTATATTGCTCTTTATATATTTGTTGCTGGTGCAAAACAGGTCAATGTCTAGAACCGAATTATTAATTATTGTTGATGTCCGAGGTATAAATGAGTTACGTCTATAGTTTGCATGCCCCGGTGGCACGAAGACACTAACACGTTGTCTCATACGAGGTCCACTACAACGTAATCCTACTTTCGATAACAATTCAGGACTATCTACACATCCGTTGGCTATACTGAGGTAATAGCAAATATCGCTCACTTGACGTCGCAGCTCTAGAGGCAGGAAGTGGTAACGCTTACAACGGTGAACATAACCTGCAGATATTTGATGGGCTTTAAAGTCGAGGTATCGTAAAAATCGTTTTTGTATGCCCTCAATACGAGATTTGTATACCTGGTACTGTGGATTCCAAACCTGTGAGGCATATTCTAGGTGACTACGCACGAAGGCACAATACAATATTTTTATAGGCTTAATTGAACTGAAATCTGATGTAGTTCTCATAATAAAACCTAAGGCTTTAGATGCTTTTTTAACAATATGATCTATGTGCTTGTCAAATAGCAGCTTGCTGTCATGGACTATACCAAGATCCCGAATTTCTCTACATCTCCCAATATTAGATTTTTTTAAAGTATAACCCTTGTCAATGACAGTAAGCTTTCGTGTATAAGACATGTAGAAGCATTATACTAGGGGTGTATTGATATTTTCTTAATTTTCGAATAAATTTAATTCATATTTCATATTTATTTATTGCTTTAATGTGGCAAGTACATTGAGATTAAGAAAAAAAAGGAACTTTGCATGAGCCCTGCAAGGGCGGTGCAACGGTATGAATGTATTACATTAATACATTGATATCAACATTACTTTTACATAAAATTTACTTTCAGGATTAGTACTTAGTTTCTTAATATTTTGTAGAGTTTACAAAATAGTCGAGTGACATCATTTACGATTTCCGCCCTGTATATTTTTTGTGATCACGACTATATTTGTGAACGCTACGGAACCTTCGTTCTAAAAATAACATGTCCTGTTGATCAATTCTGTTATTTGTGTAAATGTAAGGCATAACATTTACGATTATTGGGATTGCGTGCCCGGGGAGGGGGCAAGAGAGGGGACAACGCGATCGATACCGATATTGCTGATAGCGGTTATCGTGATAATAACCAGTTTAATAACGATTTCCGTATCTTCAATTTGTTTTGGGGATATGGCTTGTGGGTGGATGATAAGTAACTGTTGTTTTTACCTTTGACTTTATTTTGTTAATGGCATGTCATTAATTATTCAGTAAGCTAATACCTAAGTAAACTTTAACGGTATTGAAGAATCAGTTTTGTTTTCTGAGGTAAATTTGGGAAGTCTGATTCGATTTTAGTGAGATATTCTCATTATGATAGTGCTTAGGAGATTAAAGATTTAGATTAGAGATTAATTATCAATTAAACAATTAAACAAAATGCCATTAAATGCATCAAAATGTAGGGTTATCACGTTTTCTCGCTCTAGATCGCCGTCACTACATCTCTACACCATGCTAGGCACAGCGTTGGAAAGAGTTTGCGAGATACGGGACTTAGGTTTGATACTAACACCTACGTTTGACTTCCGCACGCACATAAATTCAATATGTAAAAGCGCTAACAAGACTCTCGGATTCATAATGAGAGTCTCGGGTCAGTTCTCTGATACAACTGTATTAACTCTGTTGTACAATGCTTATGTGCGTAGCAGACTAGAGTACGGAGCCATTGTTTGGGATCCTTATGAAGCGAAATGCAAGCTGCAAATTGAAAAAATACAGAAAAAAATTGCAAGACACATCTATAAAAAACTCTATGGGTACTATCCATTTATGTATCCATCCTTGTTTGTGGGCGGTAAGGTTGGTATGAATACCCTCGAATTTAGGCGCCATATTCTGCTCGTAGTGCACTATTGTCAGCTTCTACATAATAAGGTGGACAATCCGCAAGCTTTAGAGAAACTTGGTCTCTACACCCCAGCTAGAAACTCAAACTCAGAACCACTTCGTCGTCGGCCACGTTTGTTTACAGGCCCGGCGCCCGTGCACACGCGTCAAGCTGAAAATGCTCCCACCGAACGAGCTATTGCTATGCTGAATGGACTCCACCAACACTGTTTGGATGTTGACATATTCGTAGATAGTATTTCAAAAATAATTAATTTGCTATGTATAAGTAGTAATATTTGATAATAACAGTAAAGTATGATTATATTGTTATTAAATTAACGTATAGATGCATTGGCAAAATTAGCTGTAAGTCTATACATGCTTGTTTTGATAAATAAATAAATTAAAGATATTAGAACATTTTTATCCCGAAAATATGATCGTATTCGAAAATTGCGTAGGTATGCTCAGTAATAGCTATTTTGTATTTAGTTCTCAAAGTCTGTTTATAATATTGTATTTAATCTGATTTTTTTCCCGTTGGTAACTAGATAAGTTGGATTTTTTAGTTAAGTCAAATGATGAATTATCAAGGTTAACTGCCTGGAGAATATATTCTTTCAATTTGAACCTTATATGATACGTAAGAACATAACAATAGTTTTAGTACCTAATACTATTTTAATATTCCTCCTCGAAGTCATTTATCTCTTTAGGTGAATAATGCCTCCATTACAAATATAGAGTCCCGCAGGCAGCTTCACCTGCTAAGCCGATTATTTGGATAAACCCGAATATGCATACAAACCAAATTAAAATTTTCGCCATTTCTTGTTAAATATGTCACCAACGACCTTTATCAGATGTTATCTGTCAGTACAATCACAAAAGATCGTAGCGTTCACCGGCAGCTTCCGTTAACAGGCAACAAAATGCTGGAGCGATATTCCGCCTCCAATTCGGTTTCTTATTTATCTTGTTACAATTTCTAATAATATCTCTAATTTTAATTACTACGACACACTTGTTTCATTTATCGATATATCTATCTACTTACATTTAACATAACATTATAAATATTTAAAAAAAAAGGAAATATTCATCTCCCTCGCCTAGGTGGGATATGAACCCATGACCTCTATACCAGGAAGGTTCCTGATGGTGACGAATTTTTGCGTTTATATTTACTACTGTGAATCTACACCATTTACCTATTAAGTGAAAACACTACTAAATTCCACCTTGGCAAGGGAGGCGAATTTTTCAAAAAATATTTATAATATTCTGTCAAGTTGGCCGAAATTAATTATTTAACATAACATTAACTTATTTTAATTGTTATTTAGTAAAAAAACTTACAAATCGTAGAATATTTACAAATAAGTACCAACTATCTCTAAATATTTCCGTATTTATTGTGATATATATAAAATAGGTACCGTATCTCTTCGATCAGTGAAAACATTCAAGCTATATAGTACGTAGGAATACATAAAATTCAAGACGACTTCACAGGGTCACAATGCGTGCGATGACGTACACATAATAAATAAAATATTTCACATACAAAAAGAGCACACATATTTACAAAATGGCTGAATGAGTAAATGACAAGATAAAAGCTTATTGACTCCACCATATCACAGCAACAAATCAGCACATTTCATACTAAAAATTTGGCTGGATATGTTTGGGCCAATAGCCGAATATTGGACTAAACTGTGACAAGAAGGACACACACAACTGTCGATTGCTGGACGAAAACATACACAGACACAAAGTGTTAAGGTCGTATTTACAATGAATTGACGCAGACATGCTAAGCCCGACGATTGTACTCACTCTTAGCCGTTTTAGTAGAAGTCCTAGGGATTTTTCCGAGGACTTGTTTCGCCAAATATCTGGCAATGTAACTGGCTTACTCATCCCTTGCGGGCTAGGTAGCTAGATAAAGTGTTAACGGGTTAATATATTAAAGAATCTAGATATTTTTCCACTTCCTATTTATTTCGTAAGAATTTTTGTTAAATTATGACCTACTTCGAAGTGACAGATTTTAATGTACTGACTGAAAATGCGAGAGACTGTACCATTTTATAATGTCTAGTCGAGGTGGTTATTTGAATGTTTAATTGAATCAATTTATAGCTAGGTAAAGTAGGAGTATGAACGTGTGTGGACTGTCATCGTGTCACTTCCATTGATTCGTCTGAATTTGTCGTCTATCGAATCATGACGTGTATTTTGTAAAAAAAAAAGAACGTGATAAATTTCAGTGTATTTGTAGGTATATAAATTACATGTAGTACGTATGTAAATTATTTCTTGTTCACAAAAAATATCGTATCAGTAATTATATTATAAATTTTGTTTTAAGAGACTTAAAGATATAATCTGGGGAATAATCATTACATTTTTATGAGGCTTACTTAAGTTAGCCTCATAAAATGTAATGAATATCTCTTACCGATATAAACCCTATATAAACAAAAAAAAAAATGTTTTTACTAATGACATTAAAGTAAAACTCCACAAAATAAGAAATTTGAAACCGAACTAGGTATATGATTTGTTTTCGTAATAAAACGGAGAGATTATATATAACTTTAATAACAAAACTATCATCATTATTATGTTATATGCACTATGCTTGCTTTTGGCTGGGATGTCAAAATTTCATTTTCAAATTTGATATAACTTTTTAGTATTTAACGAAAAAATAATAATTATCTTTTTGTTAGGAACACCATAGGTATCTAATATTTCCATTTTCATTATAACAGATACCTATCCAATTGTTAAAGATGACGCCAGAAAGTATTAATGGAACAATGTGAGTAGGCGTTCTGAATGAGGTGAAATTTTCAATGGGTTTCCCGCTAGGAGGATATGCATATATTTAAGTGTTAGGCAAGCGAACATTTATAATAATGAGAACCAATTTCATCATCATCATCAGGTCCATTTTAGTCACCACTACAGGAGCACGACCCTCTCTCGTCCGTCCTAGACGGAAGAAGGATTTGGCCTACACTCCCCACGCTGGCCAAACGGGTTGGGGAGGCCTGATCGATATTTGATAATGTATTTCTCTTAGTCGCCTTGTACGACATCCACGGGAAGAGACGGAGTGATTCTATTCTAGTCTGCCGGAAACCACACGGCTAACTTAACTTGTTATATTTACTGTGTTTAAAAAAGAAATGTGTCACTGTACTTTAAATAAATAAAGAAATTATTCGACTCCGTACATAGACCTACAGGTATATATAGATAATAATTGTGTGGAGCGAATGGAACGTTTATATACGCCGAAAAGTCACTCTTGGAAATGAAAAGGCTCCAAAACCACTGAACCGATATTGATGAACTTGTCACAATTAAAGACCTCGACATGCTTGAGGTTTGTGTCGAAGAAAAATTTAAATCGATCATGTCCTTGAGGAATGATCATCAAATACATTGTCCATTGAAATAAATGGAAAACATACACGCGCGAGAATTATATTTTTGACCCGAAAAATTTGGTGCCATTTAATTGAAAAACAATAAATTTTTCAGCGAATCTACTCGCTCCAATCAACCTCGCTTTCGACCCTGTGGGCTAGAATCCGCCCTAGTATTATTACCGGTAAATGCCCTCTAGGTCACAAATAGCTTATGTAAAATTTCTCGTTTAGAATAGATGGTTGCCATAAATAAAACGTCTGCTATCTTTGTTTTATCTACAGTTTAGGTAAATTTAATTTGCAGAATATTTGTAAAATCGTGACTCGAGTAATTTAGCTTGATCGTGAAATTTGCATAAGGCACTGAAAATTGCTAAATTTCAACTAAGATTTTTTTTTATTTCTAACAGCATAACATGTAAATAAATTACAGTTCATTGAGCTGAACAAAACCATTAATAGCTACTATGTCATGAAAAAATCAGTACATTATTACTTATTCATATAATCAAGGTTGGTACGTAAATATTTTTTTTTTATTGTTTTCCATTGAAACAAAAATACTCATAGATTTAAATTGGATTAAAAAATGTATTTATGATAGTTTTCACCCTTTCGTCGACTAAGAAGATCTATAAGGAAAAAATACTAGGTATAAAAATGACTATAATGTAAATATTGTCAAGAAAGTAAATTGGAGAAGTATATTATTGACTATATATAGCGAATATAAAATTGACTAGAACCAAAAAATACAGAAATGTAAAATAATAATTATACGTATGGATTTTAAAATTCTTACTAATTTTAAAAAGCTATAGGATTTTTTCTTAAATCAAAGACGTGTTTTCATACAAGCGTAGGCTCCCACAGCGAATTTTTCTACGGGGCCTTAAAAATCTGAAATACTCAGTACAATATTATATATTAGAATAGACAACCGACCTGAAATCTTAGATAGAGATTATGGAAAAATACTTACGTATACCTAGGTAATTTTCCATAAAAAGATTAGTCGACTAAAGGGTTTAAACCATCATTTAAAGGTGTGTTCTGTTATTTTGATTTGGTGAATATACAATTATATACATATACATAAACAGAATAATTATATGCCTGAAATTTATAAAGTAACATAATAATATGCTTATTTGTAAATACGCAATAACTCGTAATAAGTAGATACAACTCTTGTTCAGGCCACAGGATAATCAGATTTTCATAGGCTTACCATCAGGCAGGAACATGTGTTACTACGGTGTTTGTGTCGCTATCTTAGTTTGCAATCAAGTTTTCTAATCAAAATTCGACCTTCAGTAAATGTTGTGTGAAATAGACTGTGGAGTTTGAACGTAAAAATACATTTTCTTGTATTTTTCAATAATTCTATACAATAATTATTTTAGTGCCAATGTAATTTTTTTTTAAATACATATATTTAAAAAAAAAATAATTTAACATTGGCACTATTTTTGCAAATTTATTATATTGTAAAAATAACTAACTATTTTTGCAAATTTACTTAAATTGCAAGAATAGTGTCAGTGTTTTTTTTTTGGTATTATTTTTCAAAATATATGAAAATAATATATGAAAAATAATTTAATTCTTTTTCAAAATATTGAAGCATTTATTTTAAAATTCCCCTTATCAGATAAGATTCTGTTCTTTCCAAACGATTTATTATTTTATTGTCTTACTTTGCTACAAATGATGATACAGATTACACTTACACCATTACTAAAATATTTAAAATAACATGCTCAAATAACAAGGAACTAAACATTATCTCTCACAGGAGCATTGTAATTAAAATCATATGTAGTTTTAAAAACTAAGTACATTGGGTGGTAGGGCCTACAGCCCATTTGGTTGTTATTGTGAAATTAATAATTTAAAATCTCATCTCGTGAACGAGGACGAAATATTCGGTGTTTCCTATATGGTCTTTAAATAAAACTAAAATAAATCGAATTTCTTGGTGGCAATGCTTAAAAACTCTTACAAAACATATTATATTATTCAAAAGTATTCGTATATGTAACTCCTGACTAGAGTTAGTATCCTACCCGGTAAATTCCAAAGCGGGTAAAACCGGGGTATTTACCCGAAACGCGGGTAAAAACGATATATCATACTTTTACGAATTACTATACTACGTTTATGGTATACAACTATATAGCGTTACAATTCTATCGTTTTAGTCAAGTCGTTTTAACACACGTTTTGTGCATTGTAGATAAAATTAAAGGGGTTACTGTGAAGTCGCTAGACACTTTTTGATAAATCGATTAGGGAATAAAATGACAGTCCAAACATGGGTAATGAATTAATCCACGGAGAATTTGGTATAATGAGTTTAATTAGCCAATGAGAATAGGTAGTAGAGTTACGGGAAAATATAATATCCCATGACATTACTGGTAGTAGTGTCTAGTGGGAAATGGAAAAAAACGAGGGATGTCGTGGGACACCAGATAGGAACGAAGTACCTTTTTATAAAAATATTAATTTCAAGTTCTAACACTATCTGGTGGTCAAAAGTGGACAATACTTAAGTATTGCCCACTTTTGACCACCAGATAGTTTAATTATCCAATGATATAATAATAATAGCAAACTGCAATAATAATAACAGTCATCACGTAGACCATAGATTAGACACTGTATAGCCATCATACATAGACTATACATAAAAATCTTACGATTTTTTTTAACGTTATGGATGTTTTTTGCCGGCTAGGGTACCCTTCCGTAACGCCCCATAAGGAACTTCATTCCAAAAAGTAATTTGTTTTGTCTATTAGAAAATATATTAGAATATTATTTCGAAATAGGTCTTTTGATGCGACAATCGTATCACGCGTTATCACTATCAGACATTGCAATCGAAATACTCGCTCAGCTTTAGTTGTTTGCATTCTTAGTGGAAAGTAAGTATATCCTCGTACAAGTAAAAAGATTTTATTTCAACATAGAAGGTATTTTATGTGTTAAGTATGGGTATTTTTATAATTTGAGAAGTCTGCGTGTGTGGAACGTAAGTTGAATTGTAACAAAGGAGTATTTGATCGATGAAAAGTATGTTACATAATTTATTAATTTAAATGTGTATGTAAAGTAATTTACTCACAAACTATATTGATAATTGAGTAATAAAGAAATAAGCAAACTAAGTTAATTCTGTAGAAATCTAGATGATAAATACGTTTAAAAACTTTGATCTCACTTTCAGTTTAGTTGCTACATTATAATTTAAATTTAACATTTTATATGCTTACCCTTTTCGGAGGCATTTTCGTTAACTAAATAAATAATAATAAAATAATATTTAAGAATAATTAATCACGATTTTTAAAGTCAGAAAAGTTAGGAAAAATCTCGTAAATAAACTTGACATTAGAAGCAAAAGAAAAGAGATGCGCGCGCAGGGGTGGGTTACCATGGCAACGGGTGAGGATATAGTGTGAGGCAGTCTGAGGAGGTTTCATAGCTGAATGGTGGCTACTGTGCCGTGTTCTATCAAACAGCCGGTGTTTAACAGTACTATATAGTGCTTAACTCCTGTTATTGGTAATATATTACATTATTATTACTATTAGATAAGAATTTCAGTTTACTTCGTTCGCATATTGAAATTTGTGTGCTTTTTGAGTGTTCTTCATGCCTTAAGGTCGTCCTTGCAGGATGTTTAATGATTTTTGACAGCCTTCAGGGATGGCAAATGCCCACGTGTTGATAAAATTGATGAATTTGAGTTTCACCTATAAATTGCATTGTAGTAGAATGTGTTTTTTTGAACAATTCCAATTAATGATGATAAGTTCTTGTTTAGGTTCGAAAATTTATAGGCAGTGATAGATTTTACCCTTACGAACACAAATACATACTCGTAATTAGTGGAAAAATTACAGACGTTTTTGACAATTATTGATAAAAATGGTCGCTTTTTTACTAATTAAATATATTGTCAATATCTTTCGAAATAATTAAGGTGACAAGTACTGGGAAACTAGCGCCACCTCTGAATAAAAATCACAGTTCGTAAACGTTAATAAAATTAAAAATAATATATATATTTTTTTTCACAAAGACATTGAAATATCCATTATTTAAAATAATTCACAGGAAAAGTATGAACTTTTTTATATCCCTACCCGTTACTGCAACCTATGGATGCGAGCATTACTCGCACGTTGCCGACTGTAGAACCTATTCACGCCCTTTTTGAAGAAAAGCTCTTGAGGTGAATGCGCGAGCTTGTGTCTTTGTTGGGTTGAATTGTTCTAAATTTAGTTGCCCCCAGTCAGACATGGTCAAAGTGTTCTGAATCTCTGAGAGAAGTCGTTTCTGGCTCTACTCACTCGCTCTCATGTGAGAGCGAGTGATATTAGCACAGCCCTAGTAAAAAGTGTTCTCGGTGGTATCATCTGCATAGCAAATCAGTTGACAACATGTTATTGATATGCATCAGAAATAGCGTCAGGGTAGTCCCTGACGTTATTTCTGTTTTCAGAAAGAAAGAAGAAGTTTTCAGAAAGTTATGCAATACCAGCATTGATGTTCACACTGTATATTAACATACGAGTACAGTTTAACTGATACACGACGTCGTTAAGTTCCTAATTTTTTTCATATTAGGTATCTATAATTACGCTTTAATTTATATTTTCAGGAGGCTTTTCATAGAAAGCTAACAGAAAGTAAGCAAGCTGGCGGCGGAGGCAGTGCACCCGAACGGGCAGCTCATACCCCTGTTTTCGGAGCCTGAGGACAGCGGCATTGACAGCGACGACGCTGACCGGGTTGGCTCCCGGCCTCACATACTTAATAGGAGAGAAATTGTAAGTTAATTAAATTAACAATGTAAGTTGTCGTCAACCCTTATTCATGCCATTGCGGGGATTCGGGTCTCCCCTCAATCAAAGGGGTTTTTTTTCTCGAAGCCAATCGCAATATGCGCACACTCACCGGTGTAAGATACCGCTGAGTGTACGCAGATCGGCTTACTATTTACGAAGCATTTTACTCCACCACGCTGCTCAACTGCGGGTTGGCGGAGGTCAGTGTTTTCAAGCCGTCTAAAGGACACTGAGTTGGCTTAACGACTGTGATCTAATGACAACAGCCTAGACCGACGATTTAACGTGCCCTCCGAAGCAGGGAGGAGCTCGAAATAAATAAACCCATCCGTGGACAGGGTACGGTCGACGTTGCTTGATTTGCGTGATCGATTAGTCTGCTACGCGCAACAGCGTCAACGAGCTCCTCGTGTAATAATGTAAGTTACTAATGATTTATTTCACCGAGGTAAATCGTATCTTCAGCCCGGTCGAGTTAAACTTTTTAGGTTAGAATCGTTGACTTACCATTCAATAGATCGGTCATTCAATGGATCGAATACCTGGCCAGTTGGATATGGATCCAATGCGTAGAGAAGTTTAATGTCTTGTTATACGCCCGTCGTGACCCACTCCAGGATATATCAATGGAACAATATGGTCCATGAGCAGGCATTGGGACTAAACTGTGTGTTAAAAAATAATTGGGTTATGAGGATGATCTGGATGGACTAAATACTGGGCTATGGGAAAAGAGAAACGGACGTCTGCAGTAACTACCGCTATTACTTATTATTATTATTTTTCATGAAATTTATATTAAACCTGGCGTCAATTTAGTCAATGCTTTATTTTAATTATATTTATTTGCTCAGGATTATTTATTTAGTGCTTAAATTATATGCCATAAAACGAACATGAGACGAAAACTAAAAGGACGCGTACGGTTTGCATGTTTGCTGCCGATATGCGCTTTTTTCGATAATTTTTTTTTCTGATCCATTTTTCTTTTTTTTTCCGGTCGTAATTGTAAGGAGAAACGTACAAAAAAATAATTGAAAATGTACCGGACAATGTCGGGCCCGGTCACTAGTGTATTAAAAAGATGAATGATTCACTTTAGTGTAGTTATATGTAATATCAAACTTTATAAAAATAATTAATAATAGTCGAGGTTATTTGGCACCGAGTTATCAATAACTGTCTCCACGGAGGACACGCTTCTATTTCCAGTGGCCAAACTTAGGAAAACTCTAGCCTAACCGAAAATCAATTCAAATCTAACTTAGAGACATTCTACTTACTTATTATACTTACTTACTTATTATACTATACTTACTTATTATATTGACCAAGTTCAGACATTTTGAAATATTACAAAATTATTACATTGCACGTAACATATGTAAGGAGATAATACAAAAGTAACAGTTATATTTCTTTTATAGGCAAGGAGCGTATAATCGGTAACTTGAAGTCGCACATGGATACAAAAAGACAATCGAAAATGAATTGAATATGAAGTTTTTAATTCTTAAATTTAAATTGGACGTCATAATTTACATATAATGCATAGTATGTAAATAGACCTGAATTTAATGTGAAAGTATCAAAAATTTACGTCATTAATTTATAATTACGTGTTTGGTATAGTGCAATGTCGTAATTTGATGATTTGAGAGACCTTGGTAAAATGACATCGGTAAGTTATGGACGTAATTCTGTTTATAATAAAACACCTGTATTGTTCCACGTAAATTATTATTTATCTACTTATATAAATAAAAATAAAACCGGTCAAGTGCGAGTCGGACTCGCGCACGAAGGGTTCCGTACCATCCATTATCTATAAAAACGAAAAATAAAACACGTTTGTTGTATGGGACCCCCGCTTAAATATTTGTTTTATTTTTATTTAATTATTTATTTTTAAAGTGAATATAAACTAAATTTTATGTGAGTATTTCAAGCGTGTGCCTATTGCCGTTATCAATTGCGAGCAAAAAAATTACGTTTATTGTATGGGAGCCCCCTTAAATATTTATTTTATTCTGTTTTTTAGTATTTGTTGTTATAGCGGCAACAGAAATACATCATCTGTGAAAATTTCAACTGTCTAACTATCACGGTTCATGAGACAGACTAGTGACAGACGGACGAACGGACGGACGGACGGACGAATGGACGGACGGACGGACGGACGGACGGACAGCGGAGCCTTAGTAATAGGGTTCCTTTTTACCCTTTGGGTACGGAACCCTAATGAATGTTGCTAAGCGCAAAACTTGAGAACGGCACGACCAATTTGGCTAATTTTTTTTTCGTATTTTCCTTAAGGCACACGGAAAGTTAAAAATAAAGAAATTGCGTGGACAATAAATAGCAAATACAAAATTTTTTTTGCACATAAAAACTAGCTGTTTATAAAGTATTGCATTCTACGAAATATACTTAAAACTTATTTTTGTAAGTAATCGTCGTTTATTGTTGAGACATAAATAACGTGATCATTTGGAAATAAGTAATATTTAATTAATTTTTACTATTAACTTTTAACAGAACGAGGTCTGTCCGGGCACGCACCCTATACCTAACAGCTAATGCGCCCCGTGTGCCAACCTTCCGGTTATATCACGGGTTGCGAGTCTCTCGTCCAGTAAATCAACCAGACGAGAGGACCTTTACCTGCACCGCTTTTGCGCTCAGTAAACCAACCGAGCACGCAAGCGTAGCAGGTCTGTCCGGGCAGCAAGTATATTATAAAATCATATCTTAGCATTTAGGATCATTATCCTCATCAATGCTTTCCACCAAATACGATCCTCCGCCTTCCCGCCAGCCGCTCTCTTGAGGTCATCAGATTATCTAGAAGAAAGTCCTACGTGCGGCTTCCATTTTAACACCTTACTCCCCTATCTGACATCACTGCCTCGGCAGATGTGGCTGCATGCATACGGCCCGCCTGATGATGAGCAGTTACCGCAGCTTATGGATTATGTGATACTTCTGATGTTATGCCTGTAACATCAGAAGTATCACACGCGCGTTGTCTATCATGTCCTCTTTACGCCCTTTTTGAAGAATCCCATGCTGTTGAAGACCTTGACAGGCAGTTTGTTCCACTCTTTGATAGAACGCGAAAAAAAGAAGATTTTTTTCGTGTACTACCTAAGGCCGTATATAAAATATAAATACTTTTATTACAAATTACAGTCTCACAGATACAAATTTTTTATTAAAAATAACAAGGAGAATACACTAGGAAATAGAACGCAGAATAACTAGATGCATGTGTGTGCATGCAGCAAAGGGCACAGGTCACTTGCTTGCTGCAGCACACACTGGGTGCCTTTTTTCAGTACGCGAGCACTTAGGCTCCAATGTGTGAGGATGAATTCCCTGTCGATGGTGAGCGGTGTGACTGTAGGAGGCTGTGGCATCATGTCAAACAACTACTCTGTACACGGCCATTGTACAATCGGTAGAACACACAAAGGGACGCTAAATCTCTTCTCAGAGAAATTTCGCTACTAACGTATTTTTCAGCCAGTGCATGTTTTGACGAGCTCGGTGGCGTAGCGGTCAATGACGCGGCTTCGACACCAACGCTCGTGGGTTCGATTCCCACATAGGACAAACATTTGTGTGCATGAACATGTCTGTTTGTCTTGGTCTAGGTGTTTTCTATGTATTTAGTATTTATTTGTAGTATCTATTTAAAAAAAAATGTATTTGCGTATGTTTATCAGTTGTATATTACCCATAACACAAGCTTCGCTTACTTTGGGGCTAGATGACGTCATGTAATTTGTCTGACAATATTTATTTATTTATGTTTATTAACTTGGTTGTAATGTCATTATTACAGAGCGAGGGCAGCAGTGGAGATGAAGATCCAATGATACGACCCTGGTGGCCAGTGCCAAAAAATAGCAACGAGGAACTGTTGGTATGATACTAATTCAAAACTTAAATCAAAGAACGATTTGGGTGAAGGTTGCTCGCTACCATCTTTGAGTCAAAGGCAGCATTACCGGCACGTGGTGCATCCTGCTGACTGACAAACGAGGCTCTTTCGAAAAGAGAGGTAGGGCATAGCGTAATTTGTAAGGTCACAGAATACCGCAGACAAATAATAAATCACTTGAGAGTTGTTGTGTTTCTGCGAGTGAGTGAGGTCACCAGGAAGGAAGGAGTTGCTACGCTGACGGCTCACCAGGCGGGCCATATGCTCGTTTACAATCCGACGTAGTATAAAAAACCCAAGCCCGTTCATTTGATACACACATCATAGGGGTTAAAGTGACGAGCCCGGTGATCGAATGGTTAGCAATGTCCACTTTGACTTCGAGGTCGCAGGTTCGATCCCCGCACAAGACAAACATTTGTGTGCATGAATATGTCTGTTTGTCTTGGTCTGGGTGTTTTCTATATATTATATGAATGTATTTACAAAAAAAAAATGAATTTATGTATGATATCAGTTATCTAATACCCATAGTACAAGCTTTGCTTAGTTTGTGATTAGATGGCAGTGTTTAATTTGAGTTCAAGATATTTGTTATTATTTACGATAAAATCCCAATAAGTACGTATAAATTATGAAAGAGCTCGTTAGCGTAGTTGCCTAAAGTGGAAATAATGTATTACTAGTTCGTGGCGGTTGCCATATTGGAATAAAACTGGCGCCATTTAGGTAATCGTCATGAGAAACAAATGAGTGTGTCAAATTTCAACTCATTAGGACACTGGGAAGTGGATCAAATTTAACTGACAAGGTTTGATTACAGACACCGCGGTGAAACTAAATAAAAGATTGTAAAAATGTTTTTTAGGGTTCCGTACCCAAAGGGTAAAAAGGAACCCTATTACTAAGGCTCCGCTGTCCATCCGTCCGTCCGTCCGTCTGTCACCAGGCTGTATCTCATGAACCGCAATAGTTAGACAGTTGAAATTTTCACAGATGATGTATTTCTGTTGCCGCTATAATAACAAATACTAAAAATTAGAATAAAATAAATATTTAAGGGAGCTCCCATACAACAAACGTGATTTTTTTTTGCCGTTTTTATAGATAATGGTACGGAACCTTTCGTGCGCGAGTCCGACTCGCACTTGGCCGGTTTTTATTTAATTTCGGTTGCAAACTTTTTATATATATACACAAAATTTTAAACGGATGCGTCTCATGCTTGGGGCACTGACGGGCCATTATGCCTGCTATGGACACCTATATAAAATGAGATGTATAGATAGCCCAGAATACAGAACATGCAAAGGGTCTAACGGGAACATGAAACACTTGATGTGTCAATGTGACGCCCTAGCCGGCATACGAATGGAAATCCTAGGAAAGGCATACCTGGACCTGGAGGACTACAGGCCCAATAAACGGTATACTGAATTACATGGAACATGTCTCCAGACAGTCAGGGGAGAGTAACTAAAGGATTAGGGAGAGCACAAAAGATCCATTAGGGTCGACGTGGCACCGGTACTGCAGCACTGAACCCACTCTAAGATAAAATAACAAAATTTTACTTTGTTTGTTTCCAGAGTGAAGCAAGTAGTGGTGATGAAGGTCCATTGAATAGAAGGTGGTGGCACGCTGTAAAAAACAATGATGAATGGGTAAGTTTCCATTTCATGTTATCTTTAATTATGTAACTGACAGATCTGTGCAGAGGTTTCAAAGATTAATAGCTCTGACTTAGAAACCATCGTCGTCAACCCTTACTCATCCTACTGCCTGGATACGAGTCTCCCCTCAAATGAAGGGGTTTAGACTCCACCACGCTGCTCAACTGCGGGTTGGCGGAGCCCAGTAATTTCAAGCTGTCCAAAGACCACTGACTTAGCTTAGCTTAGCCGGGACCGACGGGTTAACGTGCCCTCCGAAACACGGAGGGTCTCGAGATAATATAAACCCATCCATGGACAGGCTACGGTCGACGTTGCTTAACTTGCGTGTTCGATTAGATCAGACTGACGAGCGCAACGATGCCATCAAGCTCCTCTAGCTCTAATAAATTGTTATTTTTCTTTTCTATTACCACATCTCTATTGCGTAGTAGACTTTCAAAGTATTAGTAATAATAATAATAAGTCGAAATTTACAAATATCTTGGTATGTTGGAATCATTAGGTATAGCCGACGGGGACATAAAACAATCGGTGATAGACCGATTCTTTAGTCGCCTGACAAAAGTCCTAAAAACCCTGTTGCCGGGTGATAATAAAGTTCGAGCCTTCAATGGTTCGATTATGAAAAGAAAGAAAGAAAATATATTAATTAACATCACAATGTGAGACAATAAATTAATACAATATACAATAACATTTCAAATACATGAATATAATTAATTATCGGCATACTAAGGTGGACTCAGACTGAACTGGACGCCCTGGATGTAAAGGTCCGAAAACTGCTTACGACGTATCGCTTAGATTACCCACGATCATCGGTGATGAGATTGTAAATCCCACGGAAGTTGGGGGTCGTGGCTCTTTAAATGACAAAAACCTACACAACCGTGAGGTGTGCAATCGCAGGGACTATTTCCTAAACTGTGATAGTGGGATGCATCGTGACGCTGTAACAGTTGATAAGGGTCTTGTGTTACTATCATTGGCAAACGGGAATTGGTGCTTACCACTTAGGGCCTGCGGCCCTAAAGCTGACAGGCCGAAAAGATGACAGTTCGTTGTATAAGAGTTGCTGCGTTGGCAGCGGTGTAGTGGCCCGCGAGCGACAGTTCATGTTGCGAGCGGGTCCGATAACCGCTTCACATCAGGCGGCCCGAATGCTTGTCTGCCACCCAACGTAGTATAAAAAAATAACATTTATTTTATTTTTACATGTTACAGAAAGCTATGAAAGACGGCCAGGATCAATTCAATATCGCCACCTGGCCAGGGCCCGACGACCAGCATATACGTAAACTATCAATGGCGCATAGTTCCGATCGCTCTTCACCACCACTCTATGAAGTGGAACTAACAGCGTCTGATGAAGACGACGAAACTTCTGTTCTAGAACTTGTAATTCCAATGCAGTCGTCTCGGTACCAGCGGGTGCCAACCTCCTCACCGAAAAAGGCAAAATTGAAAACCTCAAGATTTTACTGCAATCTCTTCTGCTGTGTGCGCAAGTAATTTTTCAAATATCGATGTTTTTGGTAAATGTTGTTGGGTTAACTATGGGTTAACTATAAGGCACTGAATATCTTCCTTTCTTCTCTATCTGGCTGTTGCTGTCTAAATAACGTCGTTTTGAAGAGTTTTGCTATGTAAAAAAAGAATAAAATAGCAAAAAAAATATTGAGTACAGGAATCTTTATATTAGTTATTTATATTTGTACCATTACTTATTTATATTTGTAATTTGTCAGTGATATAGTATTTTGTTTAATAAAGTAAGTTGTATATTTAAAAAAAAAATCAAAATACTTATTATTTTGTTTAGCTGGCTAGATGTTTGAGTCCTAATAATATAAATTAAATTGAAGATAAAATTAAACTAAAAAGGTAAAGACAATGCTTATATATAAACTTAGAAAGCCACTCAGTCTTTCTTAAGTTTATATTAAACAAAATCATTTCAGTTAATATATTGCGAGGAGTTCTTTTATGAGTTAAACATTAGGTAAATTTACATATATATTATTATAATATTAGGACCCGTTCTATTTTTATCATAGAAATAAGAACAGATAATGGAGTGAGAATAACATGTCAATTACGTTCTGTAAGATTGTATATTATTATTTTTAAAAGTCTTTTATTTAATGACAAAAAAAATGACCGTTGAAACTTCATTAACATTTGCACTTAGTTGCAAAAAAACGGACGCTATTGACACAGAAAATAATGATTGATGGATGAAAATCCATACATTTTCTTTTGTCACTTTGAACTTTTCTACAACGTTTCTTTCATACAAATTGGCTTCAATTTATATTATTTTATGTTTTATTTGAATATGAAAACTATGATTATGCATCTCAATAACTTACATGTATACGACGCATAACTACAAATTCTGTAGGTTTCTTTTATTCAGGAAAACGCACTATTCATTATATTGATTGAATAATTTAAGCATCTGATGTTTTGAAAAGTTGTTTAAATAAAGACTACTTTATTTTTCCATCACAAAAGCTGCCAAATTTTTTGCATATGAGTGGTTTTTATTATGGTGTAATTTTGTAAGAAAAAATATTGGTAAGACTGATTCTATCTAGCCTAAAAGAAGAAAAAACGATGCCAATTTTTTCGTAAGCAAATTTCTTAATATTTTTCAAATGCCATTTTTTTACAGATGACTAAACAGAGTTATATATTAACGATTTTGGTGGGTCTGGAAATTCATAACTTATAAGATTGTAAGAAATGAATTGAATAACTCTTATGAAATGTTGACTCATGGGTTCGAATCCCATCCTTGTCGCCACTGTTACTTATTTACTAGAGGATGTACTATTAAACGCACTGGCTAGTTGCTCACTGAATTATTAACATGTCGTGGTCATATTTACCATATTGCTGGCTTTATTTGCCATATTACAGTCTCTCACATTGCTAAGAGGAGAAGTCAAATTCAAAAGGTTCATACTCCTACTAATTTCTTCTGATTAAATTCGTTGTGAGTTCCAAGGCAGCTGTAGTTTTACCCCCGAGACTATAATGAACTTCATTGTTCATTGCCTTACTGGCGGTTGCCGCTGTTGATCCTGGCCACACAGGAGACACATTGGTGGAAATGTGTGGTGGGCCTCCGCCCCGTATGTCGGGGCCATGGTACAATAACACAAGTTATGTTCTTCAGCGACAAATGCGGTTACGTGATTTGTACTTGCCTACATAATCAGCTGTATTTTGTATGGAAAATTAAACTTTTGACAACCAAATTCGTGACGTAGTCTTGACAACATACGGGGAGAAAATACCTGGTATCTTTTTACCATGGTCGGGGCGATAAGCCTTGCACTCTTCTTAGTCGGTACACTCCTGCCACAGTGGTCGTGGTCATCATTGTGAATCACGATGAGTGATGAATACATGATATGATATGATATAACGCCATTCGTCGCGCACTCCAGCTTTCCGGGTAATTGTTTGCTTATGCAACTTGAATGCATACTTACATATCTAAAATTGACATACTTGAGGGCAACAACGAGCGATCGGGCTATGAAAATACTTACCATGTAACGGTAGCTTTATACTCGATTGCCACCCAACGATAGAAACAGTGAGCGTAAAATTCTGCAATTAATGTGTATGTATTTTCTTTTTCAAACTGGATTTTGAAATAAGGAGTAATACAGAAAGTGTCTTGTGTGTTTTGTGGTCTGGTTGTAAAATTTGTTATAATATCATCTCTACCATTCAAAAATTTTATTTATAAGGTTAATGTTTCTTTGAATTAATGTAATTTTTCTACTTCCATACATTTATTCTTTATTGCTTATACCATGGTTACATATAATAGTGTAAACAAGAAGGTATACACAGCGACTGATTAAGAGTTCTGACCGCCCTAGGCTAATTATGAGGAAGAGACACCGACGCGCGCTTTTTAAAATTTATTGTTAAAATCAGGGGTTCCCAAGCTTTTTCAGTTCACAGCGCATTAGTTTTAGTGTTTTGTCTCGGTCTAATTGAAATATGTAGGGTAGTTACAATGATGCTAGATTAATAGTGCATGCGAAGAAACGATTTCAGCGCGCCCCCTCCGATCCTCGCGCCCTAGGCTTCAGCCTAATTAGTCTAAGGGTTAATCAGGCCCTGGGTATACAAGAGCGAGCTTATCTCTTTAAGATATTTCTTCCAGACAACCTTAACAATCATGAAGAAATATTATTTGGTTGGTAGGTGGAACATGTAGACAGACATGTTATGATTTTATATAACAATGTATACAATAATATATATTATTTAGAGGTTTTCAACATTTTCATACATATATTAACATGTCAATTAAGCCAGTCTAGAATATTGTTAAATCTGCATTGTGTCATAGATGACAGAAGCAGATTTAACAATTTATTTTTAAGTTTTTTTTGACAGATCTGCCAAAAAAATCTTAATATAATCTTTTTTGCAAAAGGCCATAACAAATCTTCATACTAAAATGAAGAAAGATACGAAATATTGTGAAAACATGTCTTTTTTAAAGTATCCATGTATAGAATCTAAGTTAACATAAAATGTAACATATAAGTCATATAACAACATTATATACATATAATTATATACGACGACAATGATTGTTGCATTGAAATCTATCCTATTTTCTTCTTATTAAAGAATGCATAAAAAATCGTATTTAATTGCAAGCCTTTGCTCGATTTTTTAATAATACCAGTACGTCTTGGCTACTGTATCTTAGTTATGAGAATTGCCCCCTGATTACTGATCACGAAAGTGGCTTACGAGCTGTATCAATTGTTATCAATAATAGTTAAAGCTAAAAGGCTGGTAACGAATCGGCTACGTTGCTGGGCGGCGCAGCGGTGATTGCTTACCAACAGGTGATTCCACATGCTCGTTTGCCCCCCCTCTAATATATATAAAAATGTTTAATAAAATAATTAAAAAAAAACTATACAATATAATTATTTTATTTATGAATTGCGTTCTTAATTAAAATTGGTTCTGGATAATGTTTGTCTATAAATGCCTTGTTTCTCTGATTTAATTTAGTCTTTTGATAGTGATTTAGGCTTCAACCTTGCTATGATATATCTATGCGATATTATCATGACACTAATGCCATGTCACTCATGCCAAGTCGTCATACTAACTGTATGGTAGATGGAATCGTCAAGTACTCTGATAGATATTGTGGATACTATTTGATAGACCTCGTGAAGCACCTTCACGATTGGTGATCAGTTTTTAAATATTTCGTATAGTTTATAAATACTCGAGAGGATTCAAATTTCCACCCTATACTACAGAATAATCAGTTAGGGATGTAAGGGGTCACCACCATCTTCGAGCCAAAGGCAACGTGACTTGGTGCACCCTGATGATTCACTAACGAGGCTCTGGTGAAAGAGTAATGGTAAAGCTGCGTAACTGGGGAAGTGCCTCCACTTCACAGAAGATCGCAGGCAAATAACAATTCCCATGAGGGGACTGAGGTTTCACCAGAATGAAAGGAGTTGCTGCTTTGGGAGCGGAGAGGCGGCGCGCGAGCGATATTTCATGTTGCGATAATATGGCTACGGTAACCGCTTCACATCAGGCGATTCGTATTAGGGTTGTAACGGAGGCCTACTTAGCGGAGGCGGAGGTGGATGCGAAGGCGACCTATATCACCTCCGCGGATACGGAGGTTAACGGAGGCGGAGGCAAAGGTGAAAGTGGGTGTAGAAAAAATTTAAATTTATGGTGCATTAAAACTATGTACAAAGTTTCATTTCAAATCACTTAAGTAAACATATATATAAACATTGAAATGAAATGAAAATGAAATGAAATATCTTTATTTGCAGTAGCACGGTGGATCGAAATAGGTGATAAAGCATATACATACAGAACAAGCGTGTCACACCAATACTTGGCATGCAAATATATTGAACAATTATTAATTTATTACTAATATATAATTATGTCAGCTAATGCTATATAATAATGTCAATAAAACAAAATAATATAAAATAAAAAAAATATAAAATAATAAAGACAATGTCCGAATTAGAAATGTCATAAAAAATCTAATTAATATTTCAATAATTACCAAGTAATACAAAAATGATGAATATTTGTCAAAATGGTAATTAAATTTTAATACATTAATCAGAATTATTATTTTTTAATTCTTCGATGCTGTAGATTTTTTTGATATTTGATGATGTTGAGGACATCCCCCCTCTTTTTTTTTTCTTTTATTCATTACCTTCAAGACAATCAAAATTAACACAAAATTTGGAATTGATGTCTTCTAATAGATTTTACCGCGCGTTATTGTTCTATGATTACGTAAATAAACCTCCGTTAAAACTCCGCAAAAATTGTACGGAGGCGGAGGCGGAGGCGAAGATACGATTTCTTGCGGAACTTCCGCAGTAACGGAGGCGGAAGCGAAGTTCCGTTACAACCCTAGTTCGTATGATTGTCTTCCACCCAACGTAGTATAAAAAAACATTTATGATTTAATACATACAAAACAGGAACATCTAACGTCAACTAGCCTTTTTACGAAGCGTTTTCGGGAAAGTCTATAATAGGCTATTTTCCAATGTTAAAAAATTGTACAAATATATTAACAATATCGTAAAATACACAAAACTATAAAGATCTGCAAACTTTCATTCTAATATCTTCAGTCAGACTTTTTTTAGCGTCGATCAAAGTATGGCGGGAAAGTCCATTTTAAAAGTATGAAATTATTAAAAAATAATATTTCCATTGGAGAAGCAATAAAAAATGCTATAACTTTTATTATGATACTAATTACATAAACGTAATATTTAACATAGCTGTCGTACAAATTTCTGATTTGATGCATACAAAATACAAACCTGTGACGTCATAATTCGGTAGTCTTTTGTATGGAGCGTTTTGGGGCAGTCTAAAAATTGTGATTTTTAAATTAACATATCTCGAGAGATTTTTGTGCTATCGAAGTAATTCTTTCACCTATGGTTATATTATGGAGACGTCCCTACATATCAAACCGAAAAAAATGTTAGTCAAATAGTCTATTGTGATTTTCAAGTTATCATATCTCGAGAAGTTTTTATGTTATCGAAGTAATTCCTTCACCTTATCATCAATAGTTATATTATAGTGACGTCCTTAAATAATAACCGAAAAAAATAGCTATCCAAAGGGTGGATTGTTGATAATTTATAGATATAATGAAACAAACAAGTGGTCTATGTTTATTTTATTATTATTGATTATTATGTATATTGATATTAAATAGAAATACCTGGAAAAATTTCCATTGTGTATTTACACACTGCCATCTACTTCCAAACTAAGCAAAGCTTGTACTACGACTACTAAATAACTGAAATAAATATGATGATGAATAAATCATCAACAGCTTGTATTTACCCATTGCTGGATATAATATATACGGATATAACAAAGAATTTCTTCGTTCCGGATTAGATCCCATATGGAAAAACAAACATTGCTCTCTACATCATTAATTTAAATACATACCTATAATACATAGAAAACACCCAGACCAAGACAAACAGACATGTACATGTATACACATATTTGTAATGGGCGGTAATCGAATTCGCGACCCCGGAGTCAAAATGGACATTACTAGACATTCGACCATCGGCCTCGTTAGTGATATTCATTTGTACTTTACAAATTAAGGTCTATTTTCGCTCTCAAACATAATTTATCGGTTGAGCTTCTATGGTTAACCTTAGCATTAAATAAATTATGTTTGAATATGACTTATGATGTTTGTTAGATATTATATACCTATATTTGTTAGAGAGCTTTGTCGAAACTAATACGACTTTTTTGGCCGATCGTACTGTAATACTTGTATTGATTCGAGTTGGTTTGACCTTTGGTTACGACATCATTTCCTTTTACTTATCGCTTTTATTGTTTTTCCGCCATCTTCTAGATGGCAGCACCGCTGCCTCAAAGAGTTTCTTAACAAAACTAAACGGTTTTCATGTAAGTAATAGTTTTGCTACTCGACAACAGATGGCGTTATTGTCGCTCTTAATATTTTATAAAACACAGACCTTCTTACTCTTAGACAAAATTACTATTTTGCTTATAAATTGCCTTTTATAATATTGTTTTCTGAATAATATATTATATATTTGATTTTAATTATTTTTAAAGCATTTATGTAGGCATAGCAACAAACAGGAACAATAAATAAAGTAGCAATTTCAATTTTGACATGATATGACGCAACTATAATGGTTCCTTGTTTACTTTACGGAACCCTAAAAAGAGCGTAGGTATCTGTTAAGATGCTGTAACGTTTGATAAAACAACTAGAAGAACACAAACTATTGTAAAATTAATACAATACAAGTCTCTTCTCAGTCTTTCGACGAGCCCGGTGGTCGAATGGTTACTTTGACTCAGAGATCGTTGCTTCGATCCCCGCACAAGACAAACATTTGTGTGCATGAACATTTCTGTTTGTCTTGTACTGGGTGTTTTCTATGTATTATAAGTATGTATTTAATTTACAAAAAAATATGTATTTAAGTACATTTATCAGTGTCTAGTACCCATAACACAAGCTTTGCGCTTAATTTGGGACTAGAGGGCGCTGTGTAAATCATTCAGAAATATTTATTATTTATATAATTTTATAGTCTTAATAATGTTAATACCGCTTGGACTCGTCAATAATCCTCCCTCACGGCTCAAGCTTGAGGCGAGGTACAAGGTTTAAGTTGTCAACACGCTCAATGGGACAGAGCACTTTCCTGTTGAGACGGCATAGTACAACGGGCCGTGCGATGTAAATCCCTCGGTGTAATTGTTGAATGAAACTCATTTCACCCATTTACAGCGGGTATTGTAACCCAAAACAATATGGATTTATATGCACCAACTGCAAGAAGGTGGCATCCCATTTGCATAAAACTTCGGGCAGCTCGTATGCTGGTAAATTGGATAGAAGACTGTGGCGCCAGAACCGACTGAATGTCTTCGACTTATCTACTTTGACTTTTTACTAATAAATAAAGCTCAATATAACATAGAGTTTTAATATACTAATAATTAAAATATATGTATATTTGAGTTTTTGCAATCTTGCCCAGAGATTTTTTTATTACGGATAATAATGTGTCTGTAACTGTGGATTGGCGGTGGCCAGTGTTTTTAAACCATTTGGGGGTCACTGACTAAACGTACCCTCCGAAGTACCGAAGAACTTGTGTTTTGAGGCTGTGGAGGTTCTGGCGAAAGAGTAATAGGGTACAACGTTATTATAAACTGCCCGAATAACAATTCCTAGGTGGGTTGCTGTGTTCCTGTGAGTGAGTGAGGTTACCAGGAAGGAAGGTGTTGCTGCGATGGCAGTAGGGGTGGCGGCGATAGCAGCTACACGACGTAGTACAAAAAAGAACAAAATGCTATAAATCGTGTATAACTTAATGCAGGTTAAACTTGCAGGTATATACTTCATGCAAGTTCGATGCAGTCGCACAGTAAAACGCGGCTACTGCGACCGCACGCAGCAAGTCGCCAAAACGCAATGCAAAAAAACATAATTGAATCAAAAACGCTGGTCGCCGATGCTAAAAGAAACATGTCTGCTTGGGTTCTTATTCTATTAGTTTTCTATTTACTAACCTAAATCGTTTGAAGGATTTCAACAAAATGAGATGTGGAGCGGTAGAGTATGCCAAAGAATTAATTAAATAAATAAATATTTCCAAATTAAGCGCAACGCTTTTGTTATGGGTACTAGACAACTGATAAATGTACTTAAATACATTTTTTTGTAAATAGATACTTATAATACATAGAAAACACCCAGACCAAGATAAACAGACATGTTCATGAAATGTTTGTCTTGTGCGGGAATCGAACCCGCGACCTCGGAGTCAAAGTGGCTATTGCTAACCATTCGACCACCGAACTCGTCAAATTATGCAATTTATAATCAATACCCGAAATCTAGGTGATTCTAGATATGACTAGTTAAACCTCGGATACAGTGACCTGTATCCGTCACCTCCAAACCACTTTTGACTGCAAAAAATGTTCATAGTTTTGACGTTGGTCAAAACCACTTTTAACTGACTTATACAGTCAAAAGTAGTTTTGATCGAGGGTGTCGGGTAGGTTAGGTTAGGTAAGCTTGTGACCAACAGAAGAGCTTGCCTTTGAAGAGGAGGAGGAGAGGATCCAATGATGTTATAAATAGGTACTATAAATATGCCACAAGTGTCAAAAACGTACACCCGAAAAAGAAAGGTAATTGTCTTACCTCGCAATTAGTTCGCACAAACAAGCCGACGAATCGACGTTTGTAACAATTAACTGAAATAGGTATAAGAATGCCGTCTTCTGTATTACGAAAATGCACAATTTATGTTGTTAGAGTAAATAAGGGCTTTATTTACTCTAATGGATTACATATCGCACTAATACGGGGCCAGCATATTGGGAACTTTGCCTACGGGCAGCGGTTTATTAGATTAATTTTGTTTTTAGTTTATTTTAATTCGTTTTAATTTAGATATATTTATTTATTTTTTAATTTTAAGTATTATTTAATTTTATGTACTTTAGTTTTATAGTTGAATTGTACTTATTGTTTATAGCTAAAGTTTATTTGAATAATAATTAATTAATATTAAAATATATATATATATTTATCGCATAGCAACCACAAAATTATTTAGTATATTTTTATCGTATGTATACATACGTTTAATACACTAAAGTATATAATATTTGATGATTACACGTATTTTAGGTTCATTTCATATTCTGGTAGAAAAAAAGACGCCACTGCGCTGATTGCGTACTCAGCGACGGAAAGAGATAGCAAGTATAAAGCGCCGAGATGATAAGGATAGCGATAGTCATAGATCTCCTAAGCGATGGGAGACGGGAATCGTTTCCAGACGAACTTTAGTATGGACATGCCATATTTATTATAGTATTTGTAACATCATTGACTATATTAACATAAATTACATACTCTCGAAACTCATTTCCCGCCCTTTTTCGGCAATCTGGCAACAACAAAAAGTTTGTTGTTAAAGCAAAATAAAATTGTGTTTGCATTTTAAATATGTATAAAATAAGAATGTGCAAAATATCTAAATTTTAAGCGAGGAAATAAAATACTGATGTCTAATAAACACTTTAAAATTATTCAAGATGTTAAAATTCTGATTCAAAATTTATGTTTTATGAACAGCTCTACATAGAGGTAGTATTTTTGACTTTACTAGACATAGACGTGTTACATTTAGATGGAAATTAATGTAGATGATATGTGCGTACATCAGTGCCTTCATAGATACACAAACACATTATATTCAGATGAACTGTGCTGTGAGAATGACTGTGTTAGCAATGATGCTAATACAAATTAGCTAGCTTTAGCAATGCTGGTCTGTGTAACTTTCATCTTATTAGTGTCGTAACTCTATTAATTGTTTTTAATTTTTTTTATATATAAGAGGGGGGCAAACGAGCATGTGGGTCACCTGAATGAAAACAATCACCACCGCCCATGGAGATCAGCAATGTCGATCTGTTGCCTGCCTATACTCCTTCCTTCGTTTCTTTCTGGTCACCTCACTCAATCGCAGGTACACAATAACCCTCAAGGGAATTCTTATTTGGCTGTGGTACAGTGTGGTTGAGGTACTTTCCCAGTCGAGCAGCTTAAAAATTACGCTACGCCCTAACTGTCTTAATAGTAGTATGTTTAAATTGTTCTTTTGAAATTTAACACTTCTAAACATAAATAGATTATTTATTTACTGAAATTTGTAACTTTGCGTGTGATATTTTATTATTTTAGAGATAGCGTATAACTTTGTACGTATCCCGGTATCCAGTGAGATTGTTAAAAATTATTTCTTCGTGGATGCTTACTTCATAATTGCTACTTATGTATGATAAACAACCTGACCAATGGTTTGAACTATGCGTTGATAGGTTAGTCAGTAACGGTCGTTTTTATGGATGTTATAGTCAATACCCGAAACCTAGGCGCTCCTAAGTTTAACTAGTTAAACCTAAGGTCCAGGCAATTTGATCTATACTACTTTACGTGCTTCCGCGACCAATTAGTTCATGCCAGCTACGGCTGGCCTGGCTGGCATGCGACTGCTTATTACTACGTTGCTGCCGTCGTCGTCTCTGCTCCAGCTACTGCGGTCGACTCTCCAACTTCTGAAACAGAAGAAACGTGCGACTACCGTGGTCGTCTCTGCGACACGTGTTTCGCCTCTTCGCGAGGCATCATAAGGCGATCTGTAGATGTTGATGGTTAGAACAACAACTAAACAAATTCAGGATCTGGAGATGCCGGCCGACAGTAGTTTGCATGAACTAATTGGTGGCAGAAGCACGCAAAGTAGTGTAGATCAAATTGCCTGTAAATTTGCATTTGCAAAATAACACCTGAATCAATTAAAAACCTAAGGTACCTCAGCTTCTCTCCAAAAGCAAGTCGAGGTTAGGTTAGGATGGGTTTATTTATCTCGAGCTCCTCCGTGCTTTGGTGGGCACGTTAAGCCAATTCAGTGGCCTTAGGGCGGCCAACCCGCAGGTGACCAGCATGGTACAGTATGCTCTAAACCCCTTCCATTGAGGGGAGACTCGTATCCCAATAGTGGAATGATTATGGGTTGATGACGTATATTGTTATTTGGTTACGGTATTCTGCGACGTAGAGACACGTCTCTCTTGACTCTCGACCCCTACGTAAAACATCGAAAGTATTTTTTTTTACTACGTCAGGTAGCAGACAAGTATATGGCCCGCCTGATATGAAGCAGTTACTGTAGCCATATTAAGGCTAATAGTGTTTCAAAGTAAAATTATAACATTATTATTTAAATACGAAATGAATATGAACCCTGCTACATCTAAAAGTTATAATCATTCACGAACTTTAATTAAGTTCTTGAATTATTATTAATTATTAGGTAAGAAATTAGGATGCAAATGGTTCATCAACATCTTTGAACCAAAGCCAACCTCACCTGGACGTGATGCACCCTGCTGACTGACAAACGAGGTTCTGACAAAAAGAGAGGTAGGGCTATGCGTATATTTTTTAAGCTGCCTTACTGGGGAAGTACCTTCACCTTTCAGAATACTGCAGCCAAACAACATTTTCCTTGAGGATTGATGCGTTGCTGCGAGTGAGAGCGGTCACCAGAAAGAAAGAAAGGAAGGAGTATAGAGCCTGGTAACAGATCGGCGACCCCTTGGTGTTGCTGATCTTCATGGGCCACCGCCCATGAAGATTTCCGCCCATGAAGATTCCGAAAACTTTCATTTATATATGTAACTTTTTATATAACTTTTTTTTTATACGCGAGGGGGGCTAAATCCTCATTTGCCCCCCTCGCGTATAAAAAAAAAGTTATATAAAAAGTTACATGTATAAATGAAAGTTTTCGGAGCTTAGATTTTATGTTTCGATGAACTTACGTGGGACCGTCGATATATATTTCGCTAGTCTCGTGAGATAGTCGGCAGGGTGTACCACTTGTAAGTAAGTTTGGCTTAGGCTCTATATTAACAATTTCATCATGTTTCGCTGATTAAACGGTTGGTAATCGTAAAAACCACCACAACCATCTCCACCAACCCGCAGTTGAGAAGCGTGCTCTAAACCCCTTCGATTGACCCATCCCAGCAATGGGATGAATAAGGGTCAACGATGAATCGTAAAAAGCTTTTCGGTGAAATCAGACATTTTCAATTATTTTGCGAGATTACGAGTAGTCTTAGACGTTCTATGTAAAATTTAAATAAGTATATTATAATTACGTCATAATGATTATAGTTAATTAAAATATTATTAACTATTTTAATTCCATATATTTAAATACGAAACCATTCGGTTCAATCCCAAGCTTACTGAGATATATAAAAATCTGTAAGATTTACGTAGAGTCTCTTTTAAAATGTAACATTTCATATTTTCATCAAAATATATGTCCATAGAGGCAAAACTGCTTTTCCTGACAAAATGTAAATTTTAATAAGAGCAGGAATTACAAAACGCTTAGGCAAGTAAGTAGGTATCTCATTGTAATATGAAAAGCGGGTAATCCATGTTTTCGAGCATAGGTAAAGTTTATTAGCCCCGCGCTTTAAAAGCGTGAGCGGCACACGTGAACGAAGGCTGTAATTTCGTCTGGGAGATCGGCGGCGGCGCCCCGCGTGGTTCCACGGGCGCGGGGCGGCGCCCGACAGCCCGCCAGTCGCGCCTCAAGCCCCACCGGGGCTGCACGTATCCTCGATCCCCTCTTGCGACTTATGTAACCATCCGCACGGTGAGTCTGCAGCCTCCGAGCCCACTCCACCCCACATCGACCCCGCGAAACGCGCTATCGCCGGTGCACGCGAAGTGAGAGCGACCTATCGACTCGGAACTCCGTATATCGAATCCAATTGTGCTATAATCGTCAGCTGAGAGGTGATATAATCGATGCAGTAAGTACCGGTGTTCGGTGAGCGGATTTCGGAATGCAGGTGCGTTATGTAACGGGACCTTCGGGCCGAGAGATGTTTTGCAGGAACACGAGGACCGCGAGTCGCGTGTCGCGGGCTCGTGAGTAGGTCTATGTGTCGCGGCTTACCTGCGATGGTTTTGTTAACACAGCGGTTGCGTGATATCTTTGAGGTTGTTTTGAATAATGAAACACGGATTGATAACGAAGTGTTTTGGACGATCTATTTCGGTGTCGAGTTAGGTTTTATTGGATCTGCTGTTCGATTATTTAATTCAAACATTGTTTATGGTGATAAAACTTAAGATTCATATAAAAGTACAGTTGTTACCAACCTGTTATTCAGTTATTTTTAGACCGGTATTTTCAGTAACAATAATATCCTTGAAATGAATATATACTTCAAAACGACGACTTTCCATAAACCTACGTGTGTAGATACATAATACTATTGATTGGGAGAAGAGATTGATTGCCCCCTTTTGCGATTGGGTTGTTTACGCTATCTATGATTACTGGTAAACAGGGACATTGGACATAGGTACACATACATACGTAAGTAAATATACATAAGCAGGATTATGCGATGAGGGAAATAAAGGCAAAATATTCTACACACCTAATTGGAAGGTCGGATTCGCATAAGAAATCCATTCGAATGAAGGTTCTATTTATCGGGGGAAAGTCGCCGTCGGAGAAATGGAAAATATTTTTCATTGGCCGGTAATCAATACTACACCTACTTTATCGACGTCATGACGAAGCATTATTATTATCAATAGGTTTTTAAATTCTATATAATGTGCATAATCATTGAGTTATCATCAAACAACAATGAGAGATTATGAGATATTATTGCAAAATGACTTTTTTAAACGTAAAGTTGCTACAAAAATGGGAAACATGTATATGATAATGTTCAATAGAGAGTAAAAGTAAAAGGCAATCTGTGGATGCTTGCAAAACAATGGGCATCACTCGCACTTTGTCACCCCTAAATTTTAATGTTTCATATAATGACTACAGTGTAGAATTTAAAGAATAGGAAAGGATATATTTAGATGTTTTATTAATTGCCATTTGATACTCCGCCAAACTATAGTAGAGCAGCATGGTGGAGTAACACTAAAACTCGGTCATTTTACACTTGTATTTCAGGCGTTAAAATCAACGGAATCAACGACCCAAACTTGCCTCTAATAAAGATCGTTGATAATTACGAAATCAACGACCCATAATCGGTCGTTCCGAGTACGGGTTTGTGATTTAAACGACAAATAAATTATGAGTAATTGACCCAAATAAATAGTATGCTTTCTTTCTGGTGACCTCACTCACTCGCAGGAACACAACAATCCTCAAGGGAATTGTTATTTGGCTGCGGTATTCTGTGAGGTGGAGGTACTTCCCCAGCCGGGCAGCTTAAAAATACGCTATGCCTCTCCTACCTCTCTTTTCGCCAGAGCTTCGTTTGTCAGTCAGCAGGGTGCGCCACGTGCAGGCGAGGTTGTTTTTGGTTCAAAGATGTTGATGAAGCACTTACACCATATATAAATAAAATTGCAGTTAAAGTTTTACACTTACTCCTAGATCTTGATATATACTCGATGATTCTATTTTTCAAAATTTATTTACTACCTACTTTTACCTTTGTTTTTTTTTTTTTCAACCAGTTTTCCAGTTTGTCTGTCCACCTACCTAATTTTATCTTTGTTTCTCTTGTAAAGGTTGTCTGGAAGAGATTGCTTCTAGCGATAAGACCGCCTTTTGTACTTCTAATTTCGAAAGTTTCTTGTATGTATTGTGATATGGGTGAAATAAAGTGTATTCTATTCTATTCTACTAAAAACTGTGCTCAAAATAAATTATTTTGTATGATATAGTAGTAGAGTATATTTTTTGGCAAAATGTAATCTATTGATCATAATAATTATAATATAATCTATTGATTACTAATTACAATTGCTCTTTGTTATTGGTAATCAAAATATATTTTTTTTAAATAAAGTATTTCAATTACTGATTTGTAGTTGCTACTAAGACAGTTGCTCTTTTATATTTTAACTAGCTGACCCGACTAACGTTGTCATGTCTTCTTAATTAACAATGAATATTGAATTCGAATTAAATCGATCTGTCAAATGACTGCCAGTTTTGTCAAACGACATAAAGTTACATTAGAAAAGTTACTATGGTCGTTCAGTTTTCTTATATTTTCTAATTTTCCACATAACTTTCTTATTTTTTTTCTGTCATAAGACCTTTTTTTATATTACGTCGGGTGGCAGACAAGCTTACGGTCCACCTGATGTGAAGCGGTTACGGTAGCCATATTAACGCTCGCAACATAAAATATCGCTGGCGCGCCGCCACCCCCGCTGGAACTCACTCACTCGCAGGAACACAACAACCCTCAAGGAAATTGTTATTTGGCTGCGGTATTCTGTGAGGTAGAAGTACATTCCCCAGTCGGGTAGCTTACAATTACGCTTCCTACCTCTCTTTTCGCCAGAGCTTCGTTCGTCAGGCAGCAGGGTGCACCACGTGCAGTTGAAGTTGGATTTGGTTCAAAGATGTTGATGAACCAGTAACAAATACAACAAATAAAGAATTAGCGAAATCGGTCCAGCTATTCACGCCTGATGGCGTGACCAAGGGAAATAGGGATTCATTTATATAATATTGCGATTAAATCTAACCTTAATTATTGCTGTAAGTGACTCATAATCATCATCCATAGAGCCAAGTATACACGTGGTACACCCTGCCAACTAGTAAGCGAGGCTTCAAAAGGCAGATAGGGCATAATCATTAACTACGCCCACCACTGCAAACAATAGTACATAAATATTTCGTAGTCAGACATTCTGGAGACTACATTTGCATTTGCATACAAACAAGCTCCAAGTGTGAAGGCGTTCTTTTTATTACTACTAAAGAAGTAATTATCAAATTCAACTTGGAAATGCTTTATTATCGTATAACTAGGTAAAAGTCGTAATGTAAGGCCGCACATAAGATGATGCAGTTAATTTTTTTGTTTCGTTATACTTTTTGCGAATGCCACAAAAGCTGTTATAATTATATTTAGTAGAACTTTTAAGTTAGCCCAAGAATAAATGAGTGTACATTTATCTCTGTTATTGCAGTTTACGAAGTGGAGTGGCAGCAAATTATACTTCAAGAAACAAGCTTCTTTAAATTCTTCTTAAACCTTTAAACGATAATACTTTGCATTGGTAGCTAGCGAGGGTGGCGGCGCGCGAGCGATATTTCATATTGCGAGCGTTAATATGGCTACGTTAACCGCTTCACATCAGTTGGGCCGTATGCTTGTCTGCCACTCGACGTAGTATTTTTTTTAATTCAGTCCATTATAGTACATTTATATTTTAGTCCATTTTAAAGGTATGAAATTATAAAAAATAAATATTACCGTTGTAGAAACAATAAAAAATACTATAACTTTTGTTACGGCACTGGCTACATAAACGCAATATTTAACATAGCACGGTGTGACGTCATAACGTGGTGAACTTTTGTATGGAGCGTTTCGGGATAGTCCAAAATTGTGATCTTCAAGTTATCATATCTCGAGAAGTTTTTATGCAATCGAAGTAATTATTTCACCTATATTTATATTATTGTGACGTCTTTAAATAACAAATAAAAAAAAAAGGGATACAAGCCTATTGTCATTTTACCGTTTATATCATAAGACTATCGATCCGACTCGGCTTCACCCGTGTGGGATTTTTATATAGCCCTCTTCGATAAATAAGCTATCCAACAGTAAAATATTTTTCAATTCGAACAGGTCAGCTTTATAATAATCATCATCATCAGCCTGTATACTTTCTCTGATACTGAAGCCTTTCTCAATACGTTCCGCCAAATAAGATACAGGCGCATCCAGCTTTATAATACATATTAGTATAGAATTGACTGACATACAATTTGAGGTTTTAATAAGCTCATCTACATCTATTATGGGGAAAGTTAAAGCCCATTTTACCTATACGAGGCACAGGGCAATTTTATAGCGAATCTATGACAGCTCTGTAGAGTATGGTACTTGAAAAGAAACTGGCCTTTATAGGATCTGTTTGCCTAACTGTCACGATTCCTTTGTTCAGAGACACGTGGTTTTATATCAAGTCCCGAGAAAGCGTGTAAAAGAACAAGTCCAATCCAATTGTCCATTTTCTATTGTAGCTTGTACCTATGTGACAAGATTTTTTTTCGTCAAATTTTTTATTTTTATTTTTTTATACTACGTTGGGTGGCAGACAAGCATACGGCCCGCCTGATGTGAAGCGGTTATTAACGCTTGCAACATAAAATATTGCTCGCGTGCCGCCACCCCCGCTGCCAACGCAGCATCTCCATCCTTTCTTTCTGGTGACATCACTCACTCGCAGGAACACAACAACCCTCAAGGGAATTGTTATTTGGCTGCGGTTTTCTGTGAGGTGGAGGTACATTCCCCAGTCGGGTAGCTTACAACTACGTGCAGGTGAAGTTGGCTTTGGTTTAAAGATCTTGACGAACCACTTACACCCCATAAGTTTCCAGTTGGAGATATCAGTATATCGATGTATCGAGGTTTGGCAACTTTCTGATAAAAAGATTTAAAATGGACTATTACTGCATTGATTTATATTTATGGTTGAAAATAAAAATATTTTCAAAGACCCTGATGAGCTCGATGGTGTCGTTGCGCGTGTCAATAATCGAACACGCGTGTTAAGTAACCTGAATGGGTTTAGAAGACCTGAAGTGCTTCAGACGGCACGTTAAATTAATTAAATGTATGTGATTTATATTAATGTTAAATTTAATATTGCTATAGTACGTATGTAAATTCCTTGCGTGTTGCATCCGGGGTAGTATACTATTCTGATTTGTTAGCAACAAGGGAGAATTACCAATCGAAATGTGTGGTGGGCCCCCATCCCGTTAAAAAAAAGTACGAGTTTACCTATGTTTGAGGAGCTCGATTGCATCTTTGTGCGTGCCAGTCTAATCGAACACACAAGTTAAGCAACATCGGCCGTAGCCTGTCCACGGATGGGTTTACTTATTTCGAGCTCGTTCGTGCTTCAGTGGACACGTTAAGCCGTCGGTCCCCGCTGTTGACATTAGGTGTCAGTCGTTAAGTCAGGTCAATGGTCTTTAGGCGGCTTGAAAACAGCTTGGTAGAGTATGCTCTAAACTCCTTTGATTGAGGGGAGCCTAGTATCCCAACAGTGAAATAAGGTTTGACGAAGAAGTTATACATGACAAGTGGATAATTTGCAGTCTATTTTTATGGTACAGAAACGCAGAAGTGTCAGTAACATGAGCAATAAATTATGTGACGATCGTCAAGGTGGTAGCTTATAATCAAGCTTAAGTATATGGTTTCCGAGAATCGATTTGCCAAAGACGTTGTCTTTGTGGCAAAAAGTGAAGTGACAATATATCACTCGGTGGCTGGTGGTGACGCCGTGGAACGAGTTTTATTGATTAGTGCTTATCACGAAAAAAGTGTTATAGAATCATAAAAAAATACTTATTCGGTATTGCGTGTTCAAATAACCTTTAGTTATCTGCGTTCTTTCGAGTATTTTTTCTCGATTGGGTTTTGATGAAGTGAATGTAATTTATATTACGTTCAATTCTAATGTTCAATAATAAAACAACTTTATTTACAAAATATAAATATGGAACAGAATATAACCTATAAAACTAAAGTACCTACATGAGTAAGTAAAGTAAACTAAATAATACTAAAAATCTTAAAATATAAAAATTTCATGTCACATTGTTTGTCCGCGATGGAAACCTAAACTACCGATTTTAATAAAATTTTGCACAGTGTGTGCAGATTGATCCAACTTGAGACATAGGATAGTTTATAACTCATCGTAAAAATTAACGTAAAAATATTTAAAATCGATACGAAGTTCGCCGGGCTAGTAATACTATAAAACCACACTCCGGCCACTCCATACAAATGTCGCATTGTAAACTACTATATAAACAAAGATGTCTGTGCAGAGCGTGAGTGCATGCGTGCGGTGCCATACAAACAGTTCCAGATTCGTCTCAGAGGGGAGGTGAGGTCGACACGATAGATCGGCAGGGAGCGGCAATACTGTACGTAGTACTATTACTACTACTATAGTACGTATGTAAATTCCTCGCGTGTTGCATCCGGGGTAGTATACTATTCTGATTTGGTAGCAACAAGGGAGAATAACCAAGCGTCAGAAGATTTTGCAATTCATGTTATTGGCACCCATGTGTTACTAACTCATTATTTTAGGTCCCCAATAGTGTTAGATATTTAAATTCCGTGTTTCACGGCAGTTGAGCCTCACTTCTTGACTAGCAATCTGTTTAGGCTTTTAATGCCTTATTTGCCCATATTGCTGTCTCTCAATGTGAGAGACAGCAATATGGGCGAAACACACAGTAACTGATGGAGCAAGGCAAGATCGGCGTTTCTCGGAGGTTGCATTCGATACGATGAAATTAGACGGAGAGTCAAAGTTGTCAACATAGGTGTCTGAGTGAGCATATTGAGGAAGCTGTGGGATGGTCAGATCTGCTAATCACAGCCTTCCTATGTAACTTGTTGTCAAAAAATATGATTACTCCATAGTGAGCGACCCTCTTGCGGTTTCTCTGCAATGTCATGGGCATGAAAACTACCACGGATGCGGGAAGTCCAGGAGCGGTGCTTCCGTGAAACGTATTAATGTCAGTGACACGCAGCTCTTGCACGTGTCGCTCCAGTACTGACCACGCTTCACTGCCGTATCCGTATATAAATCTACCCTATTAATTTGACCGGTATTTTAGGATCACAGTTGACACCAGTATATATACCTTACTTCTAACACTTCTTCTTCACATTCACCGAGGTGTCTGTAATGGAATCTTGCAAGTTATATTTGCCTCACCCCTAATGTCATAATGGCAATTGCACCCAAAGGCAATAAGAGAGGTAGGAAGCGTAATTGTAAGCTACCCGATTGGGGAATGTACATCCACTTCACAGAATACCGCAGCCAAATAACAAATCCCTCGAGGGTTGTTATGTTCCTGCGAGTGAGTGAGGTCACCAGAAAGGAGTTGCTGCGTTGGCAGCGCGGGCGGCGCGCGAACGATATCTTATGTTGCGAGCGTTAATAGCTACGGTTATCGCTTCACATCAGGCGGGCCATATGCTTGTCTTCCATCCGACGTAGTATAAAAAAAGAATCACTTGGTTCTCATTACTATTATTGTGACATGGACCTTGATATTGGCTTAACTTTTAACTTGACGCATTTTGGGGACACAGATGACACCTGTTTTCTATATATATTTCTATATACCTATTGTTTTCTACATATTTATTTGTTAATAAAATATTCTACACTTCTGCTATGAGCATATGCGTGAAATGGGGGAGATAATGGCCGACCACCCCAATATATTTCCAGCACGAATCGTTCTGTGTGTTTTATTACCACAACACGATAGTCAATCTTAAGAAAAGAAAATAAGTCACAAATTTATATAAAAACTTTTCCCATTAGTCCTTATAAACATATATATCATTGATGTACGAGTATGCGGTAATATTATTTAAATATGAATTGTATGAAGTCAGTACATATTATTATAAAACTTAACTGTTTAACGTAACGGTTTTCTGCTCATATGATTTAAAAATAAAATAGACATACGAGTTAAAAAACACACATTTTTTAGTTTGTAACCGACTTCTTTGAACTTGATTTTGACCCACTTTGAACGGTGGTATTTAATTTAACCTTTGTATACTTATCAAGGACCGATGACACTACAATAAATTAATAAGTCAATTTAATTATCCTGGTAAGGATCGACAGGATTTATTAATTTCCACACATATGACATCGAACTAAAAAGTAGAAAATAAATATACTTAAAAAAACAAGCTTTAATGATCAATCGAACTAAAAAACGAAAAATATTAGTATTATAGTGAAAAATGCGTGGGATGCTCAATAAATGAAAAGTATGGCACAAAGCTCCTTTTCTAGCCAAAGTACATAAACTACGAAATTATTAGTATCACAAAGAAATACACAAAAAATCTATAATAATTTATAACAAACAATTAACAAATTTATTTAGTTGTTGTATTTCGCTCGTCAGTTCCTTTCAGTGGATAATTATATATAAGTTGATACCGCTGTCATAAGGTCTAGTGGGGAAATAATAAACCGCCATCTTATACCGACCGTCATATTGCATTAAAAATGACATATTTAGGTAATTTTCTTACACTGTCACGAGAACGAAGCGAGTGTGCCAAATATTAGCTCCGTGAAACATTGCGGTGACCCGCGTCGCAAGCACTGCAAGTAGTATAAATAAATAAAATTCCCCATCACGCCTGTTGCCCCTATACTGTTTTTGTTAGTCGGATTTCATCAACAGGCAGACAAATTCACGAATAAGTATATTTATGGCTATCTTGGGCAATTTGACCACTTCCTATTAAGTTGGACGAGATATCTTTCTGACTTCCTTACGAAACCTTTCATAGCGTCAGCTGCATAAATTGATAGAGCGCTGCGTTAATCGATACGAAAAATACCGACCGTCCAGCCGTAGATATACTGGCTAGGGTAAAATAATACCTACCCCCTTTTATGAAAATTGCGCTGACGGAGGAGTATAAAATGAGAAGCAGTGCAGAATACTAATATTTAAAAAAATTATGCATAAAAAATACATTAAATCAATAAATAAATGAGGGGTGTCAGTGGTTCATCAAGATCTTTGAACCAAAGCCAACTTCACCTGCACGTGGTGCACCCTGCTGACTGACAAACGAAGCTCTGGCGAAAAGAGAGGTAGGGAGCTTACAGAATACCGCAGCCAAATAACAATTCGCTTGAGGGTTGTTGTGTTCCTGCGAGTGAGTGAGGTCACCAGAAAGTAAGGAAGGCGATGCTGCGTTGGCAGCGGGGGTGGCGGCGCGCGAGCAATATTTTATGTTGCAAGCGTTAATATGGCTACGGTAACCGCTTCACATCAGGCGGGCCGTATGCTTGTCTGCCACCCGACGAAGTATAAAAAAAAAAAAAATTACACATACTACTTATTATTTATTATTTATTTATATAAGAATTCCCTTGAGGGTTGTTGGCATATTGGGGCAACGTGTGAGCGATATTTCATGTTGCGAGCGTTGATATGCTTACGGTAACCGCTTCACATCAGGCGGGCTGTACTGCTTGTCTGCCATAGGGTGCCAGACAAGCATACAGGAGCAGGCATACATTTTCGCTGCGCGGTAGAAAGAGAGGGGGATATTACTTCCTCACCTACGCCGCGCCGGCGGGCGGTCTACTCTCCCTCCGTCTTACGTGTTTTCGATCAGGCCACGTGTCCTGACGCGAGTTTAATATTTTTTACCCATCGCAAAAAGTGCACTACGCCGCTAAAGAAGTTTTCACTTCAAAAAACAACCTATGATCCCACAAACGGCTTTAAAGATTTCGCTGAAATTTACAATAAAATAGTTTACGGGGACGAGAAATCGATTTAGCTAGTTTACAAGTCGGGAAAAATTCGTATTCTCTTAAAATACCGAGCGACACCATCCAGGTCGTATTGTATAATACCTTTAATGTCCAAATACAAGGTTAAGTTTTTTAGGTAGATATTGAGCATGTTGCATTGTGATTTTCAACAAATAGCTATTAAAATATGATTTAGTTGTTAAATTATACAAGTAATTATGTAATTGAGACGCCAAGATAAAAAAGTTAACAAGTTAACAACTATGAAGTCAGTTTTATGCCAGACTGAGATCCTTTTGGGTTCCATTTTTTTTTAAGATGTTTTCTTAACAAGGTTGGCAACCGTCTTATATAGAGAACGTAGAGAATGTCGAGATTTTATGTACCGCTCAGATGTAGCTGTTTGCTTTGCTTTACCTGAACATTTTTCTTCAAGTTGTTTATAGTTTTCTCTGTCTACGACAGAGATACACGAGTGCGGTTTCTTTTTCTCTTTATTGTTGACAAGGAAGGGTACATTCTTTTACAAGTATGCCAATCACTTTGTGACAAAAAGTGGTTGGCTAACTTAAAAAGAGGTTTTACGATCTCGTGTCCTGTATTAACTGCTAAGCCTTTTTAATGTTGGTACTCGTAAAATCCGATGCTAATAACATTAGCGTGTAAGGTTTACTACGAAGTTTAGAGCTAACACTCCGGCATCTAGTCCCTAACTAAGCAAAGCTTGTACTAAATATATATTTTTTGTAAAAACATGCCTATATTACATAGAAAACACCCAGATAAAAGATTTGATTCAATTACCACAAATAGAAAATGTGCCAACAGTTAAAATTGCATTATTGGCATACATAAAATTGTGTAGAGAAATACCAACACATAATGTTTGGAGAAGATATATATACATATATTAGGCCCTAATAAAATAATAAAATAAAAAAAATATCGACATTTTTTCGATCGAAAAAGTCGATATTTTTTTTTACTTTCAGCCCAAAATTTCGTAGAATATATTCAAAAAAAGTTCTGTCCAAAGGGCAGTTTGATTTTAATTTTAAGATGTTTTCCATCGAACCTGAAGTTTTCCCATTTAAATAACACACGATTTTTAACCTTATTTACCTCTGCAAGCCATGAAGATTTCATTTTATCAAAAAATAAAGGAATATTTATTATTTGCGAAGAAAATACACAAGTAATTTTAAAATTACACCATCGTGCCTTATTTCTACATTACCCTACTACTGGTAGAGAATGCTTGCATAGCATTAAGTCCTCCTTTGTACTTTAGGCCGTATGGTTTCCGGCAGACTAGAATAGAATCACTCCGTCTCTTCCCGTTGATGTCTTACAAGGCGACTAAGGGAAATACATTATAAAACATCGATCAGGCCTCCCCAACCCGTCTGGCCAGCGTGGGAGTGTAGGCCAAATCATCCTTCTGTCTAGGACGGACGAGAGAGGGTCGTGCTCCTGTAGTGGAGACTAAAATGACCTGATGATGATTGTACTTTGTTTTATGTGCATGGAAATTAAATAAATAAATGTACTATTTATTGCAGATACATTATATATCCATATCAACCATTATACAATTAAAAAAATCATTTCTGTAAATAAAATGATATTTTATAAAATAATACGTCTTCGTATGTCTTTTATAAAAGTATACGGAATTCAGATTCTCAATTAGGTGTTTTAAACTACAATGAATTGTCTAGAAGTACTAACTACATTTTAAATAGAATTATTACTTCCTATAATCAACACAGTCAATTATTGTTATTTATAATATTTTGAATTGGAGTCTTTCAAGGTTTCCTGATGAAACTGAGCGAAGATGAAAAAGCTCCATTGTTTTTATAAAGAACAAATAAATAATACGATTGTTCTCATCTCCCGCCTTGTTTCTATTGCACTTAGCATTATTATTGTTACGTAATATTTTTAATTCGATTTTGTCTTTAGGCGGAATAAATGTCTGACTTCATTACATGGCGGCATGATCTAATCCAGATATTTTTGGGCGGCTGAAAACATTGACTTAGATCAAGGACAGTCAATATACCGCATACTTGTATATGTAAATTCTTACCTATGGACCGTACGTACCGTATGTACCGTAGCCATATTAATACTTGCAGCATGAAATATCGCTGCCGTCATTCGCGCTGCCAACGCAGCAATTTCTTCCCTTCTGATCTCTTGGACTTAGATTAGAATGATCATTACGCCGCCATGGTGGTCGCTCACGGGGCTCGGAGCAGCCTCAGCGAGCGCGGCCCGGTCACCCTACCGTAAGCCATGGGTAGGCGTTCTCCGGGCGTCGGGAAGTGAGCGTGCCTTACAGCTTCGGTACCTATCATGGACATCAGCTAGCCAGCTATCTGGCATCCAAGAGCAAGTACAATTACACTAGGCGTACAGATACAGTACAGTTGCATCCGGGGTAGTATACTATTCAGATTTGGTAGCAACAAGGGAGAATTACCAAGCGTTCAGACGATTTTGCAATTCATATTATTGGAATCGATGTGTTAGGTAACAACTCAATGTTTTAGGTCCCTAATAGTGTTAGAAACTTAAAATCCGTGGTGCACGGCAGTTGAGCTTCACTTGACTAGCCATCTCTTTAGGCTTTTAATGCCTTATTTGCCATATTGCTGTCTCTCACATTGCTAAGAGGGGAAGTCAAATTCCAAAAGCTTCCTACTCCTTCTAATTTCTTCTGATTAAATTCGTTGTGAGTTCCAAGGCAGCCGTAGTTTTACCCCTGGGACTGCAATGGACTTCATTGTTCATTGCCTTTTTTGGCGGTCGCCGCTGTTAATCCTGGCTACACAGGAGATACAGTGGTGGGAATGTGTGGTGGGCCCCCGTCCCTTAGGCGTACAGAGTGCGTCAGAAAGTGAGCGAGCGAAACTCTTTAGGGAAGCGCGCCTTACAGCTCCGGTACCCATCATGGAGATTAGAGAGTGGTAGTAGAGGTCCAAAGCTTGGGAAATCGGTCGCCACGAGCTACTCGACTTAAGAGTGCCTAAGTAGTCTGTTTGCAGCCGAAAGCGCAAAGGACTGCTACCAATCCGCTTGAATGACTGGGCGTGATAGCGGGGCGGGTAAATGTGCTCTTGGCTGGTTGGTTTACTGGCCAAGAGACTCGCAATCCTGTGATATAACCGCAAGTTTGGTGCACAGGGAGCATTAGCAGTAGGCATGGGGTCGTTGATCGTTACGCCGTAAAAATTGAAAATGTGCACAGTTATAATTGAAGACCTGAAGGCCAATTCTCGTAATTTTTACATCAAAGTCAAAGTCAAAGTCAAAATATCTTTATTCCTTGGACTTTATAAAGCACTTAGAAACGTCATACAAATTAAATATAAGACATGTATCTAAATCATTACTATCTACTTAAATCCGCAGAGCTTAGATGCACTTTCATCATACTATCTGTGAAAGTGAATTTAAGTGCCAGTTCCGGCGACGGGGCTTCTTGAGAAGAACTGGCAAGAAACTCAAGGCCGACTCTTTTAATTGCCAATATCGTTACATTAAACACAAATACAATCATTAACATAACAAGAGCAATTCATTTCCAAATACTTTTATCATTTATGTAATCTGAGATACAATAGTAAGCGTTTTGACATAGTCTAGTTTTGATAAATCTTTTAAATTTACCCATGGATAATTTAAACGCGTCATTTGGAAGTTTATTGCAGAAGCGTATACATTGACCTGGGAACGAGTTAGAGATTTTATGGAGCCTAGTAATATGCACAGCGAGTTTGTTTTTATTTCTTAAATTTAATTGATGGAGATCACTGTTTTTCCTAAATTTAGTTTGATTTTTATGAACGTAAATAAGATTTTCATAAATATATTGAGAATGTAATGTCATAATATTTATCTCTTTAAATTTATTTCTCAGTGTCTCCCTGGGACTCATCATATAAATAGCACGGATAGCTCGCTTCTGGAGCACCAAAAATTGAGTCTACATCCGCAGCACTACCCCAAAGCAATAAACCATATGACATAATGCTGTGAAAATAGCTAAAATAAACTAAACGCGCAGTGTCAACATCAGTCAGTTGACGTATTTTCCTTACGGCGTAAGCTGCTGAGCTGAGTCTACCTGATAACGTTTCTATATGTGGGCCCCATTGTAATTTAGAGTCTAATGTTATCCCAAGGAAGACAACCTTATTGACCAATTCCAATCTCTCATTGTCCATCGCATCGCAGAATTGAACTTGATCTAATCATGATTGAATTTCAAATTGGCTGAAAATTATATACTTTTTTCAATTCTTGTTCGTGCAGGTTTCCATTATTAGTTAGTTCCATTATAATATGTTAATTGAATCACATTACAGCAGTGGTTTACCTTGCTTTTTGTTCGGTGACCACTTTTGCTCATTGTAGGGACCAACTGTCGTAAAATACACAACCAGTTAACAAACTTTATAGCTTCATAATGTGAAATTAGAATATCAAATATCACATTTGTGGGATAGAGATTGGATTGAAACTGAATTTTGACAATATTTTTATACAAAAGCTGACCTTTTCTTACATCAATTTGAAAAATTTAATGTAAAATTGATTATAAAGAATTTCAATATAATATTCTATGGACTCATGAGGAACATAAGAAAACAGAATTCCTTCATGTACCTTAAATATTTTAAATGTTTGTATGGATGAATGTAAGGATTAAATCTTTCACAGGAAAACGGCTGAACGTATTTGGATAGAATTTGGTATACATATTGAATGTCATCTGGGTTGATAGGATACTTTTATCTCGACTTATTATACTTTGGTCATGCAGGACAAAGCCAAAATCCGACGCAAATTTTTATATACTCGTTTTATATTTATACTCTATGAACATTTATTTTTTTATCTAAATATATGTAATTGCAAGATCACATCTCCTCGGCCCACGTAGGACTTGAATCTACGGCCCCTCCCCTACGATTACCAATTATCCGTGAAGCACTCTTCCAACTCCATTTCCAAGAAGCAGGTGACGAATTCTTGGCGTACCTATAAGGGGGATTAATATCTTTTATTGAAATATTTAGATAATATAGGATATTTTCTAACAATGTAAATGTTTTGGAAATGATTTAATCCATCTTCCCGACTTAGAAACATTCCTGATTCAGAAAGGGCGTGAAGAGGTTTTTACAGGGTCGGATACGCCCCTGAGATGCCCCTTCTATCAGACAGGCCATAATAATATGACACTTTAGTGGTATAAAAAAAAAGTATTATGAAGAACACTTGACTGGTCGTGGGTTCATGTCCTATTTCATTACTAATATATATATATATATATAATCATATCTTCAAGTTGAATAAAAACCCTAGTATATTGTCAGAAGTCTAAATATATTTTTTCTGTTCAATCAACAGCAATTTATTTATATGTAAATGTATGATTGCCTGCAATGTTTTGAAAGATATGCGAAGGACAATATTCGTCGTTTCATTAAAATTATCTCAGGCATAAGGTTGTCTGCATTTAGATGAGACGTTACCCTCACTCATCTATTCATACCGCACAGCAGCGATTATGCATAGCTATGTTCTTGTTTGAAATTCGACAGAAGCAATCATCCAAGCATTAAATTAATTGAAGGCGACCGTAGGCCTTAGGACCGCAGTTTAGACGAATGTAAGTAGTCTGTAATTAATCTTTAGAGCCAAAGCCAACTTGACCTACCCAAGGTGCACCCGATTAGCGAACAAGGCTGTCGGGAAAGAAAGGTGCCCTATCTTTCTTTCGCCACATCTTGGGTAGGTGAAGTTGGCTCGCACGTCGCTCGTTGCGCACGGACTGTATATGCTCTATATACAGTCCGTGCACGAAGTTCAAGTGAATCAAGGAATATTGGTGTAATGAGCTAGTGTTATGATTTAGTCAATATTACGTTATCGAATGCATTTAATTAACTGTATATTAGGTAATTCTGAAAGGATAGTATGTATGGACTTGGAAATAGTCGCGGAAAATGCACGTGCACCCGCTTCCTTATATTAGCCCCCGATTCCTCGATGCTCGTGCGCGGAATGTACAGCCCGCCTGGAGAAGCACCTCCAACTCACAAAAGACCGTAGCATACGTAGTAAATAATAATGCCTTTGAGGATGAGTTCTGAGTGACGTCATTAGACGTGAGGATATGTTGGGCCAGCAAAAGGGGTACCAACATTACTTTTTGTATTCCAAGCGAGTATAGGCTACGGTAGCCACTTTCAAGCGGACCGTGTACTTGTGAGACGCAATAAAAAACTATTAATTCGTAATGCTGGCTTTATATTTTCTGATGTAAATCGGTTCTGTTTTGCTAAAATGTTTTGTAAGAATGCGCACAGCTAAATAAAAAAAAAAACATTTATACACTATATTTTGCTATAAAATATATTTTCAGTCCATAACTCAAAGCTGGGTTAAAAAAAAACATATAAAATAGTTGAACACGCGCGTCGCGACCTAACCGTCTATCTGATGGTTTTTCCGCTAACCTTTTTTTCATTTCTGCTATTGACATGTGGAAATTGGTCAGTAATAAGTTGTTACCCGACTGCCGAAGAGCGTTATTTCATGTCGCGAGTGTTAAGACGGCTACGGTCACATCAGGCGGGTCGTAGGCTTGTTTCCCACCCGACGTATTGTAAATCAAATGCCAAAAGTTTCTTACTCCTGCTAATTTCTTCTGATTTAATTCGTTGTGAGTTCCAAGGCAGCTGTAGTCTTACCCCCGGGACTGCAATGGACTTCATTGTTCTTTGCCTTGTTTGGTGGTCGCCGCTGTTAATCCTGGCTACACAGGCGACATAGTGGTGGGAATATGTGGTAGGCTCCCGTCCCGAGGTATCGAAAAAAAAGAACTTATAAACACTTTTAAACTTATAAACGATTTCGCTATCTATACCTTTAAAATCCATTGAAAACAGTTTAGATGAGTTGAAAATAATTTCGGTTTTGTTGAGGAGTTAGCTGGTTTACTAATGAATTTAAATAGAGGGCAATTATGTTGTAAACTCATGAAATAGTTGAGATAACTTTGTTTGACGTCTCACGGTCTCACCGAAATGGCCGTAAAGGGCCACGTAAATGTTATAATGTAACATAACACATATGTGGGCAGTGTAGATCATGTTTGTATGTCATATTAAAGTAGAAGACTGATGTATTTAAATATTAAGAGAATAAAACAAAGAAAAATAATAAATATAGATTAAAAGAATACAACAAATAAATTAAAAACCATTATTTTATTAGTTGCTTTTTTAAAAAAAAAACTAAAACGTTTACTTACCGTGTTTCGCTCATGAGTACATACTATAAATTGAAACTGATTTCAGGGAGTTGTGAAAAAAATATATTTAATTCGCCATTTTGTGTTGGCGGCTACCTTGGATTTGAAATTTATCATAGTGTATAGTGTTCTACTAGTCGAGCCCTTTCATTTGACACCCGTTTTGAAGGGTTTGTGAAAAAATATGTAATCCGTCATTTTGTCCTGAATTGAATCCTGGACCGATTTTCATCAACCATAGCTAAGAACACTCCCGACTACCCTTCAAATAAAAAAAAATCAAAATCGTTCATCCGTTCGGGAGCTACGATGCCACACACACACACACACACACACACACACACACACACACACACACACACACACACACACACACACACACACACACACACACACACACACACACAATGATAACCGACCTTCCGAATTAACTGGAACAAAAAACAATATTAGCAAAACATTTTGCTCCCCCGTACCCTCTACCTTAACAGTAGTCTGCTTTTTTTTTTTTTTTTTAATTAAGCAATCCCGAACACTTTACTAAGACAAAAGTTCGGTATAACTTTACGTTTCCGGTTTGTACAGCGAAATATATTTTTTTTCTCGAACATTTATTGAGGTTCGTTTATTAATTTATCGGCAATTGGGCTCTTTGTATGATTCGAGCATAAAACGCCCCAAACGATGTATGTAGCATTGTTTGGAACTCTTTTCATGTTTTCATTGAAACATATTTTGTTTTTAATCCATTTTAATGTTAGCATAGGGCTATCAGAACGCTGGGTAATCAATCTATACTAACATTATAAAAGTGAAAAAGTGTTTCTTTAAAGAAATAAATATTACTGGACAATGTACACAACGCTATCTAATCCCAAATTAAGCACAGAGCTAGCTTAGAGTTAGCTTGTACGTAGTACTATTACTTTATACTGTGCTTGAACCATGGGTACTAGACAACTGATAAATGTACTTAAATACATTTTTTTTTGTAAATACTTTCTTATAATTCATAGAAAACACCCAGACCAAGACAAATAGATATGTAATACATGTAAATGTTTGTCTTGTGCGGGGATCGAACCCGCTACCTAGGAGTCAATTTAGAACCAGTGAATGAATATACTTTCATTCACAGGTTCGAAAGATGGTTAAAGCATTGCTTTGAAAGACTAACGGTGATATATATATATATATATATATATATATATATATATATATATATATATATATATTGGTGCAATAAAAAATATCTGAGTAAATACTTTTTATTTTATAAAACTATCAAGGCATTCGCATACTTTTTATTGCACCAAAAAAATAAATATTATATCAAAAAACAAACATGTGAAGACAAGAAGTACAATATAGTATCGCTAAAGCAATCCATTCCAGGGGTATCGCCTAAGCCGAAACCGATCTCCATCGAATATTTTGATACCCTAAATCAGGTCTTAGGTTTAAGGGGCCATTCATAAATTACGTCACACGTTAAGGGGGAGGGAGGGGGTCGATGAAGTGTGATTTTGTGTGACAAGGGGGTGGCAGGGGTCCAAAATTTCGTGACGTGACATTTCAAAATCTATTATAATCTAAGTGTTAGAACACGAACTTTGAACTATTAACGAAAGAAACTCAACATTTGCAACTCTAGATGTAAACTTGCAAAATATGTGACGTCACACTAGGGCGGGGGAAGTCTCACAAATGCGACAAGGACGGGGAGGGGTCAAAAAATCATGAAATTCGTGTGACGTAATTTATGGATGGCCCCTAAAATATTGACAAATATTTTAGCTTCGTCGGTAGAGCTTCATGGTTTCTGCCAGCTAAGTACAAGTACTAGTTTGGAATCGGCTTCAGCTTAGGCGGTAGGCCCCCGGATTACTCCCAGAGTACTCTTTGCCTATTAATGTTAAGACCTGCCCCCTTACCACCAACTCTTATTGCGATTCTATAACTGAATAGAAAGCTTATTCATACCAATGAATAAGCGACTCTATTTCAAACTGAATAGAGTCGCTTATTCATTGGTATGAATAAGCTTTCTATTCAGTTATAGAATCACAATAACAGTTGGTGGTAAGCGGGCAGTGTAAACATTGCTAGTGTCATGGCTGTATGTACCAAAATAAAATAAATAAATAAATATTATAACAAACAGGTAAATGACCCTTACTCAGTTTTTATTACGCCTATTTATACATATTTCTTCATTTATACAATACTTAGTTCGGTTTCGTTACGGTTCGGCAGCTTTGCATTGTTGCCTCCAAAAAAGCGTACTGAGTGGTTTAATATGCCAATTATTCTTAAAATGTAACCTTTTTATGTTACCCGTGGATCTTTTTGCCTAATCATACCAAATTTTTCACGGTCCTGTGACTCATTATGCGTTCATTTAGATAATGATTTCATTATTTTTATCATACACAAGGATATAGATTATGTTATTCAGAACACGGGTCAACACGGAACAACGTCGGGTGGCAGACAAGCATACGGGCCGCCTGATGTGAAGCGGTCACCGTAGCCATATTAACGCTCGCAAGCTAAAATATCTCTCGCGCGCAGCTAACCCCCCCTGCCAACGCAGCGTCTCTTTCTATTCTTAGCATTCTGGTGACCTCACTCACTCGCAGGAACACAATAACCCACAAGAAGGGAATTGTTATTTGTCTGCGGTATTCTGTGAGGTGGAAGTACATTCCCCAGTCGGGCAGCTTACAATTACACTCCCTACATCTCTTTTCGCCAGAGCTTCGTTTGTGAGTCAGCAGGGTGCACCGCGTGTAGGTGAAGTTAGCTTTAATTCAAAGATGTTGATGAACCACTTACACCCCCAAAATATATTTCAAGGCTTAACATACTTGAAGGTATACATGTAAAGCATACGTGAAGTCACAAAAAGCAATGCTCTTTGGGTAAATAAGTACCTACACGGGATCTCGCACGGAACATTTTTGATGCATTTTTACCAATATTTCGATACCGCTTTATTTTGTAGTTTCTCAATCATTAAATTTTATCGTAAGCAACCTTTGCCGCGGGCGCGACCCCTCGCCGCCATTGCTCCGCCAGGGCTCTCACGTGTCCTCCGTGAACAGGGCCAGCGGGCCTAACTGTTAGCTCTAGATTTTTACAAACACATTATTATGTTGCAATTATGTTGATTTTAATATTATTGAAAGAATGATTAATACTTAAACTCCTGAAAAGAAAGTTATATAAACTCATCCCACTGCTGGGATACGGGGCTCCCTCGAGGGGAGCCCCGAAAGGGTTTAGGGCATACTCCAACATGCTGCCCAACTGCGAGTAGGAAGTGACTAGTGTTTTCTAAAAAAGTTGCGCAAAAGGTTTGATGTACTTATTAAAGTTCATCAAGCGTTGTTTTAACGAACGATTTGTTAAACATAAAAATAATAATAATAAATTATTATTTTTATGTTTAAATAAAAACAACATTACATCAAACTTCTCAAAGGGGCCTCTACGCGTTGGATCCATATCCCCGCGCACGCCTATCAAATGACCGGGTTTGACCCGTGATTAAAAAGAGATACAAATAATAATAACAAAAAGTTGTAAAAGCTTTTGTTTTTATTACTTCGATTTTATTGAATTCGATACCTATTTAGTAAATAAACGTTTACATTTTAATAAGCATAAAATATGGTTAAAACATATATTAAACCAAGTGACCGTCTTTTGCTCTTTTACTCACCTTCATCGTTTATTTTTATACACAATACATAAAATAATAAATAAATACCTAAATATTATAAATATTCCTGGACAAATTACACAGGGTCATCTTGTCCCAAACTAAGCAAAGCTTGTACTATGGGTACTAGATAACTGCTATAATACTTAAAAAAAAAAAATTTAAATATATACACATTATACATAGAAAACACCCAGACCAAGACAAATGGACATGTTCATGCACACAAATATTTGTCTTGTGCGGGGATCGAACCCGCGACCTCGGAGTCAAAGTGGCCATTGCTAACCATTCGACCACCGAGCTCGTCATCGTCTTTACTTTCAGTTACAAGGATTTCCTGAAAAAGATTTTGATGTTTTTTGTTTATCTATAATATCTATAATGTTTATTATCACTTATCACATATGTATACATAACGGCTTGTAAACCTTAACACATCCAGCAAAAGAGGATTCCACATATAGTGCTATGAATGCCACGTTCATCTCTTGGCTACGGAGGACCATCTTATATTGGAAGTGTTACGATCTGTTGTCTATATATTAAACAAATGTTTGTAGTTAACCTTATTTCAATAGAATAAAGAATGAAATGTTTAAGGTTGAAACGTATTTTCCTTGTAAATTTTATTTAATAAAACCGAACATGCATAAAACATCTAAAACAAACATAAATTTTCGTACCAAACTAATAATAATAAAAAAAATATGTAAATATAATAAATTTTATTTGTTAACTTTACCTATATAGTGACTTTTATTGGTCATTACATTTAGTTTAGAAAACTTAAAAAAGTTTTTATTCATTTAATAACTTTTTTTTCTCTTAGATCGATGTACTTCATCTATTGAAACTAATAATAATAACTTTTTAGTTCTTGATGAACTTGTTTTTTGAGTGAATAGATCAAAAACTCATCAAAATCACCCCAGGAATTTATCATTTCAGTTGGACATAGAGTTAAAGTCATGTTGTATTTTTTGATAAAAGCATACCATATCTTTACAAAATAACAATACAGATAAACTGAAAGCGGGCAAATAAAGGAAAATGAATAAGCTTATAAAGAAAACAGATGAATAAAACCTGCTTTCATTCATTTTATTTCAAATTCGATTATACATAAAAGCGAAAAGGTGTTTATTGCTTAGGGTTTTCAGTTTAGGTATACCACTTTAGAGGTATGGTTTTGTACTTTATTTACGGAAATGGAATAAATAAGAATTAGGATTCGTGTTTGGCTTTGAAGTATCTTTTCCGCGTAGAGTAGGATTTTAAACATTTTTGTTGATAATAGGTGGCCATAGCGTATATGTAACCTGCCTGACTTAGGAACTACATTTACCTCATGGAAATCACCCTCACCGAAACAACCCTCAAGGGAATTGTTGGCTGGAAAGGGCTGCGGCAAGATTACCGCAAATTACCGCAGCAAAATAACAATTCCCTTTAGGTTTGTTGTGTTACTGTAAGAGAGTGATGTCAACAGGAAGGAAAGAGTTGGTGGGTGGAGGCGCTTGTTAAGTAATGCGAATCACCCAATATCCTTCGCCAGCAGTACTACGTTTATCCACGATCCGCATTGACATTTGGCATCCATGCCAATGTGTCACGACAATCAGCAACAAGTTAACCATGTAATTAGCTACTAAGATCAATCGTGATGCTGTTCTTCTGAGTGTACTTTTCAATAAAGTATGTACGTGCCACTGGAAACTACTTCTTGATTCGCGCGAGCGATATTTCATGTTGCGAGCTTTTATATGTGTACGGTAATCACTTCACATCGGGCGGGCCTTATGTTTGTTTACTACCAGAGGGCCTACATACGTAAGTTGAATTACCAACGGGTTTTTTGATTGCGATCGGACTTTTGTTTGAGTTTGTGATACACATTTTCAGGTAAAAAATATAATAAACACGGGTATTAACGCGATCATGCATGTGAGTCAGTCTGTGACCACGGCCGGTGCAACCAGGGGCCTTACCACAAGCTCTAAACGTAGGAATGGAACCATCATGGTTACGAATTTATGAATGAAATTCATTGATAAATACGCAACCATCATAGTTCCATTCCTGCGTTTAAAGCTTGTGGTAAGGCCCCTGGTCGAAACGTCAGGCAATAATAAAGGTATGTATAACTACCTTACATGCATAATCGCGTTAATACCCGCGTTAATTATTATAATTTCAATCATGCAACGCGAAAGTTTAAAAGTTATTATTTTCAGTTTAAACGGCGGAGCGTCTCCGGCCGTACGTGCTAATCTATTACTATTAGCATAAAATAAAGGTAAAGGTTGCAATCAAAAAATCCGATCGTTATCAGTTTCAACTTCGGCGGTACCTAACGTTACTACATAAGGGCCCCCCCCTGATGTAGTAACGTTGCATCTTTTCGCAGGAATACAACAACCCTCTACGTAACTCACCATTCGGGCAGCTTATTTACGCTGCCTCCTACTTCTATTACAATATTTAATAGTTTAATTTAAAACATTTTTATGCTAAACATTAACGCAGTGAGTTTGAAATGATCAAACTGTAACACCAATACATTAACCACAACCAATGTATTTGTCAGCGCTGAATGGTTCGCATGAGGATGCTTTGTGCCCTCGCCTTTGTATCTAAATGCGTGAATACGCGTCGACAGCGGTGACATGTTTCGACTCCAAATGATTTATTACATGAATATCTGCTCAATACTGTATTATAGGGCTGCATGACAACTTAGAATCACTTGTGATGTGATGTATATTGGTTTTGTTTATATGTAACCATTGTTAGCTTTTTGGCTGATATTGACAAATATAAAAATCACCTGTAAATTCGGTTTTTTCATAAGTAATAAATAATAATAAATAAATATTCCCATACAAATTACACACGGCCATCTAGTCCCAAACTAAGCAAAGCTTGTACTATGGATACCAGATAACTGATCTGATGAATGATCTGAAAAAAAATGTATTTAAGTATTACTTAAATACATTTTTTTTGTAAATACATAGAAAACACCCAGACCTAGACAAACAGACTTGTTCATGCACACAAATGTTTGTCTTGTGCGGGGATTGAACCCGCGACCTGGGAGTCAAAGTGGACATTGCTAACCATATAATATGACGATTTCGGGTATTCACTATAACATATATATTATATTATTATGTATATATGTTATAGTGAATACCCGAAATCTAGGCGCTCCTAGGTTAGACTAGTTAAATCTAAAAGCAAATCGAGGTTAAGTTAAGGAAAACCCTACCTCACCTCACCTCCCTCTCCTCTTGGAGAGGGAGGTCCTAGATTCGGGTATTGACAAATAGACAAAGATTAAAAACAAAACGTTAACAAATTACAAATTTTCGTTAAATTCTTTACAGCTTTTTCCGAGATCACCTTCATCATCGTCAGCCTGTATCTACGTACTGGTGGATATAGGCCTACCCCAATGTTTTCCACCAACTGTTCCTACGTTGTAGTACAGTTGTTTACGTATGTACAACAAATGTGGGGGTTCCAATACTATTTCAGCTTGGTTCTCCGTCGATTTTCTCGATTCGGGATTCGATCCCTGAGGGAAACACCGACCATAGCTGTCTCTATTTTTCGTTATGCGACCTATAGTATGTCGACCAGCCTAACTATTCGAGTCCAATTCTCTTCACCGTAGATCGTGGCGGGAAGGATGAACTTGTTGAAGTATTTGAAAAAAGACTACTAGCCACAAATGTAGAATTCTTTTACTTACATAGACGAACTCGGTGGTCGAATGGCTAGTAATGGCGACTTTGACTCCAAGGTTCGATCCCCGCACAAGACAAATATTTGTGTGCATGAACTTACTGTTTCTCAGACCAAGACATTTTCTATATATCATATGTATATATTAAAAAAAGTGTAGTTAAATATTATAGGTATCTGTTATCTATTATCCATAGTACAAGCTTTGCTTAGTTTGGGACTAGATTGGAATAGGATAGATTAGGCAATGTGTAATTGGTCTAGGAATAAAAAAAAAACATTATAGTAGCCAATTAGGGTAAGGGATAGCTAGTAAATCTGAAATAACCATTCGTCTAACTACGACACGCGTAAGACAGCCGTGATATATGACCCGCGAAAATTTCGTACGTACATCCAGCCGGGTTCCGTGCCGCTAAAACAATACAATTACGCCCACCAGTAAGCTAAGGGACCTAAAAATTTATGCAGTCGTTAATTTTTATTAGCAAACGGAGTAATAATTTTTCACAGGGGACCGAAATTTGATAAATTCCTCTGAAACGATTTTACTTTATTTAAACGAACAGTTGTTTTGTACAGGTAGTGGCATATTTACATAATTCTTGAGTACAGGCTTTTAGTACTCCTTTTTTATAGTAGTCTGGTCAAGCGGGCCGTATGCTCGTCTAGTGGGTGCCAGACGAGCATACGGTCCGCTTGAGGAAATGCGGTGACCGCTTTCGGATCGTACAAATATATTGGCCCTGTGGTTTCCGGCAGACTAGAATAGAATCACTCCGTCTCTTCCCGTGGATGTCGTAAAAGCCGACTGAGGGAAATACATTACCAAACATCGATCAGGCTTCCCCAACCCGTCTGGCCAGCGTGGGGAGTGTAAATCCTCCTTCTGTCTGGGACGGACGAGAGAGGGTCGTGCTCCTGTAGTGGAGACTAAAATGACCTGATGATGATGATGATGATAAATATATAGGAATGGCTGTGTTTTCTGAGCCACTTATAGAAGTGGCTCAGAAAACACAGGGTGGACACCCTGTGGCCTGTTTTCACGGCCATCACACTTGAAAGGTAAGTATGCATTTGAAATAATATAGATAGGGAATTTTACTAAGAGAAAACTTAGAGAAAGACTTCATTTTGTTTTTTAATAGAAGCAAATCTGCATTCAAAGATTTTTAAAATATCCCTTGCTTAAATTCAGAAGTGAACCCAAAAAAATGCAAAAAATACATTACTGGCATTTTATAGCATCAACAGACAGAGTTAGTTACAAACTTTCAAAAAAGCATAGTATCTTAAGTGAAAGGAGCAACAATCAATTAGTTGAAATAAAGTGAAGTCTTCTTTCAGTAAAGTTTCCTAACTATATTATTTAAAGTACTTCCCCTCCAGGTGGCATCGCCATGGGACGACGTGTATACTCTTTATTGTTCATGAATAATCACATAATATAGTATTGTCTTGCCGTGTGGTTTCCGGTAGACTAGAATAGAATCACTCTGTTTCTTCCCGTGGATGTCGTACAAGGCGACTAAGGGAAGAAATACATTATAAAACATCGAACAGGCCTCCCCCAACCCGTCTGGCCAGCGTGGGGAGTGTACGCCAAATCCTCCTTCCGTCTGAGACGGACGAGAGAGGGTCGTGCTCCTGTAGTGCAGACTAAAAATTACCTGATGATGATGATGATGATGATATATGTCTATCTTTTAAGATTAATATAACCTTTTTAACGACTTTTTTATAGGCTAACCTTTTTTTATGGTAATGAAACTTGTTGTAATTAATGCATTATTTGCGAAGAAGTAATCCAAATAAATATGTTATTAATCAGTAATCACAAGTATTTAATTATGAATAAAATTGTCCTTGACATCACTTGATTTCAATCAATATCTTAGGAGATATCATAATCTATACTTATAATATATAATATACTAGCTGTTAACCGCGGCTTCGCCCGCGTAGTCCAGGGGTGCAGGATTGTCCGCTGGGTCAATCTAAAGATTGTCTGAAAATTTGAAATCGGTCCAGCCGTTTCGGAGTCTATACAAAATACTTTCTCTTTTATAGGTATAGATATAAAATTAATCTATACTAATATTACAAAGCTGAAGAGTGTGTTTGGTTGAACACGCTAATCTCAGGAACTACTCATCCGAATTGAAAAAATATTTTAGTGTTTGATAGCCTATTTCAAGGAAGGCTATATAACATTACACTATCACCAATAGGAGCGGAGCACCAATGAACAATGAAAAATGGGAAAAAATATGTCTTTTATGGGCTTTCGTTGCGTGCGCTGCGTAAACAGTTGAAGTTACGCAAAAATCATGTATGTTAGAATTGTTCCTCTTTAAAAGTTCTAAAAAAATAGTACGCGACAGCATATTTCTATCTTTTAAGATTGACTCACGTAAACTTTTTTTTTATCGTAATCAAATTTGTTTGCAATCAATGCATTATTTGCAAACAAATTTGAAAGCAGGTATAAAATTAGTAGGTAATTACATAAAATATTCACCATAAGATTTTTTTCTTAATTATACGGTTATGTTAAGTACTTGATTTCTTATGGTCTTACCACGATAACTGATATTCACGCGGACGAAGTCGCGGGCAACAGCTAGTAATATATATGTGGCTATTGTCATACTAGAGCCAAGGACATACTGGTTGATGTATTATGTTGTTCCTATTATAAGCATTATACGTATCACACTATATGTCGACTCAGTTACAAAGGTCCGACATTTACACGTATTAAATTAAGCTGGCAATAGAATGTTTGTCACATTTGTGCCAACGCAACTCGGCCAAAATTCACAGCTCTGTAAATATATTATTTTGCTAAAAGGTCACGTTTCCCCGCCAAGTACACAATGTTGGCTATTTACGACAGTGCATTGACGGGGTTAAATTCTGTTACATTTCTGCGTGGGCAATGCATAATAGACGATTTTCATATTAGATAATGTTCACATTTCTGCTTTTGTTTTGCATTGTTTGTTACTAACTGAACATATGAACAAACAATACTAAACGAGGTCTCGAAGTTGAGTTAGGACAAATAAAAATATGTGTACCTATGTTATGTTATGTAAAAAAAAATATAATTATTAGTTGTTCGTAAAAAAAGAAATAAAATGTTTACTTACCATGCTTGCATCACTCATCAACACTTTTCATTTAAGACCCATATCCTTTGCGGTGGACGCCATATTGAATTAAAAATGGTGGCATTTAGACATTGTGGCATTGCCACGATAACCAAATGAATATGCTACATTTAGCTTAATCAGATACTGGGAAGTGGGTTAAATTTAACTTGTAAGATTTGATTACCGAGACCGCGGTGAAACTAAATAAAAACTTGTTAAAATCCGAGATCGCGTTAAAAACTTAAGACTGTACAACCCTATTAAGGTATTTGATACATTGTTGTCTGAACGAAAAGGTGGGATACTTCAACAATAAGGATGCCAATCATGTAGTTATTTTAATCGGTAATAAATGTAAATGAAAACTGGTTAGAATTCGATCATCATGTTGCGCCATTTTTAAAGAGGACGGTAACGTTAGGGCAAAGCTTTTTTTTTAAACTTTTGTGCGTGTGTTCTACAGCAAATCAAGAATTCAAACTAATAGCACATTAAGTTCTCTAATAATGTGATCTTTGACGACGGGATGACATGTTGAATTCCTTGCATGTAGTGTCCGGGTTGTCAACTGTCAACGCAACAACTCTTTCCATGCTGATGTCCTCACACACTCGCAGGAACATTACAACCATCAAGGGAATTGTTATTTGGTTGCAGTATTCTGTAAGTCAAGCCAGCTTATAAATACGCTGTAACTTACCTCTCTATTATTAAATAAATAAATAAATATTCCTGGATAAATTACACACTGCCACCTAGTCCCAAACTAAGCAAAGCTTGTACTATGGGTACTGAATAACTGATATTATACTTAAATACATATTTTTGTTAATACATACATACAATACATGTGTATGTAAAACACCCAGACCAAGACAAACAGACATGTGCATGAACACAAAATTTTTATCTCGGGCGGGGATCGAACCCGCAACCTCGGAGTCAAAGTGGCCATTACTAACCATTTGACCACCGAGCTAGTTATTCGCGCTATTGTCAAGCCTCGTTTGTCAGTCATCACGCTGGCTTTGTTTCAAAGTTGTTAAACCATTTAGACACCGAATATAGTGCATACAGACAAATACTTCGTAAAAAGTCTCCCGTTAGCAACATGAATACATAATTGGACCTCAAGGATATAGTTACTGACCTTGCCTGGGGAAAAAAAGATACTTGGAAGGAGGGCATTAAGGCACTTAGTGGCCGAGGCTCAGGGTCTCTGACAGGGATTGATTTTGGCCACTTGCGCGTGTGTGTACACCGCTTTAATAATACTGGAAGAGGCGGCTTTCGTACGAATACATATGTGTACGCTGTATTTGAATATCTTTGATGGTTTCATCTTCTTGTCTTTTTAAATGACATTATGTGTTATTTGCTTTGATCATTAGAGGAGCGTTTAAGTATTTGACATTAGAAATACATATATATAATATGGGATCAGGGGTCGAAGAACTTTTTTATACCACTAAAGTGGGAAACAAGCATATGGCCCGCCTGATGGCAAGCAGTTACCGTAGCCAACGCCTGTAACACCAGTGGCATCACACTGTTGCCGACCCTGTAAAAACCTCTTCACGCTCTTTTTGAAGAACCCTACGCTGTAGTATCCTGAAAAAACCGCGACAGGCAGTTCATAAAGTATAAAAATAAGTGCCGCATTGATTGAGTCCAGCTGCGAACCCTTATTTTATTATACGGTTATAAATATTCTATAGCATTATGGAAATCCTTTTTACATGTAAATTTTATAACCATAATACTTAACAAAATTGATACCTGAATACATATGCGGGGGTTCATTTTGAATATGGCGATCATGCGCGACCGATGAATTTGAAGGTTTTTATCGGCACTTCCGTAGACTAAAGTCCGATCTGGGGCCCTACTGCCTAAGCTGAAACCGATTCCCTTCGAATATTTTGACCCCCAAAAATAGGTCATAGTTTAAGTTATTAACAAACATTTTAGCTTTATGGGTAAACCTTCAGGGTTTATGCCAGCTAAGTTAAACACAATTGCCATGGATCTATTCTGGAGTTTGATTTTTGAAATCAAAAAATCCGGTGGGAATCGGCTTCAGCATCGTTTAAAGTCGCACATTTAAAGCAAATAAATAATTCATTCATTCAAATAAATAATTCATTCATCGGCGGTAGGCCGCCAAAGGCCCTACAAGTGAAGCTGAAGACGACTGACGACTGTCAAGGGATTTTGTGATCGCCAAAATAGATCTTAGGTTTAAGTTAATGACAAACATCTGTAGCTTCGTTGGTAGAGCTCTATAGTATCTACCAGATAAGATAAACACAATTACCGTCAATCTAAGTTAAACTTTGATTATTACAATCAAAAATATCGATAGCAATCGGCTTCAGATTCGGCGGGTGTTGTCACTCATCAGTGATCTACCTACCTAAGGGGGCCTCCCTTAGGTAGGTAGATCACTTTCGTGGGTTTTATGTGGAGCTAATGTCAGATTGAAGGTTATTTGATTCTAAATATAGGACGATAAATTAGACTAGAAAATTTTAAAAACGTATGTCGGAAGAATTCATATTCCTTATCTAGACTAGCTAGCTAGCTTAATACGTTTTTCCATTCCATGATCACATCGGATTCTACGGATGAGTCGTTATGTAATTATGGGACTTATATTCCTTTATTTTTCTCCGCTATAGCGCGAAGTTGGATTCGGATGGCCCATGCAGGTCTGTCCTGTCCCCATGACCCCTTCCCCTCAACTTTAGAGTTTTGGCCTTGACATTTATTTAGGAACTTAAATATTACCATTAGGGCAAACGCTGATGTTAAGTTTTTATTACCTGTGACATAATCTCAGGATTATGCATAAATGTCAGCATTTTATCAATATATTTTTATTATATTATATTAATTAGATATTATTTTTACATAAATTGAATGGATGAACACGTTTCTTTATAAAACCTGAACTTGCAACATTGTTTTTACTGGTTATGAATTTTTATCACCTCATTTTCCATGATTTATTCCACGTACCCATCACATTTTGTTGAATCGAAATTCCAAGTCAGTACCGATGTCCGTGTCTCTTCCAGTTAACACACGGCAATGTCATCATGCAAACACCTTTCTTGCCAATTTGTTGGCAGGAATTTGCTTCACCGAACAAAAGCGATGTTTCCTTTATTTATTACCACGTTTTTTCCAACTCGTCAGGGGAGGAGGTGGTCTTAACTACCTTCAGTTCCAAAGAACTAATTTATAATGCATTATACGACTATGTAAGAGTTAAGAGGCTTTGTGTAGCACTTGCGCTGATATTGAAAAGCAAAATCGTATCTCGTAAACAAAGAAAATTGTAATTTTATGTACCGAACAACACTCAGAGAAGATTGAGCACAGCGAAGCGTGGGCAGCCCACGCTTCGCTGTGCTCAATCTTCTCGTTCCCATTCTCATACCTGTGGGTTTCGAAATGACTCGAGAAATGTATGAAAAAATTTCTTCATATTTTTATTTCGTTATTTTTTCTAATAACTTAATAGTAATTCTGTTATTCGCAACGGATACAGACCCAACAAATCAAAGTTCCTAGAAATTAGTCCAGCCATTCATTAGCTATAATTGGTGTAACCACAGTATAAGTAATAGTACTAACGTAGTGTAACCTACCTGACTTAGTTTTATCTGTATCTATATAGATTTAATCAAAGTGTACAGGGTCCTACGCAATTAAGAAAAAAATAGAGGAAATAGATACACGTTCGTTAACTTTATCTTACCAATACCTCAGACAATCCTTACCAGAGCATTAACAGCTCAGTAGCTTGTAAACAGAGTTAATATATATATTTGTTTACGACTAATAAACAGTCATCACCAGAATATATATGTAATTATTAAATTATTGCTAAATACGAGTATATACTTACAAGTATTAATTAGTAACACTTAAGTAGTACCAGTGTTAAAAAAAATATAACATATATACTTTTTGAATTGTACTTCTCAAAACAAGATTAATAAAATAAACAATAATGTTAGTTGTGCACATTGTTTTTATCGGTACCAATAATAAAAAAAAAAAAAATATTTTAGGCTATTACAATTTTATCCTTATTAAGGATTTACTATATTACTTGTATTACAGTTTATATATTTTGTTTATTACAATTTTCTAAAAAATCTAAACAACAAAAAAACATTAGATGCCGTCACACAACAACCCTTGAATAAATAGAGATGACGCGAGTGATTTGTTTATCCGAACAGTTTCCTTAATGAGAGGGGTTGAGCTGTGTACGCCCTCCAATTTGTTACTTTATGATGTAACCATATTAGCCTCATACTCGTAGGGTATAAGCTAAATTCTTCTTTACCTTTCTTCTTTCTTCTTTACCTACACCAGATTATCCTCCTTTTTTCTTCAGTCAATTCACTGAATGTGGTGTTAAGAAGAACGTACTTTCAGTAGCGTCGAATGCGGTAGGCGATGATAGCATTAGTCGTAATATGATCTTACCTATCCTTGATATTATTCTTCCTACCCTTACCACGATCCTCAATCTATCCGTTATGTCTGGAGTCTTTCCCACGGCTTGGAAAAATGCGTACATTATCCCCTTACCCAAGAAATCTAATCCCACATCCTTCTCAGACTATCGTCCAATCTCCATTCTCCCTTTTCTCTCCAAAGTGCTTGAACGCCTTGTCCAAGAGCAACTTAGCCACTTCCTTTCCAGTCATAATATCCTTAATCCTTTCCAGTCCGGTTTTCGTCCCGGTCATAGTACGACTGGCGCTTTGGTAAAAATCACCGATGACATCCGCTTTGCTATGGACTCGTCACATCTTACTGTTTTAACATTACTAGACTTTAGTAATGCGTTCAACACTGTCGATTTCGACATACTATTAATGCAACTACGTTCTCTTAACATATCTCCTACAGCAATTGACTGGTTTCATTCATACCTGTTTGGGCGTCAGCAGCGTGTACGAATTGACGATAAGTTTTCCTCGTGGTGTTCTACAACTGCTGGTGTTCCACAGGGTGGCGTGTTATCTCCTCTGTTATTTTCTATATTTATTAACTCTATAACAACAAACCTTCGCTCCTCCTGTCATCTTTATGCAGACGATTTGCAACTTTATTCACATGCTTCGTTAAATGGCATTAATAATGCAATATCCTTAATAAACGAGGATCTATCGCGAATATCAGTTTGGAGTAAGTCATATGGCCTCATAGTCAACCCGGTAAAGTCACAAACTATTGTTATTGGTAGTCCCCGCCTAATTTCCAAAGTCGATTGGGTTAATATTCCACACATCACATTTAACGGTATTCATATTAATTACAGTGACAGTGTTAAGAATCTTGGAATTCATTTTGACAGAACGATGTCTTGGTCGGTGCAAATAGCCAATGTTAGTAAGAAGCTGTTTGCGGCTGCAGGATCTCTTCGCCGTTTGCGTAATTTTCTTCCCATTGATACCAAGATTTCGCTTGCACAATCCCTGCTACTGCCTATTCTTGACTACGCGGACGTTAGCTATCTTGACCTCACTGAAGACCAATTGAACAAACTTGAGCGATTACAAAATCTTTGCATTCGGTTTATTTTTGGACTCCGAAAATATGACCATATATCCGAATTTCGTTCTCAGCTCAAGTGGCTCCCAATTAGGTTACGCCGCAACTGGCATATTCTCTGTTTTCTTTATTCAATCCTTTTCAATCCCACCTCTCCCAACTACTTGAAGGAACGTTTCACTTATCTCAGTGAGGCACGGGGCCACGGCGGCGAGCGTGGTTTACGCAGTATTCTTTCTCTTAGACTGATAACGCCATCCCACTCTTCGCATTTTTACACCAAGTCGTTCTCTGTGCAGGCTGTACGTCTTTGGAATGCCTTGCCTCTGGATATTCGAAATGCACAATCCTTACACTCATTTAAAATGCTTTTAAAATCTCATTACCTCTCTCTCTCGGTTTAACTTGTTTTCTATGTGGATTTCTTGTGTGGACTTTTATTGTGGATCTTTACTAAGTATTAGGTACCTTAATTATTTCCTAAAGGTTTGTTTATAGATATATATGTATGTGTGTATTTATGTATAGATATGTATATGTATATAAATATATATGTTTGGTTATGTTTGATTATATATATATATATATATATATATATATATATATATATATATATATTTATATTTGGTATATTTATTTGTATTAAACCTATTGTATAATTTTTAACAATTAATAATGCACCACCTACCTAATTTTATCATTGTTTCTCTTCTAAGGGTTGTCTGGAAGAGATTGCGTTTAGCGATAAGACCGCCTTTTGTACTTTTAATTTTTGCAAGTTTCTTGTAATGTATCTTTGTTATATTGGTGCAATAAAGTGTATTCTATTCTATTCTATTCTAAATTCATCAACAGACATATATATTGTACAATGAAGCCTTAATGCAGCAGAATTGCCGGTACTCATTTATGAAGCGGAAACTTGGGTTATGACCAAAGAGATTCTGCATAAACTAAAAGTAGAACAAAGAGCTCTAGAAAGGAAAAAAGTTGGGGTAACTTTAAGTGAGAGAAAAACCAACAAATGGCTGAGACAACAAAGCAAACTGACAGATGTAGCCGAGAGAATAGCGAGACAGAAGTCGGAATGGGTTGGTGATGTAGCGAGAAAGGAAGATTCCTGGTGCAAGAAAGTCCTTACATGGAGACCGTACGAGCACGTAAGACCGAGGGGGAGACCGCAAATGAGATGGAAGGACGGCATAAAAGCGATAGCGGGCAATAACTGGATCCTAAATGCCTAAAACAGGGATAATTGGAGAGCCTTAAAGGAGACCTACACATTTGGTATGTAGTGGTTAAAGAAGATCCATTTCTAGCAGGCATCTTGTTACTCGACTCAGAAGCGTGCTGTGAGGAGTTGACGATTACAAAGTGATGGACGGTTTATACCTTTACGGATAGACCTTTGAGTCTGAGAAGAGATTTTGCGTCCCTTTGTGTGTTCTAACAATTGTACAATGGGATGTTATCAAAGAAGTTATTTGCACAGCGAGACATTAATGCTAGTCAAAAACAATTGAAAAGTTGCCTGCCTTGAAAGAAAAGCCTTCCTGCATGTGTAGACAGTGTACTAATTATACTGTTACTGTAAGAGATATAGTTTGAGTAAGCACTTTGTCGCTACTTTTTAATGCCGAAATGATCGCCTATGGTACGTCTATATATAAAATGGTGTGGAGCTGTACATACTACTCGTAGTCGCTGCTCGCCAACTCGTTTATAGTGGATAGCTCTACTCGTTTCTCGTTCATCGCCGGCAACAACTCTATATGACTACAGGCAGCTAATGTTCCCCTGTGTACCAACCTTACGGTTATATCACAGGATTGCGAGTCTCTCGCTCATTGGTTTATTTCCTTTATTCATTCATTGCTTCATTCATTGTTCGTTATGTCCTGGTTGGTTTAACCAGGCAAGAAGACCTTCACCCACCATGCTATCGCGCCCAGTTAAGCAATCAGTTGGTAACCATTGGTAAAAGGCTTCGGCGGTAGGGCCACAGGTTTTACTCCCCTTACTCCTGCAAGCACACTACTTAGACACTTTTAAGTTCATCGCCGGCACGTACCCTATTCCTAACTGTATCACAGGATTGCGAGCCTCTCGTCCAGTAAATCGACCAGACGGCAGGACCTTTACCCGCTCCGCTCTTGCGCTCGGTAAACCAACCGAGCACGCAAGCGGAACGTTAGCAGGTCTTCCTCCCCTTTCACCTGCATGCAGGCTACTTAGGTACTCTTAAGTTCATCGCCGGCAGTGAGACATCTGCCTAACTCTACTAAATCGAAGTATACCTGTGTATATTGGTCTAGTCTACGGGTACATATTGACAGAAGAGTAGCCCGAGCTTGCTCTGTCTATATATCTCATATTGATGTTTATTCATGTCAGATGTCAGGTTTGAGTGCCTAATCTATGCGGGAGGTGGCTGTTTGTCTAAGCTTGCGATACACACTCAGTAACTCGTTACCTATTGGTTTATTTATCGTTTTCCTTACGCTACCAATGATCTATGTATATTTTTTTCCCTATAATATCCTAATATTAGCAAAAAATTTTCTTACTACATATGTGTTTTTGGAATTCATGTTTATTGTATGTTACGTTCCGACATACATGTTCAGACTTCATAATCGCATTGCGTGATTCATGACCCGTTTGAGTGCCTTTTGTTATGCTATTTCTCATAAATTATTGCTGGTATTTTATTTCTACCAAACAGAAGTAATTTTCAACCTGTTGAATATTGATAGAAGTTTTTTATTCTTAACGAAAACATATCTTTGAGTGAAATGTTTAGATAGTAGGACATTTGTTACTCAATTATCTTCGCCAACCAGCAGTTCAGAGGGGCAATTCTCGTAATTAAAATAAAGTCAAAATTCAGTTTCGATCCCACAAATAATTAATGAATGATATCAAGTAGTTATGTAATTTTTAATCATTTTACAATTCGGTCTTGATAAGGTCAACTTTCATTCTGCGATCGTAAAATAATTACGAGAATTGGCCTTCTGGTGCTCTCAGATGAAATTTGTGTGCCAAATTTAGTTTATAACCTGGAAAACCTGGATAATCCTGGATTATCTAGATATTGATATGTGGTGTTGTTTCCGGCAGACTAGAATAGAATCACTCCGTCTCTTCCCGTGGATGTCGTACAAGGCGACTAAGGGAAATACATTATCAAACATCGATCAGGCCTCCCCAACCCGTCTGGCCAGCGTGGGGAGTGTAGGCCAAATCCTCCTTCTGTCAGGGACGGACGAGAGAGGGTCGTGCTCTTGTAGTAGAGACTAAAATGACCTGATGATGATGATGATCTAGATATTATTATAATGTTTGACGTGAGAGAATCCGCTAGAGAAACCAGAGGCCCTACCGTGTAAGTTGAAGTCGATTACGATCAGATTTTTTGATTGCAAAAATCTGACTTCACATGAAATTTGTCCTAATACTATTAAGCTTGGCCGTTAAAGACGGAGACGCTCTATGGATTAAACAAAAGATGTTTATCACAAATTCGAACAGATGTCCGATTTTCGCAGTAAAAAATCCCGATGAGAATCGGCTTCAACGGTTAGCTTAGACAATAGGCCTCTAGACGATAGGTTATATTTATAATAGGGTTGATTCCACTTTTTAAATGTCGTTTTTAAGTCTTCACAAGTGAAGTGAAAAATTAAGGAAACCTAACTCTTATCTAAACGTATCTTTTCTTAACTGTTATAGTGTGGATTAGTTAATACTTGAAGAATTATTGTACGTTAATATTTTACAATACCTAATATTTTTGATCATTAATCTAATGACTATCACTAATATTAAGCATTGTCTTAGTTTTAAATCTAATGACTATCAAAACACGTAAACACAATACCATTAGGCATTGTCTCAGTTATAAAGTTTCACTGTCTTGTGTGGAGTCAAAAACTCAATAATTCAAGTCTGGGTTGTAACAACTATTAGCAAATAGTAACTGTAATATATAAATTGAAAAAATCACCTGTCCCGCCTTGTTGAGCCTTGAGCTTGAGCTACGCTCTCTTGATAATCGGTCTTTTCATTTCAATTTAATTTAGGCAAACACTGGGGAGTAAGGCGCTACTTACCTATTAAGTAGTTTAGGTACTACTGACATTCTTGCTATCGTTATAGATTCAGCTAATTTTATTACTAAATAATAATGTTTTGGTTTATTTTTGGCCCTCTTGCCAAAAAAGCAAAGACATTCATTTATGTAAAATCTTTTTGCTTTCTTTGCGATTTTAATTTTAAAAACATTTTGACAAATTTCGGTAAGTTAGCAAACTACTATTATTATGTCTAAACTAAGGTATATTTACAACATAATTTGCCTAACAGAGAGCGCAGCGTTTAAGAACTAACTGCTCGACAAAGAATTCAAGGCATTTATTTGATTATAATAGGAATCTACATAAACTTGAACTTGAAAAGACTCAGATTCAGACGAAAACAGAAAACATTCGAGTATATATAGTTTTCGTTAACGAATACTTATAATATAACCTTTTGATAGGATACTATCCCTGTATCCCGTGGACATTTTAAAATACAGTATTTTGTACTATAGTCTCTAAGGAACCTTCGTCCAAAATTAAACTTACTGGACCATGAGTAAACTGTGCGTTGCTAAGTCAACATGTTCAGTCATGTTATTCTAACTCTAATCCTCACTAGGCAAATACTTTGGGGGTGAACGCCTCCCATATATTTTTTATGGAGATCATATGCCGTTATCATGTACGCAGCTATTTTTCTTGCCGACTCTTTCAATCAGCCGCTAATTTGCTACAGTTAGTCCTTGCTACACTTGGCAGCTCGTTTAACGTTGCTGAATATGAGTTTGTATGCAATTTTCAGCTCAGAGTCAGCTAGGCGATAGGCAGCCGCAAATAATTTGCCAAATGCGATAAAAGCCTAGCAGAAGATTTATAATATACATGACTCTGGGCTGGTTCACAGACTAAAATGCTAAAAATCGCACAGCGAGCAATGGAGAGCTATGCTTGGGGTAGAGAAGATATTTGACGTCTAACCAAAGTTGTTGATATTGCTCTTAGCGTCAGCAACCTGAAGTGGCAGTGTACTGGCCACATTTGTCAAGTCAGCGATGGTAGATGGGTGAGGAAAGTTCTAGAGTGGAAACCGTGTGTGTGTAGTCTGGTCACGAAGCGTAGGTCGCTCCCCTCTAGATGGACCACGATCTCAAAAAAGCGGCTGGTATCGGGTAGATGTAGAAAGCGGGGGATTGCTTATGGTGTAAAGCATTGGGGAAGGTTAATTATATTCAGCAGTGGGTATCTACTCATATATCTATATAGACTGTTAATGATGACCCATAACAATGAAACTGTCCTATGAAAATAAGTTATAAAGTCAACACACATGGTTACGTTCACGATAACATGGTATTAATACTATTAATGTCTAAAACCCCATAAAACGGTGTACAATGCTTTTATACAAAACAAATAGAACCTTGGCCTTCTTTTGTGTTTATACCTACATGCTGTATTATTAACATGACCCACAATGACCTTGGATTGACCTGGCGTGACCTAGGATGTCCTGTCGTGACTGAACAACCTTTAAACATCAGTTTAAAAAATAAATTCTTAAACAGAATCTTTTTTGAGACTTTGTGAATATGGCGTCAATATTGTAAAATCATGAATTTGTAACTAGTTGGTAATTAGTTTCTTTTTATTGCCGTTACAGTACTATGGCAAAAACATCGGTAAGCTGCGGGTTTGTTAAAGTTAACACAGAGTTTTGTTGCCTTTTTTGGGGCATGAACATGATAAAGTGAAAACAAAACTTCATCAAGGCGCGTAGCCGCATGACGCATAGAATTCGTTTCATTTCGACCACAGGCCAGGGGCCCGACCGCCGAAGTTGAAACCGATTACTAGCGAATTTTTAAATTGCTAAAATAGATATAAGGTTTAAGTTAATGACAAACACCTTCAGCTTAGTCGGTAGAGCTCTATGGTTTCTACCGGCTAAGCTAAACACAATTACCATCAATCTAATCTAATCTAAAGTTTGATTTTTGCAATCAAAAATTCGGATGGTAATCGGCTGCAGCTTCGGCGGTAGAGCTCCTACCGTAAGAGCCCGTACCGGCTAAGCTGAAGCTGATTACCACCGGCTTTGTTGATAATGGCGAAATTCTAATTTCACCTTAAATTTGTTCCAATAGCAATACGCTTAACAGGTAGGGACTGAGGAGCTCTACCTATTAAACTGAAGATGTTTATCACAAATTTATACATAAGTCCGATACTCGTATTTGCAATCAGAAAACCCGATTGGCTTCAGCCTAGGCGGTAGGCCCCGTTTCTTCTTTCGAGGAATTCGCTTACTTCTTAAATCTGTGCTTTCGACAGACAGATTTATCAAATGAATTATTAACATAGAAAGAGGTGCATGAAATTACGACAATATTGATAGATAGATAACATTTTTATTTGTATACTGAAATACACAAAATACAAAATCTTACAATAATTCTCTTAATAAAACAGAACTTGGAACACATCTCCAGTCAAACCACGAGATCTAATAATATAGCAGCTCACAAACAAACTGAAGCACCATCCTCGCTCCGTTGTTTCACGTGTGTTGCAATGATACAAACAGGCAACAATTCAGTGTTGGACTTGCTCAGAGAGCAAAACACTGATTTTCAGTTATTACCTTGAGTAGGTGCTGGGCGCCTCCAAACGCCACAGCCGTATCAGCCAAGGTACGTCATATTTAAAAGACATTATACTTAAGAGCCATATTACATTTTGACTGTGATTTTTGCGTAAAATGGCCAATTTTGGCGTTCTTGATCTCGGAAACAAAAATACATTAACAATGTTGACTTATTGAATAGTACAGAATAGCTATTGGCATAGTACATAGCGGCCTTGCTTTTTGTAAAATTTGCTTAACTTTTTAAATAAACCCAAAATTGCAGAGAAAGATTTTCATAAAATGCGCGCATTCACTATTTTGAGCTCCTGGATTGAACTACTGTTACAAACAAATGAAATAAAAAAAATAGAATGTTATTTGTTATATAGTCGTATAGTACATAGAGGCCTCGGAATTTTGAAATATCATTGATTTAATATAGAAAAAAAACATTTTTTTAACCAAAAAAACTTCGAAAATCGCTTTAAGTAAACTGTTAATTTCTCGAATAAACGATAATATTATTGAGCAATAATAATACGAGAATAATTGTTACTTCATGATGAATAAACTTTGTAGCATCAATTTATTACCTTATTTCAATAAAAATGATAAATATAACTTCAAAATTAATATAAAAAACGATGCGCCGGCGGCCTTCGCGGGTTTAGTACTGCGCGAGAGCTCGTCAGCGTGCAAATGTAATAGGGCTCTTAATAGGAATACATATCACAGTAAAATTCAACTATAAAAAAATTGGTTGCCTGTAAAGTCGGTATACGGGCGAAAGTTTTACGTGACAACGACTTTGAGTGGTAAAATGTTTTCGAGTGGAAGGGACGCATGCCTTTCACTTTTTATGTCTGTCTCTCTCGCTCTTAGGCGGGCTAACCATGCCCGAGTGAAAGGGACGCGTGCCTCTCACTCGCTCTCATTGTGAGCGCATAACGTGAGCGCGTTTCTTGAAGTGTCACCCGGCTAACCAATTTATAAGACGTTGTCACGTCAAAAACAACAATACGATAATTATCGATATCGATAATAAATTCCGCATACAGCGTCACCATTACCTAAGCGATTGTACCGAACCGTTTTTTATTGTATTAATATTTAAATATTGTATTAATTCTTCAGCTTCTAGATATTTAATTTTTTTCTAAATATAATATCATTTATCACAACTAATTGCATTGAGTACTTATGTTCAGGTTGCGAGAAAACGTAAGATTTTCGCATTTGTAACATGACAACTTGACAACAATTTGTTACGGGCCCCGGGAGTATTTGCGCGACTGCCAGTTAGTCGTTATCGTGAAATGTGCTGTAAATTATTCTTTGGGCGACATAAAACTGCCCCTGCCTACGGTAATACTCACCATTAAAAGCCCATTAATAAGGAAGATTTTTAGTGTAGAATTTTATTTGGTGATGGGATTGCAAACATTTTTCGTGTTTTGTTTTACTTGCTTATAATGGAATACATTTGAGTAACGTATAAAAATATTATTAAGTATGATAATTGACATTTAGTGGTATTTTTTTTAATTATACACGGCCATCTAGTCCCAAAGTGATATATAACTGATAACGTATTTTTTATTATTGTTATATTTTGTTGTTATACATACATTAATATAGTACATAGCAAACACCCAGACCAAGACAAACAACCATGTTGCATGCACACAAATGTTTGGTTTTGGGCAGGGATCGAATCGAACCCGCTACTTCTGAGTCAAAGTTGCCATTCATCTTCGTTTCCAATAAAATTTAAATGAAAAACTATATAATCCCACCAACTACTAAATGTAATGTTTCTCATCAAGTAGGGATGCCTAACTAATTCTAATCCGCCAGATTAAGTGGTAGTATTCTATTAAATTGGCAACATTGACCTAATTATATCGAGAAGCTCGATGGCGTTGTTGCGCGTGTCAGTCTAATCGAACACGCAAGATATGCAACGCGGACCGTAGCCTATCCATTGATGGGTTTATTTATCTCAAGTTCCTCCGTGCTTCGAAGGGCATGCCATAGTATGCCCGCGTGTCACAATTTTAGTAATACTTTTTTTTTTTCGTGGGAATGTTTTTCCGGGATAGCCGGAGTAGCCTACTACTGGGTTTATTTATCACGAGTTCCTCCGTGCTTCGGAGGGCACGATAAGCCGTCGGTTCCAGCTGTTGTCATTAAGCGAAGTCTGCCTTTAGGCGGCTTACAAACACCGGCCTTCGCCAACCCGCAGTTGAACAGCGTGGTGGAGTATGCTCTAACTAAACCACTTCGATTCCGTGAATCTCTATGCTCTGAACCCCTTCGTTTCACGGGAGACCTGTGTCCCAGCAATGGGATGAATAAGGGTTGTCGACGTTGATATAATTATATTTTGAACGTATTATTGCCAGTAACTGATTCACAATTTAAATTGTTTGCTTGACTTACGTTTATGTTAGTCTTAACGTGTGCTAAAGTAGTTTTCCCAGTAGAGTAAGTCAAAAGAGATTCATCATCATCATCATCATCAGGTCCATTTTAGTCTCCACTACAGGAGCATAACCTTCTCTCGTCCGTCCTAGACGGAAGGAGGATTTGGCCTACACTCCCTACGCTGGCCAAACGGGTTGGGGACGCCTGATCGATATTTGATAATGTATTTCCCTTAGTCGCCTTGTACGACATCCACGGGAAGAGACGGAGTGATTCTATTCTATTCTGCCGAAAATCACACGGCCAAAGAGATTATCAAGGTTTATTCGACGAATTTATTGGTCGAAATTTGAAGAAAGGAAACAAATATGCGAATTCCGCAATTGATAGGAGTTTGAAACAAAATTTGAAGTGTGCCCTTGAAGAGTTAGGTCGGAAGCTTGAAACTACGGCATACATCGGCGAGATGTACCATTAATATCCCTGTAGGCCGGTCCATTTCTGTCGCTAAGTTAGAAACTTGTTTGACAGGAGCTTTACAAGTCGATACGTGGATATTTAGTGTTGACCATTAAGTAAAACATAGAGATAGTGAGTAATAGAGTTATTAAATCCGACTGATATTATAAATATGATAGTCTGTGATAATGTTTGTCTGATTGTTTGTCGATACGTGGTTATTTAGTGTTGACCATTAAGGAAAATCTAGAACATAGTGAGTAATAGAGTAATTTAATCCGACTGATATTATAAATGTGATAGTCTGTGATTATGTTTGTCTGATTGTTTGTCGATACGTGAATATTTAGTGTTGACCAAGAGATAGTGAGTAATAGAGTTATTAAATCCGACTGATATTATAAATGTGATAGTTTGTGATGATGTTTGTCTGATTGTTTGTCGATACGTGAATATTTAGTGTTGACCATTAAGTAAAACCTAGAAGATAGTGAGTAATAGAGTCATTAAATGCGACTGATATTATAAATGTGGTAGTCTGTGATTATGTTTGTCTGATTGTTTGTCGATACTTGGATATTTAGTATTGACAATTAAGTAAAACCTAGAAGATAGTGAGTAATAGAGCAAACTGTGAACGAAGAAATGACTCTTCATTAAATCCGACTGATATTATAAATTTAATAGTCTGTGATGATGTTTGTCTAATTGTTTGTCGATACGTGGATATTCAGTGTTGACTATTAAGTAAAACCTAGAAGATAGTGAGTAATAGAGGTATTAAATCCGACTGACATTATAAATGTGGTAGTCTGTGATGATGTTTGTCTGATTGTTTGTCGATACGTGAATATTTAGTGTTGATCATTAAGTAATACCTAGAAGATAGTGAGTAATAGAGTCATTAAATCCGACTGATATTATAAATGTGATGATATTCAAAAAAATTCAAAATTCAAAATATCTTTATTCCTTGGACTTTATAAAGCACTTAGAAACGTCATACAAATTAAATATAAGAATATGTATAAATCATTACTACTCTAAATCCGCAGAGCTTAGATTCACTTTCATCACACTATCTTGAATGTGAAAGTGAATTTAAGTGCCAGTTCCGGCGACGGGGCTTCTTGAGAAGAACTGGCAAGAAACTCAAGGCCGACTCTTTTAATTGCCAATAACGTTACATTAAATACAAATACAATCATTAACATAACATAACAAGAGCAATTCATTTCCAAATACTTTTATCATTTATGTAATCCGAGATACAATAGTAAGCCTTTTGACATAGTCTAGTTTTGATATATTTCTTAAATTTACCCATGGATAATTTAAACGCGTCGTTTGGAAGTTTATTGTAGAAGCGTATACATTGACCTGGGAACGAGTTAGAGATTTTATGGAGCCTAGTAATATGCATAGCGAGTTTGTTTTTATTTCTTAAATTTAATTGATGGAGATCACTGTTTTTCCTAAATTTGGTTTGATTTTTATGAACGTAATAGTCTGTGATGATGTTTATCTGATTGTTTGTCGATACGTGGATATTTAGTGTTGACCAATAAGTAAAACCTAGATGATAGTGAGTAACAGAGTCATTTAATCTGACTGATATTATAAATGTGATAGTCTGTGATGATGTTTCTTTGTATATTTGACTCAATTATGCTGAGATTTGAAAGAATTTTGTGCATAGAAAAAATATGTTCTGGATTATCACATAGCATACATATTTGGGGTGTAAGGGGTTCACCACGATCTTTAGAGCCAAAGTCAACCTCACCTGCACGTGGTGCACTATTTCATATTGCGAGCGTTAATATGGTTACGGTAACCGGCTCACATTAGGCGGGACTGCCAGCCGACGTGGTATAAAAAAACACATTTTAGTGTATGTGTTCGCGTAAGCTGCGGACAGGCGATAGTATTTTTTTATACCAACAAACGGAAAAACAAGTATACGGCCCGCCTGATGGAAAGCAGTTACATTAACACTTCAGCTTGCTGATTTTAAGAGTTATGTCGTCAAGTTTGGTTGTTCGTCGGATTTCCTCGTTACATATATTGTGTGAGTATTACAGTTGCCCAATACGTTCAACAAATGCCAATAATAAATAACATTAATTAAGACATTACAACAATACATAATAATATTTAAATTTGCTATTAATTCATTCAATGCTATTTTATTGATTATTGATCCTAAAAGTGCTTCACGAGGTCTATTATATTGTATCAATAATAATTTATAAAATAAAGTGGATGTATAAAAACAGTCTAGACCCTCCTACTTAAGCATAATAGAACCACAGGATAAGTAATAGGACATAGAACTCTGATCTATAGAAGACAAACGACATCCAAATACGAACAATAAAATCTTGATCGACGAAAGTAACAAGGGCTGCGAATTTTTCTGTCTCGGGCAGAGGAAAAACGTATAACAATTTCGTGTGTTTTAGGAACGAAAATCTTCGTTACCTCCTTCCAATTTATAATCAATGGATTGGAAACTTCAACTCGTAGATTCAAATTTTCTCCGAAAAGTACATAGATATAGGTACGTAGAAGTGGTAAGATAAATCTATATATATATAAAAAGCTCATATCAACGTGTACTTCTAGGTCAGTGTTTTTTAAAGTGTGGGTGGCGACCTGATAGGGGGTCCCGAGCTTCTACAATGGGGTCGTCGAAGGTTGCAAGCTGTTAATAAGAGCATTCAGAAATATGTTATTATTAAGAAAATACTAATTTCGGAACGTAATCGGCGGCTGTGTTACATACTTTATTAATATTAATATATTAACCAAACTATGCAATTAATTAAAATGTACGGATTTAATATTTGTAACTTAATAAAAATACAGGAAATTGGAAGGTAAAGTGTCGTAAAAGATTTCTACATACGAAGGTCGCACCATGAAAAAGTTTGAAAAACGCTGCTCTAGGTGATTAAGATGCCAATAATTCAGTAGTAATACTTTATTTGGGTATACAACGTTTGCTGGGTGCTGACCAGGCAAACGTTGTTTTTCTATAATATTTGAAGTTATAAAATTTCGTGGTGCCATTTTTTCTCCCACGGGATCGAAAATGATTCGGACTTGGAAATTTTGCTGTAACAGATAATAATGTGTCACAGATTATAGAAATTTTAATTTTCTTTTGTACGTCATTTAATCTTGCGCCGTATTTCTGTTATATTGGTTTTGATGCTTCTTTAGCATGTCCTGACCTGAAAGTCTGTGCTGGCTAGACACGATGCCTGCTGCTTTACTAACGATTTCTAGCGAAACAGAGGTAGGGCGTAGCGTAATTTTAAACAGTCCGACTGGGGAAGTAACTTCCACCTCACAGAATACCGCTAAGCTATATAACAATTCCTTTGAGGGTTGACCATTGACCAGGATGGAAAGAGTTGCTGCGTTGGCAGCACTCGCACAACAATCCTCAAAGGAATTGTTACTTGGCTGCGGTATTATGTGAGGTGGAAGTATTTCCCCAGTCGGAAAACATACAAATATGCTGTACCCTGGCACTCTTTTGCCAGAACCTCAGTATGTGTGGGCGTAACCTAATGGCAGGGTGCATCACCTGCAAGTGAGGTTGACTTTGGCTCTAAAAATCGTGGTAAGCCAGTTACACACCAAATTGATTTTAGAATATTTATAAAACGTCACTTATTAGGAGGTAAAAATAGAAGTTTACCAAACGGAAAGTAACCAATTTTACGACAGTAAACATAGCATTAATTTAGTCACTATTCCTAGTTATTTCTTGTTAGTGTGATGCAAGAAGAAATGACAGCTGTTGAATTTTGAAACGAACAATTTAGTTGAAAATCAATATTCTGCATTTCGTGTAGTCAATTTATATTCAAGATCATTGATGACACACTAGCCAAAGCCTGGACTTCGTTTGATATCAAACTAGGGATATCGCAGGAAACAGTGTTTTTCATCTTTTTGAATACGGGATCATTTTTACAAGTAAAAAAATTCTGGCTGTCCCCCTCTTTCCTCCCCCTTTCCCTCCATGAGAAAACTTCAACAGTTCAGCCAGCTATGAAAGCTTTAAAATTATAAGTGCCATTTGCTCCCGAGTATGTTCTTAATTGAACTAATTAGGTTTTTAATGGTGTACATACAAATTATGAAGATAAATCGGCTTCAATTGCAAAAAGATTTCAGTTGATGAAATTATTGATTGAATCAGGCCTGCTTAGGTACTTTATGTTTACTGTATCGTATGATCTACAAACATTTGTATTTTTATCCGTGACCCCCCGAATATAACTTGGAGACCCACGAAATATCAGTTGAAAATAAATGTTCGGTTTGTGGTTTGGAATTATAATCAAATTTTAATTACATTAATCTAATTAAAATTTTGTGCACATGACGCAGGTTAGAGAAAAAGTCAGAGATAACTTCTACGCTTCAAATATTTTAACCTCAACGGGGGGAATGTAAACTCAACCTATGAAATATTTTTGAAGTGAAAATTTCTTTAACGGCGTTGTTTTGGGATGGGTAAAAAATGGTAAACTCGCGTCAGAACACGTGCCCTGATCGAAAACTTGTAAGACGGAGGGAGAGTAGGCCGGCGCGGTGTAGGAGAGGAAGTAATATCCCCTCTCTTTCTACCGCACGGTGAAAATGTATATTGCTGCTGCTGTTTATTTTTAATGTAATATAAATTCTCATGTTTGTTTACGATAGCGCAATAAATGAATATTGTATTTTACCACATAAATGATAGTACTTTTATACTGATAAATAAAACAATTCGTGCGAAATTATTCCCTAACCATTCCAGAGTATTCAAAAATGTACAACGGTAAATGTTTCAAGTTTTCACTTCGGCCGGCGGCACTCCTGGAGCGAAACCTGTTTATTTTTACGTGACCTCACCTCCCCTCTGAGACAAATAGGGAACTGTTTGTATGGCGCCGCACGCACACACGCTCATTCGCGCTTTGCACAGACGTCATGGTTTATGTAGTAGTAAACGACGCGAAATTTGTATGGAGTGGCCGGGGTGTGCTATAGCACTAATTTAAGATGAACTTGGATTTTTGCATTAAAAAAAAAACCTGATGGAAATTGGCTTCAGCTTAGGCGGTAGAGTCCTTGAAGCATGCTGAATGCAACATATCGCAAAGTATGTATTACAAGGCACAATATTTAAGTAAGTATTACAGACGAAACCGACACCTATGGTCGGATAAATCCGTGGCGAACACTTACTCATACATAGAAATAATAGAATCTAGGTTAACATGTGCTCAAGTTTTACGAACTCGTGAGAGAAGCTGAGCAGGTGTCATAAAACAAGATATTTCATCTCGAAGGTATCAAGTCAGAAGGGGTAGCTTCAATAATTCCAAGAATTTCTATTATAGGATAAAAAATAAAATAAACATTTGTGGACAAATTACACACTGCCATCTAGTCCCAAACTAAGCAAAGCTTGTACTATGGGTACTAGATAACTGATGTAATAATTAAATACATTTTTTTGCAAATACATACATTTAATACATAGAAAACATCCAAAACCGTAATAAACGAAAAAAAATGCTCTATCCACAATTGCTGATTACTTTGTATGGAGATGTTGCAATTATTATAAGTTACAAGTCTGCCATCTAGATCCTAGAGTGTCAACTGTGTCTTGGCGTATCACTTCTATTGCGTTACCTACAGTCCCTGTGAGGGATAAGTCCGCCTTTATACTTTTCCTTTAAATTACTGTGTTGTAAATTTATTTTATGTACAATGTTTAAAGATATTATAAACAAAAATATAACATTTAGGTCAAACGTAATACGGGTTGAAAGGTCTACATCGCTGGTTTTGACGTGAAGAGGGAACGAATAGATAAATCTGTGGTATGAGCATCCTACTTCATATATACGAGTGTGTTTGGTGTTTGCTGTGTTCATGGAAGTTTTTTGAACAATAAACCTTTTGATGTATACGTCTCGTTAAATAGTTGTATAACATGGTAATTATAACCCTAAGTTATTCATAATTACATGCCTTTTATGAAAGTGGCATGTTAATTTGGAAGTTGTAAAAAGGTAATATGTTAATAAATACATATTTCCGGACAAATTAAAGGCTGGCAACCGATCGGCGAGCCCTTGGTGTTGCTGATCTCCTTGGGCGGGGATGATTGCTTTCCACCAGGTGACCCACTGCTCGTTTGCCCTATTCTCATATAAAAAAAAAATACACAGCGCCATCTAGTCCCAAAATAAGCTTTTATATACCAAGTAAACCAAATATATTTATGCACACAAAATGTTTATCTCATGCGGGGATTGCACCCACTAGCCTCGGCACCAAAGCTAGCTTGGTAGTTATTGCTAGCCATTCGACCACCGGACCATTTAGCCGGGCAGTTAAAAATCTATATTTTTAACCCTGTACTAGAGAGGAAGAAAATTTCAAAAATATTTCATCATTTCGTTTATAGAAGCTTTCAGCTGCTAGTCCTTTTTTATTTTATTGATTGTATATAATTAAAAAGTAAGAAATTAACTCATTTGTCCAATATATATATATATATATATATATATATATATATATATATATATATATATATATATATATATATATATATATATATTTATATATATATATATATATATATATAAATATAAATGTGTGGCGAGCTGTTGTGTGAGTAGCGACACCACGGACCCGAGTCTCCAGAGAGTCGGTCAGGGCCTTCGTCTCCGACGTGTCTTCATCGGTCGGAGTGTAAACACAAGAAGGCCCGCAGGACTCTCAACTCTGGCTTGCCTTCATTGGCCGTCCAGAGAGGAGCCGCTAGAGCTATATGCTCCAGGGGTGGAAGTGTTAAAGGGCATCACGCCGCGAGTAACTTCGGAGAAAGCGCAGCACACCTCTCGACACCCTTGAGTCACTCACACCGGTGTTGCCCCCGGCCGATTTCCTGGCATTTCGGAGGCCCATCTAGTGAGTGGCAAGCCACCGCCTGCCGCAAATAACTAGCAATAAAAGCAGTTATGGCAGGCGTCCGTCAATCTTCTGTAATAGCCCGGTATTAAGTTCACCCAGATCTCATCTCCATAGCCCATTTATTTTCCATCACACTTCGCAATAGTCTCAACGCCTGCCGAGACCTGCTCATGGGTATATCGTTCCATTGATATATCCTGGAGCGGGTCACGGCGGGCGTACAACATTACATCAAATTTCTCAAAGGGGCCTCTACGTGTTGGATCTATATCCCCGCGTATGCCTATCAAATGACCGGGCTTGACCCGTGAATTAAGAGAGATACATAATAATAATAATAATCGTTTATTTTTCTCCACAACAATATTAGTACAGTAATTTGGTAATTACAAAAAACAATAGTACCTTAAATAATACTATCATAGTGTCATGTAGTAACGAGACAAATTCGCATTACATAAAATTCCTCTCATTACTACAATGACAAAAATAGTTAGCAAGTCTCATGAAATAATTGTGAAACAGCTTTGTTGTGAAGAACTGGCGCCCGTACTAGGTATCCGAAGAACCTGTATCACGGGTCACCAGGTCTCCACCCGGTGTTATGATAAAAGTATGTAATCTAACAGTTTTTCAATTTAACATAATAAAGAAATGATCACATAACAGGTATACTTAGACCTAGATGTACTTATAAGTAGCAAAAGTAGATGAGCATTGTTACAAATAAAAGGTTCGTATGCCTTCGACTGGAGGAAATATGTCCAGATAGACCTTTGAGCCCATGAAAGTCGGCTCGAACTAATCGACAGATAGCCACTTGGTAATCTGTCCAAGAATTGGAGCCGACCAGGATGGGATATACTGACACGAATATTAGGTAAATAAAGAAATTCAATTACATTTCTATTCTACTACATTGGATTAGAGAAAAGCCAATGAAAAGTGAAATGAATATTACGTACCACAATCGACTATGTTATAGCGTCTGAATATCGCGTAAAGTATTTAAACGACAATAAAGATTCTTGAACTGAAATGAGTGAAATCAGAGTGAATTAGTCTAAGCAATAGGAAGAAGTAATTTTTCTGTTTCTTCATAGTTAAGCAGTAAGAGAGTCGTTTACTGGCTGTGGGAGAGTGGGAGTCAGGTCTTTGGCTTCAGGCGTTACCGTCGCCCAATGTAGGTACGATGTTGGACGACGGAACATTCCGTGTTGCTGCTTGCCTCCGTTTAGGCATTCCTTGTGTTGCTCCGCATCGTTGTCAATGTGGAGAAGCTGTCGACCGTCTTGGACACCATGGGCTTTCATGTCGCAGGAGCGCTGGCAGAATCCCACGTCACGGCAGCATAAATGACATTATTCGTCGGGCTCTTGCCACCGCCGGCGTTCCAGCTGTATTGGAACCAAATGGTCTGGCACGCGCCGATGGTAAGAGACCTGATGGGATGTCGTTGCTGCCATGGAAGATGGGAAGGCCTTTGGTATGGGATGCAACCTGCGTCGATACCCTGGCGCCTTCTCATCTCCCTTACACGTCGGGATCTGCGGGAGCTGCTGCTGCATCAGCGGAGACACTTAAGCGGCGCAAATATTTAAATATTATCGGTAATTATATATTTGAGCCGTTTGGGGTCGAAACGCTTGGCCCATGGGGTCCGAGTGCAAGGCTTTTATTTAGAGAAATAGCAAAGCGCTTGGTCGATACCTCCCGTGACCAGAAGGCCGGCCTCTATTTGGCACAACGTATAAGCATTGCCATTCAGCGTGGCAATGCCGCCAGCCTTCTGGGCACGATGCCTGTAGACAATGATGCGGAGGAATTTTTTGATGCCGTTTAGTTATATATTTCTTTCTTTATTTATTTTTAATTACTTAAGTTTGTATTTTAAGATTAGTCTATTTTACCTAGTTAATTTAGTTTATAGTGTAAATTTGTATCCTATCACATTATATTCAATTTTTAATGTATTAGTTGGTTTAATCCTATATATATATATATATATATATATATATATATATATATATACTAGTACCGTCCACGGGTTTGCCCTGGATAAAAATATTATCTATATAGTAACTACTACATAAACAATGACGTCTGTACAGAGCGCGAATAAACGTATGTGCGTGCGGCTCCATACAAACTGTTCCATATCCGTCTCAGAGGGGAGATGATGTCGACACGAGAGAGCGGCAGGGAGCGGCCATACTGTACGCAGTACTATTATTTACTGTGGTAGGGATGTCTCAAATGTGTCTTTATGATTAACTGTGTGCCAAATTTCATCGACTACACTATGCTTATAATCACTCTTAATTAAGTTACTTATCTTCATCTAGTACATGAATTATCCATGCTTGATTTACATTCGTGTGAATGTAAAACGTGCTACATTCCTCAGGAACAAGTTGCTATATCTGAGTTTTGTTCCATTTTTACTTTGCGATGCGTGATAAGAAACAAGTGGTCATATTTTACCTTTATTTTAAACTAGTTAGTACTTTGCTCTGCAGGCTTCGATTATTTTTGAATTATTGAGCCGACTGATAAGGTGTTGTGCATATTATTTTAGGTTATATCTCTTGTTCGTTTGGTGCCATACTATATAACGTTTTTTTTTAAAAAATAATTACATCATCATCATCGCACGACACGAGCACGACCCTCTCTCATCCATCCCAGACAAGCCAATTGGCCAATCCAAGGAGGATTTGGCCCACGCTGGCCAGACGGGTTGGGGAGGCCTGATTGGTGTTTAATAATATATTTCCCTTAGTCGCCTTGTACGACTTGTAGAAAATAATTACATATTTCTGGATAATTTACACAGCGCCATCTAGTCCCAAATTAAGCGCAAAGTTATGGATACTAGACAACTGATAAATGTACTAATTTTTTTTTGTAAATACATACCTACATAGAAAACACCTAGAACAAGACAAACCTCGGAGTCAAGGTGGCCATTGCTAACCATTGGACCACCGCGCTCGTCATATAACTTTCTAATTCGTGCTTACTTTTCTTTTCCAACTAAATATTCAATCCACTGTTGCATTTGCAATTTGTTTCAAAACGATGTTGCTGTTTTTGATATATGTCCCAACTTTTTACCGGGGCTTCGCCTGCGTGGTCATTATTTTAATAAAACTTTTTTTCCCATGGTAATAATAAGTTTTTCCGGAATAATAAACTAGCCTATGTCACTCTCCAGACCTATCCCCGTTAAAAAGTCATGTTAATCCATCGGTTCCTTTCGACGCGAAAGAAGAACAAACAAACAAATACATTTTCACATTTATAATATTGGTACGGATGTTATTTATAATACAGATAAGTAAAATAATTGCAATGCACTTTGCAGCTGGCTTTATCTCCAGTGTCTGCAAGACAAACTAATTGGTCTCTGGTGTTCTGACTGATAATTTATAAGTATATATTTATAAGAAAATATTAAAAATAGGACTTACAGAAAACTGGTTTAGAACCTGTGCATTCAATAAAATATGCTCGGGTTCCTTATCATTATTGATTACGTCGAGTTTTATGACCTTGACGGTACTGGAGAAAAAAGCGTAGTCTATCTCTGGATCCGATTTATTGTCATGACCATACGAGGGCTCAGGGTTCGCTTTCCTACTTTTTTCTTCCGACGAGCTCGGTGATCGAATAGCTAGCAAATTGACTCCGAGGTCGCGGGTTCGATCCCCACACAAGACAGACATTTGTGTGTATTAACATGTTTGTTTGTGCCTGGGTGTTTTCTATATATTACCTATAAGTATATATATACAGTATATATTACCTATAAGCCTAATATATTAGCTATAAGCGGCTGGGGGCGGCTGGATGCGGAAGGCGGAGGATCGTATCTGGTGGAAGGCATTGGGGAAGGCTTATGTTCAGCAGTGGGTAGATACAGGCTGATGATGATGATATATTTACAAATAAAATTAAAGTACATTTATCAGTTGTCTAGTACCCATAGTATAAGCTTTAAGCTTAATTTGAGACTAGATGGCGCTGTGTAAATTGTCCAGAAATATTTATTTATTTTTTCCACTTCGTATCCTTCGTTATGAGACGATTGGCGCGAGCTTACTAACATATCAACTCTTACAACGTCAAGTCAGCATTTCTTCAGACTAAATCCGTTTTGTCTGGTTTTGGAGGAGGCGGCGTGGCAAGGCTTGTTCACCGCGTAACTTGCCAGTTCTTGCTCGTAAAACGTGACCATACCTGAGTAGGACTTTCTTACAGTCATCTGCAATGTCTCTGCCGTGAAGACTTGCTGGAATTGCAGTATTCTTTTCATGTAGAAGTAAACTTTGACCTAATTACCCTGTGAAGTCTTATGACGTCACGTGTATCTATCCACTGCTGGTGATAAATGTGATCAGACCATTGCCATTTTAGCTTGGAAATTCTGAAGGCTATGTGGAAAATTTTGGTTCTCCGTCGAATTTCTTCGCTCCGGATTCGATTCCTCAAAGAATCCCCGAACGTAGCCCTCTCCAACGCTCGCTATGCGACCTTTAGCCTGTGGACCAGTCCGATGGTCTCTAAGATAACAGGGTTAGAGATGACAAAATTGTTGTACATGACTTTCGTCCTGTCGGAATTCATCCCCAGCACCACGGATCAAGATCATCATTGTATCATTTACTAGTTATATAATCAAAACACTCTTTCCATATGTGATGAGATATTCGTTCTTGAAATGCTCTATCATTAATCGTATTTGTTTTTATTCAATCGTAATATTACTCTAGACTCTTTACGCAATGTCAGTCCGTCTGTCTATTTGTCTATTTATCAGCGGTTAGATCAGAAACTTAATACTACAAAACTGAATTTCGTAACGTTCATAGGTCATTAAAATATTGCCGGTGTGTGAAAACCATTTTTCGTTTCAGGTATCTATTTGCGAAACATTAAGCTTTAAAGTGTTAGCGAAAGCCAGCTAAACGGTTGTTTTTGCAAGTGTGAAAAATTCATGGCTGTAAATACAGGGCGGTAAACTGAAATCAAATTGGGCAATTATGGGTTACGTCAACTGTTATAGTTATGATAAGTAGTATTACAGCATAGCCTTTGAAAAAAAAAATTGGTTGCTTATAAAGTCTGTTTACAGACGATAATTTTATGTGATAACGTCATAACAAAACATCGACTGATGGAGTGGAAGAGAGATAGATGCGTCACAAGCTGAGCGCTCAGACCGATCGTGAGGAACAAGCAATAAAGCGGCTATCGCTTGCTCCGCGCTCTCGCTTGCACGCTCGGCTCAGGCGGAACGTGACAATGAGTCATACTTTTTCATGCGTGCAGCCTGCGTTCGATTTATAAGACCTTACCAGGTCAAAAATTATATTGTTAGCAATAAAATTTAAATTTTTCTTTATTTGTCTTGCTGTCTGTACAGCTAAGAGCACATCATTATTTGACAGTTGCAGTCCGATTTCAACTCTTATCTCGTACGTTATATGATCGTTTGTCACAAACTTGTCAAGCCGTTAGCTGTACTATTTTAAATCCGGTACAATGTACATGGCAAATGAAATATTACAAAGATACCATATGCCGAATGCTGACGTACGCATATGCTAGGAATTTTTGCAAATTACCACGGGATACTGGGATATTCGCGTACGAAGTCGTGGGTGCAAGCTAGTCAATAATATACCTAAGTAAAAATACTTCAAAGAGTAAACATATTTTTACAATAATTTACCTTCACTAAAATACTTCAACTGGCTTTTAACACAGAATGTTTTCACGAGCTTTTACACTTTAGTTAACAATGCAAATGAAAATTGTTTTTAATTTTAACGTTTCATGTTTTGTTGGCTCGTTCAAACTAAAACTACCACTTGCATCATAAAATATGCAAATATTATTGTTCTGTTTTTTTATTTACATAGTAGGGAGTGTTGGTTTAGTCAGACATTAAAGTAGGTAATACTCATCACAGACAATGTTTGAATTACTTTGGATGGCGCGGCGCATCTATCAGTTACGTAGAAGACGGTTCTACGTAACTGATAGAGCGCATTTCGCTAACTTTACTTACAACCGATGTTTCTGAGAGTAAGTTTGATAAAACTCCTGTACACATCAGCCTAAGCGTATACGGACGCATCATAGCACAGGGTAGCACAGGACACTGTGTGACACAGGAAATAGCGTAAACGGAGGCTTAGGCCGCGCATTATAGCACAGGGTAGCACTGGACACTGTGTGATACAGGAAATAGCGTATATGGAGGCGTAGGCCGCGCATCATAGCACAGGGTAGCACAGGACATTGTGACACAGGTAATGTCAAAACTGCGTATACGAAACTTGTATGACTCGCGGGTGTTCTGTCTATATTGTATTAACACAATGGAATCAAATTTTGAAATAGAAAGTACACTCTCTTTGTATAATTTGCATAAAAATAAAAGAAGATTTATATGGCAGAGTGGAATAAAGAAGGCTCAGCGTAACCTTCTTTATTACTTTCATTGAATACATATGACGTGTAGGTGAGGTTACCTTTAGCTGTAAGATGATGGTGAACCACTAACATACAAAACATGGACTATTATAATAGCAAGAATATTCTCGAATATCAAGAGAACACTATCGTATTTGTCGACATAAACTTGAAGATAGTACACTTGAGAATTGAATTACCTGCCGCCTGTACTAGACGTAATCTGATATCTTAGGACGAGCTTCTGTCTTGAATCGGTTTCAATTCAATTACTTTCTGTATGTATGTTACAGTTATAATCCGTTTTAACTTATAACGTATTTTCTCTAGTTAAAACTAGTTACTGCCTTAGTTACAACTATAATTAACTGCTGTTATAAAATTAATATCCGTGAAAACTAGTTCTAATTAGACAAAATAGGTTTTGTCGAAACGATTCAGTTAAAACTGTTTCAATCATAGAAATTTTGAATTCAGAACACAATATTAATGGTTTCTACCGAGGTAAAAAATATTTATTATGACAATGTAAACGTAGAGACAATTGGGTACTTAACTGCATTATAATTAATTAATCATATTTGCTCCATGAAAATAAATCTCACAAAATATCTCTGAAAATACTTGCCTACTTATGGTGCAGCGACCAAAAGTGAGTCTTTGCTTCTGACATAAGAACCCTCCACTTGTTCTGTCTTGCGCAAGCTCTTGCCAGTTGCTGACATCAAACTCGCACAGATCAGCCTCCACTCTGTCGCTCCAATGACATTTTGGCCGACCGATAGGACGCCGACCTACAGGTCAACCAATCGCTTCCCATCCGTCCGATTGGAGCGTCATGAGAGTATATTTTGTAATATACTCTCATGACGCTCCAATCGCTTCCCATCCGTTCAACATGGCGGAGACGTTGGGTTTTAATTTCTCCATTAATTGGGCTCAGCCATTAGCTCCACTGTTTCGGCGTTCTTTTGGACGGGAGCTAGAGGGTTAAAATGAACGCCGAAACAGTAGAGCTAATGGCTGAGCCCAATTTTAATGGAGAAATTAAAACCATATATATATATATATACTAGCGGCCGCCCGCGACTTCGTACGCGTGGAGTTATTTATTTTCAAATAATTTTTAATTACATTCGAAAAAGCTAAATACCTAATGAAAGGAAAAAAATAAAAAAAGTTAAAAACAATCAAATTTAGACGGATTTTTAGAATCAATGAAGTCGACGGATATTATTTTTTAAAACCTAAAGTACTTTTTATTGTTATAATAAAACATCCCTCCTTGTAAGTATGTAGTTGTTTTCAATATTTTTTATACTTAAATATCATTTAAAATCCTTCTGCCATAATTACTTTAACTTTAATAACATTGGATTTTCATACAAATTTCCAACCCCCGTTTTAACTCCAAAAAGGGGTTGATTTCTGAAGATACATTATTAGTACACCTCCATACCATCTATAGAGCATACATTTTAAATTTCAAGTCTCTTACTTCCAAAACATAGGACTTTCATACAAACTTCCAACCCCCGTTTTAACACCAAAAATGGGTTGATATCTAAAGATACATTATTAGTACACCTCCACACCATCTATAGAGCATACATTTTAAAATTCAAGTCTCTTACTTGAAAAACATAGAACTTTGATACAAATTTCCAACCCCCGTTTAAAACCCAAAAAAGGGGTTGATTTCTAAAGATAAATTATTAGTCCACACCATCTATAGAGCATACATTTTAAATTTCAAGTTTCTTACTTTAAAAACATAGAACTTTCATACAAACTTCCAACACCCGTTTTAACCCTAAAAAGGGGTTGATTTCCAAAGATACATTATTAGTACACCTCCACACCATATATAGAGCATACATTTTAAATTTCAAGGCTCTTACTTCAAAAACGTAGAACTTTCATAGGAACTTCCAACCCCCGTTTTAACCCCAAAAAGAGGTTGATTTCCAAAGATACATTATTAGTACACCTCCACACCATCTATAGAGCATGCATTTTAAATTTCAAGTCATTTACTTCAAAAACATAGAACTTTCATACAAACTTCCAACCCCCGTTTAAACCCCAAAATGGGGTTGATTTCCAATGATACATTATTAGTACACCTCCACACCATCTATAGAGCATGCATTTTAAATTTCAAGTCTCTTGCTTCAAAAACATAGGACTTTCATACAAACTTCCAACCCCCATTCTACCCCCTTAGGGGTGGAGTATCGTAAAATCCGTTCTTAGCGGATGTCTACACCCTATAAGGAAACTACCTGCCAAATTTCAAGTTTGTAGGTGTGATAGTTTCTGAGATTTCGTGATGATTGAGTCAGTGATTTTCTCTTTTATATATATAGATCTATCTATAATAATAAAAGGCTTTGTCCTCACTGACTGACTGACTGACTGACTAATCAACGCACAGCCCAAACCGCTGGGTCTAGAGATTCCAAATTTGGCAAGTAGGTTCTTTATGACGTCTAGGGGTGCACTAAGAAAGGATTTTTCAAAATTCATCCCCTAAGGGGGTGAAACGGGGGTCCAAAATTTGTATGGGGAAACAAAATTAGTTGGACTATTTTATCCGAAACTTTACACGAGTACTTCTATAGATAAATTAAAAAACACGTGTTCCAGGATTTTTCAAAATTCAACCCCTAAAGGGGTAAAATGGAGTGAAAAAGTCTGAAAATCGTCATGGGTATTGTTTTTATGGTTTATCGGGTCGCTGATTACGAAAACAACAACTATTTTATAATCCAACATAGCCGACGTGACATAAAATCCCCCCCCTCATCATCATCATCACCCTATGGGGGTACGATGGAGTTGAAATGTCATAATATCAATATGACATTATTGATATATTATATTTTACATTCTATGGTTTTCTGGGACGTCAATTACGAAAATCGCATAGATTTGAAAATATAACACAGTGGACACGATATAACTTAAAAGGATTTTTCAAATTTTTCCCCTAAAAGGGTGAAACGGAGGTCCAAAGTTTGTGTAGGGAAACGTGGCTAACGTGACCATCATCATGTATTTTTTTTAAACTTTAATTTAACCTTTTTAAGCTGATGGAATGAGACTTGTATGTTGACTGAAGTGTTACCCTAATAGGTTTTTAAATTTGTATTTGGCGTAAATCAGTGCTTATACGATCGCGGGCGGACGGCGCGGTGAGGACGGGACGGGTGTAGTAGTAGTTATCTGGAAAGTTCTTGCATCCGTATTTAGTACAATTATAGGTGCTACATGAGGGTGGTTGCGTTGCGTGTTAGACTTGACTTGGATAATCTAAAAAGCGCGAACATCACGCGAGCGAAGCCGCAGGCAAAGGCTAGATAGTAAAAGGCTTTGTCCTCACTGACTTGACTGACTGACGCACTAATCAACGCACAGCCCAGACCCCTGAAGCTAGAAACCTGAAACTTTGGATATGTGTTCCTCATACAATGTAAGCGCGCACTAAGACGGGATTTTCCGAAATTTCACACCTAAGAGGTTAAAATAGGGGGTTGAAAAAAAAACCCTCTTGGAAACCGATTCACCTACGATTTTGAGACTTGGTAGAATAGTTGTATAGAAAAAAAAGGGGATGTTTATGGGTAACTGATTAACTTTTGACCAGCGCCCAGACAAGAAATGTCAAAAAATGTTATATTTATATTTGAATTAACTTATCACTAGATGGCGCTATACCTAGCATTTGTACAGCGCGCTATGGTTTCGTTATTAAGGAAAGGGTATATACGAGAGATTATTTCAAACCATGGGGTTATCCATGACGGTTTATCGCTCACCTCATTCCAGTAGTTACCCCCGGAGGTAATCCATCGCGCGCGTAGGGCGTAAAAGAAACTGCGTCCTTCAAATGAAGCTACATCTGGTGTCGAAAACTAATTGAAAAACATATTCTAAGTACCGACTTTCCCATAAAGTCGGTACTTAGAATAGGTTTTTACCTACTTAATGAATTTCCGTATTTTTCAAACAATGAAGTCAAGATTCACTAAATTTATATTTGTGGAAGGTTTGATGATGCCCCATACCATTATAGCTTTGGAAGGTGATGGAGCTGGCCTGTTCCGCTCCATCTCCTACCACTTGCATGGAACGGAGGTGTATCATCAGGAGGTTCGTGCCACCATTGTTCACGTATTAAACAACTGGAACGATGAGTTGTTGAGTGAGGACAGTAAAGGATGCGCTGTTGAGGAATCTCTCTTGATAACCCGCATTCCCATTATTCCATAAGACCACCCAGTTCAATTTAAGAGACTTCACTTCAATTTCCCAATTTTGCTATGACCATTAACAAAGATGAGGGGCAGTCTCTAATGGTCGCTGGGGTTGACTTGAGACAGGACTGCTTCTCTCATGATCAGTTTTATGTAGTTTGCTCAGGAGTATCTCCTGGAAGCATTGCAATTATTGCTCCTGGTGCGAATGCCAAAAATATTGTTTACCGGGACGTCTTAACCTAAATGTTGTATGTTTGTGATAATGGTCAATACGAAACAAAAATAGACGCAAATCAGGAGTGTTCCCGTAGCGAAGCACGGGTACTTTGCTAGTATATATATTTATTTCCTGAATAAAATCGATCCTGCTACGATGTTAGAATAATAATATGTTGAACAACGCAAAAGTAAAAACATGTACCTAAATAAAATGGAGCACAGAGATTCATTCACGTAATAAGATATGAACATGATGACGTCATGTATCTCATAAAGCGGGTTCCACTAAATCTAAGTCAACGTCTGCAATTTGTAAATGTAAAAGAAAGACTCCACGAGTTCCTTTGGAATAATGGTTACCAAAATCGCCGGAATACGATGCGCGATGCACACCGATAATTTTTGCGTTGCGACAGGCGACGACGCGTATTACGTCACGACATGGGTACTACTTTCATGTGTTTCTGACCTAAGGGTGTTTCTACATAATACGGGCAACGACCCGATAACGAAAAACTCGGCGGTCCAAATAAGTGCGATTTTTCTGTAACCAGTAAGTACTTTATTTCTGTAGGCAGCCGACGATATTGATTTCGATATTCGAAAGCAAAAAGAAAATTAGGAGCCAACTGGCGTCAAGTTAAGCAACAACCTCCATAGCCTGTTTATGTCCATACTACGCAGGGCACATGCTGTTGGTCTCGTTAACGTTAATTTAAGAGTTTTTAAGGCAAATCAGTGTCTTTTGCGATGCATGAAAACACTTGCCTCCACCAACCTGCAGTTGAAATACGCTGTAATTATTTGATTGAGACCTGGAGCCCTACGGCCGAAGCTAAAGCCCATTACCATTGGATTTTTTGATTGCCAAGATCCAACTTCAGCTTAGTTTGGTTGTAATTGTGGTTAGCTTAGCTGGTAGAAATATTAGAGCTCTATAGATTAAGCTGAACATGTTTGTCACTTTAACCTAAGATCTAGTTTCGCAATAAAAAAATTCAATGGTAATCGGCTTCTGCTTTGGCGGTAGGCCCCCTGTATTGAATTTTAGGAGCGAGATCAATAAAGGTTGATAGCGTTTTATGAAAGCGATTTTATATGCCAAAAACATTATAATGTTCTACGACAAAATACGTAACGAAATTAATCGAAATCGGGTAGGTGCATCGGATATTGCTCGATTCCCTCAAATTGAGTGAGAGCGATCTAATCTTATGGAGCTGTCAAAACCGATTAGTTAATATCGGTTCTCGGCCGACGCTGTTAATTTCACTGGAATGCTTAGCACACGCTCGCATCACATTAGGGCTGTCGGCATGACTAATTATTTAGTTACGGCATTAGTTTAATGGTATTCGCATAACTACTACAGTATTACATTGAATAACAGTATTAGGTGCATATTTAGTAGTTATTGTGTAATATCGTCGCAATAACAGTTCTTCTTCTTCTTCTCAGCATTTCTGTGTCCACTGTTGGACATATACCTCTTGCATGGCTTTCCAAGAAGATCTTGACGCGGCAATTCTCGTCCAGGTCGGCCCTGCCGTCTTTTTTTATGTCGTCCGACCATCTGGCAGTTGGTCTGCCTACACTTCTACTTCCTGCACGAGGTCTCCACAGAAGAGTTCTGTACGACCACTTGTCATCGTCTCTTCGGCACACATGGCCGGCCCATTGCCACTTCAGTTGTGCAACTTTTGTGCCTATGTCAGTGACTTTGGTACGTCGGCGATGCAATAACACTGCTAAACTAATATTTTTTACGGATGGTAGACAAGCATACAGTCCACCTAATATGTAGCGGTTACCGTCCTTCCTTCCTTAAGTACTTCCCCAGTCGGGCATAATTATACCTCTTGCATGGCTCTCAATCATTCTCCACTACCCTACCTCACTTTCACCTGAAATCGTTAATCAGTCAGCAGAGTGCACCGCGTGCACATTAGCTTTGGCTCGAAAATGGCGCTGAGCCCCTTATACCCCAAAACTTCAACACACCCAGAATACGTGAGCGCGTATTCCACTATTCCTTCGTAATTTTCAAATTCCTTTAAGCGTATGCCTACGTCGGGATTCCGATATACGATATTTTCACGTGAATACGTCTTTAAAATTGATTCCATAGGGAGGCAATTGTAAAAAAAAAAATAACAAAATCGGGGGGTACAGTTTGTGTTTTCTACAAATCCAATCACACCCCTGGATAGACGAAGGATCAAAGAATTTATTACGCTAAGTAAGGAGTATGGCGTATGGTGTGCAGGGAAGGGGGAAACTCTGCCATTTTGAGATAATTTTAGTGCATATAACGTATTCACGTACAACACACGACCGTGTCCATGACACAGCCGCGACCCATTGTTTTTTATATTTCATGTGTCATTTACAGGGTTTAAAATAGTGCAGCTAAGAGCACAACAAGCTAAGTGGAACTTTAATAAGATACAGTAATCTGATTTGGGGTATTAGCTAATACTCCAAATCATATTCTTCTAGAGTACATATTCGTCCAATCAAATGTAGTGTGCATTGCTTGATTGGAAGAATGTACTCTTCCAGTTTTGGTTACTCCTTTCACAGGAAGTTCTTTTCCAGCTACCACGACTAATTGAAGCATCGTTTCAGTCTCATTTGCATGTTTCTATTTTCTTCCACTTGGTCTATTAATTAGTCTCATCTTGCTGAATGTGGTCTTCTCCTCTGTACCGTATGCATCGATTCTAATTTTCTGTAATAATTTTAACATAATTCTATACTGATATTAACAAAGAAGATTTGTATGTTCATATTTTTGGATTTTTGTAGCCTAAGTGGTCGGGTACTGTGCGGTTCCAGAGAAGTTTTTTCCCGTGTATTGTCAAGCTGTGGTATGAAATGCCTGTTGAGGTTTTCTCAGGACACTAGAGCATGGGGTTCCTCAAAAAGGGCGTGAAGAGGTTTTTTACAGGGTCGGCAACGCGCGTGTGATGCCTCTGGTGTTACAGGCATTCATCACTGCCCGCCTGACGGAAAGCAGTTACTGTAGGGTACCGTAACTGCTTTCCGTCAGACGGGCCGTATGCTAGTTTGCCACTTTAGTGATAAAAACAAAACAGAAAGCTACATAAGCAGTGGAAAATGGAAAGGTGCATAGGGTACATTTTACTGGACCCGTGCAAAGGCGGGGCAGGTCGCTAGTAATTAATAATTTTATACTATTATGGTATAATGTGAGCGAGCACTATTTAGATAATCTTGTTAACGGTAATGAACACGCCACTCAATTGAGGGCTGTATGGCTGCATTCACAACCGGAGAAACACTAAAACCTTACGACGCAAAAGTAATTGGAAAACGAGATAGTGAGTGTGTACGTACGAAATGTTCCTTATTAGATAAGCGTTTTTTATGAATTTATACGACATAGAGGGCCAAACAAGCTTATGGTCCGCCTGACGTTAAGCGGTTACTATATAGCGATATAGATGTTGGCAAGGCAAGGTATCTCCACAAGCATTATTTTTAAGCATAATATTATGTTACATTTTTTGTTTTATTTAAAAAAAATATTCAGAATATAAGGACGCACGTGTTCATAAATCATGCCAAAACCTTCGTAGATGCACAATATTTTTTTGCCGTTAGACGTCACTGTAACTAAATAAATAGCAAAAGTGTCGTATTGGTTGCAATGTTACCCTATTTTCGGCCTAGTTTCCATTCGCCGTAGTATCTGGAGTGTTAAATCCAAAGGATCTTATTTAAAAAATATTATGCGTTTCTTATGCCTATTTACTTCACCAACACTTATTAAGTTTGCACCCCAATTTTTGTAGCCCATTAAATTTGTTCATTATCCCAATATTGCGTAGATCGGTTATTTTTTATTCAAGGAACGATATTATGCGGCCGTAATTGCGTAACAGATATTTTATGTATTCGGAATACATAAATATTTGTTTACCGTCAGATCGTGCAAACCAATCCTGAAAATTAATATTTTTTTACAGGTGTATGCAAAATAAGGTTTTTATCTGCTAAGACAAGCTCGGTGGTCGAATGGTCAGCAATGGCCACTTTGTCTCCGAGGTTGCGGGTTCGATCCCCGCACAAGTCAAATATTTGTGTGCATGAACATGTCTGTTTGTCGTGGTCTGGGTGTTTTCTATGTATTATATGTATGCATTTACATAAAAAATGTATTTAAGTATAAAACCCGATATCTATTACCCATTGTACAAGCTTTGCTTAGTTTGGGACTAGATGGCCGTGTGTAATTTGTCCAGGAATATTTATTATTTTATTAATATTTTATCTGATATTAAAATCTAGATAATACTAAATTCTATTTAGGTAGCAGTAGGTTCATGGTATGTACATAAATGTATTTATGCCTACTTATTGAATAAATTAATACTAGTTTATGAAACTGATGCACAATAAGGGTTCTTAAAATACGAGTTAATAAGATCACACGAGTATTTTAAGACCTAATTATTTGCAGTTTCATACATCTTTTTTTTTATCTTTTCATACATCATCTGCAAATGAATTTGTAAGTAAGAAGCTGTTAAATTAACTTCATGGTTTTATTAAAAATATTATTATCATCTATTTTATGAGATTAGATAAAGTAGTGTAAGAAACTGCACAATTAGGTCTTAAAATACTCGTGTGATGCTATTATCACATTCGCCTTCGGCTCATATGATAAGCTCGCGCTCGTATTTTAAGAACCCTTATTATGCAACAGTTTCATAAACTACTATTATTGCATATCTAAACAAATATAACATGGCTGCAATAACGAGTATTGAATTGTAAAATTGCTTGAGCATATACCACACTATAATACTTTGCGATTTCACCCGTCATTTCGGCTCCTAATGGCCGTAGCGTGATGTTGAATATCCTATAAGCTTCCACAAAAATAGGGATATCAAATGCAAAGATATTATTTTCAAATCCAAATGGTATTGCCAGATATAGCGCTTTCACACAAAAAAAGCAACCAATCTCTTTAGACTTATAATCCTTTCCTACTTCTATATACGGGACGAGCCCGATGATCGAATGGTTAGTAAAGCATATTTTGACTCCTAGGTTGTACGTTCGCTAACCGCACAAGACAAAATATTTGTGTGCATGAACATGTCTGTTTGTCTTGGTCTGGGTGTTCTGTATTTATTATATTATATCGTATTGTATGTATGTATTTACACAACAAGTCTATTCAAATTTATTAGTTTCCTAGTACCCATAGTACAAGCTTTGCTTAGTTTGGGACTAGATGGCGGTGTTTAAAATGTTTATTAATGTTTATTTTTGTTTATTTATTTAATATCCAGCATATACTCGTATAATAACTAGCTTTTGGATTTCTCTCGCTCTAAATATATCGTATGAGGTTATATGGCGTGATGACGTGATGAACATAATTCTATGTGTTTTGTGTTATGTGTACGGAGATTGGGGGAGACCTGGGGCACTGTCGCCGAAGCTGAAGCCGATTACCATCGGAATTTTTGAATGCGAAAATCAAATTACTCTTTAAATTGTTGCTAATTATGTTCAGCTCAGCTGGTAGAAAGTGTAGAAACCCTAGAGCTCTACCAACTAAGCTAAAGAAATTTGTCAATAACTTTAACCTAAAACCAATTTATGGAATCAAAAAAACCGATAGTAATCTCGGCTTCAGCTTCGGCGGTAGGGCCCTGTACCAGTATTCTTATATTCGGATGAATATGAATAGACGGCAATTAATCCAAATATGAGTTTTAAAAGGCAAGTTACTTTTGCCTTTAAAGGCGAGTATTATAATAGGAACGATAAATAAAATAAGACTTCTGGTTTGTAGGTAAGATAGTTGAGGTAATCTTCAGGGAATCGAACATATAGCCCGTGGATTTCGCACTCGATTGCACGGAATAAGGTCACGCTTCCAAGTAGAATAGACTGCGAATGAATTTATCTGAGATGTTTTAACAACTGTAGTATGGTTATATTTGTAAAGGTATTGAAGTAGGTACATCATTTTATTTATTTGTAACTTAATTGCCACTAATATGTTGGTACAATTGGCTGACTTGACGTTAAATTGCCGTCTCTACCAACGTTGTTAAATTACGACGTTAAATTGCAGTCAACTCTAACTAAAACTAAACTAAAATTCAGATCAAATAATTTTACTTAAGTTCTGAATACTCATTTTGTATGCAATTGATACAGCCATCTAAGGACAAAAGACTGGCTAGATTGTACAATACCTATCATAATCCATGATTGGTAGAATACGTGAATAAACAAGAGTGACCTCAGTGCTAATTGGAAGAAAATTCTTAAATCGATTATGGGATCTGAAGGGAATGATTAAGGGTATTCTACTGACTCAAGAATTTCATTTCCCCCAGAGGAACAGGGGGTGACGCTGTCAAAACAACAAACAGAACCGAATGAAGAATGTTAATATGTTTCTTTTCACTAGGATCCACCGATGGATCTATGAATATTCTTTTTTCGTTTCAATCCACCTTTTTAGATCCAATGTGGATCTAAATTTATAATAAGTATATTTCATATTCGATTTCATGGATTCCGCCACTTATAAAGAACAGGGATTGAAAAATATCCAGTGAACAGGATTGGAAAAATACTGACTTTTTTATTTCATAAAACAAAAGTTCAAAAATTTAAACCAGTGTTTTGTTTGTTATTTTCCAATTCGCCATAGTAAATATTTTAAAAATTCGATCAATGAATAAACATTTATTTTATGTTGCGTATCTGTATCTTTAATCAATACTGAACAATTATAATTTATCATGTATGTCCTAATGTTCATTTTTAATAAGTAATACTCCTCGTTCGTATATATAAATATTCGTATTTAAATAAGGCGAATACCGAATATCCACTAGTCCATTGAAGTAATTTCTTTTAGGAGTTTCTTTTTCTAATATTTCATGCCATTATAACCTGGTAGCCATGTAATATAATGATGATAGCCTAGGTAAGGTTGACTGGTAGAGAATGCTTGTTTAGCATTAAGTCCGCCTGTGTACAATTTTGTGCATGAATACAGTTTTAATTCAAACTGTTTTAAACATTGTTTTCAACGTCTGTTTTAAAACAACATATTTTAATTATGCCAACAACCCTGCCACCACGGGTGGATCGAACAGGAAAAAATATCGATAAATCCATCGGTCAAGCCTCGTCGGTGGATCCTAGTGGAACGAGGGCGTTCCTTTGTGTTACTATTTTTACTTTTATTTGTGTGACTATATTTACTTGTGACTCAATCGGTGTAGATGAGTTTGTGATCATAGATAACAGCATAACAGCTGTTATCTATGTTTATGACCCAATGACGGCTGATCGGATGAAATTTAGGCTACATAATTATGTAACGTATTCTACAATTGAAAGGTACAGACAAAGAACAGAGAATATCCTAATGAAAAAAAAATTGAAAAAAAAAACGCAATTAAACGGAATGGAGTTTCATTCCCAGTCAGGCAGCTACAAATACGCTGATCCGCTCTACCTCTTGTTCGCCAGAACCTCGTTTGTCAGTCGATGATGAGTCACTTACATCACAATCTTGTAATATCGTTTATATTTAAGAGTCTAGGCACTGTTCACATATTCATTAAACCGATTCTTGTCATTTTGCCACATTATTAAATAACGTATGCAAACGACGCGCGGGCACGTGACGTTATCAAACGAAACAGGAATATAAATAAATTCATTCATAAAGAGGCTCTTATTAAAAATCGTGAGCTTTTTGTGCGGACTAAATTATATTCGTCCTTGCGCTATATTTAGCTCCATTTTTAATATACTTGTTTAAACCAGTCATTCGCATCGATCTGAGTCCTCGCAATAGGCTACTTGACCAACATTTTTTTCGGTTTGATATGTAAGGACGTCTCAATAATATAACTATAAGTGAAAGAATTACAAGTTTCTTGAGGGAGGGGTGCGTCCAACGCTTCGTTGTCTCGCATGCGGTTTCCACTGTAATAGCTTCCTCCTCCAACTTCCATCACTGACTCGGTAGATGTGACCGGCCCATTGCCACTTTAGCTTGCTATGTCTGTAGGCTATGTTGAGAACTTTGGTTTTCCGTCGATTTTCTTCGTTCCGGATTTGGTCAATTTAATACTGCGCGGGAGAAATCCCCTCAGGAACTGAACTGTACGTGATTCCTTTGAGATGATGATGATTAGAAAAGACATCTGAGGGGCAATTCTCGTAATGAAAATATATTCAAAATTCAGTTCCGAACCAGTCTCTATTTCACAAATGTCAAATTTGGTATTGTCGTATCATAATATGAAACATAAAATTTTAAGTTAAGTATTATTTTGCTAACAATAAAAATTGATAATAGTTAATCAATGAAATCAAGTAAATTTTTAGTCAATTCATAATTCAATCTCGATTCGGTCAACTTTCATAGTGTGAAGGGACAATAATTACGAGAATTGCCTTCAAGTTTAGTTAGCAAATAGGTTTCAGTAGTCGAGTGATTCGTGGGACAAGCAACTATATACATGAGTTTCATTTTGTTTTATCAGCATGAACAAAACACAATTAAAAGGATTAGGCACATGTAGATGTTACAAGTTCATAAAATATATCTTGCCAAAAATACAAACGGGCCGTGGATATGGAATTATAATTATAGACCAGTTACTTAGGTGGTCTTTGATAATAATCTATGAAATTATATTTTAATTGGTAAATAATAACAAACGCTATAACGGGCTATGTTATCATTGTATTAAATGCTTTATGCCAAATGTTACAGTCACAACAATTGTTATTTTCGTTATAACGATAACAACATAACATGATAATATAATATAAAAGAAACATAGCTAACACATTATACAAGCTTTTGTGTATATGTATGTCCCGATGTATTCTAAAAATAATCGTCCCACTACACTATATCTATGACATCTATACTATAATATTATAAAGAGGAAAAGTTTGTGAGTTTATGAGGCTTTAGGGGGTAATCACTGGATCTACTGAAGCGATTTTAAAAACGATTGACGAGCTCGGTGGCGTAGCGGTCAATGACGCGGCTTCGACACCAACGCTCGTGGGTTCAATTCCCACATAGGGCAAACATTTGTGTGCATGAACATGTCTGTTTGTCTTAGTCTGGGTGTTTTCTATGTATCATAAGTATGTATTTACAAAAAAAAAATGTATTTATGTATGTTTATCAGTTGTCTAGTACCCATAACACAAGCTTCGCTTACTTTGGGGCTAGATGGCGCTGTGTAATTTGTCTGACAATATTTATTTATTATTTATAACATGATAATATAATATAAAAGAAACATAGCTAACACATTATACAAGCTTTTGTGTATATGTATGTCCCGATGTATTCTAAAAATAATCGTCGGCACTACACTATATCTATGACTAGCGATGTAACGACTCGACTTTTTAAACCGATTCAAACCGATTTGAGCATAAACCGAGTTGAGTCGATTAGCGCGTCTACTAAACCGATTTGGCCGAGTCGAAAGCAATGTAACGACTCGACTTTTTAAACCGATTAAAAAGTCGAGTCGTTACTTGACTTTGTAAACCGATTAAAAAGTCGAGTCGTTGCTCGACTTTGTAAACCGATTAAAAAGTCGAGTCGTTACTCGACTTTTTAAACCGATTTGAGCATAAACCGAGTTGCGTCGATTAGCGCCTTTACTAAACCGATTTGGCCGAGTCGAAAGCGATGTAACGACTCGACTTTTTAAACCGATTTGAGCATAAACCGAGTTGCGTCGATTAGCGCGTCAGCGCGTCTTGCGTCTACTAAACCGATTTGGCTGAGTCGAACTTACTTACGCATCTCGCTCGCGTCGCTCTGCGCGCATTCGCCCGTTTGGCCGTTTGCTCGTTTGGCCGTTTGACCGTTTGCTTGTTTGGTCATTTGCCCGTTTGGCCGTTTGCTCGTTTGCTCGTTTGGCCGTTTGCCCATTTGGCTGTTTGCGCGTTTGCCCGTTTGGCCGTTTGCCCGTTTGGCCGTTTGTTCGTTTGCCGTTTGGCCGTTTGCTCGTTTGGTCGTTTGCCCGTTTGGCCGTTTGGCTGTTTGCTAGTTTGCTCATTTGGCCGTTTGCCCGTTTGGCCGTTTGGCTCTTTGCTTGTTTGGCCGTTTGCCCGTTTGGCCGTTTGCCCGTTTGGCTGTTTGCTCGTTTGGCCGTTTGCCCGTTTGGCTGTTTGCGCGTTTGCCCGTTTGGCCGTTTGCTCGTTGGCCGTTTGGCCGTTTGGTCATTTGCCCGTTTGGCCGTTTGCTCGTTTGCTCGTTTGGCCGTTTGCCCATTTGGCTGTTTGCGCGTTTGCCCGTTTGGCCGTTTGGCCGTTTGGCCGTTTGCTCGTTTGCCGTTTGGCCGTTTGCTCGTTTGGTCGTTTGCCCGTTTGGCCGTTTGCTCGTTTGGCCGTTTGGCTGTTTGCTAGTTTGCTCATTTGGCCGTTTGCTCGTTTGCCCGTTAGCCCGCTTGCTCGTTTGGCCGTTTGACCGTTTGGCCGGTTGGCCGTTTGGCAAACGAGCAAACAGCTAAACGGGCAAACGGCCAAATGAGCAAACTAGCAAACAGCCAAACGGCCAAACGAGCAAACAGCCAAACGGTCAAACGACCAAACGAGCAAACGGCCAAACGGCAAACGAGCAAACGGCCAAACGGGCAAACGGCCAAACGGGCAAACGCGCAAACAGCCAAATGGGCAAACGGCCAAACGAGCAAACGAGCAAACGGCCAAACGGCCAAATGACCAAACGGCCAACGAGCAAACGGCCAAACGGGCAAACGCGCAAACAGCCAAACGGGCAAACGGCCAAACGAGCAAACAGCCAAACGGTCAAACGGCCAAACGGGCAAACGGCCAAACGGGCAAACGGCCAAACAAGCAAACGGTCAAACGGCCAAACGAGCAAACGGCCAAACGGGCGAATGCGCGCAGAGCGGCGCGAGCGAGATGCGTAAGTAAGTTCGACTCAGCCAAATCGGTTTAGTAGACGCAAGACGCGCTGACGCGCTAATCGACGCAACTCGGTTTATGCTCAAATCGGTTTAAAAAGTCGAGTCGTTACATCGCTTTCGACTCGGCCAAATCTGTTTAGTAAAAGTGCTAATCGACGCAACTCGGTTTATGCTCAAATCGGTTTGAATCGGTTTAAAAAGTCGAGTAACGACTCGACTTTTTAATCGGTTTAAAAAGTCGAGCAACGACTCGACTTTTTAATCGGTTTACAAAGTCAAGTAACGACTCGACTTTTTAATCGGTTTAAAAAGTCGAGTAACGACTCGACTTTTTAATCGGTTTAAAAAGTCGAGTAACGACTCGACTTTTTAATCGGTTCAAACCGATTCAAATCGCGATTTCGTCGATTCGGTTTGGAATCGACTTGCATGAATTGTCTAACCGATTCAACTCGGTTTGACAAAATTCCAGATCGTAACATCACTATCTATGACATCTATACTATAATATTATAAAGAGGAAAAGTTTGTGAGTTTATGAGGCTTTAGGGGGTAATCACTGGATCTACTGAATCGATTTTAAAAACGATTCACGAGCTCGGTGGCGTAGCGGTCAATGACGCGGCTTCGACACCAACGCTCGTGGGTTCAATTCCCACATAGGGCAAACATTTGTGTGCATGAACATGTCTGTTTGTCTTAGTCTGGGTGTTTTCTATGTATCATAAGTATGTATTTACAAAAAAAAAAATGTATTTATGTATGTTTATCAGTTGTCTAGTACCCATAACACAAGCTTCGCTTACTTTGGGGCTAGATGGCGCTGTGTAATTTGTCTGACAATATTTATTTATTATTTATAACATGATAATATAATATAAAAGAAACATAGCTAACACATTATACAAGCTTTTGTGTATATGTATGTCCCGATGTATTCTAAAAATAATCGTCCCACTACACTATATCTATGACATCTATACTATAATATTATAAAGAGGAAAAGTTTGTGAGTTTATGAGGCTTTAGGGGGTAATCACTGGATCTACTGAAGCGATTTTAAAAACGATTGACGAGCTCGGTGGCGTAGCGGTCAATGACGCGGCTTCGACACCAACGCTCGTGGGTTCAATTCCCACATAGGGCAAACATTTGTGTGCATGAACATGTCTGTTTGTCTTAGTCTGGGTGTTTTCTATGTATCATAAGTATGTATTTACAAAAAAAAAATGTATTTATGTATGTTTATCAGTTGTCTAGTACCCATAACACAAGCTTCGCTTACTTTGGGGCTAGATGGCGCTGTGTAATTTGTCTGACAATATTTATTTATTATTTATAACATGATAATATAATATAAAAGAAACATAGCTAACACATTATACAAGCTTTTGTGTATATGTATGTCCCGATGTATTCTAAAAATAATCGTCCCACTACACTATATCTATGACATCTATACTATAATATTATAAAGAGGAAAAGTTTGTGAGTTTATGAGACTTTAGGGGGTAATCACTGGATCTACTGAAGCGATTTTAAAAATTCTTTTACCAATAGAAAGCCACGTTATTTGTGAGTGTCATGCTATATATTAACCCAAAAAATAAGACTTTTTTGTAAACGCGGGCGAAGCCGCGGGCGGAAGCTAGTTATAAATATATAGACGATCGATAAACAAACATCATCGGTACAAAAAAGTAGAAACAAAAAGCTTACTCAAACTATATCTCTATAGTTCTTTTTGAAGCAGTAGGTATAATTTGTACACAGTCTAAACATACAGAAAGGTATTTTATCTACGACTTTTTGATTGTTTTTCTTTCGTCTTGCCGCGACTTTAAATGGCTCGTGACTATGTAAATGCCGACCAAATTGCCTTGCTTTTTTTTACCACAATAGATGCAGATAGAACGCATTTAGAGATAATACATCTTAGGACTACACTCGTTTGTTCGTGACAATACACGATTAAATAAATACTGCTATTTTTAACCCAACATGGCCGCCTGAAAATGACGATTTATGATTTCCACATTAATATTTATGATATGGATTTCAAATAACAGAGTTTGATTAATGAACAAATTGTAAACGATTTTTTTTGTTAAATTAACCAAGTTTGTTTAAAAGAAGATTTTGTTTGTTTATTTTTATTTATGTATAACTCTACATTTCGCACTTATTACAAAAAAGAAAATAGTGTACAAGAAAAATATAATATAATATAAAAAAATATACTATAGACGTCGACATAGCTAGGTTACATTTTAGTTACTTACACAGTGTCATGTGAACATAGTATATTGCATGCAGTGCCGCGGAGCAATAAATAAATAAAAAAACAATCTGAGTATGTAATGCCTATATAGAGCATTACTCAATAGAGTTATAATTACTTTTGACTTCTAATATATTAGACAAATTCAAGTTTTCGAAGAATAACTCAAATGATCCTCAACCTTCCTAGATTCGAAGTGCGTTTTGTCATGGAACTTTAAGAACTAGTGGTCGCCTACTGGTCGAAATTCGACCATAAAATAAACAAAAGAGTATATTATGCGTGTGTGTGTGTGTGTGTGTGTCAAATAGTTGTGTAATGTTTGTTTTATTGATTTAATCTATTTTTATGTAGAATTTTCAAAAAATAATAGCATTCTGCACTCTTTCTCTATATAAACTATTGTGTGCGAAATGTCATACTCCTCCGTCCGCGTTATTTCCTTCACGTAAATCACGTTTTTTTTTGTTTCACGTATAATAATACGTATGTAATAATACACGTAATATAATAATAATATGTATGACGTAAAATTAAATTGATAAAATGTAATGTGACGCGTCAAACAAACTTATGTCAGCCTATATACATATTTAACATAGTATTTCGAAAGCAGAAAGTGATTTGTCTTGAAAGCTGAGCAGAGACTCCACATTGTTGAATGAAGATTCACTAAGCCTGCAATAAATGGTGCTAATTTTGAATGTAAGTCTTGAATTATGTTTAACACAAGATATTCTAGTTATTTGGTGTGTAATATTTACTTTTACTATTATTATATAGATTCTTTTTTTTATGATTTATATCCAATATACTTAATGCAACCGTTATAATGATGATGTGCCACAACTTAACAACAACATAGGGTTTATCCAAGGCTGGTTTACAATACATAATAATGGTTTAAAATACATTTATTGGTTACAAAATGTTTTTTTTAATAAACTTGAAATTTATTAATTATTTGTTAGTTAATTTATAATTGATTAATAATAAATAAGTAATTAATTAATAATTAAACTTAAAATAAACGTTATTTCACAAAATGCATACATTTTGTGAAATATTTCACAAAATGTAATTATCCATTCTAAGTCTGTGTAGGTTATTACTTTTAGGTAGAACGTACTTATTTGCTTGTGTATTTATTTTGAAATAATTTGGTCTCTTTACCGTTCGTATACCCCTTTGTATCAGGCGGGTCGTATGCTTGCACCCGTCGTGGCATTTAAAAAAGAATACTTATTAGTATGTTTCGTAATAATATATCAAAAATTTATAAACTAATGACGCAAATACTAAAAACCGATAACCGAATACCGGTTCTATAAATAGCAACGTATTTTGTGCTCGCTCACTTCGGGAAAGACTTTCGAACTCCCAAAAGAAAGTGAAGTAACTCTTCATTTAAATTATGTATAATTTCGCATCCAAATATTTCAGTTAGAAACGTAACCTTATACATCAACAGGGTAAAAGTAATAAAACTTGACACAATTTTAAAGCGCCCGCCGGCAAGTACGAGACTGAGCAGAGCACCTCATATCGATTTTTCACTAAGTCTATTTTCGCGGTGCTCAAGTTGTCCTAAATATGCGGCATTGTACGCAGATACGTCGTCGTTCGACGGGATCCAACGCTGCCAACAATCGGTATCACCCATCACCCCAGTAGCCTTGCACTCCAAGAAATTGCTCTGCATTCTATGAATACTTTATATGCAACATTTTAACCCCTTTTACCTGCAGGCCTTAGGTATATAGTCTCTTTCAATAGAAATGGACAATGTTATGTACAAATACGAGTGACAGCCTATTCGTATTTGTACATAACATTGTCCATAGGGCGACAGACATTTACTTCAGCTTTATAATTACGGCCTTATGTTTGGATACAATTCATTTTCTTTTCCTTCATACACGAATGTTTTTAACTGCCTAATAGAAAACAACACTTTCCAAACAATACAATACAATATATTACTCTTTATTGCACCAAATACAGGATGACAAAGTAGTAACAATGATTATAAAGTACAACGGGCGGCCTTATCGCTATAAGCAATAAAATAAAACGCTATAAGCAATACGGCATACGATGAAAAAAAAATCGATGAAAAAAAAATATGTCAAGGAATATTTATCGTAAATGTCTGGCATTTAGTAGTTTAGCCTATCTCTACCCAATCATGATGATACGTTGAAATGTTATCAAAACACAATAGTACCCTGGTCAAAACATATCCGTCTCTTAAACCATACCCAACCCTCATTACTAGCTTTTGCCCGTAGCTCCGGCCGACGACACAACAGATACCAAAATCTACATAAAATGGCGAAAGTCTACAATATGGCTTTACCTTTTTATGGCATGCTAACGACTTCGTATGATAATCGTAATAAAATATAGCCCATATCCTGTTCAGGTCCATATTCGATTCAGGGTTATTAATAGTGAACATACATTTATCGAGCCGAACGCGAAGAACGAACCGAACGAATGAACAAAAAGAATTTTAGAATTCTGCATATGAAATCTTATGACACCTCACTATCCGAGCCGAATCAGGAAGGGCGAGTAGGTGTGCGTTTAAGTTAAGTTTCATGAAACATATTTTTTTTTACATTAGTCTTTCGTACATTACGGTTGACAGTGTAATAGTTGTACTGTTAAATATATATATATAAGTATAGACTAGAGCTGTTCTTCTCTAGTCATCATTACACAGTTCATCTTTATCTAGTACTCATATTATATTAGTACTTATATATAAATGGAAAAATCTTTCATATTTCATATTTTAGTTATAATTTGTAAACTTAAAATAAACATAAAAGTAAATAAATACATCTAAATTAAAACTACACACATAAATAAAATAAAAGCAAAATTAATCTAATAAATCGCTGCCTGTAGGCAAAGTTCCCAAGATGCTGGCCACGTTACCTCGTTGGATCGCAACACTAATTCTTTGGGCAAAGTAGACCAGCATTTTGGTCACGAGATGTTTAGACCAGACGCGACGAAAGTGTTTAAAAAATTTTTTAATGTAGGAAATGGAAAACATATATATCATAAATAATTACTTTGAAAAATAATAATGCATGACTTGTCTAAGTGCCCGCAAGTATTATGCGGATATATTTTATTGCTAAGGTAAGGACAAATAAGTAAAATAAGTAACAAGTACAATAGCAGGACGGGGACCACTGTGTCTCCTGTGTCTCCTGTGTAGCCAGTATTAACAGCGGCGACCACCAAAAAAAGGCAATGAACCAAGATGTCCATTGTAATCCCGGGTGTAAGACTACGGCTGCCATGGAACTCACAACGAGTTTAATCTGAAGAAATTAGTAGGAGTAAGAAGCTTTTGGAATTTGATTTCAGTAATATTTCTCATATTGCTCTCTCTCACATTGCTAAGAGGGGAAGTCAAATAGAGCATTAAAAGCCTAAAGAGATGGCTAGCAAAGTGAAGTGCGACTACCGTGCACCACGGATTTTAAGTATCTAACATTAATGGGACCTTAAAACATTTGAATTTGACTTCCCCTCTTAACAATAGCAGGTAGTAAAATTCACATAAAGGTACATTTACCCGATGGGACATTTTCTAGGTAGTTAAGCATTTTCTTAACACACCGACTTAATGTAGAGCCAGGCTCCGCTGGAAGTTGTGAGGTCATTAATCAATCCGGGAGAGGGAATCAATCATCGGCCCTCTCTGATTTACACGTCTCGATCACCGGCGGACTGCGGGGTCTGTTTTAATTAACGAACCTACACCTAGGCTGGAGTTACTACCTAATCTATAATTAATCAGGTGCAACCCCAATACCAATAATTTTAAAAATATATGTATAACGAGTTTTTAATTGCAAAAGTTCTCGTAAAAGGGAGAACATTGAGGCTAAAGCCATTAATTAATTGCATAGTATATAAAAATAAATTAATAGTTTAAAAAACACTAGAAAAATACGCTTTGATAAATGCACCTGATCGTGTTCAAAGTCCATTACGTGGCCTTTCTCACAAGTGCAAACACGACTATGATACGATATTCCAACATGGAATGCCAGTGTCTATCTTTCCGCTCCATCATCAGACCTTGAAACCTAATCGTGGTCAAAGTTCATTACAAGACTTTTCTAAGAAATCCAAAAACAGCTATGATACAATGTTTCATCATGAAGTTCCAGTTCATACCTTCCGGTTCCATCGTCAGATCAGTTCGATAGTACCATATTATTGTATTGTCATCAGAACTACATACAGCTGCCAATTTTCATTACGCCACGATCCTTGGAAGATGGTTAAATTTGTTGCCTTAGATTCCATTACATAGTTAGTTACATACAGGTCGACCAACAAATTCAGCTAATAGTGATGTTAGACGATACTACAAATATGAATAAAGAAATTTCAAATAAAAAAAAACAAATTTAAAATTCAACTCATTCGCGCGTAGATTATTTGTTATGATTATTCTAAAATGTATATTATTATACAGTTTTATTTAATCATCAATTCATAAGACATAGGTAGGAACCATTTTTTTTATAGCATTAAAGTGTCAAACACGTATGCTTGTTAGCCCGCCTGATGGAAAGCAGTTAAGCTATGAACGCATATAATACCAGAGGCATCACGCGCGCGTTGCCGACCCTGTAAAAATCCTTGTCACGCCCTTTTTGAAGCAACCCCATGCTGTAGCCTCCTGAGAAAACCTCAACAGGTTCATTAGAGTACGCGGGAGAAAACTTCTTTGGAACCGCACGGTACGCGACCACATTTTTTTAACAATTTCTTTAACCTGAGCTTTTAGCTAAATAAATAAGTCTGGTCATATCTTTCATTTGGGAACTATGATTACACAGAAGAGACACACACAAATTATTACAAACGTAACTTCATAGTTTGGATTGGGAAAATTTCTATAAGACACATTACGTGAATATGCTAATTAGATCTGCGTTAAATCTGAAGTAATTTTAAGGACGCGATTTTTTTTTCTCTTTCTAGGGCTCCTATGACACGGCCCCATGGGTTCTTGTTATATTTTTTTTACTCTTGTCTCCTATAGTATTTGCAAACATTACCTGTTACCAATGTAATATTATTGGTAATTCGTAAATCTTTTACTTCCCAAGTTTATCTAAGTATGTTATCTTAGATTGGGTCCAGTTCTGCAGCACAGGTGGCACTTCAATTCTCATGGATCTCCCTAATTTTTAGTCACCCTCCCATGACTATCTGAAGACATGTCCAATGTACTTATTGGGATGAGCCTATAGTCCTCCAGGTCCGGGAATGCCTTTCCTAGGATGTTCGTTTGCCGACTAGAGCGTCACATTCACACATCAATTGTTTCATGGTCTCGTTAGACCCTTTGCATGTTCTGCACTTTGGGCTATCAACACGTCTCATTTTGTATAGGTGTCCATGGCAGGTATAATGGCCCGTCAGCGCCCCAAGCATGAGACGCATCCGTTTCCTGTCAAATTTATGTACATGTATGTGCCAATTCACTGTACATTCGCCAATAGTTTCCTTGGAGCGTAGCATTCCGCTCGTCTCCTTCCTTATTTAGGTAGGTGTCATAAGGCGATCTCGGTTGCCAAAATATTTGATTTTAAATCACCTCGCAAGCAATAATAAAAGTAACCTTACGTATTGTAATAGTAGGAGCAAATAGAATCACCGTACAATAGGCTCGATCAAACGTACAATTTACCTTCATAATACCGGAAGGATAGAAGGAACCAAAGTTATTCGGGAATTCTCGAAACATTTCGACAACATGAAGGGTCCACCTTTATTATCTAAGGATACATTGCTAAACCATTTTGCGTATAATCTGTATTATATTACAACAATATTAAACGTTTTGTGAAGATTACTGCAGAATTAACAGGAAATATTAATGGAAATTATGTATTATAAGTATACACATACTTATAATACATAGAAAATACCCAGACCAAGATAAACAGACATGTTCATGCACACAAATGTTTGTCTTGTGCGGAAATCGAACCTGCGACCTCGGAGTCAAAGTGGCCATTGCTAACCATTCGACCACCGAGCTCATCTATATATTTTTATAACCTATAACAATGCCCCACTGCTGCGTAACAGATGCCCCTCTCCGGTGCATCTACGAGAATATGATTGAGGTGCTCTTTCTTTCTTTAGACAACTGCCGCCTGGCATTTGCGAAATGCTGCCCCACACAAGTATTCTCTTCTATAAGGAAGAAGCTGGAACGAAATGCTGCCCGCATTTCGTTCCAGCTTCTTCCTCGGCGGAGATGTAAAATTCACGAACTGGGCAAAGTCTGGCCAATCCGTCTGGCTAGTCTGTTCTAATTTTGGACGTAGCTCGAGGATACTTATACAAATTGTAAGTAACCTTAAGCCACTAGCATGTTTAACGCTTATTTCACTGGCTTCTCGAGTCTTTAGCGAATTAACCACCATTTCTTTAACAGGTAAATATTGTGTTCTAACTAAAGCCGGGTAATATATCAGGCGGCGATCCCGTGGGAGCCTCCAGTGTAAGTAGACGGCACATTACCACCACTCCACATAACGAAACATGAATAAACAAATAAGTAAATCTTAATACGCTGTTATTTTGTTAATTAACGTATTTTCAGCTTGTAGGCTAATATATCTGAGTTAAAAGGTCGCATTTAATGTTATTAATAATAAATGAAATGGAAATCTCTATTCTGTTGCGAATAAAAATGGGAAATTTCCGACACGGTGGAAAAAGAGTTTGAACTTTTGACGAGTAAGTTGATACCTACCTACTCGTCAAAAGTTCAATTAGGTGGTTTTTTCTGGTGTTAATCGACACTCTACCGATTATGTGACGTGGCACAATGTAATGCGTACGCACGTGGCATGTCATCAGTGTCTTCATTTAACCTCAGTATCTTCCAGTCGTTGACGTGGCTGATTACTGACGTAATGTAGAGCTAGTGTATTTCACATGACGTGGCGTGGTGTTGGTGTGACATCCTGGCCTCAGTTTGTTTCAGTTGCTGACGTATCTGATTAGTGGCATGGCGTATAATTAGTGTGTTGTAAAATCACATTACGTGGCATGTCTTGACGTAACCTTAATTTATTCCTGTTGCTGACGAGGCTGATTAATGGCGTAAAATAGAGTTAGTGTATTTCTAACATATCATCACATAAAGCATTTCATAACGTAACGTAACCTCAGCTTGTTTCAGTCGCTGACGAAGCTGATTCGTGGCATGAAGCAGAGCTTCTGTATTTTTAACGTATCATCACATAAACTGGAGTTTCATAACGTATATAGCCTCAGTTTATTTCTGCCGCTGACGAAACTGGATTAGAGGCGTAAAATAGAGTTAGTGTTTTTGTAACGTATCATCACATAAATTGGAGTTGAGTAACGTAACCCTAGTATCTTTATGTTGCTGACGAAGCTAATTATTGGCGTGAAGTAGAACTAGTGTATTTATAATGTCATCATCACAAATGTACCTACGTGTATCCTACCGTGGCGTGACGTTACGTAACCTCAGTTTGTTTCTATTTCGACTAGGCTGATTAGTGATATAGTGTAGCGTCTAATGTAACATCACATAACGTGACGTGGTGTCACGTAAGCTCAATGTATGTGCACCTTAATATTTAAATTTATCGTATTCGTTCTTCTTATGTAATTTCTGTAAACAAGGCTTTATTTATTTGAATTTCAGTCCTGTAAGTATCTTATTGGAAATGAAGGATTATTATATTATACGGAAGAGTAAATTAATTACGTGTGCCGTACCTTGCTAATCTCTCTTTGTCCCAACTTCAGAGTTACAAAACGCTTCAAGCATTCCTATATTTAGAATGTCGTCAAAAATTTAACGGTCTTTTGTAATGTTAGATAGAGATAGAGTTTTCGTGCTAAAGTCTACTGCAATTTTTTTTTATTTTTGATTTCTAAAGTATTATTTAAGCTAAAAATCAGTTACTGTTTATATTTTCTAGAATAAAATCTATTATTTAAAAAAAAGCATAAAGCGTTTCTAACTGTTATTAGGGGCTTTTGACACCTAATCAAAAATGTTATGTCGTTGTTTTTAAACTATGTCGGGTGGAAAACGAGCAAATGGCCCGCTTGATGGGAAACTGTAGCGACTTTCAATATAAAGCATTGCTCGCATGCCGCCCCCCTCCCTGCCATCGCAGCAACACTTTCCTTCGTGGTAACATTTTCTCCAGTGTAAGTTATATACATATATATTTATATATACCCTTATAGCATCAGTTTGAGTCTACTGAAGCGATTAAATTGAAAATTGGTAAACATTATGTACGTCTGTGATCTGTACACGGGCACGTAAAACAAATAAATGAATTAAGCAAATTAGAAAATAAAACAGTAATGGTTTGAAAAATTAACATAATTATCTCATATATTACCATTCCCTCTACTATACCTCTTTCCATTTTTTTTATCGTAAAGAAAAAATTTGGTTCGTACATAACATAACTGATTGCGAAGCTACGGTTTCATTCATGGCCGAAGGAACCCCTTCAGCCTGAATTTGAGTGGTCTAATACAAACTACGACCACCCAATCGATTGCATAACCATGCAACTCGATTGAGTGTTCTAAGAAAATTCTGGACAACATTATAACACTCGTATTGTAGGTACTCATTGGTATAATGCAGTTCATAATTATACCGTTTCTCAAATAGTACACCTTAAGACGTAAGTAATAAAACATATTTTATGTTACGAGTACTTTTTAAGAACATCGGAAAAAACATAAAGTCTCATGGAATCTTACGAAAACGAGCTGTAACAATTTTATCCAAGCTTTTCGGAATTATGTAAAATAAAAATTCTTATAAAACTGTTTCATCAAATACAGAAGTTAATGTTCTGATTCATCGCTGGGTCTCATTTGCCATTTAAGCCTTATAAATCTCCAGCCCTCGCCGCCGGGCTCATAAAACACGATCGCTTTAATGCAATCATGTTGGCAGACTCCTGCCAGTTTTTGACATTCGTTGCGTCAACCTGTCATAATCCTTTAAAGAAGATGGGATAATACATATATCAATGTCTGAGGCAGACACTCTTTTATTGATAACATTTTTTTGGTAGATGACAAAACCGCATGGTTTGCACTTTTCTCGTAAAGCATTTTAATTCAGTACGCAGTGACTTTCTCTGCCGTTTTAATATTTCGTTGATTTCGGTACCAATAGCGCAGATAGGGTTTTTTATATGAGAGGGGGGCAAGCGAGCATGTGGGTCACCTGATGGAAAGTAATCACCACGGCCCATAGAAATCAGCAACACCAAGGGGTCGCCGATCCGTTTCCAGCCTTTTAAGGGAAATATTGACTCTGTCTTGAAGGCCTCCATGTCGTATTTATTTGGGAATATTGCTATTTGATACCACAACTTCACAGTTCGTGGTAGAAAATGTCTTAAAAAGCGTACTGTAGTAGATCACCAAATATCAAGACGATGTAGATGGGATTTTATTTATGGCGAGTTGTACGATAGTGGAACTCAGCGGCAGGTATCAAATTAAATAGCTCATCCGAGCATTCCCCGTGGTATAATTTATATAGAACGCAAAGAGATGTTGCATCTCTTTGCTATTTGATACCACAACTTCACAGTTCGTGGTAGAAAATGTCTTAAAAAGCGTACTGTAGTAGATCACCAAATATCAAGACGATGTAGATGGGATTTTATTTAACGCAAAGAGATGTTGCATCTCTTTGCGTTTTTTGCGGTTTTAAAAACTCTCGGTTATCGGCGCGCGGCCATCCCATTTTTGATACAACGGTACGTAGGTGCTATGGTAGGTAGGTACCTACGTACCTACTTAAGCATTGATAGAGTGCTAGTAGTTTGCGCGCCATCTAGCCATTTTTGATTAAAACAAAAAAGCATAATTAAACAAATTGAACCTTCGTGTACTGATTTAGTTACTAATCAAATTACCTATATTTAATTTGATACTCTTAGCGACCTCTGTTGCTCTTTAGAGTAACTAAATTCCGGTGTACGCAATTTACTATGAACATTGTTCGTCCTTTATCTCTCGTCCCTGGTCTCGCGTAGCCACGCGACAGACAGCGCTACGCGGGGGACCTTTTTATACTGGAAGATAACGCTTTATTCGCCCATGAATGTTCAACTAAATTGTACTTAAAATATACAAATTGAAGACTATGGTTCACTGCATTAGATCATTTAAAACGATAAGTCAGCTTCTATATATATATCACAGCTACTATGTTACTACATTACATATAGAAATAGAGATTTAATTTATTATGATACACGTTAGCTGTTTTTGAAAATGGATCCGTTATGTAATGCAGCGGATTAACTTTTAGGCGGATTGTCTTTAAATTATCTTTTGGTTGGGTTAGATTAGGTATGCTTTGTGATCAATCAGAAATAGGCGCTTCGTGAGGCCAGGCTCCGCAAATTTCGTGATGCGCTTTCAGAGTGCTTAGTGCGAGGTTTTGTTCGCGTTCGATCATGTCAACATAAACAAACGGACCAAATAGAGAAGAACTCTCATATTGTGAATTTATAAGAGGTGTGTTACATATCACAACTATGTGGCTTACTTGCTCACATTTTTAAGTGAGCAACCCGACTAATTTGGATATGTAACACGAGTCTGATCTCGCGACACAATATGAAACCTTTTTGGTCGACTTGTAAACATTTAACACTTTCGAATGTGACCAAAAAACTTGCAATAAGCACTCAGGTGACAATTCACTCGAGTGATAAATCATTATATTATTTATCACTCGACTGAATTGTCACCTGAGTTGTAAAATGGCGGAGCCATTGCTCTGCCATTTTACGTCACAACTAGCCGTTATGTATTACAGTGGACAGCATTATTGTTTTCAGTCTGGTTGACAACATTATTGTTTTATTTGTCAATAGTGGATTGTCGCATTCATGGAGCTATGGTCCGTAGAGAGAACGGCTTAGCGTATACATAAGCAGTGCAAAATGGCGGAATACGGAGTGCATTTACTGAGTATAATCGTTGACACTGCATTAACAAATACCAAACAACAAATTGAATATTAACAAACGGTTTATTAATATTCCATTATATAACTATTATTTACATTCCACTATTAACAACTGTTATTATCACTTAGCCTTATTTTATCATATATAGAAAATCACTGCTATGTTTAAATTAATTAAAAAATAATTATTAGTTAAATAGTGGATTCTTGCCACAATATTACAACTATTTTAAAAATGATTTTTTTTTTGACGTGATAACGTCTAATACATGAACGCCGGTTGCACGCACGAAAAAGCATGTCTCATTGTCACGCTCCGCCTGAGCCGAGCGTGTAAGCGAGAGCGCGGCACAAGCGTTAGAGAGGCACGATCGGCCTAAGCGTTGACGCATTTATCTCACTTCCACTCCATCAGCCGATGTTTTTTTATGACGTTATTAGTGAGCGTTCAAGTAGCACCCCTCCCCCCCCCCCCCCTCTCCCTGAATGTTACGTAACATAACCTTTTTTGTTTATTAGCTATGAAAAAAAAAGTAAAAGTTAGATAAATCATTATACACGTCCTGTCTACGATATTCCCCATGTTACCTTGACCTTCCTTGTCCAGCCAATCAAGCCAGACTGTTCTCAGAGGGATCGTTTCGCAGTCTCATTTAAATTGGACACTTTAATATCGCAGTTTTGGGTGGGCAGTTTTAATATTTTGCAGTGAAACACCGCAGTCTCGTTTTTAGGGTTATGTTAGTACATATGCTGGTGTACACGGGACTTTACCATTGAATTCAGTAATTGTAATTCATCATCATCATCTCAGCCATTGAAGGTCCACTGCTGGACATAGGCCTCCCCTCTAGATCTCCAATAAGACCGGTTGGAAGCGGCTTGCATCCAGCGCGATCCTACGGTTTTAATGAGGTCGTCTGTCCACCTTGTGGGTGGACGTCCTACGCTGCGCTTGCCGGTACGTGGTCTCCACTCGAGAACCTTTCGACCCCATCGGTCATCCGTCCTCCGTGTTATGTGCCCTGCCCACTGCCACTTCAACTTGCTAATCCGCTGGGCTATGTCGCTATTGTAATTAGTGAAGTAGAAATAAATTATCAATTTACATAATGTAATAATAAAGCACTTGTACTGTTCCACGTAATTACTCACACGGAACACGTAATAATTACGTGGAACAGTACAAGTGTTTTATTATAACATTATGATAATAATGTTCCACCAAATGCCAACAATAAACATCAAAGTCCTATCAACCATTAAAGTGGTAAACAAGCAAACGGCCCGCCTGATGGTAAGCATTTACCGTAGCCTACGAACGCTTGTAACACCAGGGGCATCACACGCGCGTTGCCAACCCTGTATAAACCTCTTCACGCCCTTTTTGAAGAACCCCATGCTGTAGTCTTCTGACAAAACCTCGACAGGCAGTTGATTCCACAGCTTGACAGTACGCGGGAGAAAGCTTCTCTTGGAACCGAACAGTACCTACGCAACCACTTAGGCTCCAATGTGTGAGAATGAATTCCTTGTCGAAGGTTTTTTTTTTTTGGTATATCGTTACAATCATGTATATATGAACATGATTACTTTAAATTCGCAATCGATTTGAAGTTCGGAAGTTGGCGAAAACGGGCAAAATGTCCGATTCTTTATAATTGCGAAACCAAAATTGTGGTACTAGTTGAGACTTCACCATATGTTTCATGAGGCAGTACCTACATTCTACAACCACGGGTTCCGTACCTAAAGGGTAATACGGACCCTACTACTGAGACTCCGCTGTCCGTCCGTCCGTCCGTCCGTCCGTCCGTCACCAGGCTGTATCTCATGATGTATTTATGTTGCCGCTATAACAACAAATACTAATAAACATAATAAAATAATTATTCAAGGGGGCTCCCATACAACAAACGTGATTATTTTGCTCGATATTGATATCGGCAACGCACGCCTGAAATACCTATTTACAGAATATTCAGTTACATATTCACTTTAAAAATAAATAATTAAATTAAAATAAAACAACTATTTAAGGGGGGCTCCTGTATAACAGACAAGATTTTTGGCCATTTTTGTAGATAATGGTACGAGTCCAACTCGCACTTTGCCGGTTTTTAAACTATTCTTCTTTCATTTAATTCTATAAAAAGAAGATGATATCTTGTCTTCTATAAATTCGTTTACCGTTCATCCGATTGTAATGAAACTTTGGTGTCCTGCTATGCCGGTAACGGTTTAGACAGAACAACGTGTGTCGTGACAGCAAGTATTTTATATAATTAGACAAATTCATAGATATTTTTTTTGATTTGACTTTACTAGCCATCTCTTTAAGCTTTTAATGCCTTATTTGCTGAATTGCTGTCTCTCACATTGCTAAAAGGGGAAGTCAAATTCTAAAAGCTTTTTACTGCTACTAAATTCTTCTGATTAAATTCGTTGTGAGTTCCAACGCAGTTGTAGTCTAACCGGGACTCCAATTGACTTTATTGTTTATTGCTCTTTTTGGTGGTCGTCGGGGTTAATCCTGGCTACACAGGAGACACAGTGGGGAGAATGTGTAGTAGGCCCCCGGCCTGTTAAAAACAAAATAGATATTTTTTTGTGTATATTCGTGAAATAAGTAAATAAATATTGCTACTTGGCGAAATATCAAGGGCTTAGGAATTATGTATCCTAACTTAGGATACGTAACTATGGATAAGAGTTTCCCTATACATGTACCCACATGTAATCTAATTGGGTTATTGATTATATTTATTGCAATAAATGGATTAAGATGTAAACATTTAAATATAACTTTTATAATGTAACTATTGTTATAATATTTTTTTTTGTTATGAAGAAGAGACATGCTTGCAGGTCTCGAACAAAATTCGAACACAAGTGACGTCACAATATTTATGTGGAAATTATACCACAGGATAAGTAATAGTACTAACGTAATATTATTCGGATCAGCTGCATGTAATGAATGATGAGTAGACATTGTGACGTCACAGATGCTCTGACCTTCAGGAAGCTTCCGAACGTCCTCGGTACCGGGTTTAAAAATTGCGTCTTCAATCCGATATTATTAATATTACTATAATAAAATATTATTATAGTGATACTAGTTTTTATAAAAAAACACGTTACAGTCCTTTCATTTATTAAAGAAAATATTGAATAACCCAATAAAATTTGCTATCTATTGCTAAGTATTTTAATAATAATTTGCGTTAGCAGCGGGTGTGGCGGCGAGCGAGCAATATTTTATGTTGTGAGCGTTAATATGGCTACGGTAATCGACGAGCTCAGTGGTCGAATGACTAACAATGGCTACTTTGACTACGAGATCGTTGGTTCGAACCGAAATATCTTGAACATATCTTGGCCTGGGTGTTTTCTATGTATTATATGTATATATTTACAAAAAAAATGTATTCAAGTGTGTTACCCATAGTACAAGCTTTGCTTAGTTTGGAACTAAATATATAAATAGGAATATTTATTTATTTAGAGGATATTAAAATGAAAGATCGCAAATCGTTCTAGTTTTGTGTTATTATTGTAACAATATTGTTAAATATTTAAAAAAAATTAGAAAATGTTCAGATATATTCAGTCGATTTTAGGAGCTATGTTGATAAATTTTAATACTAGAACAGCGGCCGCTGTTAGTACTAGAACAGCGGCACCGCCATCATAACCTAAATCTTGACGCCAACTTCCCACTTCAAGCACTTCAAGTGGTGAATCGTTAGAGATTGCGTATTACAGTTTGAGAAACTCTGATGTTGAGTAATCAATGTAGCTTAGAACATAATTTAATTCATGTATAGTACGAATAATTTAATTTCAGAATTAATATTAAGGGAACGCCAGCCGTCGCGAAAGCGGCGCAGGTCGCCTGTGTAAATTAAAAAAAAACATTTTATAATCCCTTCCCTACTAATATTATAAATGTGAATATGAGTTTGTTTGCTAAGCTTTCACGCCGAAACTACTCAACCGATCATCATGAAACTTTGTACACATATTATCAAAGGTATAGGAAGGGCGTAGGAAACCTTTTGTTAAAAAAAAAAAGTAGTAATAACCGAACATCTAAAATTAAAAAACTGGGCAATATAAAATATTATAAGGTGATATAAAACACCAAACCTAACCTAGTATTCCAGTCGCCGTAATATTTAATCATATTATTTTTATAATTTTTTTTATAATTTTTTGCGAATTAAAATACAAGATATTTTAGACGTTACGGGGTAACGAACGTAATTACATATTATTGTTACTCCGTAGCGTCTAAAATGAAAACATACATATACAGACTATTAAAATCACAACCCTTACTTTTGACTTCGCCGTAGTCGGGTAATTATGTTTACTTTTCAACAAAAATTGGTTGTCTGTAAAGTCCTTTTACAGACGATAATATTACGTGATAACGTCGTAAGAAACATAGGCCGATCGTGCCTCTCTATCGCTTGTTCCGCGCTCTCGCTTGCACGCTCGGGTCAGGCGGAACGTGAAAATGAGTCATGCTTTTTCGTGCGTGCAGCCGGCGTTCATCGATTTATAAGACGTTATGACGCCAAACATTTTTGATAGGAACCAATATTGATTTGTTACCATTGTAACGACTAGACGTTTCAAATCAATATTGGTTCGTACCGTCCCCTTAAGACAGCAATTCCAGTTAATTCGACTAATACCTCTATATTAAGGATCGTGATCAAAACCAATTGACTGCCATGACGGTGAAAGCTTCGATGTTTTCTTTGAAGGTCGGCCACCGATCGCTGACTTTTTAACCGACTCCAAAAAAGGAGGAGGCTCTCAATTCGGCTGTATTTTTTATTCTTTTATTTTTTAATATTTTGTTACCTAAATTACTTCGTGATTTATAGACCGATTTGAAAAAAACTTTTTTATTTGAAAAGGTATGCTTCCAGATCTGTCCTATATTTTTTTCATCATCATCATCATCATCGTAAGCCTGTATCTACCCACTGTTAGGTTTGTTATTTCATTACTCCATCATTACTGAACCCATTTGATAAAAAACTTTTTTTATTTGAAAGAGTATACTTCCAGATTGGTCCCATATTTTTTTCATCATCATCAGCTTGTATCTACATACATAAATGTAGAGTAATGATTGGAGTCGGTTTTTTTTTGTTAAAATTATGGGGTTAGAAGCTTTAGGACTACTTCGCGATAAGACTAGATCGCAGTATGACTAAATCGTTTTATGACTAAATCTCGATATGACTAGATCGTTGTATGACTTTATCTCTATTATTATTGTCTATGGGCGGGGGCTACGTCACTTACCATTATAATTGTTATTATCGACTTTCATATACGAAACGGGTCAACTGTTTCATATATTTGTGAATTACGTGACTGTACGCAACGCGAGTAAACATAGCCATGGACTGGTCACTCAGGAATAAAAAAAACAGGTTGCAATCCGGGAGTGCCGGCAGAAGTGAAAACTTGAATATTAACGTTGTGCATTTATATATTAGGTACTAGATAACTGACATAATATTTAAATATATATTTTTTGTAAATACATACATATAATAAATAGAAAACACCCAGACCAAGACACATAGACATGTATATATTAAGGCATGTATATGCACACAAATATTTGTCATGTGCGGGTTCGAACCCGCGACCTCGGAGTCAAAGTGGCCTGCTAGCCACTCACTCGACCACCGAGCTCATTATAAGCTCGTAATAAACTTTATATCACTGTAATTCAAGAAAAGAAAAATAAATGTAGTAAACCTCCCACAATTAAGTCCGCAATGAGCTCAACAAGTGAAGAAAAGCAAAGTAAAGAAAGCCTTAATAAAGATTTCCTAAGTTTACTTTAGATCCAAGCTATGCGTGGTATTCTAAAAGTTTTATGCTGAGCACTATTCTAACCGTAATGGCTTTAAAAATCTGGCTCTTGGAGAATTTATTTGAAAAACGAGCCCTCTTTATAAGGGATCTTGTTACATATAACGACCGTATGTCTCTCTCATCTGTTATAAATGGTTCTTATCATAATATTCTTTCGTAGTACTACTGGCATCATTTTATGATTTCAATGTTGGAGTTGTGAAGCTTCTATCGAATATGATGAACAGGGGACCTACCGCATAAGCTGATGCCTATTTCTATCGAATATTTTGATTCCCAAAAATAGGTCTTAGGTTTAAGTTATTAACAAACATTTTTAGCTCTATCGGTAAAAATTTAACGTTTCTGCCGGCTAAGTTAAACACAATTGCCACTAATCTTCTAGAGTTTGATGTTTGCAATCAAAAAATCCGGTTTTGAAACGGCTTTAGTTTCGTCGGTAGGGCTCCGGATTATGATGGACTAGTTTATGCCTGCGACTTTGTACGTACGTATCCTGGTATTCCGGGGAATAATCAAAAAAAATTTCTTAGCAGATGTTGTCAGTAAACCCTTGTTCACCAATGTGATGTGAAACGGTTAACGTAGCCTTTTACAATATAAAGAGTATTTATTTTTTTATTTATTAATTTATTACAAGTAACATGACTCATTTTCATACATTTAAATTTGTATTTATTGCTCGCCTGTTTCCACCTCCGCTGCTAACACAGCATCTTCTCATTGTTAGTGACCTCACATGTGTTCAACAAACACTATTCTAGTGCCTTGTTATTTAGCCGTTTCCTGTGAAATAAAAATACTTTTCCAGTCGATTAAAGTTTGATAGATCTATGGAATCTTTTTCCATGGATTTATAATCCATAATAATATTTTAATCTAAGATCTATAATAATGTTTTTATCGATGGTTGATTGGTTCATTGCTGTTATGTTTTTTTTTATATCTTGCCAGAGTTGCCAGGTATTTGGCTTACCTGATGTAATCTAAGTCAAGTCACTGATCTTTAGGCGGGTTGAAAACACTGGCCTCCACCAACTCGCATTGAGCAGCGTGGTAGAGTATGCTCTAATCCCCGTTCCATTAAGGGGATGTGATATCCCCTTAATGGAACGGGGATTAGAGCATACTAATCACCATATCCCGGATATGTATCCCAGCAGCGGGGTGAATAAGGGTTGACGATAAAAATAAAAACATAAAGAAGACATCGTGTAAATGACAGAGTCATGCGATGGCTTTCAAAAGTTTTCAGGTCAAGTTTTAATGAAAAAATCACTGGCCGTAATCGCTAATCTGGCAACTGTGCCGGACACTTAAAAAGTTTTTTTATTCCTTAAATTTATTCTGTGTATCTCGTAAATGTATGTACACTGAATCCTACATTATGTTACTCGATTTCTTTGCGTTATTCCTTCGATTATTATTAATCATCATCATCATTATCAGCCTGTAGATATTGGTAGATAATATGTATCTATCACTGCTGTATATAGACCTTTCCCAATTGTTACCACCATATGCGATCCTCTGCTTTCCGCATCCAACCGCTACCAGCTACTTTTTTTATCGACCATTATTAATATTAAAACTATTATGTAATCGAAGTAATAATATCATTCGTCATTACTCATTTGTTAATTTTTGATTAACTGAATACAATTCAAATAATATAAAAAAAATAAGTAAGATTTTGTATTGAACAATTTCATTATTTTGTACAATAAAATGACTGCATTACAATTTGCCTAAACTTAAAAGGGTAAATATTATATCGATACTATAAGCATCAAGATGAAATTTGTGTACATTTTTGCAACAAAAAAGTTCTTATAAAAAGCAACTTCCCAAAGAGCCGCAGAACACTGCAATTAAAATAAAAATATACTTCTTGGGAAGCAAGGCTTCATTCCAAAGTAACCGCATTTGACCTATTTACAGCGTCACTCGCAACAACGCTAAAAGTATTTTCCGCGCTTGTTCTGTACCTATGTCGAAGTGTGCGGATTAGAAGCTTTCAAAGGATTAACTGGGGCGGACCTCCGGCTGACCGTTTCATTAAAACTTGCTCTGCGCCCCGCCCACTCTAATTACATTCAAAACGAAAATCATTCTATGATTCTACTAAACGAGATGGTGTAATTTGATATGCGACGCGACTACATTAAAAAGTTTTTGCATGTTAGGATTGAGTTTAAACTCTGCAAGGAGTATGAAAAGTTTGAAAAAAATAATACGTTTTTGTATGTTTTCTTCCGTCAAAGCTATAAAAAAATTCTAATGATTTTTGAGTGAAAATGTATTAATTAGTGTCTCAAATCTTCGTAGAAATGTGATGTCGATTCGTTGAGCTCACCGGCACCGGACTTTTGTTTACGATAAATTTCGAAGCAGTGATTCGATTATTGCGGGGTCGATCAATTCCAATTTCCTTCCAATTCATTCCCGTCGGTGAAATAACCGAGTGATCTAATTACGAATTCTAATTTGTTTCAGATACAGAGGCGCGAAGCTAACCTCAAACAATAATAATTATTAAATTAGTAAAATAGATAACAAATCGAGCAAACGACAAAGCGCCTTCAATAATACTTCAATTACGTTAGTTAGTATAAGGTAGATAGTGTACACAAGTGCCAAGGTGTGTGACAGCGCGTTATTAGCGCGCAGTGAGCGAGTCAGTTTAGGGCAGTCGAGTTGGTCGTTCAATGAGCGTGTCGCTAAGGCGCGTCGATCACGCGGCGTAAGAGGTGGACGTCGCGCGTGGGTGCGCGTGCGGCCAGCAAGATTGAGGTGGTGGCTGGGTGCGGTTGGGGCAGGCGCGCGCGCGTGCGGCCGCTGCACGCGCTAGGCCGCGCGGCCAGCATGTTGGCTTCGCAGCGCTCGCAGTCGTGCAACGAGGAGGGCGCGTTCTTCGGCGCGCGCGCGCTGCGCCGGCCGCGCGGCAAGGGCAGCGGCAGCCCGCCCTGCTAGGGGTACGCCATGTCGCTGCGCAGCCTACACCGGCGGCTATCGTCCGCTAACAACACGTAAGTACACACTTTACGTTTCTTATGTTAAATAATCATATACGTACCAATGCCTTTGAAAATTATAAGTAGAATTATTCGGGAAAATTAATCTAATTAACATTTTATATGGTCGTGATTTTGTATGCCTAATTCTTCTTCTTCGAAATGTGATGTTTTCCGGTTATAATTCTCCACTCATGCCCGTCTTATCACTCCGACTTTATACCAACAGGATTTCATAATATCCCAAAGCTATAAACTCATAGTTAAGCTCCAGCGGAGTGCACATTATCTGATATCAACATTGTGCGCTTGATTAAAATTTACTTTGATTAAAAGATTACAGCGATGTCATGTAGCTGCGATTAATAATAGCCTTTTATCACTATTATGAAATGAAAATATTTGGTTTTATCCTCTCTGCTGTCTAGACCGTAGGTACAGTACTTAGCGCATATGTAATTTTTTATACGTTTCCCCCAAAATGGCCTCTCGCGATATTGCCGCGTCGTATTAAAAAAAAGATAATAAAAAAAAATGTATAAAAGATATTTATAAAACTATATTGTTGAAATTTGTATTGGTATATGCTAACAGAATAAATATAGTTTTGCACAATTTTACCTTGTAATATATGTTAATTCTAAGGTGAAAGTAGTATGAACTATGTTTTCACCCGTCCACTTAAACTTTATGTCATGGAGCAAATTCTGTTGCGCTTATTTCAAATAACAGTTAAATTTGACAATCTCCTGATATTTACAAACTAAAACAACGTGAAACAACTGGTTGTTATGTTCCCGCGAGTGAGTGAGGTCACCAGAAAGGAAGGAAATGCTGCGTTGGCAGCGGGGGTGGCAGCGCGCGCGAGCAATATTTTTAATATTGCGAACGTTAATATGGCTACGGTAACCGCTTCACATCAGGTGGGCCGTATACTTGTCTACCACCCGACGTAGTATAAAAAAAATAATTGTAATATATGCTAAAATACATTCCTTCAATTGTTTTTTTTTTATTTATTATTTTTTTTTATACTACGTCGGGTGGTAGACAAGTATACGGCCCACCTGATGTGAAGCGGTTACCGTAGCCATATTAACGTTCGCAATATTAAAAATATTGCTCGCGCGCGCTGCCACCCCCGCTGCCAACGCAGCATTTCCTTCCTTTCTGGTGACCTCACTCACTCGCGGGAACATAACAACCCTCATGGGAATTGTTATTTGGCTGCAGTATTCTGTGAGGTGGAGGTACATTCCCCAGTTGGGTAGCTTACAATTACACTCCCTACCTCTCTTTTCCAGAGCTTCGTTTGACAGTCAGCAGGGTGCACGCAGGTGAAGTTGGTTTTGGTTCAAAGATGTTGATGAACCACTGACACCTCAATAACACATAAATATACAATTCGTTAAAATAATACTGTTACATGCTCCTATAAACGTATTCTCAAACGTTCAGTACGAGTAATACGTATTATATGTACCTATACAAAGCAGATTTCAGGGAAATGTGTTCATATAAGCAGATGGCGATAGTCTTCGGTCGCGCTCCCAAATTTTCACCTTTAGTACTCTAGTTAATTGTAAGGAGATTATGTTACAATAGAGAGGGAATAGTAACGTAGATGGTATGTGTATTGTAGGCTGTTACGGCGATAACAATATATGAATGTGAAACACACGAGCCCCGAGCCAATTGTTCTAACTAAGCGGCACTTTGTGTAATTCATGGGAAATTGTTTACAAGTGTGGTTTACATCAGCTTATTTACAATTAGGTAATATTTGAACGAATTATATGTTTTAAGTATAATTGAACTATAGAGAAATACTTAGTTTTGAATATAATAGGTACTTACGATGTGGGTGAAACTATGATCGGTCCTAGAGAATAATACTAAGTAATGCCATCACAGAAGAATAGTTTATTTTATAGAATATGGCCCGTCTGATCATTGATTGGTTACCGTAGTCATATCGTACGTCGCAATATAACGAGTATTGCTTAGCGTTGGCACCTCCGCTGATATCAAAGCACCTACTTAATAATATGCAATTACTAATTTAGTTGTTTTTCTCCCATGAGGTTGTGTGGAAGAAATCGCTTTAGCGATAAGAGCGCCTTTTGTACTTTTGAATTGTAAGATTCCTAATAATATTATAAATGTGAATGCGAGTTTGTTTGTTACACTATCACACCGAAACTACTGAACCGATTATCATGAAACTTTGTATGCATATTCTCAAAGGTCTAATACCTTCATCTAGAAAGGCATAGGATACTTGTCTAGAATAGGATACTTTTATAAAAAAAAAAGTAAATGCGGGCGAATCCACGGGTGGAAGCTAGTACGTAATTTATTTTGGTGCAATAAAGAGTATTCAATTCTATATGTTCTACATAAGTAAAAAAATGAAGCTAGGGAAAAAAATCCGAAAAATCATGAGTTTAGAATCGAAAATTAATCAAAGACAAGTTTAAATATCGATTAGGAATATAATTCACGGTGCACACTAACTACCCACACACTAATTTAAGGCAATGCCAATGTCAATTAACATACATTAAACGCAAATTAAAGACTCAAATTGAACAGATATTCTCTATTCCTAAAGCAAATCCCAAAGCAAAATCGACCCAATTTCAAAGCGATAAAGCCTTAATTTCCATGCGTTTACGATCATTTTATAGTGCTGTGCGACGAGTTTAGGCAGGGTAATTGAATATTCTGATTTCATTTTCATTCTACATACTCGTACATTGTGACGTATCACTACAAATGAATTTTCCGATGTGATATTCCTAAGTGCAATTGTATACATGATTTAAATTTTAGAAGCTTATTAGCTCGAAATTACCGCTTTAAAATTGATTATTTGTCAGTTATAGTAAGTGTACTGAGGTCGACAACAACAAATGTGTGCAAACTTTTTGATTTTATAGTAACGTAGATTATTATAAATTAGTTATAAATATTATAGTATTTATAACTAATTTTATAGTAGATTATTATATTTTTCGATGTGAGACATCGATGTGAATCTAGTGATCTCACTCACACGTACCAACACAATAACCCTCAAGGGATTTGGCTGCGGTATTTTGTAAGATGGAGATACTTCTCCAGTCGGGCAGCTTACATTGTACCTAAGCGCTCGTTTGCCAGAGCCTCTTTCTCTAGTCGGCAGGGTGTACTGCGTATAGGTGAGGTTAGCTTTGGCTCTAAAGATCGCGTTGAGCCACTAACACCCCAAAAAATAATTAAGGTAAAAAATGCATTATTAAGTTTTGTATTCTGTACTATTTAGACTTCAATTACAATATTAATCTGTATTAGACTAATAAATTAATATTTTACATAAAATCACATACTAGAACCATTTTGACGAGCAATACAGAAGGCGATTATGTCGCTAATATTCAATATATTGCAAATAACAATTTGTACAGCCAATCGTAAAAAGAGGGTCCCGTATAGTGCTACGAATGCTACGTACGTCTCCTGGAATCTTCATCCATCTTATAATGCTGTGTGATTTTCCACTAATTCTTAGCGGATGTCTATGTTATTACCATCTTATATTTATATGCCGTCTTATTGTTTAAAAAATCTTAGCCGATGTCTATGTCATTAATTTTTTATCTATTTTTATTTAGGAACATAACAAAGATTGAGTAGGCGACGAACATTCGAAGAGTTGGATAAGAATCTAAAGTATTTTTATATCTTTTAAAGAAACAGGGTAAGGCTAACATTGTAGTAAAAAATATTTTTTACTACAAAAGTAGACGGTGGTCGAGCCCGGTGGTCGAAAGGCTAGCAATGGTCACTTTGGCTCTGTCTAACATGTCTGTTTTACGTAGAAAATGTTTATATCAGTTATCTAGTACCCATACTTTACTATAGTGACTAGAATAATTACTAATTAACTATAGTGACTACAAGCTTTAGTGACTAGATGGCTGAGTAATATGTCAAGAATTATTTATTTATATTTGAAAGTAAAAATAGGGACAACCATGTTTTTTTGCCACGAAGTGTAACTCCACTAGTGACGTGAACAAGTTAACAGGCCTTTGATGGTAGTCATGACCGCAACCGCACTCGGACATTCCATCGAAACGCAGATATTGGAATTGCCCAACGAGCGTAAAGCCATAGTTGAATCATAGCCGCTAATGAAAGCAAGATTAGAGGATTTATTCTGGTAATTAATCAGCATTAGCTGTTTATAAACGACTGATAACTGGATATAGGTAGATGTAGGTGGATGCACGTAGATGTACTTAGGTAGATATTGGTATATATAGGTGGTATTATTTAGGAACATAACAGAGATTGAGTAGGCGACGAACATTTGAAGTGTTGGATAAGAATCTAAAGTATTTTGATGTCTATACTATGAAGTATTTGTCTATGCCATAAAGGTCAACAAATACAGCATGACAAAAAAACAGAACGTGTAAAAATTTTTTGATCATAATGTTCGTAGAGTTGGCTGTAGACATTCGCTACGAATTTCGTAGTATGTAATCTCTTACAATGGATAGATAGTCAGTGTCTATACTGTTAAGTAATTAAAAAATAAATGAGCCGTCACAGGGCGCCTAGCAGATATTAAACACTAAAACTGGGTATTTTGTACCTAATTAAATCGTATCGCTCTAGATCTCATCTCAAATTTAAATCAAATCCGTTATTAAATTAACTAATTAAATTCACACACGAATTTTTGGCGGGAAAGCGTAGTGGCGACGCATCACCACACAAAAATTCGGGCTCGCCCGTCGCATTAGATGTTGGCAACGGTTTCGGCTTACGCTGATTAATCTAAAACTAAATAATTTACTAAATAATGAATAGTTCTCCAAAAAGTCTAAAAACCTTGTAGACATAATTACGTCTATTTCCTAAAGTTATACCGTCCAGCATAATAACCATTCTTCACATATAAATTGCACTCGAGCGAGGCCGGAGCAGGTCACTAGTTATTAATACTCTCTGAAAACGCGTAGAATTCCGTAGCACGAGTCTCGATGGTGTCTACGCCGTAGCGGACTTCTCTGATATTTGAATTTCGACCTTATGCTTTTCAACTTAAGTTTTAAATGCATAATGAATAACGAGAAGTGGCTTAAACCTGCAAGGGTCATGCCACAAAGTGGATTTCAAACCGCATAGAATGTTGTTCCGGACTTGACGTACATACATTATGTTACACTATATGCTTGTTGCGACATAGCGCGTCGTAACCTACTTTAAGATACTTTAATAAGATATTCTTTTTGTAGAACGAGATGACGGGCATTTGACGGGTCTACGGGTAAGTGTGAACTCGTTCATTGTTTATAATAAACTAGCTTGCGTCCGTGACTTTCTATGCATATCCTGGTATCCCGTGTGAATTTTAAATTATCCCCTGATGATGTCATAATAGTTCAACCCGATCCATTCAGTAGTTTTATGCGTTGATAGATCATTCAGTACCGATTGTCTTTTATACATACGGAAAAATAAAATTGTTTTTAATTTCCATTCATAGTATTTTACTTTTTTTTTCATTCGTACTAACAAATGAGTAAATGGACTTAAAATCACTTTTACAACTAAAATATTTGATTAAAAATCACTTAATAATATATATCAAATTTTATGGTAATTGATATAGACAACAGGTTGATTATAGGTAGTTTGCATTCTGATTTTTACTGAACTGCACCGAAGCATATAAGGAGGGTTATGCATTTGATGAGGGGCAGTTCTCGTAATTACAATGTAGTCAAAATTCAGTACCAAACTAATCCCTATCTCATAAATGTCACATTTGATATTCTTATATCACGACATGAAATTTCAAAGTATAATTACATATTCCTAATATTCCTGGATATGAATATTCCTGGACTTTTTACATACTATCTAGTCCCAAACTAAGCTCAGCTTGTGATTGTGTTATTATTTTGTTAGATGCATTGTTATTTTTTATACTACATCCAGACCAAGACAAACATACATATTCATGCACAGAAATATTTGCCTTATGTGGAGATTCAACCCACGAGCTCGTAATCTTACGGCGGATATTACTTCTTTCTAACTGTGCGTTTCCACTAAAACGAAGCGATCTAATTAATGGTGTTGGATGCTGCGGGATTTGCCGCCGGCTTGCAGACTGCCTTGGCACTACGCGAGTGCCGGCAGCCGGGCATGTGTGGATACGCCATTACATTTTCCATTATGAGCGGACTTCTGCGAGCTGTAAAATCAATGAAAACGCAGTTCATCTCAGGCCAGATTAGCTTCAATGAAAACGCACTTTAACGCACTTTAACTTTGCTTCACAAAAAAAAGAGCGATGGTTTAAAAAGAAATTGGCATTTTAAAATATTTCCTTATGCCAGTGACCTCAGAAGGAGATATGGGTGAGTGCGTAGTTCCGTAGCAGGGCTGACATGCCACCACAGTCACGACAAAAGTCGAACTTGATAACAACAAAAAAATACATTTTACGGTGAAAATCCTATATAGAAATCACATTATTTTCTTCGCTAAATACTATAACTACTATAAGGCTACAAGGATTGTTTAAGGCAGGGACATCTCTGGCGTACAAAGAAACCATTGGTATTTGACATAATTATGTGAGTTGTGTCACATAAAAGCCGCTTTTGAAGCACTATTTGCAAAAAAAAAATGCGCAAAATAAGTCGACAAACTGCGTGTATGTTTGTGTTCGTTTATTCACGCGTAAACGTAAGAACGGATTTGAATGAAAGTAAGCATAAAGATAGTATACATTCCAGATAGTAATAATACCTACATTATTATAAAGATTTCTTGCGCTGTTTCGCTAATATATAGTCTATACCCACCCATATAGCCAACATTACAAACTACATTACACATAAGCAACATAGTGCTTATGTGTAAAGTAGGCAAAGCGCATGTGATGCCTCAGGTGTTACAGGCGTCCATAGGCTGTGGTAACTGCTTTCCATCAGGCGGACCGTATGCTTATTTGTCACCTTAGTGGTATAAAAAAGTTTTTTTTTGGTGAAATAATTATTGCATTATCTTTGTTTATATTATCTTTATTGTTCAATTTACATAATTAATAAGTACATGAAAAATAAAACGGTACAAAGGCGGACTTATCCCACGTGATCTCTTTCAAGTCAACCTCGAGAGTAACTGTGTGGAGTGGATATTAAAGCGATTGGCAAGTAGAACATCGAGCAATAAATAATGACGAGCTCGGTGGCGTAGCGGTCAATGACGCGGCTTCGACACCAACGCTCGTGGGTTCGATTCCCACCTAAGACAAACATTTGTGTGCATGAACAAGTCTGTTTGTCGTAATCTGAGTGTTTTCTATGTATCATAAGTATGTATTTACAAAAAAAAACCGGACAAGTGCGAGTCGGACACGCCCACCGAGGGTTCCGTACGTACGTAGTATCATTATTAAATTTGATATTTTTCATTATAAATAAGAAATAATGCGTCGAAAAAAATAAATAAAATATATTTTGCAATGTGTACATCAAGCCCTTTCATATGATACCCCATTTGACATAGTAGTTTCAATTTGAAATTTCGACACCCTATAAAAGATATAGACCCCCTATTTTTTAAGATCTATTTACAAATGTATAGTTTTGAGATTTATTCCTGTACTTGTAGTCTATAACGATGTTACTTGCCAAATTTCATAGTTCTAGGTCAACGGGAAGTACCCTATAGGTTTTGATTCCCTTGAGTGTGTCGAAATATGCGTTTTTTGCAGAATAAACGGCCGTAACTTTTTTTTACGTAAACTTAGCAGTTTGATTTTTTTACAACTTCATGGGACCGTAGACCTGAGTATACAGTTCAAATTTCAGCTTGATACCTCCACGCATTCTCGACATAGAAATTCTTGACAGACAGACAGACAGACAGACAGACAGACAGACAGACAGACGGACAACAAAGTGGTCTTATAAGGGTTCCGTTTTTCTTTTTGAGGTACGGAACCCTAAAAAACAAAAAAAAAAGAATAAAAAAATGTATTTACGTATGTTTATCAGTTGTCTAGTACCCATAACACAAGCTTCGCTTACTTTGGGGCTAGATGGCACTGTGTAATTTGTCTGACAATATTTATTTATTTATAAATGAAAGAAGGGAATTTGCAAACAAATTAATAAATAAAATACACAAATAACTAAATAATAAAAGTATAGTAGGTACACAGGCAAGTCAGTGCTGTAGTGTCTGGGTATATTGTTTGCAGACAAACAAATCTTTCCACTGTAATATATTAGGTATAGAATAGATGTGTTAGAACGGATGTTCAAATTAAAGGCCCCAATAAGGCTCTCAGGGCAGTTCATTCGACTCACGTGCCATATTTGAAGTAGAAAAGCTCATTTCGACAAGGGTCAAGCGATGCTCTATTTTTGCTGCTGTTTTTTATACCACATCAGAGGGCTGTCAAGCATATGGCCTGCCTGACGCAAAGTATTATTATCGTAGCTTATAGACGTTTGTAAAACCAGAAGTTTCGCATGCCAATTACCACAGATTTGCTGTTTATCTTGGGAAAGGTTCCTACCTAAAGGAAAGCAGCATTACCTCGCTGGATGGCTAACTAAGTAGCCGATTTACATCAGGCGGATCGTATGCTAGTTTGTTTGGCATCCGATATGAGATAACAAAAGGTTCGGGGTCGCCGTAAGCAACGATAAACGTTCACAATGACGAACTGGGCCACCGTGTGGCTAACAATAATTTGATACCAGGAAGGGTTTGGGTCAAGGTGTCAGTAGAGTCCATTTCTTTGTATTATTTGTTATGAAAACTGTTATTAATGTACTTATTGCTTTTCGGTTTATATAGCAATATTTTTATGTACCTAACGCGGTCGAGACTTTTTATTTATATTTATTCAATTTGATAAATCAATGAGGAATGAACGTTAGTAATTATTCTTCCAGTCTGGTTACTCGAGGAGTTGAATCGCGTCGTTGGGCGTGTCAGTCTGATCGATCACGCAAGTTAAGCAACGTCGACCGTAGCCTGTCTATGGATGGGTTTATTTATCACCGGAGGGCACACGTCGGTATAGGTAGTAATCATTATATGACAGTCGTTAAGACAAGTCAGTGGCCTTTGGGTGGCTTGAAGTCGCAGTTGAGTAGCGTGGTGGGGTACGCTCTAAGCCCCTTTGATTAAGGGGATTCCAATATCTAAATATAATAGGTGGAGCATTATTATGATAATGTTATAATAAAGCACTTGTACTGTTCCACGTACATCACATCAGATAGAGTAGAAACACAAACACCATCTGATCACCTTGATAAAGCCTTAGCGGCGAGACGGGTCGTTAAAAATAAATGTAATTACGTGGAACAGTACAAGTGCTTTATTATAACATTATAAGTAAAAAATTGTTAAATCTCAACGAAACCAAAGTAATAGCGGACGTTTTACGTAAATACTTTGACGAAGCTGACGTACGTGACGTAACACTAAGCTATCTCAATTTAAGCAGAGCAGCGAGGCGTTCTAAACAAGGGTCCATGTCGACGGCTATTCTTCAAAATAACTGAGCCTAGTCTCGCTGGAATAGCTAAAGACTGCTGACGTCACAATACCAGCTCTAAGTGACGTCACAACCTTGGCACTCGCCCAGAAAGAATTTTGTGAGATGACTCTTTATTGGCGATACTAAAAAGGTTGTTCTATCAACCCAGGATCAACATTTTTGATTATCGGATTATTATGAACCGCGAAAGTACAGTGAAATGTGTGTAATATCAAAGTTATTATACATAAGTAAAAAAAAATGGTTGTCTGTAACGTCGGTTTATGGACGATAATTTTACGTGATAACGTCATAAGAAAACATAGGCCGATGGAGTGGAAGACGAGATGCGTCACAAGCTTCTCGTTCCATGCTCTCGGCTCAAGCGGAACGTGACAATGAGTCATACTTTTTGGTGCGTCCAGCGTTCATCGATTTATAATACGTTATCACGTCAAAAAAACATTCGTTTGGTTGATGTACTGTGTAGTTAAACTTAGTAACTTTAACCATAAAAAAAAAGTTTATATTCATTTTCCAGCCATCAGTCTGTATGTTGATTTCGATGCTTTCTCCCATTTTACAAAATCTAGTTTTAAAATTTTAACCAAATTAAATTTACAATTTAAATCAAATAAAAAAAAAATACGCTTCTCTACGTAAAATATATTTATCTTTATTTTACACTACGTTGGGTGGCTGACAAGTATACGGCCCGCCTGATGTGGAGCGTTTACCGTAGCAATATTAATGTTCGCAATATGAAATATCGCTCGCGCGCTGCCACCCCCGCTGTCAACTCAGCAATTCCATCTTTTCTGGTGTTCTTCACCTCACTCACTGGTAGCAACACAATAACCCTCAATAGAATTGTTATTTGGCTTGTTATCTGATCGCGTTATAATTAATTGATAACTACATCCGTTTATAAATAAATATTCCTGGACAAATTACACACGGCCAACTAGTCCCAAATTAAGCAAAGCTTGTGCTATGGGTACTAGATAACTGATATACTGAAATATTTTTTTTTGTTAATACATGCATATAATACATAGAACACACCCAAACAAAGACAAACAAACCTGTTCATGCACACAAATATTTATCTTGCGGGGATCGAACCCACAACCTCGGAGTCAAAAAAAAATTATGGACATCAATTTTCTTTTTTTTTGTTTTTAAATGACATCTTCTGGTTCTAAAATACTATGTAAACTTGATTGTATGTCTCTGAAGTGAACTCTAGGTGTATAACCGGAAGGCCATGTATAACCTTGTATAAGTAGGAGACTATGTAAGTAATTATTTTTAAATCGCAGATAGAAAATGATAGAGAATGAATCGAGATTGAATTATGAATTGACAAAATAATTTTATGTATAATGTTATAGCCAATGTGATAAATATTGTTTATTCATACAATTATTTCTAAGAAACTAAATTAAAAACTAAATTAAAAATAAAAATAAAACTACATATTTGTAATATGTGATAAATTAGTCATGATATATAATAGCTGGCCAAAGTAATAAGTTGTCAATTATTAATAATTAAGCTTACTTGGCACCACATCATTCATCATCTAGGTTGACGAAGCTCCGCTTAGCGGAGCTCCCATTTCCGGTGACAGGACACATGAAAACTAACCAAAAATCTACTCAAATCTAACCAAAACATGATCTATCACTTTGACCAAGTATTAGTCAATATGAATAATAACTAATTTATCACATTGACCATAACATACATACTTGAATTAAATTATTATTATTATCAATTCTTATTGTTGGCGAAAAAACATTCTTAGTTTGGTTAATTCTCGGTTATATTTCATATAATCCCACATACGAGTATTACTAAACTTTGAAGTGTCATACTGTACGAGAATACCAAATGTGACATTTGTGAGATCGAATCAAAATCGGAACTGAATTTTGACCACTTTTTAATTACGAGAATTACCCTCTGATATACACTGGCGTGTGAGAATTGCTCTAGAATGTAGTCGAATGTTATTTTTATTTTTGTAATAAAATCCCAGCTAGTATTATAAATGTGAATGTGAGTTTATTTGTTACGCTTTCACTACTTTACTCAACCGATCATCTTGAAACTTTGTACACATATTCTCAAAGATATTAGGAAGGACATACGATACTTTTATTAAAAAAAAAAGAAAAATATAATTGACACGAGCGACCTGCCCAAAAAATACAACCCTTTCGGTTCACACACTTCCCATTGAATTATGTTGGGACCTATCAAAAGTGGATTTTCAGTTGTGAATATTGTATTATTTATAATATTACTTTTTCTTCTGATAATGGGCTCGAAATATTATGGAGTTTTTGTTGTATAATTTTATTTGGGTCTGATTTGGGCTTAACCACGGAATAAATAATATAAGCTAAATAACTGAATCATCTTTGTCAACCCTTATTCATCCCACTGCTGGGATACGGACCTCCCATCAATCGAAGGTATTTAGAGCATACTCCACCACGCCGCTCAACTGCGGGATGACGGAAGCCAGTGTTTTTAAGCCGCCTAAAGGCCACTGACATGGCTTAGCGACTGTCATGTATTGACAACAGCCGGGACTTCGAAGCGCGGAAGAGCTCAATAACAAGGAGATTACACGGTTATAACAGTGCTCTAAATACATATTGTCTTCGCCGTTCAACCCTCCAGGGAATTGTTATTTGGGTTGCGGAATTCTGTGAGATCGGACTTCCCTAGTCGGGCAGCTCCCTTATCACCAACTCTTATTGCGATTCAATAACTGAATAAAATGCTTATTCTTATTAACGAATAAGCGACTCTATTTAATAACTGAATAGAGTCGCTTATTCATTGGTATGAATAAGCATTCTATTCAGTTATTGAATCGCAATAAGAGTTGGTGGAAACCCCCAGCTTATAATTACGCCGCCCTACCTCTCTTTGTGCCAGAGCCTCATCAGTGAATCAGCATGGTGCACCACGTGCAGGTGAGCTTGGCTTTGGTTCAAAGATGTTAATGAACTACGTACACCCCACGTACACACGAAACTACGTACATATAGATAAATTATATATTAATTGAGTTGTCCATAATAAATATTTTTATCTATAAAAAAAAAACACAATAATATGGCAGTGTGTCCAATTTAAATTTCATTTCTGTATGACAATATCTTTTGTCCAGTCCTTCCATTATAAAGCTTGGGGACATATATTTGGAATTTTTTGTTCATGATTTCAATGAGGGTGGCCCAGCATATAGCTTCTAAATATTCATGGGAAGGGAAAATGGAAGCGATAAATTTGGCAAGTGAACGGTCGCCGACCAGTCACAAAAGTTAATGACCACATCTCAATGGGTTATTGAAAGTCCAGGGTAATTTAACTCAAATTATAATGATGTAAAATTGTGTTTAACAAGGTGTTATTGACAGCAGTTGCAGGTTGATTCGAGTTTAATGTATTGAATTATTTTACAGTACAACAAATTTTAGTGTTGATAGGTACGAATATATCTATATATAATATATAAACTAGCTGACCCGCGCAACTTCATCTGCGTGTGACAGAGCGAGAGTGAAGCGTAAGGGTACCATTTGAAAAGTTATAGTGAGCCAATCCTAAAAGTTAGACATATGCTATCACAGACTATTTTAGATCTTTTTAAGGTGAATAATTCCATCGTATATAATTGTTGCATAACTTGAACAGTTTACGCAGCGCACGCAACTTAAGCTCTCACAAGGGATATTTGTTTCGCTCCTATTGGTAGTAGCGTGAAAAATACGAAAAATAGGCTATCTAACACTAAAAGATTTTTTTCAATTCGAATGAGTAGTTCCTGAGATTAGCGCGTTAAACCAGACAATCAAACTGTTCAGATTTATAATATTAGTATAGATATAAATCCCTTGGTCACGGCATCATGCGTGAACGGCTGGACTGATTTCGCATTTATTTTTATTTTGTATTTGTTATTGAAAAGAGAAGGTTCTTATGAAAGAAAAAAATAAGAAAGTTGCGCGTTAAATTAGAAAATTATAAATTAAGAAAACTGAACGACCATTATATACTTTACTAGCTTTCGCCCGCGGCTTCGCTCGCGTGACATTCGGGGCAAACACGTGTTTACTCATTAATCAATAGAAGTACTCGTGTAAAATTTAGGATAAAATAGTCCAACTAATCTTTTCCCATACAAATCAACTAACCTCGTTTTCCCATACAAACTTTGGACCTCCGTTTCATCCTCCGAGGTAAAATTAGAAAAATCTTTTTAAGTAATTCGTGTCCACTACGTTATATTTTCAAATCGATGCCATTGTCGTAATTAACATCCCAGAAAACCATAGAATCAACACCAATATTAATATTATGACATTTCAACCCCATTGCACCCCTACAGAGTTATCACGTCGGCTATGTTGGGTTATTAAATAGTTGTTTTTTTTCATAATCAGCGACCCGATATACCATATAAACAATACCTATGACGATTTTCAGACTTTTTCACCACATTTTAGACATTTCAACGCCATCGCACCTCAATAGAGGATGATGGTCACGTTACCGCCCTATGTGTACAATAAATAACAATAATAGGTAATTTCTGGGATAAAAACTATCTTAGGTTTATCCTTTCCCAGGACTCAAGGTATCTCTCAACCAAATTTCATCTAAATCGGTCCAGCGATTTAAGCGTGAAGAGGTATTCTGTCGCATTTATAATATTAGTATGGATTGGTGTTCCGAAAACCAGTAAAAACGATACATATGTATATTGATATATAGACATTTCAACCTCATCGCATCTCAATAGAGGATGATGGTCACGTTAGCCAAGTTGAATTTTAAAATTGTTGTTGTTTTCGTAATCAGCGACCCGATAAACCATAAAAACAATACCCATGACGATTTTAAGCCTTTTTACCCCGTTTTACCGCTTTAGGGGTTGAATTTGGAAAATCCTGAAACATGTGTTTACTCATTTATCTATAGAAGTACTCGTGTAAAGTTTCGGATAAAATAGCCCAAATAATCTTGTTTCCTCATACAAACTTTGGACCCCCGTTTCACCCACTTAGGGGATGAATTTTCAAAAATTCTTTCTTAGTGCACCCCGAGACATCATAAGAAACCTACGTGCCAAATTTGGAATCTCTAGACCCAGCAGTTTGGGCTGTGCGTTGATAAATATCAGTCAGTCACTCAGTTTCTTATTTTATATAATTCAACCCCATCGCATCCCCACAGGGGTGATTTTATGTTACCGTCGGCTATGTTAGATCATAAAATAGTTGTTGTTTTCGTAATCAGCGACCCGATGCCAATGACGATTTTCAGACTTTTTCACCTCATTTTACCCTTTTAGGGGTTGAATTTTGAAAAATCCTGAAACACGTGTTTATTCATTTATGTATAGAAGTACTCGTGTAAAGTTTCAGATAAAACAGTCCAACTAATCTTGTTTCCCCATACAAACTTTGGACCCCCGTTTCACCCCCTTAGGGGATGAATTTTCAAAAATTCTTTCTTAGTGCACCCCGAGACATCATAAGAAACCTACGTGCCAAATTTGGAATCTCTAGACCCAGCAGTTTGGGCTGTGCGTTGATAAATATCAGTCAGTCACTCAGTTTCTTATTTTATATAATTCAACCCCATCGCATCCCCACAGGGGTGATTTTATGTTACCGTCGGCTATGTTAGATCATAAAATAGTTGTTGTTTTCGTAATCAGCGACCCGATGCCAATGACGATTTTCAGACTTTTTCACCTCATTTTACCCTTTTAGGGGTTGAATTTTGAAAAATCCTGAAACACGTGTTTATTCATTTATGTATAGAAGTACTCGTGTAAAGTTTCAGATAAAACAGTCCAACTAATCTTGTTTCCCCATACAAACTTTGGACCCCCGTTTCACCCCCTTAGGGGATGAATTTTGAAAAATCCCTTGTTAGTGCACCCCTAGATGTCATAAGGAACCTATGTGCCAAATTTGGAATCTATAGACCCAGCGGTTTGGGCTGTGCGTTGATATGTCAGTCAGTCAGTTTCTTCTTTTATATATTTAGACTAAGTAATGTAACTTTATGTCGTTTGGCAGAACTATCAGTCATTTGATAGATTGCGCGAAACCAATTCGAATTCAATATTCATTTTTAAGAAGACATGATACCGTCTGTCGGCTCAGCTAGTTTATTTATATATTATTGACTGCATTATACGGGTATAAACGGTGGACTTAATCCTTAAAGCATTTTGACTGAACAAGGATAACAAATTCCTAGAGAGATTTTGTGTCTGTCTGTCCTCGGCTTAGCTCAGAAAATCGCATAGGCAACCGATTGTAGACTGTGAGACTACCAGTATAAGATTATATCGAGTAGGTCTACGAATTCTACGAATGCTACGTACGCCATGTGGCTACGCTCGACCAACTTATAATGGAATTGTCACGGTTCACGCTAGAAAATAAAAATAGGTAATATAAAAATGGTATTTTTTTTTCTAGAGATTTTTTTACTACCATGGCGGCGTTATTAGTATGTACCTACAGCTTTCTTGTACAGACAATCGCTCCTAGACCGTGAGAATTCCATTATAAGGTATGGTCGTACGTAGCCACGTGACGTAAAAAATAGGGTACCTCACTAACTCACTCGTAAACTGGGAATGATTTTACAAACATACAGCTTGATATAAAGCGATTACAGTAGCCATATAGACGCTTGCAATACAAAGAGTGTTGGAACCCCCGCCGCTAAAGCAGCATTTCCTCACATCTTGTAACGCCATTCACTCGCAGGACTACTACCATTCGCAAGGGTATTATTATTTGGCTACTGTCTTTTGTAATGGATGTCTCCAGTCGGGATGGTGAGCCCACTTACAGCCCAAAATGTATTTTTTCTAGTGTCCGACCGAAACTGGTTTTTACGACCGAAACCGAAACCGAAACCGAATTTCGGCAACGGTGTCAGTTTCGGCGGAAACCGAAACTTTTTCGAAACAATTATCTAACTGTAGGTACTTTTCTTATAATTACGATACGTTACGTTATAATTACTACTTGGTTATAATTTTTTTTATACGACGTCGGGCGGCAGACAAGCTTACGTCCCACCTGATGTGAAGCGGTTACCGTAGCCGTATTAACGCTCGCAACATAAAATATCGTGGGCGCGCCGCTACCTCCGCTGCCATCGCAGCATCTCCTTCCTTTCTGGTGACCTCACTCACTTGCAGGAACACAACAACCCTCAAGGAAATTGTTATTTGGCTGCGGTATTCTGTGAGGTGGAGGTACATTCCCCAGTCGGGTAGCTTACAATTACGCTCCCTAACTCTCTTTTCGCCAGAGCTTCGTTCTGTCTGTCTGCTCTGTCAGTCAGCAGGGTGCACCGCGTGCAGGTGAAGGTGGCTTTGGTTCAAAGATGTTAATGAAGCACTTACACCCCAAAGAAAATAAAATTGAACGTTGAAACTCTAAATCTTATTATTTATTTATTAAAATGCACTATACGTATAGTAAGTACCTAGTACCTAACTATTGTTTGTTTACGTACAGCATTAGCGAATGATTTTTTTTTATACTACGTGAGCTGGCAGACAAGCATACGGCCCGCCTGATGTGAAGCGGTTACAGTAGCCATATTAACGCTCGCAACATAAAATATCGCTCGCGCGCCGCTACCCCCGCTGCCAACGCAGCATCTCCTTCCTTTCTGGTGACCTCACTCACTCGCAGGAACACAACAACCCTCAAGGGAATCATTATTTGCTGCGGTATTCTGTGAGGTGGAGGTACATTCCCCAGTCGGGTAGCTTACAATTACACTCCCTACCTCTCTTTTCGCCAGAGCTTCGTTTGTCAGTCAGCAGGGTGTACCGCGTGCAGGTGAAGTTGGCTTTGGTTCAAAGATGTTGATGAACCATTTACACCCCAAAAAATGAGTGAATGAGTTAAATTAACCACAAAATATTCAGATAGTTATGTTAAACTTGATTCTACTATAATCTATGCATTAGTTTGTTATACTAAATTATTTTCGATGCTAACTACCTACTCTTATACAATATCACAATGATAAAACTTACCGAATTCAAAACAAATCACACGAAAACTCACAAACAACAAACAAAACGCAATGCAAACACAAACAAGTCACGACCGAATGCAGTTTCGGTTTCGGTCGCAGTTTCGGCAGGTTTGCCGCCGAAACCGAAACTAAACCGAAACTCGCTTTTTTTGCCGAAACTCGACCGAAACCGAAACCGAACATTCGGTCGGACACTAATTTTTTCCATTAATGGTGGTCATCGGCCTCAACTCATAATCATTCTACTGTTGGGATACGGGTCTGCCCTCAATTGAAGAGGTTTAGAGCATATTCCACCACGCTGCTCAACTGCGGGTTGGCGGAGTCCAGTGTTTTCAAGCCGCCTGAAGGCCACTGGCTTAACAACTATCATCTAATGACAACAGCCAGGACCGATGGCTTAAATGCGCCCTCCGTATCACGCAGGAGTTAAACCCATCCATTGGCAGGCTACGCTTGACGTTGCTTAGCTTGCGTGTTCGATTACACTGATTCGCGCAACGACACCATCGTGCCCCTCATTCCTTCTCGCTGTTCTAATTCCTAAAAGGTATTGTTGAATAAATCGTTAAAAAGTATGCGGGTCTTTGATACTCATTTTTCGTTTGTAAAATAAAACCAAGTGCTAGGTTTTGTTAGTAAAATTGTCCACACATGTGTATAAAAATATAGATATTTTTCAATATCCACTTGCATAGAAAATAAACGAATCCCGGCCGATACACCGTGAAATATAAACAGAGGCATTTACATCGTACAGCACGTAGCGTTTTATTTTTGCACAAAATTATTTAAACCGTTATATTGTGGCAATATCGCATTTATGTTGTTAGCGAAATGGAAAAGGGGATCGGAAATATTCGATTCAAAAACTGTCGGCGAAACAAAACGCCGATTGCGGTAACAATTTTTATAAATTTAATTTTAAATGAAAGTAATTGAATGCTTTCGACGTAACTTTACAAACAAAGTTGCGTAGGTTTCATATATGTAGGGAACATTTTATTAAAGGATCTTTTTGGGATATTGGTCTAGTCTAGGTTTTATAGTTTTTTTTTATATACTCCAGTTTTTTCTATATATGTATGTCGGATGACAGACAAGCATACGGCCCACCTGATGTGAAGCGGTTACCGTAGCCATATTAACGCTCACAATATAAAATATCGCTCGCGCGCCGCCACCCCCTCTGCCAATGCAGCATCTCCTTCCTTTCTGGTGACCTCACTCACTCGCAGGAACATAACAACCCTCAAGGGAAGTATTATTTGGCTGCGGTATTCTGTGAGGTGGAGGTACCATCCAATTACCTCTGTTTTCGCCAGTGCTTCGTTTGTCAGTCAGCATGGTGCGCCACGGGCAGGTGAAGACTTTGGTTCAAAGATGTTGATGAACCACTTACACCCTAGTTGTTTGAAACTTGCTTATACTGTATTTGAATGTGTGAAACGCTTATTGTATTGCAATTTACTTGAATGTTATCACTAACCTGATTGAGTGTTTAATCCTGTTTCCCATTGTAACAATGTAATCATATTTTTTAACGTATTCAATTTTATACAAAATACTTTTCATCGCGTAAACGGATGGGTGAAGGTCGGCTTTTCAAACAAATCTTGGGCCACTACTTCTTTTTTCTTTACCTACATTAACTTGCGGCGTTAATGGATCAATCATTATTATGTAACACAATTTCTTTTGATAATCATACTATTTTATTGAACTATATATTATGATATAGTAGTGTAGATAATTCTTTTTTTGACGTGATAACGTCTTCTAAATCGATGATCGCCGGCTGCACGCACGAATAAGCATGACTCATTGTCACGTTCCTCCTGAGCCGAGTGTGCAAGCGAGAGCGCAGAATAAGTGATACATCTATCTCTCTCTCTTCCACTCCAGCGGTCGATATTTTCTTATCACGTAAAATTATCGTCCGTAAGCCAAATGTACAGACAACCATTTTTTTTTAAATCTTTATAGACTCGTTGAAAAAAATTCAGTCGAATTGAGAACCTCCTCCTTTTTGAAGTCGGTTAATAAAATGAAGCGTCATTCTTTTTCAAGGTATTCATATTCATCGTGGCAACACCGCTAGTGGCCATGGTTATGTAGGTGCCCACTTCTCTGCCAGTTATACAACTGTAATATGCCCAATTTACATTTGCTTAATAGGTTCATACTGGGAGTGTTGCTGGATGCTCGCCAGAATTTCATAATTTAATCAATACTACCGACATCATGAACTACGTTGCTATGCAGCTACGTGTCTATTGTGTAAACACATCTATGGTCAAACAAGGTAAATTAAACAAGGCATAACTAGAGCCAACTCGAATAAAAAAACTCGCTAAATACACACTGAATCAAAAAACTGTGTCACACGATTGTTTGTTACACTCATAGATTTTATAACTTACACAATTAATTAAACATAAAATTCTGTTTGTTGAAACAATGTGTGTTGTTTTTATCACATTTTACTGGAAAACTACATACAAATTACTACATAACTATAAAATATTATAAAAAAATGTTTTACACGATTGTTCAATATGTGCAACACAATTTATTGTAAGTCTTGGCCTCCGACATATACCCTCCACTTGTTTCTGTCTTGCGCATGCTCTTGCCAGTTGTTGACATCAAGCTCGCACAGATCAGCCTCTACTCTGTCGCTCCAGCGATATTTTGGTCGACCGATAGGACGCCGCCCTCCTAGACCACTATATGCTCTCCTGACGCTCCGAACACATGGCCAAGCCAGCGTACACGTTGGCTTTAATTTCTCCAAGAATATTGGTCTCGGCCACTAAATCTTCTATTTCGGCATTCTTTCTGACTCTCCAGCTCCTGTCGTTAGTTTTTATAGGTATCAGGATTTTACGTAGGTATCTAGATTGATTGTATAATATCGACGGTCCCTACGTAAAAAGCGACATGTCAAAAATGGCAATTTTTTTTCATTTCAGACATGTCTGCTTATACTACGATATACAATAGTAATTAAAGAATATTATTATTGCACAAATGAGTTAATTTTATACTTTTTCATTATATACAATCAATGCATAAAAGAAAAAGATTTTTTACGGTTATATAGCAATTTATGCAAGAAAAAAAATTGTTTTTTTTTTCAATATTCGTCGACATTGGCATTGAAAATAGAGGATATGACTTTCAGAATTTTACCACTGTGCGAATTTTATAAGCTTCGCAGTTCATCTTAAGTATTGGCCCATATTTTGTCACGGATAAAGTCGGCAGAAGACGTTACTTTATTTAGTACATTTTTTCTTTGTAGCGTTTTTACTCCGTCATGTACTTATCGGTAGTACTACGAAGCTTGTAAAATGTTTAATATCAATAAATCAGCCACATAAAGTGAGAAATACAGCTGCCAATATTCAAAGTCGAGGATATCAATTGTATCATAAATACGTTTATCCCTTTATACATACATAACGTACTTATATATCACACGTTTCATAGCACGTGATTTCCTGTTTATATTCTTTATTGCGCATAAACTTACACCACAGTATAAGCGTAGTACTTATACTGTGGTACTATTACTTATACTGTGGTATAACTTACTACGTAGTACTATTATTACTTATACTGTGGTATAAGTACTAATAGTACTACGTATATCGAATCAAACAAAGAGTATCATCGATTTTCAACTAGGAATCCTCAAAATGCTTAGACATGTCTTTCAGAATGTAGAGTCAGTGGAAGGTATGGTGATGCAGGGTCGAGTGGAAGTTGGTATTTGAGGTAGTTTCTTAACAAGACGTCCACCTTGTTAGGGGCCTTTTAACCAAAATAAGGACCGCTATGCTGAAACCGATTACCATCGAATATTTTGATTAAAAAAAAATGATCTTAAGTTAAGGTATTGACAAACATTTTCAGCTTGGTCTATAGAGCTTCTACCAGCTAAGCTGAATACAAGTACCATCAATCTATGTTGAAGTCTTGGGGTGCAACTGGTTCATCAACATCTTTGAACCAAAGCCAACTTCACCTGCACGCGGTGCACCCTGCTGACTGACAAACGAAGCTCTGGCGAAAAGAGAGGTAGGGAGCGTAATTGTAAGCTACCCAACTGGGGAATGTACCTCCACCTCACAGAATACCGCAGCCAATTAACAATTCCCTTGAGGGTTGTTGTGTTCCTGCGAGTGAGTGAGGTCACCAGAAAGAAAGGAGATGCTGCGTTTGCAGCGGGGATGGCGGCGCGCGAGCGATATTTTATGTTGCGAGCGTTAATATGGCTACGGTAACCGCTTCACATCAGGCGGGCCGTATGCTGGTCTGCCATGCGTCGTAGTATAAAAAAAAAAAAAAAAAAAAAGTTTGATTTTCGCAATCAAAAAATTCGATATGAATCGGCTTCAGCTTAGCCGGTAGGGCCCCGGCATTGAATATGCCATGAACAGGCAAAGTTAATTCGCCTGATGGTAAACAGATAATATAGTTTAATAGTAGATATAGTCGTAAACAAAAAATACAACAAGATTTGTCATACTATCAGGAATTTGTAAATAGCACTCAAAATAATAGTCTCGTTTATATGGGTGATAAAATGTTAGATTTGGAAATTTCATTATGATTTCGATTAGATATTGATGTATTTAAGGCGGCGGTAGAGGTCAATGTCGAAGTCAAGGTTTAGTCGTAACTATTTTCTAATACATTATAAATTATTTTATTTTTGTATTAACCTACAGAATAAACATAAATACGTTTACATAAAAAGTTTTTGACTTATTATTGCCATTACATATTTTAGATATCTCATATTGTTCTTAAAAAAAAATTAAAACATAGGTCTAATTAGAACTAAAAACCCAGTTGTAACTACACGATATGTAAAATACTGTGAAAAAAAAAACGGATATTGCGGAATAAGTGTATTTAACAGTTATGCATGGAGCTATAATTCCAATTTTTTTACTCGCTAAAATTTACTATTTATTGGACATTTTTTGCAAATGTGCAATTTAAGCAAGCATCGCTTTCCTCATATAAAATTGTGTTAGTATATGGCGTCCCCTTAAGCGTAAAACGTAATTTTATATCCAATAAAATTTTAGGGTAGAATAACAAATTTTATTTTTATTTTAAACTTAAAATGGCGTTAAACTTTGTAATTTTATGATCCAGCTCCAGACTTCTTTTATCAAATCCATGCATATCATAATTGGCGATCTACCACAGTACGTTTCTTAAAACATTCTATACCACGAATGGTGAAACTGTGGAATCAATTTACCTCAGCAGTATTTCCGAACAATTACGACATGGGAGGCTTCAAGAACCGAGTCTTTATTTCCCTTAAAATGCTGGCAATGGATCGGTGATCCCTTGGTGTTGCTGATCTACATGGGCGATGGTATAGTTTAGCCGTGAGGCAAAAGTGTTAGGGTTCGTTAGTTTTGGTATCATTTTATAATATTCAATTTAAAATATTTGCACTGGCAACTCATTCTTTTAAGCTTTTCATTGCACTGGTTTGTGATTGACTAACCAATCACAGGCTACCAGTCATTTGTGATTGGTAAATAACAACCAATCATAGCACTTGATTTTACCGCGAAAATCAGATCGAGACTTGGAGCATAAGCCTTTTGAACATTCTTTCATTCTTCGACTGTCGTATGTGGAAGTTGCAGCAGAAAATAAAAGTGAATACATCATTCTTCAGTCTTTTCTTCACAGATAATACTAGTTTGCACCTAAAGTATAGTAACTATATCACATGGAAGATGGAAAGAGCTCGTCCTATAAAAGATAGGTGTGAAGATAAAGTTTAGTTGGCTAAACTTAAATGTAGCCGCAGCTCTTTGACTAAAAATGTAGAAGCTATATAATTAACGGTTTATAGACAAATTTGGGTTAGGTTAGATTATGCATGTGATTCTCTATAGCTTTTGGAAAGGGTGTGGATATTACACCTCTCTTTTTCCAAAAATGAGCGAAGCTTAGCTCACTTGTCTTTTGGTAATTACAAGTATAACATAACCTAACTCAACTATATCGATAAACGATCCAATATCTATTTCAATTGTTATATAATACAAAACACAAATTTTTTGCCAAGGGGCTGCAGATAGATCTTTAACCGTAACATATACATATGCATAACATTAAAATTTTACACTTCTTTTAGCGGCGGTCGTGTAATTAAAAAAACAATAAACTTGGGACATTTAAAAATACAACGAGCTATCGAATGACCCAGATGTCACTTGGCGTTTCGCCAAAGCAGGTTATCTACCAACTACGACGTGAAATGCTAGCCGCTTCCAATTTTCGCTTTTTAATTATCAACTTCGTGACTTTGATGCTTGAGAACAATTTGAGAACCACTGCATTCTGTTTATTAATTTTTTCTCACTTGACACGGTTAGGGAATTGACATAGTTTGTTATTAAATTTTGCATTGAATGTGCTCGTCTCCTAAGAAACCTATTCTAAAGATTTAAATGAAATATGTCTTAAAATGATGAGGGTACGTTCTCACAGACCGGCTCGGAGAGGAGAGCAGATTTTGGTGACGTTTAAAACAGAGTTTTAGAATATTGGTCATTATTGGTATGAGGTTTATTTTTTAAATTTTTGTTATATGAGAATGGCCGAGAGCCGATGAGGATTTTTAAAATAAGCCTTATGACAATGACACAAAACTCTATTATCCAAAATCTGCTCTCTTCTCCGAGCCGGTTTGTTTGAACGGACCCTGAGGAGCTCGATGGCGTCGTTGCGCGTGACTGTCTAACCGAACACCGAGTAGCCTGTCTATGGATGGGTTTATTTATCTGGAGGATTTTCGTGCTTCGGAGGGCACGTTAAGTCGTCGGCCAAGGCTGTTATCATTAGTTCACAGTCGTTAAGCCAAGTCAGTCGTAGGGGGATCGAAAACTTCTGGCCTCCGCAAACCTGTAGTTGAGATATTAAATGAAGTATTGGGTAGTCAAAAATTACATTCGTAAAATAATCGTAAAATAGTGTAATTGCTGAGAAAATTTCAAATACTTACCTTCAAAATCGTCAAAGCGTCGCAAAGACCCGATGGATAGTACATTCTTCGGCAGAAATGATGATGATGATTTCTTATTTTAATTCTAGAACTATTTATGTGTTGTTTTCTTTTTAAAGTCATCTTGGTACATTATTGCTCCTCCTTATGATAAAAGAAGGTTTTTGAATTAAACAATTGACATTATTACATATCTAATTATCCGTAGAACAAAGTTCGATCTGTATTGTTGTTAGCTCACTTTCGTGCGTTTTTATGGGGAGCTAATGTCAGATTGAACGTTATTTGATTTTAGGAAGATAAATGAGATAAGAAAATTCTGAAAACGTATGTCTCAAGAATTCATATTCCTTATCAAGTATTAACAGTTTATATATTATATAACTAGCTTAATATTTTTTTCCATGATCACATCGGACTATGTTCTATGAATGAGTCGACATAAAAGTAAACAATGATACAAAATACACAGGGGCTTCTAATCTGCTTCACAAACATCGTATATATCTCAAAGAATTGAATCGAGTTTCATTTTAACAGAGCAGCGCGCTGCGTATGTATACATTGAACGCTGAACTTCGACCGTGTTTGGAATATAAAAGCTCTTTTAATGTACAAAGCTCTTTTAATGTTCATACCTACACTACATGCCAGTTAACAGGTTTACTTGATACGATAATTATGCTGACTTTGGTAATAAGTATGTGTGATAGAGGCTCCAAAGTTCATGTATTTAAAAATAACAATCATTTTTGGAGTACAAGTGGTTCATTAATATCTTTCAACCAAAGGCAACCTCACCTGTGCGCAGTACACCCTGCTGGCTGAAAAACGAGGCTCTGCCGAAAACAGAGGTAGGGTATACCTAGCGTTTCTATAAGTTGCCCGCTGGGGAAACAATGGGAACAATGCCCTTTAGGTCACCATCGGGACGGGAGCCACCACACATTCCCACCACTGTGTCTCCTGTGTAGCCAAAATTAACAGCGCCAACCGCGAATTTTAGCCCCTTTTAGGTCACAAGGAGAAAACGAGTTGCTGCTTTGGCAGCGGGGGTGGTGGCGCGCGAGCGATATTTCAAGTTTCGAGCGTTTATATGACTGCGGTAACCGCTTCAAGTCAAGCGTATGCTTGTTTGCCACCCGACGTAGTATGCAAAGAATAGAACAGAAAATAAACTTACATATGAAAATAATAATGATTTTCTGCAACTTCATTTACAAGTTATTACGATCTTAGGTTTGTATTGCCTCTCATAAGTATTATAAGTATAACTCTCATAAAGTACTAAAGTAGACGTAAGCTAATTTCGATAAACCTGACCATAGCTTTTGTCAATATTTGTAAGGGAATTTATAAAACATTTAATTAGTTACACTTATTTAATACAAAAATACAATGTCATCGAAACGATGCAATAGAACTGAGAAGAATGTAGAAGGAATCAGTCAATAGAACTACTGAGTCGATTGAATCAAATATACATTGAACTAAACTGAACTAGTGAGTCAAAAGAACTCCAGAAGTAATTGAACTAAATGAAGTAGATGAGTTGTCTAAATGAGTGAACTAAATGAACTAATTCATTTGTGTCAAAAGAACTGCATCACTCTTTTCAGTTCAGTGAACTGTTTAGCGCAAGTCTAATACCTACCTACATCTAAATTTTAGCACAGGACTTGTTACGTGCCTTCACAAGCTTCACACTTCACAACACAACTATTTCTTGCAATATTATTTCAACAAAGATAATGAAAAAAACAATTTAATTCGTTCCTTGTTCCTTGCAAGGCAATCTTAGACGATAATCCTTTTCTCATATGTACAAACTTAATTGCCAAGTATTGTACGCTTGATAGGAAAAGGATTGTCGCAGCTCTTTGCTGGGTTAAATGAGGCTTTGTTAGCACTGAATAGTTGGAGCGTTTTACTTTGTACGTTCGCTGAAAAATAAACGACCATTGTGAACCTACATTTTATATGACGTTATAAAAGTCTGCGTCTTTTTAAAGGGACATAATGCTTTCTTTACCTGCGTTATAGGAAATACTTGTGTAATACCGTTATCTCATCTATATACTCTGCATATCACTACATAGTATAAAACAAAGTCGCTTTCTCTGTCCCTATGTCCCTTTGTATGCTTAAATCTTTGAAACTACGCAACGGATTATGATGCGGTTTTTTTTAATAGATAGAGTGATTCAACTGGAAAGTTTATATGTATAATATATGCTTAATATAGTAGAAAAACACTGATAATTTAGAGGTTTCTAATGTGATGTCGTAAATAAACACATTTTTTTGCTCTTTCATTGCAAACGCTGGCTGAACCCAACGAGATAGATCAAAATAATGTAGTACAGTATTGTTCACCTTAAAATGGTCTACAAAAAAGTTCGCGATGGTATATGTCTATCTCTTAGTGGTAACACACAATAACCGTTATTTTATCCTTTGCTTTTTACAAGAAATAATGCCTTATTTACGAAGCGATTTTAAGCAATACAGAATTAATCCTTATCCAATTAAGTACCTTAAATACATTGCGCATTTAATATAGATCAATATGGCCCTTCTCAGCATGTAATTTAAATGAATAGTTTAGAAGATATTACACATTTAAAATGCAGGGACTGTGGCGGTACCGGCCGCGGAGCCGGCGGCGTGTGCCTATAACTGGGAAAGGACTGGATAGGACAAAGCGCAAAGACCTTCTGTAGTACATTTAGTATCAGCATTGCACCCGTGCGAAGCCGGGGCGGGTCGCTAGTATAACTATATAACATACCATAACTACATAACCATATACTCGGCATTATGGTCATTATGGTAAGGATTGCCATCTCTAAACGCTAGCAACCAGCCCCCTTACCACCATCTCTTATTGCGATTCAATAACTGAATAGAATGCTTATTCATACCAATGAATAAGCGACTCTATTCCATTTGAAATTGAGTCGCTTATTCATTGGTATGAATAAGCAATCTATTCAATTATTGAATTATTGAATCGTAGAATTCCGTATTTTAAATCTTAAAACCCGGACATGTCATCACTGATGACATGTCCGGCTCATGACTCTTCAGTGTTTTTAGTACTAGTACTATTTTTTATTCTGTGACAAGACGGTATTCGCAGCATGGAGCGGGCGGTAGTGATTTAAAACTTTTAACCCTGGACTACAAATGAAACTAGGTTAAATCCGGGGAAACCCTACCTCTATATAGTGTACAATCAGGGGCGCCGGCTTAGGTCTAGAACCACTGCGCTAAACGGGTCGTCGGGTAATGAAAAAACGCCATTACTGATCTGTTTCTTGATATCTATTCTCAGGGCTGCTCGGCACCCACTGTTTTTTTCTCATGGGTGCTCGAGCCCCCAAGCACCCACGGAGTCGGCGCTCCTGTGTACAATATATACGACAGATTGTACGAGTACATAAATCCAAACAGCCCTTAGAGAAGTTTAATGTAATGTTGGACACCCGCCGTGGCCCGCTCCAGGATATTTCAATAGAACATTATATTGTTATATACATCAAAGAAGAAGTCATTTTCAAATTACGTTACTCCCTACGATAGGGCAGTAATTAAAATAGGTAATAACTAGTAAGTCAACAGTATGCGAGCAAACAGCACATCGTGTTTTCTGAAGTGTAGTCTGAGCGTGGGGAGCGGGACTATATGTTTGCATGAATGTAACATCCGGGGAGGTTTACTAATCAGCTTTGATGGTAACAAAGGAGAATTACCAGAGTGATTAGACAATGCAATCTATCCTATTGAAATAAATGAGGTTTGTTTGTTTGTAAAATCTTTATTGCATTAAATATTACATAACACAGATTGTAGTGTTAAGTCATAGGGTACAAGGGCGGACTTATCCCTATAAGGGATCTCTTCCAGTCAACCTTTGAGTCCCTGAAAGGAAGCTGTGAATTGGCGGCGAAGAAAATTATTAATTAAGTATATAATATAGTTAAGTAACATAAAAAATACAAAATATACATCGAAAACGTACGTTGTAATCGTTGGTTTGTAATAAAGTAAATTGTATAATAATCGATCCTAGTAGCTTGCTCATACACCATATCATACTTTAATAAATAAAGATCACTTGTAATAAGTTGGTTAATATTTATTTTATTGTTATTTTGCGACAACTATTCATCTACATGAGAGTGTGTAGATGAATAGTTGTCGCAAAATAACAATTCATTCAGACAACTATTCATCTACACACTCTCACACATTATATATATATATATATATATATATGTATACAATATAATCTTCTCATATCTTCTATCCCTATTTCTCCTGGTCACAGTATATATATAACATAATATGTATACTTCGCTCAGCTACTTCGCACATAGCTGGTGGAAATCCACTCTGATGAGCAAATTTAAAGCCGCTTAAATTTTACATTAAAATCAGTTTACCGACTTCGTTAAACGTATGTGAATGTTGGACACTTTACATAAACATGCAGATGTTATTATTGTGAGTTGCGGATCTGAAAACTTTATTCAATGAATAAATGTATATGGAAATAGCGTTTCCTTTGATCGAAAAAGAAATCGTTGGGACGAGATACGTGACTCGGTGACTTGAAGCTAAATTTAGAATCAGTACCAATTGACAAATATATTTCTACTAGTTTCCACCCGCGGCTTCGAGCGCGTTTGCTTTTTTTTTAATAAAAAGTATCCTATGTCCTTGCTAATACTTTTGAGAATACGTGTACAAAGTTTCATGAAGATCTGTTGAGTAGTTTCGGCGAGTAGTGGTAAATTGGGGTTTCTATATACACTCCGAGTGTATGATACACTCGGAGTGTATATAGAAACCCCAATTTACCTTAGTTTTCGATCTATTCAAATCAGTTTTCAATCAATCCAAATGAGTTTTCAATCAAATCAAATCAGTTTTATATAATCAATTGGTTCAACTATCTAAATCAATTAGTTAGATCTAGATTATTTATAAGGAGCGAATAATAAATAAAAGTTCTTCTTATTTAGTAAAAATATGTACGCTCTTGCGATGTCTGACTGATGCTTGCATATAATGAAGCGCTCCATTTATGGATAGCGCACACATTCCAATAGATAACAAGCGCAGTTTGGAGATAAGTAATTCAATAATCTAATGATGCAATCATAAATTATATTTAGTCGTAATTACAGGAACAAAATAAAACAACATATTGATATTTTAACTTTATTTATGGTAAGCACAATACATACACATAATTAAATTATGTATTAATTTTATTTTTCATTTATGATACTTATAACAATATGCATAGGTACATTACTGATTTATATTAAAAGCTTATTCTTTTCTTATAATAACATTTCGAAGTGAAATAATAAGAACTAAAGAGCATTTTGCAAGTTATCTTGAATTTTTGAAATGATGTCTTTAGTTTTATTATATATCTCATCCATCAAAATGTTTTTGACGACATGCTGCATACATAATTCTGCACGACACTTGCAAATGCTATCCTGCAGATCCGTGAAGTCTTTTGAGTCATATATTTCTATTCGAATTATTTTAGATCCTTTTGAATTTCGCTTCATAAATGTATAATTCGATAAATTATCACCATCTGCGCGTGAGTATCCCATGGAACTTGGCGCCCCATTGTTTAGCCCCCGCGGTGGGAAACTAAAATAGTCTTGAGAATCCTGAAAACAAAAATGTTTATTTTATTATATAAGACATCAAATCATATATGAAAAACGAATGATACATACTAAAGTAAGTAAAAGATAAAACAATAACATATATTTTTACTTACCGACATTATAGAGACGCTTGTTCTGCAGTACTCGAGGAGGTGTTGAGGTGAGGAAATAAAATAAAGTGTGCTATTTATCGGTATCCCATGAAATTTATATAATTTTATGAGTGTCGATAAAGTTCGAAATCATTGCAAATATTTTTTCGCTGATGATGAAAAAATGCAGCATAGTCTTACTATTTTTCTCTTACCTACAAATATAGTAATGTTCGTATTCAGTAAATACACAACTCGTCTTTTTTCGACACAGTTGAGCAAAGTATTAAATAATATGTTAAGATCATCATCATCATCATCATCATCATCATCATCAGGTCATTTTAGACTCCACTACAGGAGCACGACTCTCTCGTCCGCCCCAGACAAGGATTAGTCATTGCCGAGTGAAACCATGTGAATTTATATGTGAAGTTTATATGTGAATAAATACATGTTTTTTTATTTTAGCATTAACAAAAAAAGTAGCAATGCAGTCAATAAACACATACCGAACTTATTCACTTCACGATTGAGTAAAATTATAAACATACAACCTATCTTTTTTCAATGCGGTTAATTAATAATTTATCGAAGGCAAGCCATGAGCAATAACTAGTTTTGCATCACGAGAACTTCCCAAATATGGATCAGGAGCCGAATGTAATATGATTTGTCTGTGTTTATAGTATCGTATTGTTCAACCATAGATCACTAACTGATAGACTGCATATAATGAGCGTCTAAACTTAGACCTACATTCACTTATTAGCTCTATGAGATATTTGATCGATGCTTCAGTCATCTTATATGGTTAAAATGCTGATTATTTGTTCATATGCACTACTACTATTCATTTCTACACACACACACATATAAAAAATTACGTGGACTTTGTGATATTTAAATGAGCTGGGACAAGCTGGAGTATCACTGTGTTTTCCCGAACCACCGCTGCAACAACAGAGAACCTCTTCGCCACCATTTCTAAAATGTAAGTATTCTCATTATTATTTTGATCATTTATTAGATAGATATGAGGATCTCAAGATGTTACTATGAGTAGTCTGGGTTGATTTTGAAACTTTTTTCTCCAAATTCAACAATATATTCATAATTAAGCTTTCTTTATCAAGTTTTCTTTATACCGCTAAAGTGGAAACAAGCATACTGCCCGCCTGATGACAAGTGGTTACTATAGCCTATGCACACCTGTAACAGCCTGTAACATTACGCGTGCGTTGCCACTATGTTATCTTATTTTAATTATTCATATATGTAAGATAAAATCGAACTATCAGCCTGATGATAAGCAGTTACCATGATGTTCTTTTCATTATATTGGGAATATACTCATGACTGGTTAATAAATCCTCGTCTTAGTCAATAAAATAAAATGCAACATTATGTCGTAACAATTAAGACTAAAGTACTCTGATATTTGATGACTTCATTACACGTGGCAGTCGAATACATAAGTCAAGCAATGTTGACTATAGACTGTCTTTTGATGGGTTTAAATCCTCTCGGGCAGCTTTCGCTGAACTGATACTGATTTGGTCGTCAACATTTACGTTAACGGTATCGCATATTGTTGAAAAGCCTTAGATGATTGATTAGCACTATAGGTTGATGTTGATTTTATTGTTATGTTGATATGACAAAAATATATTAAATAATTGTCTGTATTTGTTATAGGTCCCACAGTCAAATGAATGCTGAAGCATTGTTTCCATCCGATGAGGAGGGTCACCAGCAACGAGGCAGTGAAAAAAGAAGAAAACAGGCAGCGATGTTGAAGACATCAAGAGCAAGTCCGGTTCGGGCACGTTCCAAATCTTCTTCTAATGATGAATTCCCTGAAAAAAAGAGAAAACAGACATCGATTCCGAAAACTAGTCGAGCATCTTTATTATCTGAAGATGAGGGTCATCATCGACGAGTATCTGAAAAAAAAGATTATAGAAAACAATTATCGACATCGAAAAAACGTGCACATGCTGCATCATCTGATGATGAGGGAATAATACGGCGAGCTAACATCAAGAAACCTGGAAGGAAGCAATCTCCGGAACCTAGTACATCAAGCACAACTCCTGTTCACCATTCTTCGATCGCATCCTCTGCTGTGAAGAAGTCTGTCTTCAAGCCTGTTGCTTTGAAGAAGTCCACGGCGCAAGACCTTTTCGGGAGTGAGAGCGATGATGATCAGCAGCTTTCTTCACCACCGGCGGGTAAAAAACCATCTATTACATCATATCTAACAAGAAGGCTGGCTAACGGGCATTCTCGCCAGGTGTTTGATCAAAAACCTGGTACACATTTTATAGATCTAAGAGTTTATAAATGTGAGGAAATCGAGAGGGTACAACCCATGAATCGATGGCGCCAGGCGATTGTTTGCGTTAAAAACCGAACAAACGAGAGTACGGAAGCATGGCAGCATTTAGCAAACTTCATTGCCGCCACACGCAAAGAATACAGGAACTGTCCTGCAACATTTTATAGCAATTATTACTAAATTGTAACAGATTAAAATGTTAGTAAAATAGACATAAAATATAAATAATATAACTGTTATAATTTTTATAGAAAAAATAAAAAATATTACTGATTTAAAACTGTTTGTTTTTTTTTTTCAGTAGAACTACAAGCAGAACAAATATACAGTGAATCTGATAATGAATTATTGAATAATGAATTGAATGACAATAATGTAATGAATAATGAGTTAAATAATGAATTGCGTAATGATTTCATTGATAATAAGATTTTGAAATGTGATAAATGTAATATTGAATTACTTGCAGCAAATTATAAATATCATAAACGAACAAATATTCATAAGTCGAATTGTTTAATAAAATCACAATTTAAGAACATCGATATAATTTGTACTGCTTTTAAAAATAGAATTAGAACATATAGAATGAATACATGTAAGGAAATCACTTATCCAACTCCTGAAGTATTCTTACATGAGCATGAAAAAGACATTATTAAAATATTAAGATTATCTTTGTTGAAACACAGTTGTATCAAAGTAAATTTTGAATTATTCGCTTTCTTTGTTTTACCAAAATCTATTGAGCAAATAAAACAGTTGAAGTCGTTTAACACTAAGTACAGCATTGTTTTGAAAAATACTGATTTATCCGATTTATATTCAAATGTGATCAATAAATTTAATAAAAAACTGACTGAATTTGAGCATTGTGAATCAGGCTGGTCATTTGAATCTGTGAGTCATTTAGAAATAAATATTAATAAGTATAGCCCAATGAGAGGTGGTTCTTTTATCGACTTACCATCTGCTATAAAAAAAACTAAAAGTTGTATTAATATTAAGAATAACGATAACTATTGTTTTCTGTGGAGTGTGGTTGCTGCTTTGTATCCGTGTAAGACAAATAATAATCGCATCTGTTCCTATCCCTTTTTTTCAACTGTACTTAACACAAAGGGCATGAACTTCCCTCCTACACCAAATGAAATAAAAATATTCGAACAGAATAATACCGGTATTAGTGTCAATATTTATGGTCTTGATAATAAAAATAATGTAACAGGACCTTTATATATGTCAAATAATCGAAAGAAAAACCATGTAAATTTATTATATTTCGAAAAAGGACAAAAGCAACATTATTGTTTAATAAAAGATTTAATACGTCTTGTACGACGACAGTTGACCAGACATAAAGGAAAAATTTATTTATGTGAAGCTTGTCTACAATTTTTCGTTAGTCAAAATAAATACAACGCTCACGCTTGTTCTAAAATTTTGACTGTGCTCCCTAATAACAAAGTTTTACAATTTGAGCATTATGAGAGACAACAAAAAATTAATTTCGTTATTTATGCTGACTTTGAAAGTCTACTATTTAATCAGTCTGAATCCAATCATGATAGAAATACACGAATTTTCAAAAAACATGAACCGTCTTGTTTTGCTTATTACATATGCTGTTCACAGTCATGATCCCTCATTGAACAGATGCAGGACGTATAGAGGCCCTAACTGTGTTAAATATTTTATTGAAAGTTTAATTCGAGACATAAAAATAATTTATGAAATTTTAGACGATAAAAAACCAATGTCCTCAATGACGGTCAAAGAAAAGAATGAATATCAAAACGCTACCGTATGTCATATCTGTAGAATGCCGCTTTTCGACGATAAGGTGGCTGATCACGATAAAATAACCTCAAAATTTAGAGGCCCAGCACATTTTCAGTGTAATTTAATTTATCGTGTATGTTCATTTGTACCGATAATAATACATAATTTGTCAGGTTATGATTCTCATCTTTTCATTAAAGAATTATCTAGATATAAAGGTGATATAAAGATAATATCTAAAACAAAGGAAAAATACATTAGCATAACAAAGTTTATACCAAAAGAAGACAGTAATAACTCAAATCATAAATCTATGCAAATAAAATTTATCGATTCTTTCCAGTTCCTCAGTGCTAGTTTAGACAATTTGAGTAAAAATCTTTCTGATGAGGATTTTGTTCATTTGTCTGCAATATTCAAAAACAAAGCTCAATTTGATTTAATCAAAAATAAGGGTATTTATCCTTATGATTACATGGACTCATGGTCTAAATATGATGAAAGCTGTCTTCCGTCAAAAAAATATTTTTACAATAGTTTGAAACAAGAACATATTACTGATGATGAATATGTTCGCGCACAAACAATGTGGGAAGTATTCAGCATTTCTTCTCTCGGAGAGTATACAGACCTGTATCTTAAATGTGATGTATTATTGCTGTGCGACATATTTGAAAAGTTTCGGAAGACTAGTATAGAATATTATCGACTGGATCCTGCATATTATGTAAGCTCTCCTGGTTTAAGCTGGGATGCTATGTTGCTGTACACTGGTATTAAATTAGAATTAATTCAAGATCTAGAAATGTATCAATTATTAGAAAAAGGTATACGTGGTGGCTTAGCTCAGTGCTCTTTACGACATGCTGAAGCAAACAACAAATACCTTCCGCATTATGATGATTCTAAAGATTCAACTTTCCTAGTTTATCTTGATTGTAATAATTTATATGGTTATGCAATGATGAATAAATTTCCAGTATCCGAATTTAAATTCTTGTCAAAACTTGAAATAGATCAATTTGACATTTCAAATGTAAATGAGTCAGATGATTATGGTTACATTTTAGAAGTCGATATGAGTTATCCTGATCACTTACATGATTGGCATAGTGATCTGCCTTTTGCATCAGAAAAATTTATACCAATAGGAGGAAAAACACCTAAGTTAATAGCTAATTTATACGACAAATACAACTACGTCATTCATTATATTCATTTAAAAGAATGCATCAAACAAGGGTTGGTACTGCAAAAAATTCATCGTATAATTCGTTTTCGACAGCAAAATTTTTTAAAAAAATATATAGATTTAAATACTCAATTACGTCAGAGTTCAACTTCGACCTTTCAAAAGGATTTTTTTAAATTACTAAATAATGCTATTTTCGGTAAGACTATTCAAAATAAACGTAAACAAATAGATGTCAAACTAGTTACTAGTTGGTCCGATAATAACAATAAAACCAACAAACAGTTGGGAGCTGAAAAGCTAATAGCAAAACCAAATTTTAAAAGTGTTGCAATATTTTCTAACGATTTTGCAGCTGTTCAATTAAAACCAGAAAGGGTGGTTTTAGATCGACCTATATTTGTTGGCTTTACCGTGTTGGAATATGCTAAAACACACCTATATCAATTTCACTATAATTTCATAAAAAATAAATATAAAAATAATGCAAATTTATGTTATACTGACACAGATAGCCTTCTCTATTTAATCAAAACTGATGATTTCTACAAGGATATGAAAAATCATCTTGATTATTTTGATACCAGTAACTATCCCACTGAAAATATTTATGATTTGCCCCTTGTTAATGCTAGAATACCCGGTTTATTCAAAGACGAGCTTGGTGGTGATGTTATAAATGAATTTATTGGTCTGAGAGCAAAGCTTTATTGTATAAGAAGTACAAATGTTAAAATTAATAAAGCTAAAGGTGTATCAAAGTCTGTCACAAAGCGACTTTCTCTTTCTAACTATAAAGCTGCATTGCACAAAAATAAGGAACTAAAATGCAAAATGAATATGATTAAATCAATTCGACACATTTTATACTCCCAGGAAATTACAAAAGTGGTAATGAATCGAAATGATGACAAACGACAAACTTTGAATGATCAAATAAGAACACTGCCATGGGGGCACTGCAGTTTGATATTTTAATGTTAATTTTATTGTATTTTAAGAAATTTTATTTTGTATTATTCCAACAACCTTTGTATGTCTACTTCTGCATTCATCGTAATTATGATATGATGATAAAATGTTTGAATAAATAAGTATATTATATACAAAGACTTTATGTTTATTTAATCGTCATCTAAATTATACCTTGAACTGAATGTATTATTTATTTTAATTTATTTTGTATTGAACTACTATTTAATATAAGCGACCAAATAAAAATGAGTACTAACATTGTAATTAGATTTTCCTCAACATACATGTACAACATAATGTCCATGTCTAGTATAAAAAGGTTGGAAATATTGAATGAACTCATAGTTCACAATGAAATTCGTCAAGCAACTTCAAACGTTGGAAATTACTGATATAAAAGTAAAAAATCAAAACCAATTAATTAAACATAGTAGTCTAATACCAAACACAATTCGCTGCATAATATGTGGTCCTTCGAATTGTGGCAAAACAAATGTCATGATCAATTTATTACTACATGAAAATGGTCTGAAATTTAATCATATTTATTTATACACAAAGACAGCTTTTCAACCTAAATATTGCTTTTTAAAACAAGTTATAAATAAAGTTCCAGGAGCTAAACTCTTTATTTATAACGATAATAAGGAAGTACTTCATCCTAATGATGCCTTACCTAATTCAGTTATCATTTTCGATGACGTTGTATGCGAAAATCAAACAAACATCCGAAATTACTTTTCTATGGGTAGACATAGACAGATAGATTGTTTTTATTTGTCCCAAACTTATTCAAAAATACCTAAACAACTATTACGAGACAATGCTAATCTCCTTATCATCTTTAAGCAAGATGACACTAATTTAAAACATATATACAATGAGCATGTGACTACAGACATGAATTGGTTACAATTTAAATACCTTTGTAGTACTATATGGCAAAATCAACATCATTTCCTATTAATTAATAAAGATTGTGCATTAAATAAAGGAAGGTATAGGCAAGGATTTGATACGTTCGTTTATTTTTAGAAAAAGTATAAATTATCGCATTTTTTCGAAAAACTCTCAGTAAGAATCAGGTATCCAAAAATAACACTGACTGGTATAAATACTTTTAATGGAGGTAGATATAAAAGAACAATTGATAAAATCAGCAGAAAATATAAAGACTAAAATGAAGATGCTACAGAATGAAGAAGATGCTGCTAATCTCAAATTTAAAAAAGTATTTAAACCAATTATTGAACCTTTGCAGACACTGATTAAAGTAAACGAAAAAGATGGTCTTAACGTAAATCTTACTGAAAGCATAAATGCGAGCAACATCGTCGAAGGATTTGATTCTTCTTATGAAGACTTTAAAAATTTAATCAAAGCAGACTCTAACGATGGCTCAGAATATTATGATTACACTGAAGATAATAAAAGTCCTTTTAAAAATAATGATACACTAATTTCTCTTAAAAAGGAAGATATGATGGATATCTATGATGATATTAATGTGCCATTTGGGATACGTAGCGAAAATAAGAAACTTATGATGGGAAACACAGTAGTACATTTATCTCTTAAAATGGATGTATCAGGCGACAAAAAGCCATATGTGATGACAGTTAATAATATGAAATACGAATTAACTCCAGGTTTGAAGGAACTCTTAATTCGTACTAAACCCAATCTTGAGCTAGTCACTGATGAAGACAAAATGATATATAAAAATATGCTTGATATCACAAATGCACATAAACGTGATTATATGCCTGACGGACAGATAAAGGGTGATAAGGGACAAAAATATTGTCAGATAATTAAACCTTTATTTGCGCAACAACATTTTAATAAAATTGGTGGTTCCCTATCTAAATTAAAGCAATATAAGAAGAATACTGATTACATATATTGGGATGATCCCAACGAATTGATAGAAAGACTTAAATTACTCATTGCCTCAAAGGCTGCTGGTAATACTAGTCATGATAATGAAATAGTATCAATTATTGAAGAGTTAAAGGAAGCCGATATTATAAAAGAATAAAAGCCCTTGTAAGTGAATATCTGTAGTTAGTAATAAAAAACACATGGCATGTACATGTTGACTAAAAATGAATAACATTAAAAAACAATTTGACAGTGTTTTGAAAATTCATGAACAGTTTAACAACATTTTGAAAAATCATAAAATATTCAAACGTGAATATAGTGATAGCCATAGGTATATTGAAAAATATTTAACTGACTGTGTAAGTAAAATTGTTCATTCTAATAAGCTAATTGTATCTTTGGAGGACCGAATAAAAAAAATTGAAAAAGCTATCGAAGTTAATGAAATTGCTGAAAAATTAAGGAAGCATTATGAGCAAAGCCGACGTCGTTAATGAAATTCATAAAAATGCTCGAGTCAACTTTCCTAGAAGACATGTAATCCTTAAAGATATAGATGATCTTTGGCAAGCAGATTTAATTGATATGCAAGCAACGTCAAAAATAAATGCTGGGTTTAAATATATACTAGTAGTTATTGATTGCTTCTCGAAATATGCTTGGGTAATTCCATTGAAACAGAAAAATAAAGAACTAGTCTGTGAAGCATTTCGTAGTTTATTAAAAAAAGGGCGATCGCCCAAAAACCTGCAAACAGATTTAGGAACAGAATTTTACAACGATAAATTTAAAAGTATTACTAAGAAATACAACATCAATCACTATTCCACATATTCTACCAAAAAAGCTTCAATAGTAGAAAGACTAATAAGAACATTAAAATCTAAATTGTACAAAGAATTCAGCTTGAAAGGAAATTACAAGTGGATTGATGGCACACTTGAAAAGAAAATTCATGACTATAATCATACTTTTCATAGAACTGTGGGAGAAAAGCCTGCATTAATCAACAACGATAATAAAAAAGATGTATTACAAAGATATAATAACATTTATAAATATAAGAAACTACTAAAATGCAAAAGGTTTGGACTTGGAGACTTTGTAAGAATCAGTAAACACAAAGGTTGCTTCGAAAAGGGATTTACTCCTAACTGGTCTACAGAAATATTTAAGATTACTAAAGTGCAGCACACTAACCCTACTACATATTTATTAGAAGATGCTCATTGCAGACCAATTTTGGGTGCATTTTATGCTCAAGAAATTCAAAAAACTAAACATCCTGATGTGTACTTAGTCGAAAAAGTTATAAAGAAGAAAGGAAAAAGCGTTTATGTTAAATGGCTAGGGCTTCCACCAAGTGAGAATAGCTGGATAGATAAGTCAAATATCTTATAAACTACTATGTATATGTTTAAATAGGATTTGTATGACTATTTTGATTCATTTATGTTTTGTTCTTTATGTGAGTAAGACTTCTGGTATCATTAAGATGACGACTCGACATAATCTTAAACAAAATAAAAGTGAAAAAGACATGCCGTCCAATTTAAAGAAAAAAACGAATGCGGCGACTGTAGGTACTGGTTTGAAGAAAACTTTCAAGAATATTGTTTCACACACAAAAAAACACATCAGCAATCTAAAACCTAAATGTAAGAAAATGTTGATGGAATTAGCTTACGCAACAGCCCAGGAGCTGGCATCTGACTTGCCTATTAAATTACCTAGAGTAATACCCGTACCTAAAACAGGTGGATTTCTTCCTTTAATTCCTATATTTGCTGGACTGTCCGTCGCCGGTGGATTATCTGATGGTGTCATCGGAATAAAAAAAGCTATCAACGCGTACAAATCAGCAAAACAACTACTTTTAAAACCAAAGAGCTATGAGAAGCGAAAGGAATCAATCTGTGTCGGAAAAGGATTACATCTGAAACCTTACAAAAATGGCCTAGGAATTTATGTAACAAAACAAAAAAACTAAATAGTCAGCTACCCAGAAGAGCGTTAACAAACATCGACATAATGAAGTACTCGAAAGATATTCCCTTTTTTCGAGGTGTGTTTATGAGAGATGAGTTGCCAGAAAAACCATTACAAATGGAATGTGGTGTTATTAATCTAGATAGTTCCAAGAACTCTGGCACTCACTGGGTAGCTTACGGAAAAAAATATGACTACATTGAATACTTCGACAGTTACGGGAATTTAAAGCCACCAAAAGAATTTGTAAAATATCTAGGACCAAATATTAGATACAACTATGATAATTTTCAAAGAAATCATTTATACAATTGTGGGCATTTGTGTTTAAACTTCCTTAACTCATTTTGGAAAAACTATAAAATGGAAATATAAATGTGCTTCACTCATTTGTTTCAGTCAGTCCGGTACTATACATTGTGATAACAAAAACAAACAAAAATAGTAATTGAAATCTAATGTTATATTTATTGTTTTAAGATCTAAGAATAAGTGTGACCTTAATAAATATTAAATTATAATGATAAATTTCAATAAAATACCTGTTCGAAAGACAAAATCTAACACTTCGTCATCTATAGCGAAAGAAGATAGACGACCACGGCACTTGAGTATAAGAAAAATCACTATAAATAATAAAAAGTTTCTTCGTGCTCTTGGATATAAAATATAAAATATGCTTCAAATCACTGATTTACCACAGTATGACAATTCAATTGAAAGTTATGAGATACATAGTTATAATCCCTATAATAACAGCTTTAAAGATAATGACGAAATCAGAATACCAATTCACCAGCAAGATGTGTATGTGCTACCGTCAGCTAGCTCAATTTATATTGAAGGTTATGTAAATGTAAGCGGTAAGGATTCAGCAGGAAAGGTAATTAAAAAGGATGTGAGTTTTATTAACAACCCGATATCATTTTTATTTCAAGATATAAGATATGAGCTAAATGGAGTTGAAATTGATCGCATTAAAAATGCAGGAATCACAACCACGATAAAGTCTTATATCTCAATGAGTAATGGTGAAAGTAAAGTTGCAGCAGTTTGGGGATGGAATATAGATGGAATCAAGCAAAAAGATGGGCATTTCAGTATTGTTCTTCCATTAAATAAAATACTGGGGTTTGCTGAAGATTATGATAAAATAATTATTAATTGTAGACATGAATTAATTTTACATAGAAGCAGTTCTATTTTAAATTGTGCTATTACGGAAAAATCCGATTGCATTTCTATAGATATACAAAAGGTTCAGTGGCGTGTTCCACATATAAGAGTTTCGGATCGGAATAAATTATTATTACTTAAGCATTTAGAAAAAGATCGCTCCATCCAACTGGCATTCAGAAATTGGGATTTATATGAATATCCGCTATTACCTAGAACAACCAAACATTCATGGTCTATTAAGACCACATCTCAGGTAGAAAAACCAAGGTTTGTTATATTTGGTCTGCAAACAAACAGAAAAGCCAATGTAACCAAAAGTTCCTCTGTCTTCGATCACTGTAAAGTGACTAATGTCAAATTGTTTTTAAATTCTCAATACTTTCCGTATGACTCACTTAATTTGAAATTTGATGAAGGGAAGTATAGTATATTATACGAAATGTATGCTAACTTTCGTCAGTCATACTACAACTCTGCTGTGGATCCCTTGCTCGATTTGTATGCATTCAAAGAAAAAGCTCCTCTGTTTGTTATAAATTGTTCAAGACAAAATGATTCTATAAAAACTGGAGCAGTGGACGTGCGACTAGAAATCGAATGTTCTGAAGATATACCGGAAAACACAGCTGCTTACTGTTTAATCATAAACGATCGTCTTTTCGAGTATAAGCCTTTAAGTAACATTGTAAGAAAAATATCATGAATGTCATTGTGGATGTCCAAGGCTTCAAAAATGAACAAAACAAATTTATACCAAAAGAAATTGCGATCCTAAATAAATCACATTGTATGGTATTATTGATAAAACCACCATATCCTTTTTATGATTTAACAAAAAAAGAACGCTCTCAAGTGGCGTGGATAGAAAGAAATAGAGGAATACTGTGGAATGAAGGATTTGTTCATTTTCATAATTTTAAGTTACTAATACAAAATTATTTAAAAGATAAGCGTATTTTTACTAAAGGTGCGGAAAAAGTAATGTGGTTAAGTGAAATAGTCGAAAACTATAATATATATAACTTAGAAGATAAGAATTGTCCTAATTTAGAAACTCTGCATAAAACATATTCAGCCAATGTTCAAAGTTGTATATATCATAACAATGTGTGTGCTCTAAAAAATGTAATGTGTTTATATAAGTGGTGTCAAGAAAATAAATACAACGTATAAAACTTATAAATTCATTTTATTTTTTTATATAACCGACAATGTCCCATCATGTAATATTAATAAATTTAATTCAGTTTAAAAATAGCTGTCTATGATAGTTGATTAATTGTCATAAAACGTAATTATCATGTGTTTGAATATAAACGATCGAGTAGAGATAATGATCACTGAAAAAAGACTGTGTGGGCTTCATATTGTTAAAATTTTAAACTATGAGCAGTACAGTGCTATTTTAATACCATGTATTAAAAAGAATTTTATACAGTCTAAAATATATTATAATGGGTTGAAGCTATGCGCTCGAGTTATTCGAATAGATAAAAATCTGGTCGACTTGATTGAAGATACCGAATGATAGAAAGGTGCTTTTTAATATGACTTGATTGGTCAGTCAAATAATCTATAGACTCTATTTTAAAATTAACTGAGGTATATAATTGAAAAGTTTTAGAAAAAATATTATATTACATTAAGTAATCATGTCCACTAGAATGGCACAATGATTAACACATGACCTATAATGAACAACAGGTGTTAATCATATTAATTAAATTTAAGTGTTGAATACTGATTCAAATGAATATGAAACTAGAGCGATACATTGAAACAGATTAGAATCGATTGAAAACTGGTTTGAACGGTCTGAAAACTGCTTTGAATTGAGGGGAAAACTGATTTGAATACATAGAAAACTGATTTAAATAGATCGATAACAGATTGAATACTGATTCGAATAAATAGGAAATTAGAGTGATACATTGACACTGATTTGAATTGATTAAAAATTAGTTTGATCTGTCTGAAAACTGATTTGAATAGATCGAAAACTAAGGTAAATTGGGGTTTCTATATACACTCCGAGTGTACAATACACTCGGAGTGTATATAGAAACCCCAATTTACCACTACTTCGGCGTGAAAGCGTAACAAACAGACACATTTATAATATTAATAGAGATTATTTAACTGTTTAGGTTAAGAGATTGACACAAATGGTCTTAAAGGGTTATAAAGGTTTGTTTTCCAAGGGTTATAAATACAGCACCAACCACCTTAACTTTGAATAAAATACACATTTTTTTATACTACGTCGGTGGCAAACAATCATACAGCCCACCAGATATTCACTTCAGCCGGTTACCATAGCCATATAAATGCTCGCAATATGAGATATAGCTCGCGCGCTACCACCCCCGCTGCCAATGCAGCGACTTCTACCTTTCTGGTGACCTCACTTGCAGGCACTCAACAACCCTCAGTGGAATTGTTATTTAGCTGCGGTATTCTGTGAGATGGATTTACTACCTCAGTCGCGCAGCTTACAAAATATGTATTGCCCTACATCGCTTTTACCAGAGCCTCGTTTGTCAGTCAGCAGCGTGCACCACGTGCAGATGATTTGGATTTGATTCAACAATGTTTGTGAACCACTTAGAAAGCATTTAAGATTTTATTTTATTTCATATTAAGATTCTTAAATAAATTTCTAGAAAATCATTAGGACTACAAGATAAACGTAATATTTTTTTAATATCATAATTGATATGAAGAATTGATATTAAAAAAATAATTAATTTTATTTTTGTAGTGCTAATGATTTTCTGGAAATATTTTAACCATTTTTAGGGTTCCGAACCTCAAAAGGAAAAACGGAACCCTTATAAGATCACTTTGTTGTCCGTCTGTCTGTCTGTCTGTCTGTCTGTCTGTCTGTCTGTCAAGAATTTCTAAGTCGAGAATGCGTGGAGGTATCAAGCTGAAATTTGAACTGTATACTCAGGTCTACGGTCCCATGAAGTTAAAAAAAAATCAAACTGCTAAGTTTACGTAGAAAAAAGTTACGGCCGTTTATTCAGCAAAAAACGCATATTTCGACACACTCAAGGGAATCAAAACCTATAGGGTACTTCCCGTTGACCTAGAACTATGAAATTTGGCAAGTAACATCGTTATAGACTACAAGTACAGGAATAAATCTCAAAACTATACATTTGTAAATAGATCTTCAAAAATAGGGGGTCTATATTTTTTATAGGGTGTCGAAATTTCAAATTGAAACTACTAGTTCAAATGGGGTATCATATGAAAGGGCTTGATGTACACATTGCAAAATATATTTTATTTATTTTTTTCGACGCATTATTTCTTATTTATAATGAAAAATATCAAATTTAATAATGATACTACGTACCTACGGAACCCTCGGTGGGCGAGTTCGACTCGCACTTGTCCGGTTTTTTAATATCATAATTAATATATTTCTTTTTTATAATGTAATAATATATTAGGTATTAACATATTTTATTCAATGGTAAAGTAGATGGTACTGCACTTACTACCCTTGACTGTACCTACCCCTTTCTTAGTACTGGAAAATTTGAGATAATTTAGTTTCCCACCCACTCACACCGACGTTGTACTGTTTGTATACACAAGCAAATCTAAGATAATGTGTAGTCTGGTCTGCTTACGTTATAACCAACACTAAATAAACACAATCACTCCCACATACGTCAAACAAGCATTTTCTTTTGTGCAGTTATGTGTACAAACAATGATGGCATCTATTATTTTATATATACAGAATTGTATTTGAAGAACATAAATTATTTAGTTGTCATCAGTCAGTCTATGACCACGGCTGGTGTAACCTGGGGCTAGGGTTGCCAACTTTTTTTACAAGAAAAACAGTATATTAAAAGCTGCGTAGTAAAACAAACAGTATACTAAGGCCCAGGCATGCGGAGCAGTATAATAAACAGTGCTATGGTCAAATGAAGTTTTTTTTTCAACAGTATTAAAGCACAGAAAACAGTATAATACTGTTTTAACAGTATGGTTGGCAACCCTACCTGGGGCCCTACCGCCGAAGCTAAAGCCGATTCCCATAGGATTTTTTGGTTGCGAAAATCAAACTTCGACTTAGGTTTATGCTACTTATGTTTAATTTAGCTGGTAGAAACCCTGGAGCTCTACCGAGTAAGCTGAAGATGTTTGTCAATAACTAAAACGTAAAACCTATTTTTCGAATCAAAATATTGGATGGTAAATTATTATTATTTAAATAGTTGTCTTGGCCAACTTGCCAGAATATTATAAACATTTTGGCACATAGGGCGCCAGGTGAATGGAAAAATTCACCTGGCCCCCTATGTGGGATTTGAACCCACGACCTCTCGATGACCAGTCGAGTGCTCTTCCAACTGAGCTACCAGGAAGGTTTGTGTTGCTGACGAATTTTTGCATCTATATTCTACTGCGTGAGTGTATATAGTGTGGCGTCATCAACCTATTAAGTAATTACACTACTAAACAAGGCAGTCCATCGTTGCAGATGTAATTCGGCTATTTTTTGATAACACCAAACTTATTAAATTATTATTATTTAAATAGTTTTCTTGGCCAACTTGCCAGAATATTATATACTGAAAAATGGTTCCATTTTTCAAAATATTTATAATATTGGATGGTAATCAGCTTCAGCTTCGGCGGTAGGACCCCTGGTCGAAACGTCACTCAATAATAAAGGTATGTAAAAATACCATACATGTATGATCGCGTTAATTCCCGTGGCTTTTATCATTTTATTCACTTACAAACTATGAGCTCGTTAACTTATAATTATTGTTATTATGTCGCAGGGCTTTGTAGGTAAAGGTATCGTGTTTGGGCTCATTACTTTGATTATACATAAATCAGGATCTGATGATGGAACAGGAAAATATTGTTTTCTTGGTCAAGTTAATCATGTTTTTGATTTACGCTTGTCAGAATACCAATGGTTAATACTAGAGATGTGCCGATTATGACTTTGGAAGACTAGCCGATTAGTCGGTTGTGCAGAGGTCGACTAGTCGGCCGAATAGTCGGCCTAGCCGATCACGGTTTCGGGGATTTCCGTAACGCTTCGTTTACGACTGCCCCCCTAGCCAAGTGTAAATCATAGCGTAACGAACGTTAGATAGATCACGTGACATTTGTCAATTCTCATACTAAAATGTTCGATTTTGACAAATGTCACGTGATCTATCTAACGTTATTTACGCTACGAATTACACTTGGCTAGGGGGGCTGATTCGCGGAAAATCGCAAAAGCCGTCGCGACGCCGCCTGCAAGCATGTCGAAACCTGCTTTGTTTACTTCGCATTGTTTCTTGAGACTTTCTTTTGTAAGAATCACAGAGTCACAGCGGTGTTTATGTGTAAAAAAAATTGTGTGCATATATATTAATTAATGAGAAATATATACAAAATAAAAAGCCGGATAGTCGGCCCTCTTTGCCGAATAGTCGCCTGCAAGCATGTCGAAACCTGCTTTGTTTACTTCGCATTGTTTCTTGAGACTTTCTTTTGTAAGAATCACAGAGTCACAGCGGTGTTTATGTGTAAAAAAAATTGTGTGCATATATATTAATTAATGAGAAATATATACAAAATAAAAAGCCGGATAGTCGGCCCTCTTTGCCGAATAGTCGCCGACTATGATAGTGGCCGGATAGTCGGCTTTACCGACTAGTCGTCACATCTCTAGTTAATACATACATATTAGACGAGCTCGGTGGCGTAGCGGTCAATGGTCACGCGGCTTCGACACCAACGCTCGTGGGTTCGGTTCCCACACAGGACAAACATTTGTGTGCATGAACATGTCTGTTTGTCTTGGTCTGGGTGTTTTCTATGTATCATAAGTATGTATTTACAAAAAAAAAAAAAATTTACGTATGTTTATCAGTTGTCTAGTACCCATAACACAAGCTTCGCTTACTTTGGGGCTAGATGGCGCTGTGTAATTTGTCTGACAATATTTATTATTTATTATTATTATGTTATTTATTTTAAAATTATAAATATATAGTATTTTACTTAGGGCATACTGAAAATTTCTGGATTCTGATAAATAAGATTAGATATAAGTATTACGATACATTTACATTGTCTTTCGTCCATGTCTAAATTCTCCAAAGCACAAATACACAGAGATGCGATATGGTGTTTTTATAAATCCAATTGAAATCTCTGGCAACTCTCTTATTGACTTAAGCCAAAGCGAAAATAACACAATTTTCCAAAGGACGCCGCAATGAAAAAACAAATGTCAGTCTCGGAAATTAAAAAGTAGCATGTTTCCAAAGTTCCATTTTAGAATTCCATAACCCATTATACATATAAGTTGGTTTTTCGAGTTTAGGATGCAGAGAATAACGTAAAATTTATCGTAATTCATAGATCACTTATATTTCGAAGAATCTTTTCAAGATATTTAGAAATGAAAGCTAGTATACCTATATTTAAAATACTATTTTAGAGAGCAGAACGGATTCGGATTGAACTGTTCCAATTTATTAAGATTCCCGCCTATTTCATTTTATCAAAGTAAATCCAGATTGATTGTAATTGACAGCTAAACAAACTTACAAGGAAAACTAAGTTAAAAGGAATAGTATGGCGGAGCCAATTCTAAAAGTCGGAAAATTTGCCCTTTTCAGTGTTTTTTTTTTTATTACAAACTTTTATTTAGTTTCACCGCGATGCTATCCCCTCACGTGTCGCGAATTTTAGTGCTGTATTTTAGCGCGCCATACAAATGTGTTGTTTACTACCTACCGTAAACAATGGCGTTTGTGTAGAGCGTGAATGAGCGTGTGCGTACGACATCGCACAAACCCCAAGTCCAGATTTGTCTCAGAGGGGAGGTGAGGTCGACTTCAAGAGAGCGGCAGGGAGCGGCCATACTGTACGTAGTACTATTATTTATACTGTGGCGCTGTACAAGTACTGTACCAACATTGTACCCACCATGGGTATATATAGCGTAATCAAATTTTGCAATTTAAATTTTACCCACTTCTGAGTGACCGTTTGATTTTGTTTGTTTGTTTGTAATATCTTTATTGCACTAGATAAAACAATCATATAAAAGTTACATAAAATAAAAGCCGTACAAAGGCGGACTTATCCCTTTAAGGGATCTCTTCCAGTCAACCTTTAAATATTTGAGAGGATTCAGTAAATGTGTATATCCCGAGGGTGGAATAAGAGTACAAACGCAAAATAAATTAAAATAACATATTAGGTACATTAAGTAATATATAAATACAATATAATTGGTACTAGCAATTCAAGGATTTTTCATAGGATCTTTTTAAAGCCGATTTGAAAGAATCCACAGAAGAGGACATCTTTACATCAGAAGGTAAGGAGTTCCAAAGCTTAGCCGCAAGGATAGAAAAGGATTTGCCATAAAAATGATTATTATAAAAAGGTATGTCCAAGAAAAGTCGTCCACATGAACGCAAGCGGTTATCCACGTCCCGAAAATGAAATCTCTCTTTCAAGTAACCTGGTGCAGAAGGATTGAAAAGAACATTATACAAAAATGTAACTATGTGGAAATTTCTTCGAATTCTAATTGGATACCATCCAAGTTGGTCGCGGAACATGGAGATATGGTCGAATTTTTTCAGGCCAAACACATAGCGTATGCATTGATTTTGTGTCCGGTCCAACTTATCCAGCAACTCTTCAGTACAGTCCAAGAAAGCTACATCACCGTAATCAATCAAAGGAAGCAAAAGAGAACGAGCAAGCATCGCTTTAGTGGTAACCGGGAGGAAATTTTGCAACCGCTTTAATGAATGCAGAGACGCAAACACTTTCCGACTGATCTCACCAATCTGAGGACCCCAGGACAATGTTTGATCCATGACTATTCCCAGGTTAGTTACCGTAGAGGAGAATGGTATAAAAGTATTATTGAAAACCACCCTGGGAACAACCATGGACCCCAGCCTGGCGATAAAATGTGGACTCCCAATAATAATACTTTGTGATTTCGAGCCATTAATCTGGAGACCAAAACGCTCAGACCAATCAGCAATAGTTGCCAAGTCAGTATTTATAACCCTAATTGCATTAGAAATATCAGAAAGCGGGGTAGCTGTATAAATTTGGAGATCGTCTGCGTATAAATGAAAGGAAGATTGGAGAGAAGATGTAATGCCATTAATAAATATTGAAAAAAGAAGGGGAGACAGAACACCTCCCTGTGGAACACCAGCATTCAACTCACACCAGTCCGAACTGCACTCGTCGATCTTAACTATTTGGCGTCGACCTTTAAGATACGAGCTAAACCAAGAAAGGGTAGTTGGAGAGAAATTTAACGTTCGAAGAATTCCAAGAAGTAAATCAAAGTCCACCGAGTTAAATGCGCTAGAAAAATCGAGCAGAGTAAGGACTGTCACTAATTTCTGATCTATGTTATCACGTATATCTTCTGTAATTTTGACTAAGGCTGAAACGGTGCTATGGCCACTACGAAAGCCTGACTGGTGCTCACTCAGCAGATCGAAACGCTGAAGGTGATTCGAGAGATGTTGGTGAACAAAGTGCTCTAAGATTTTGGAGAGCATTGGAAGAATAGAGATCGGTCGAAATTGAGAGAAAGAAGAAGGATTGGGTTTTTTAGGAAGTGGTATAACCTGAGTCAGTTTCCACAAAGAAGGAAAATCACCGGAAGAGATAGAAGAATTTAAAATGTGAGCAAGTATATGAGCAATTTCTTCCTTAATCAATTCGATCATACTGAGGGAGATACCATCCAGCCCTATTGCCTTGGACTTTATTTTGCCGATTATCTTCACAACTTCCGCAGTTGTAATATTAGGAAGTTCAAATGGAGGACAGTCGGCTAGTGGAGCATCAGCAAGACGTGTTAATGTGTCCAGTTTGGTTTTTTGATCAATAGTAACCGGAGGTGTACTAAAATATTTATTAATAGCATTGACATCCAAGTGATCAGTCATATTATTACGACACTTACCTACACCCAAACTCTTAAGAAATTTCCACAATTTATTCGATGGGCAATTTTCGATCGTGGAATGAATATACCTGCGTCTCGCAGTTCTACACAATCTACTGCACCGGTTCCGTAACTCTACATACTTGGCCCGGTTATCGTCCGAAGGATTATGCCGTAATTTGATTTTGGCCCTGTCCCTTTTAGCCATTAAATTTTTCAATTCAGAGGTAAGCCAGGGAGCAGGGTAGTGCTTCACTCTGATCGCCCTAAGAGGTGCATGTAAGTCAAAAATATCCACCAAGATCTTATTAAAAGCTTCAATCTTGGAGTCAACATCTGTCGTCGAGGTAACTGAACTCCAATCTGTACGATTAAAATCATTCCGTAGCTCGTTAACATTTATCGCTCCAAGATTGCGTAGGAAAAGCGTCTTATGCTTTCGTTTAGGTGGTCGTAATTTAAAAGAGGCGAAAATTAGATCATGGGCCGAGAAGCCAGGCGCATTAAATTGTCCGTGGGTGGCAACTAAATCAGGAGAGGAAGTAATGATAAGGTCTAGTAGAGAAGGAGAACTGTTATGGGGAAAATGAGTAGGATCAAGAGAGAGATTGTGCAGATTCGAAGAGTAAAGGAGAGATAGGAGTTTTTTGGATCGAAAATCATTTTTTAGTAGACAAGTGTTAAAATCACCCATTACGATGATATGATCGAACTTCGGTCGCAAATCGGCCAAGAGTGAATCCAATGAATTGAAGTAATTAATATGGAGTGAAGGACAGTAGTATACACCAAGAAGGATACGACTATGATGAAGAGATACTTCCAGGAATAAATGTTCAGGAGCCTGGTATTCTGGAGCAGAAAAAGAAAATATGTCACAAGGAATATCACTTCTAAGGTATATCGCTACGCCGCCATAGCCCACCATTCTGCTACAGCCATCTAGTGTTCTAACGCAAGTCCTATCATTCCTTATCAGACGAAAACCAGGCAAAGGATAGAGATTTGATGAGAGTGTAGGTTTCAAAAAAGTCTCGGAGATAAGTATCGCATGTATATCTTTAGATGAGAAGGTCTCTAAAAGTTCTGCATAATGAGAAGCTATGCTCTGCGCATTAATATGAACGACATTAAAGTTTTTTGATAGCGACGAAAATAGTAAATCTAGTTTCTGACCTAATGACTGTAAATTGGACGGCTCACTGGATGCACTGTGGAGACTCTCGGAAGAGGATGACAGAGAAAGATACTCAGCTTCAGTATCGGAGGATAAGCTTGGCATAAATGCAATATGGCTCTAAACTATACTATGTACCAAAAGATAAAAATAAAGTTAGTATATAAAATTAAATTAAATAACAATGAAAATCAATTGAATCCGGTCTCAAATATTCGCCGGCAGCAGTTACACAATAACAATAAGGCAAGAGAATATAGAAATGTCATAAACACCAAGAATTTTTAACATGAAATACAAAAAAAAAAAAAAGATGAGAAAAAAAAACAAAGAAATCATTCTTCAGCTAAAAGTACAGAACTTCACTTTGAACCTGGCTGTGATTGCCACAAAAAAAAAAGATATTTATTCTGTGCTTGTCACAATGACATCATGAGTCATGACATAACAATGACATTACACACACAAGAAACTATGACCTTATGGTAGCAAAACAAAGTTCAAAGTAAACAAACTTATACATTCATCATGCGCGGTTATTTTATATACATTCAATAATGTAATATTATTTAGTTTTAGGAGGTATCCGATTATAAATTTACATTTATATTATTTATTGATCTACCCGATAATTGAAAGTAAGAAAGTACAGGAAGCATTGATTGATTATAAGTACCAGCAAGAAAATGAATTGTGTATTACCAACATATAGTTGTGAAGAATGATCCAACACAAACACCTGAACGGTTTATCACAACCAGCTACGAACCTTATTTGTGAGATTTAGGCAATCTGGTACTACGCTGACGAGTTGCCGGCGCTTGATGTTCTGCTTGTGTCGTGGCGCTGGATTTTGTAGTAGCGGCCGAATAGTTAAGCTTCTGTGTGGCTTGTGTGCACTCCTTTTGAAGCAACTGCAGTTCACTCATGGAAACAATCTTATGCTTAGTTCCATTGGGTGTCATAACCACGACACGGCCGTCGCCACTGGTCCAACAACTTTTTACTCCCAGTGTTTTACGAGCTTCTACGAAAACCGCATGACGCGTGCTCGTCATGAACTCGGATACTGTAAACCCACTACCTTTAAGGAGTTTTTTGCTATGCCAAACAAGATTACGGACTTTGCAGTTATCAAAGCGAATGAGTATAGGCCGGGGTGTATCTGTTCCTATGTTTCTTCCCAATCGCATACAGCTGTTAATTGCATGTGGAGTGACATCAGATACAATCAGTGTATTTTGGCACAACTCAATAACACTGTGACATAAGTCCTCCTCGGATTGTTCGGGCACTCCATGAAGCAGTAACATTGTAGACCGTGACCTCATCTCCATAGTGTCCAGTGTTTGAAGAATCAACTCCATCTGTATCTTAAGTTGGGACACTGCCTTCCAGATAAAAATTTTAAAAGTATGAAACTCACTGGTGAGAGTGGTGATTGATGCATCCTGGGGCTGGCTGCTTTCGAGTGTTGTTTCGAATGAAGCTATCTTAGTTTGAAAAAATTTGGTCATCTCATCCATGTTCGTCTGAAGTTGCTTTAGTGAATCCATGACTTCGTAGTGAAATTGACTGGTGTACTAAATTAAATGTGATCTTGCCAAAAATATGAAAGGAGACAAAGAGATGAAACAAGCTGACGACGGAGATCACAGGTTAGCTATATCATGTAAACTATTTATAAGGTAAAATACTTATTTGTAATATTAAATAAAATTTTAAAAACTACAGAGCTTTTTATGTACGTGTGGGTCCTTGTCCTACCCTCGAAGAAAAAAAAAAAAAAAAAAAAAAAAAAAAAAAAAAAGCTTGAGCTAACATTTGGAACACTCGTTTGATTCTCGTGACAAAGCTGCCATTTTAAACCCATCATAGGGTATCAAATGAACGGGTTTGATGAACTAACACTATTGAACCAGTCTCAGACAGCTTGGCGACGCGCCGCCATGTCTAACATTGGTGTAAATATAGAAAATAGTTGGCATTGATTGAATACACAGTTTTCAGTTGAGGAGCTCGATGGCCTCGTTGCGCGTGTCCGTCTAATCAATCACGCAAGTTAAGCAACGTCGACCGTAGCCTGTCTATGGATTGGTTTATTTATATCGAACTCCTCCGTGCTTCGGAGGGCACGTTCAGCAGTCGGTTCCGGCTGTTGCCATTAGATGACAGTCGTTAAGCCAAGTCAGTGTACTTTTGGCAGCTTGAAAACACTGGCCTCCGTCAACCCACAGTTGAGCTGCGTGGTGGAGTATGCTCTAAACCTCTTCGATTGATGGGAGACCCGTCTCTCAACAGTGGGATGATTGATTAACAACTTTGGTTCTCGGTCGAATTTGGACGTCTGCGTCTTTCAAATCAACCGCATCACATCATGTGGGCCGTATGCTTGTCTGCCACCCGACGTAGTATAACAAAAAATATATATATTAACGGGACGGGGGCCCACCACACAGTCCCACCACTGTGCCTCCTGTGTAGCCAGGAATAACAGCGGCGACCGGCAAAGAAGGCAATGAACAATAAAGTCCATTGCATTGAAATTTGACTTCCCCTCTTTTGCAATGTGAGAGACAGCAAATGTCAAATAAGGCATTAACCCCTCACGTGCCGCGACCTGTCAATTTTGTACCAAGCACACGCGGTGGATACAGCGTTGGTACCAACGTTGCACCTACCATGGGACCGCGGCATGGGAAAGGTTAAAAGCCTAAAGAAGCTAGTGAAGTGAAGCTCAACTGCCGTGTATCGCGGATTTTATGTATCAAACACTATTGTGGAAATCAAATGTTATATGTCTTGCCAGTTCTTCTCAAGAAGCCCCATCGCCGGAACTGGCACTTAAATTCACTTTCACATTCAAGATAGTGTGAGGAAAATGAATCTAAGCTCTGCGGATTTAGAGTAGTAATGTATTAGATATGTTCTTACATTTAATTTTTTTGACATTTCTAAGTGCTTTATAAAGTTCAAGGAATAAAGATTTTGATTTGATTCATATCACAGCATAAGAATATATCCCTTAATCCTGTGACTTCAACTATTACCCAATCAGAACATTCTAGAAGTTGAGTATCGATATTACAATACAATACAAACACAACACACGGGAATTATCCTTTGAAAGAATCTATATCCCTTTATGACGATTGGATGGCCCAAATTGAGAGAGATTTTATTACCAGTGTTAAAAATATCGGTTATTTAAAGGCTGTAATCGTTCACATAAATTTCACAAATGCATGAACATTATCATCAGGTCATTTTAGTCTCCACTACAGGAGCACGACCCTCTCTCGTCCGTCCCAGACAGAAGGAGGATTTGGCCTACACTCCCCACGCTGGCCAAACGGGTTGGGGACGCCTGATCGATGTTTGCTAATTAATGTATTTCCCTTAGTCGCCTTGTACGACATCCACGGTAAGAGACGGAGTGATTCTATTCTAGTCTGCCGGAAACCACATGAACATACTGTGGTAGTAAACAAGCATACGACCTGTCTGATCGTAAGAAGTTACCGTACTCTATGTAAAAAACGCTTATTATTTAAAACTGACGAATACATAAATGATAAAAATCGATGTCAATCCTTACTCATCCCACTGCTGGGATACGGGTCTCCCCTCAACCGAAGGGGTTTAGAGCATACTCCACCATGCTGCTCAACTGCGGGTTGGCGGAAGCCAAAGTTTTCAAGCCGGCTAAAGGCTACTGACTTGGCCTAACGACTGTCATCTAATGACAACAGCCGGGACCGACGGCTTGACGTGCCCTCCGAAGCACAGAGTAGTTCGAGATAATATAAACCCATCCATGGACAGGCTAAAGTCGACGAAATAGTAGCAAAAACAAAACAAGGTAATTGCCCGATATTCACTCAATCCCGCGCTACTTACCGTCGCGGCTAGACGTTAGCGTTAATCACAAATAATTATTGAAAAGTTATAAATAAAATGCCTTGTTATTTGTTCACGTTTTTTTCTCTCTTTGTGTACTGCATGTATAAATACTATGATACTGTATTGACTAAGCGCTTTGTAGCCATTTTTAGGGTTCCGAACCTCAAAAGGAAAAACGGAACCCTTATAAGATCACTTTGTTGTCCGTCTGTCTGTCTGTCTGTCTGTCTGTCTGTCAAGAATTTCTATTTTGAGAATGCGTGGAGGTATCAAGCTGAAATTTGAACTGTATACACAGGTCTACGGTCCCATGAAGTTAAAAAAAAATCAAACTGCTAAGTTTACATAGAAAAAAGTTTACATAGAAAAAAGCAAAAAACGCATATTTCGACACACTCAAGGGAATCAAAACCTATAGGGTACTTCCCGTTGACCTAGAACTATGAAATTTGGCAAGTAACATCGTTATAGACTTCAAGTATAGGAATAAATCTCAAAACTATATATTTGTAAATAGATCTTAAAAAATAGGGGGTCTATATTTTTTATAGGGTGTCGAAATTTCAAATTGAAACTACTAGTTCAAATGGGGTATCATATGAAAGGGCTTGATGTACACATTGCAAAATATATTTTATTTATTTTTTCGACGCATTATTTCTTATTTATAATGAAAAATATCAAATTTAATAATGATACTACGTACCTACGGAACCCTCGGTGGGCGAGTCCGACTCGCACTTGTCCGGTTTTTTTTACTATCAGGATGTTCACCTATGGCTAATCAATATATAAAATATCATAGAAAAATGTCCTGTAATCAATAAACCATCTGTGCCCGTAGTAAACAGTTACCGACGTTAAAATTTCCACGATGATGCTCTTTTTGGTGAAAATTCTCTTTCGGCGGAGGTTCCGACGGTCGACTTGGCCCGACGCCAGACGCGTCTATGTAACATCCAACTAGTTTACCGGGTTGGGAATCAGCGATTAGAAGTTTAATATCGACCGTAGCTGTAACCAGGGGCTGATATTTTTACTTTGTATTGGCATTTGCATCAAATTTTAAGATTTATTATACCATGGTATACTTTTGTTTGTGCTAACGATAATTCTAATAACATTACTTACGTATAGTTTACGCATAACTTTTGAGGGTTCCGTACCTCAAAAAGAAAAACGGAACCCTTATAAGATCACTTTGTTGTCCGTCTGTCTGTCTGTCAAGACCCTTTATGTCGAGAATGCGTGGAGGTATCAAGCTGAAATTTGAACTGTATACTCAGATCTACGGTCCCATGACGTAGTAAAAAAATCTAACTGCTAAGTTTACGTAAAAATGATACGGCCGTTTATTCAGCAAAAAATCGCATATTTCGACACATTCTCAAGGGAATCAAAACTCATAGGTTACTTCCCGTTGACCTAGAACTATGAAATTTGGCAAGTGACATCGTTACACAAGTACAAGAATAAATCTCAAAACTAATTTGTAATTAAATCTTAACAAATAGTGGGTCTATATTTTTCAGTAGGGGGTCGAAATTTCAAATTTAAGCTACTAGTTCAAATGGGGTATCATATGAATGGGCTTGATGTGCACATTGCGAAATATATTTTATTATTTTTTTCCGACGCATTATTTCTTATTTATAATCAAAAATATCAAAAAATACCGTTTCCCTCTTTGTCTACGTACGTCTAACCCTCGGTGGGCGAGCCCGACTCGCACTTGTCCGGTTTTTTTAACCTTAATTTCATCAACCCTGTTGAGGATGGCAAAATAAACCAGGTATTCCGTGTTGACTGCTTTATATATTTTTCTGACTGACTTATGATACAATTGTTTTGGAATATAAAAAAGAAAATAGTACTGAGAATTTTAATATATTGGCCAAAATGTATGCTCTGTAGGTCGCCAACAAACCCAAAATATCGCTTTTTTTTCTTTTTGCAATCTCTCTATTAAACAAGGTTTTACAACGATAGGACAAGACAATGACACGTGAGGTAGGGTGGTATATCCAGCCATATGGTAGGATCCAGCTTTGGCGCCAGGGGGAGGTCATATAGTTGTGGTTAAGTCACACTCAAGTTATAATGTAATATATGTGGGGTGTAAGTGGTTCATCAAGATCTTTGAACCAAAGCCAACTTCACCTGCACGTGGTGCACCCTGCTAACTGACAAACGAAGCTCTGGCGAAAAGAGAGGTAGGGAGCGTAATTGTAAGCTACCCGACTGGAGAATGTACCTCCACCTCACAGAATACCGCAGCCAAATAACAATTCCCTTAAGGGTTGTTGTGTTCCTGCGAGTGAGTGAGGTCACCAGAAAGAAAGGAAGGAGATGCTGCGTTGGCAGCGGGGATGGCGGCGCGCGAGCAATATTTTATGTTGCGAGCGTTAATATGGCTACGGTAACCGCTTCACATCAGGCGGGCCGTATGCTTGTCTGCCACCCGTCGTAGTATAAAAATAATAATAATTAAATTTTGTTAATAAAAGATACAGGTAAATAGTAGGTATTTTATTAACGTATGTAAGTACTGTACTTAATCTATATTATGACAAAAATATATAAAAACCGTTAAGTTTAACAAATTAGTGGTCCATCTAGGTCCTGAACCCAGCCCAGGGGGTGGTCATGACCCCCATGACCCTCCCCCTGGATCCGCCCTTGGTGGTATATTCTTTCTTTTCATATATGGATGAGCTCACCCAATGAATAATAATAGCTGAAACAGTACTAAAATAAATTTTAAAATTGCTTCCTTGGAAATAAGAGTTCTTGAGATGTTTATCTAGAGTGACGATTATGCACTTACACGCACATTTCATTTCGCTCTTCAAAAAGCAGAACGCGTAATCAATTACGGCGTAGGTATATGCTCGAACTGTATCTCAATTCTCCCGTTTTTACACGAGTTTATAAGCGCGTTTACGCTCGTATGAGATATGGGTATGACAAAAGGCATTCCTGGGGCCTTACCACAAGCTCTAAACGCAGGAATGGAACTATGATGGTTGCGTATTTATCAATGAATTTCATTCATAAATTCGCAACCATGATAGTTGGGTAGTTCTACAAACTAAGGAATTTTCGGCGGCTCAACTAAAATAACATGAAAAATTTGTTAATAACTAATTTATATGTATATCATACTGTATAACATACCTATGTCTAACTGGTCTCTAAAAATAATGTAGATTAAAAATAATTTTCTTGACGAAATTTCTATTCAAAGCGTCCCATTCTCAGGATCCTGGAGTGTCCCTCAAACAAAATCGAATGAAAAATGTACCGTGATTTATTTACTGTTACATTTAAGCCATAAAATAAACCAAAATAAAAAAGTACTTATAATTGTTTACTATCTGTGATACATATTATTATTTTATTGTATCCAAAATATTATAATATCCAGTTCCAGAATTTGTCCCAACAGTTTCATGTCAGGATCCTGTTCAATCTAAAATAAGCGAATATTCAATATACTATTCGGCGAACGACGTTGTCGTTCAATTGTGTCAGTTGTGCCTACGAAAGAGACAAAGAATACCATCTATCTGTTTACACCCAGCGTATTATTTAGTCAGCCCGGAGCGATTGAGGTAGGAAGTCGCGTCGTAATCAGTCAAGTTCTCAGAATCCTGGTAAGGTATTTACCTACGTAATTAATATAATTATATGGTAATTTTAGCATTTTGATATGTAAGTTGCTTACACGAAGGCTTAGTTCTGCTCAAATTTGGTTGAATGTTATAAATGGATGATTTTTTTTTCAATATAACTCAAATATTCTCAGGAACCTGGTCTCAAGATCCTGTCAAATTAAAGCCCAGGATACTGAGCCATATCCAGGACCCTGAGTGTTTATATTGAAATAGTATTTTTGTACAAGATAAATTGATGCTTTTTCCTACTAAACACTGTAAAGTTAAAATAGTAAAGCCTTTAAATAGCTCAGTAATAGTAAGTCAATTCGTAATTGTTTCATAACATATAGCTAATAATACGTCTAATCTGAGGACCCGTCCAGAGAAGAAAGTAGCAAATAAATTACTGTTGGGGCCGATTACCAATGAAAGAAAGGTTTGGGAGCTCAAGAACCGGCTTATAACATATAAAAAGATATGGCATCAAGAAAAAAGAAGGTTGAACTCAAAAAAAAGAAGAATCAAAAAGTTAGTTCAGACTTTTTCAGAAGATGATAAGGACCTACAGTAGATTGTGTGCCAGAAAGAACGAATTTATAAGAAATAAAAAACTAGGCAAAGGTACAAAGACGCTACAGGTCAGATACACTGAGAAATCGCCACAAAGAATACTTTAAAATCAGGAAGTGTCCCCTTGAGCTACTCCTTGCTTGCAAGGCTTGCACCAGCTTAGATAGTTTCCCCAAAAATAACAGATACCTACATGTTTGTGTATTGTTCATGCTAATTTCCAGGGGATTGTGACTGCCCTTTATAATGCAAATCTATTAAACGTCCTAAGCTACCAAAATCTATTAAAACGCCTAAACGTATGCTTGTGAGAAGTTGAACGAGAAATGTTTGGAGATAAAGTGTGAAGCTTGCACTGCGGAATCCTATCTGCGATGATTTTGACGCATTAATTACGAGAGCTGGTCGGCATAAAAGGGAACTATAATAGTCTTCAAAACCAAAAAAGAAAGGCAAGTTGTAAAACAAAAAAGGGATAGCATCGCCACGATAGCTCATGAACTCGCGTTAAAATTGAAGCAGGCGTTAACTAAAGTTTTGCATCGTGAGAGAAATATTATACACCAGTACCAAAGCAGTATCGGAAAAGAAGTGCCTAACTGAGAGAGAAGCCGTAAAACATAACATAAGAGAAGAGAGGATTGTTCAGTAGTTTTAAGTATATTTGAATGAATTTAAAAGATCATACTTATTGCACATTGGCACAACGAAATTGAGTAACATGTCTAGTTGAATCAACAAAATTTAATTGCTTTTAATGGTACAATTAAAATCCACTAAGCAAAGAAAACCTAGAACTCAAAAAAGAAAATTTTAAGATACTGTTAACGTGAAAGAAAAAAGAAATGACTGCAAGAAAAGAAAATGTTACAAAGGAGATAAATTATACAAGACAGCAACCAAATCAGTTAACAATAATTTTGTCTATTTGTTGTAAATAAGATTTTCTGTAATGAGCCTTGGAATTATTACTTAAATCTCTACAGATAATAGTCTATCTATACTCTATGATTAAAGTTCCTGTTCCAGACTGGTGTAGATAGTGTAAGTCAAAAATAGACCTAATTTTCGTTATTGTTCAAAATATTTGGACTATTACAAACTAATGATTAGAAAAATATTTTTATTTGTCCAATTATTAATAAATAAATGTTGATTTCGGATGATTTTCGTTTTATTCTTCAGTTTCCTGGTTACATTCTCAGTTTCCTGCTTCTTGAATTTCTTGAAATGACCATAAATCTAAAATTTTAAAATATTTTGACTGTTCCACTTAACATAGGCTAAAAGACGGTGTATTCTTTATGATAGACTATATTTTGCAACCAGAATATGAAAAAAATGTCGGGCCGGAATCAGACTCATTTTCGTCCTTAGTTTGTAGAACAACCCAGTTCCATTCCTGTGTTTAGAGCTTGTGGTAAGGCCCCTGTACGTGAGTACACGCGATTCGAAAAACGATTTTATAGGAAAACGCTACGCCCGGTATACGCTCTTACAAGACGCTAATCTAAAATCGTTAGCTCGTAATATGACTCAGCGATCTCATCTCTAGCTCAAGCATATTATTCTATACAAAATTATTTAATTTACAACATTTATTATAACATTTTTCATTTTTTTTTAAATATTTATAATACTAATATTCTTATCATCAGCATGAGCAATGTAGATATCACGTTTTTCTCCCAATAGAAGATAGTCGTGATGATAGAGGGCTCGATTCCCATCTACGCACAGACGAATACATTTTTCATTTCAGAATGATATCGAAATGCAAAAAAGGTATTGTTTTAAATTTTATGAAAGAAAACCCTAGTTCAGAAGTTCATATTGCTAAAGTTAGAATAGTCTTTTCTTAGGTAACGTAAATATTGAACATGTAATAAACTCGGCAACGGCAGCTTCGTTATACGAACTTGGGGGTTGTAATATTAATGTGCTGTATCAACCAGCAGGGACGTGAATTAAAACATGCTGTATTTCACTGGTTATAGTTCAAAGTCCCGACCCAACTGCAATAATACAAGTTAAAAAATAATTATTCGCAATATAAATAAGTATAAAAAAAACTGTGTTATACGATTGTTTAACATGCCCCATAGTATTATAATCTTCTTGTATCTATAAAATGCAATAATTACACTTATCAGGACGTGTGGTTACAATAGAATCACTCCGTCTCTTCCCGTGGATGTCGTACAAGGCGACTAAGGGACATACATTATAAAACATCGATCTGGCCTCCCCAACCCGTCTGGCCAGCGTGGGGAGTGTAGGCCAAATCCTCCGTCTGTCTGGGACGGAAGAGAGAGGGTCGTGCTCCTGTAGTGGAGACTAAAATGACCTGATGATGATGACACTGATCATGCACAGCTAAAACCGCTAAACAGATCGGGGGCCCTACCGCCGAAGCTGAAGCCAATTGCCATCGAATATTTTGATTTGAAAAATAGATCTCACGTTTTAGTTATTGACAAACATTTTTAACTTACTCGGTAAAGGTCCAGGGTTACTACAAGCTAAGCTAAACATATGTACCATAAATTTAAGCTAAAGTTTGATTTTTGTAATTGAATAATCCGATGGTAATCAATCGGCTTCAGCTACGGCGGTAGAGCCCATGGCTGAAATTTGGTATATAGGTAAGCTATTATGACGTAGGAGACAAGACATCAGCTAAGAAAGGATTTTTGAAAATTCCCACGGGATACCGAGATCGCGCGTACGAAGACTTAAGCTCAAGATATAAAATTGATAAAATATAGTTGTTGAGTGTGTGTGTATTTCGCAAATTTCGTTTTAATAACAACAGAACAGAATATTTCATAAAATGTCTAATTTATGAATATACTTGATTTCAGGAAGCTAATTCTCGTAATAGGCATCTCAACAAAGTTCTAAACTTATAAAAAATCTCTATCAATAACGTAAAATACAAAAAACCGGAATGATCTGCGATCTCAAAATTTTAATGACTTATGTCCGACGTGTTATATGGTCGATCAAAGTTTGGTGGGAAAGTTCATTTTAAAAGTACGAAATTATAAAAAATAAATATTATCACTGTAGAAACAATAAAAAATACTATAACTTTTGCTACGGCACTAGCTACATAAACGCAATATTAAACATAGCTGTCGTACAAATTTCTGATTTAATGCATATAAAAACCGTATCGTGACGTCATAATACTGTAGCCTTTTGTAAGGAGCGTTTTCGGGATAGTCCAAAATTGTGAACTTCAAATTATCATATCTCGAGAAGTTTTTATGCTATCGAAGTAATTCTTTCGCCTATTCTTATATTATTGTGACGTCTTTAAATAACAAATCGAAAAAAAAAATGGTTCAGATGCCTTTTATGTAACGATCGCAGAATGAAGTTGACCAAATCGAGATTGAATTGTGAATTAACTAAAAATTATACACTTGATTTAATTTATTTATAATCAAATCTTATTGTTGGCAAAATAACATTCTTAGTTTGGTAACATTTCGGTCATAATTCGATCTAATCCCATTGAAATTAGACTGAAGACTCATATTGTGATGTGATATTTTTGTGAGATTGAGACTGACTCGGCACTGAATTTTGACTACATTTTAATTACGATAATTGCCCCTCTTGTGTATTTAGCTAATTATATTTTTTCTTACTCCATAGGCGTTACTTTTGCAGCAGGAACAATTTTGCTTTACTATTATATACGCATGTCTTATTTATCTATCTATACTAAAATTATATCTAAAGCTTTTATTTAGTTGAAAGAGTAGTATTTCATAATAATGTTTAAAGAGTTTATTTAGTTGAAAGCGCTAATCTCAGGAATTACTGCTTCCAATTGAAAGAATCTTTTAATGGATAGTCCATTTATCGAGGATGGCTTTATAGACTACAACCAATAGGAACGGAGCATCAATGAAAAAATGTTGCAAACGGTGAAAATTCCTCAGAAATGAAGCCGGGGTGGGTCCTAGTAAACATAAATACCACGACGATCTCGCAAGTAAAATTACTATACAGGGATTTACGAGGGTTGTGGGATATACATGCCAAATTTAATATATATATATATATATATTTGTATACAAGCATTGCTAATTAAATAATAAGACTTCTCTTTGCATCACCCTAAGGTGGACAGGTAGAGAATGTTTGTAGCATTAAGTTAGCATTTGTACATTTTTTGGTGCATAAAGATTAATTACAAAAATAAAATAAAAAGATATAAACGAATCCACAGAAATTAGAGGTAACACAGTCCTGTAACTGTCAAGTGTAACTATCTCGATTTGAGAAAACCCACATAGATAAAACGTTGCAGTTCTCAAAAATAACAATATATACTGTTCCATTTTATGTGCAAAATGTCAACAGTTTCTCGGAACTTGCAGCCTCCCACTTGGAAACTTGAAGCAAACAAGTTCGCGAGTTCCCTGGTCTAACTCAGTTTGTCGTATAAAAACCGGAACGCGAGGTTTCTTTGTGGACCCGATTGGATTGGAAGAGATATGAAATTGTAGTATTTCATAATAATGTTATTTTTACATGTTCGATATCTAACATACATATTCAAATAAAACTGAGTTTAGAATTAATTTCAATTCATTTAGTTTTTACAATATTCGGCATAAAACATTCCTTGTTTTTTTTATATATGAAATTACTAGCTGTTAAGCGCCTCTTTGTCCGCTTTGTCATCTTTCCCATGAAAATAAAATATTTTTCCGGAATAAAAAGTAATCTATGTCATTCTCCAGAGCTTTTTTCTTTCGACGTGAAAAAAGAAAACCAACCAACAATTGTGGCTGAGCCGGTATCAATCATTATTTTAATTAAACTTTTTCCCCCTAGGAAATAAGATGCTTTTCCGGACTAAAAAGTCACCTATATCATTTTGAAAACCTTAAACTATCTCTTTATAAAATCATTTCAATCGATAGTTTTCTTTCGATGTGAAAAAAGGACAAATAAACAAATGTGGCTACTCCTGTTAATTTTTTTCATAAAACATTTTTTCCCGTACGAATAAGATATTTTCAGCAATGCCAATCTCAAGGCCTTAAACTATCACCGTACAAAACATAACGTCAATCCATTGATTCGCATAGAGTCAAAAGCATTAAAGAATGCCTATCCTATACCCAGCAGTGAGTAGATACAGGCTGATAATGAAGATGTAGTTTTGCAATGCAAATGTTCAGAACGTGCCAATCGATAAGCAAGTATTTTCATGTTCATTTTATCGGTTTCCTTTGTAAACCATTCTTTGGCAAATTAAAGACAATCGTATTAAGAGCCTTTGGGACGAACTAAGTACCGCATAACTCAATTACAAGGAATCGAAAATGACGACCATTATGGATTTTTAGAACGCGAATTGGGGAAATATTTTACAAAAGGGATATTACTTTTCGCGCAGTCAGCGAAGTAAAAGCTGAGAAACAAGAGAGAGAGAAAAGAGTATTTATATAGGCGACTGAACAAAGGTTTTAGAAATTGGAGGCTTTCTCAGGAGACTACAGCATGGGGTTCTTCAAAAAGGGCATGAAGAGGTTTTTATAGAGTTAACGACGCGCGTGTACCCTTGGTGCGTGATACCCTTGGTGTTACTAGCGTTCATAAATTACGGTAACTGCTTTCCATCAGGCGGGTCGTATGCTTGTTTTACACTTTAGTGGTAAAAAATTGTAATAGGGATGGACCGAGTAGAAGTTTTATCGAGTACCATAGTCTAGTACGTGAACATGTCTGTTTATCTTGGGCTGGGTTTACAAAAAAAAGTATTTAAGCGCATCAGTTAACAAGTGTACCATTGTACAAGTTTTGATTAGTTTGGGACTAGATGGCTCTATTTCGCCTATGTAATTTTGTGCAGGAATATTTTTTAATTAACTAAATCCAAAAGCTTCCAACTTCTACAAAATTCTTTTGATTGAATACGCTGTGAGTTCCAAGGCAGCCGTGGTATTACCCGTGAGACTGCAGTGGACTTCATTGTTCATTGCCTTTTCGGCCAATTTGGTCACTACTGTTAATTCTGGCTACACAGGAGACAATGGTGGGAATGCGTGGTGGAATCGTCCCGTAATCTAACCCATAGTTCAGTACAATAGGATCTCGAATTGATATAGAGAGAGCAATAAGTCGGACTTACTTTTTACACTTTTAAATTATTCAGTATTTACCAAGTTTTAAAATTATTTTTAAAATTAAAATAGTCTTAGTGTAGAAACGTTATTCATACATAGCGGCGACAGAGTATACATACCTAACAGACAATATTCATTAAGTTTAAAAACTTTTGATGTTATAAATATTTATTAGGATTATTTCGTAGGAATGAACAAGGCGTCGAACTTTGAAAAAGGAAAGAGAAAACATGGAAATAAGTTTGTAATTATATTTACCGTGGAAAGTAAGGAGGTTAAGTCAACACGGAGTTCATGTTTGTGTCTAGCTGTTTAGCTGACTTGTTAAAGTACTTAGTGTAACTTAAAGATGCTTAACACTTTTTATGGTGGTTATTAAATTTAAAAAAAACTAAATAAATAAGTTCAAACTTCATTTTTAAAGTGAGTAGATGGTAAACGGGACCATGTAAACAAATTTTTATTAACTCTTTTACAAATAGAAGGCAGACACTTTTTTTTATCAAATTTATGTGGCTTACGTGCTCACATTTTGAAGTGAGCAACCCCCCCTAATTTGAATAATAATATGTAACATGGGTCTGGTAAATTCACAACATGAAACTTTGTCTCAATTTAGTCGGCTTGTAAACGTAACACCTTCGGATGTGGCCAAAAAAACTCGCAATAAAGCATACTGGGTTCCACTATCACTAACGATGGAGGTTGTGTGTGTGTGAGGAGGAGGAGTGTGAAATAAGAAGCGGTAGTGCTATGACCAGATCAGCCGTCGAAAAGTTAACGAAAATTTGGAAGGATAGAAGAATTACGAAAAATACAAAAGTTCGTCTAATGAACTGGTTGGTCTTTCCAATTTTCCTGTAAGGCTCTGAAACATGGACCTTAAAACTGCATGAGGAAGAAGAATCGATGCCCGATGTGCTGCCAGAGAAATCTCTTGAGGATAAGCTGGACAGCATATCGAACAAACGCTTCCATTTTGAAAGAGCTTTGAATTAAACAAAGGCTTTCGTCGATTGTTAATTTACGAATACAAAAATGTTTTAGCCATGTCACCCGGAAAAGTAATGTCATTTTTGCATTTATGCAATTTTAAGGGTGTAAGTAGCTCAACAAGATCTTTAAAGCTAAAATGAGGCGATATTGCTTGCGCGCCGCCACCCTTGCTGCCAGTTGAGCGCTCCTCAGTGGACAATGTCACATTTTTAAATGTCTCACGCGATTTACTGGAAAAGACAAGCTCTGAAAATGTCGATTAGTGAATTAAATCAAAATAAAATTATTTACAAACCTAGCGAAGACGGGACATTATAAAATATATTTAGACAGTAAACTAAATATAAAACTGTAAAGTTTATTAATACACGACTGCAATTATTTCTTGAAAACCCATCAAACTAATTAGCGGGCTAAAGACCTAACTTAATTAAAAACACTTTGTAGTGCAAGTTAATTTGTACCATTTAATTAAGGAAATTTGAATACCTTAATAAGTCTTTGCACTTACGGCCTTTGACTGTATATAATTTTATTATCATAATAAATGTGTGTTTTATTCAATATTAATAGTAAGGCGGGTGGTATTGCAATTACGACCCTTAACTGCTCTGTCTGTAAGCAAATATTGAAGTATTTGCTTACAGACAGAGCAGTTAAGAGTGCACTCCTAATCGCCCGGTCCGTAATTGCCCCACGCGATCGATAATTTTGAAGGTTTTTATAGTTTCCACGTAACTATGGGATGAAATATGTTATTTTAAAAAATAAGTACGGAGCTTACAACCTCTTGCACACGTTTAAATTATGCTGATAAATTTTGTATATAATATAAGTAATAATTAACACAGAAATAAAAGGATAACTGTTTATAGAGTCGGCTCCACGTACATTATTTTTACCTATACTTATAGCAATATCTTATATAAAAATCGTACTAATTTAATAAATATGATTAAAGTTACAAGCCCTTGCACAACAACATTATAACATTCTTAACTATATTATTGAATTATGCTAATAAAATTTTTATATATTATAAGTAATTACCATAGAAATAAAATGATAACTATTTATAGAATCGATTCCACGTACGTGATTTTATCCTATACTTGTAGCAATATCTTATATAAAAATCGTGTAATAGAGCAATTAAGTAGATTAGACGCTCATTTACAAGTTACAATATACATAAATTTACCCAGTGCTTCAGTGCGTCTGATTATCGAATAAACCTTGTTAAAAATCCGTAATTACGAACATACGACACCTAAAACTCACAAAATAACAAAAATACACAAATAAATGCTAAAAGCATGTCTTTGTGTATTTTTGTGTTGTACCACATTAAACAATACCGCACCCGGGCTACTTCATACAAAAGTCGCGTCTGTTACTACTACAAAAACAAAGACATCTGTGCAGAGCGTGAATGAGTGTGTGTGTGCGGCGCCGTACAAACTGTTTCAGATTCGTCTCAGAGAAGAGGTGAGGTCGACATGTGAGAGCGGCAGGGAATGGCTATAATATTGTCGACAACCCTTATTCATCCCACTGCTGGGATACAGGCCTCCCCTCAATCGAAGGGGTTTAGAGCATACTCCACCATGCTGCTTAACTGGGGGTTAGCCATACTGTTCTAATAAATAAATATTTCAGGACAATTTACACACCGCCGTCTAGTCCCAAATTAAGTGCAAATCTTGTGTTATGGGTACTAGACAACTGATAAATGTACTTAAATACATTTTTTTTTGTAAATACATACTTATAATACATAGAAAACACCCAGACCAAGACAAACAGACATTTTCATGCACACAAATGTTTGTTTTGTTCGGGGATCGAACCCGCGACCTCGGAGTCAAAGTGGCCATCACTAACCATTCGACCACCGAGCATGTCGACTAATACCTGTGCTAATACTTATACCACAGTATAAGCAATACTACTACGTACTTATACTAAGACAACAGGTAACAACAACACTTTTTTTGGATGGCGGATAGAAATACTTTCGTGTGGAAAATTGTTGTTACTGGTTTAGGTGGTTTACGTCACGGAATCCTTAATGAGTCCTCCATTCATGGCGGTTTATAGGGCGTAAGTCGTAACAACGATAAGTCGTTATTAGTCATAACCGCCAGGGCTCGGCTGACAAGCTATTAATCAATTATTTCACTTCATTAACTAACTCTGACTCGATTCTGAGCGGCTGTGGTTTCCTTCAGTTACGTCACACTTAATACAAGATTGTTGAAAAACATTACGAAGCTTTTGTTTGAACTGAGGGTTAGAAAAGTAGGTACATCTAATACATAATGGCAATAGCAAAGGAGATTCTATAAATGCCCTGAAGTAGGTACTCTCATATGTCATCATCATCATCATCATCATCAGCCTGTATCTACCCACTGCTGGATATAAGCCTTCCCCAATGCTTTCCACCAGATACGATCCTCCGCCTTCCGCATCCAGCCGCTCCCAGCCGCTTTCTTAAGGTCATCAGACCATCTAGTAGGAGGGCGTCCAACACTTCGTCGTCCTATGCGCGGCCTCCACTCTAATACCTTCCTCCCCCATCTGCCATCAGTTACTCGGCAGATGTGACCGGCCCATTGCCACTTCAGCTTGCAAACTCTGAAGGCTATGTCGACAACTTTGGTTCTCCGTCGAATTTCTTCGTTCCGGATTCGATCCCGCAGAGAAACCCCGAGCATAGCCCTCTCCATCGCTCGCTGCGCGACCTTTAGCCTGTGGACCAGTCCGATGGTCAGTGTCCAAGTCTCTGCACCATATGTCATTGCAGGGAGGACGCACTGGTTGAAGACTTTAGTCTTCAAGCACTGGGGTATTTGCGCGGCGAAGATATGACGAAGCTTTCCAAAAGCTGCCCAGCCCAGTCGAATGCGTCTGTCGATCTCTTTGTTGAAATTACCCCGGCCAAGCTGTATGGAATGACCGAGGTAGACATAGTCTTTAACTACTTCAATAGCTGCATTCTCTACGATAACCGGGCTAGGGATGACAAAATCGTTGTACATGACTTTCGTCTTGTCGAAATTCATCCCCAGCCCCACACGTCGAGATGCAGCATTGAGATCGACCAACATACGACCGAGATCCTCCAGCGATTCAGCCATTATGACCACGTCGTCGGCAAACCGAAGGTGTGAGATGTACTCGCCATTCACACTGACGCCCCGTTTTTTCCAGTCCAGCGTCTTAAATACGTCTTCCAGAGCAGCGGTGAATAGTTTCGGGGAAATGACATCCCCTTGACGTACTCCCCGCTGCAGCTGGATAGGCTTAGACTGCTGGTCCTGGACGCGGACTGTCATAGTCGCAGCGCTATACAACCATCTCAGCACCTCGATATAGCGGTGGTCAACTTTGCACCGCTGTAAGGATTCCAGAACAGACCTCATATGTCATAATCTCACATAAATATGTACGTAGTACAATTTTCATCAGAAGTGTACAAGAGAGGAGGTGCTCGATGGCGTCGTTTTGCGTGTCAAGCAACACGCAAGTTAAGCAACGTCGGCCGTAGCCTATCCATGGATGGATTTATTTATCTCGAGCTCCACCGTGCTTCGGACTGTTGTCGTTAGATGACAGACGTGAAGCCAAGTCAGTGGCCTTTAGGCGGCTTGAAAACACTGGCCTCCGCCAACGCGCAGTTGAGCAGCGTGGTGGAGTATGCTCTAAACCCCTTCGATTGAGGGGAGACCCGTATCACAACAGTGGGATAAATAAGGGTTGACGACGATGTACAAAAGAGATCAGCCCCCTTACCACCAACTCTTATTGCGATTCAATAACTGAATATGTTCCAGTTATGTATTGTTCCAGCTAACCCTAAAGATAGTCGCAGAAAAAGTTTGTGAAATAAATTAAATACTTCTACAGACTTCACAGCATCATTTATTATAAATTTTACCTCTCAATAAAACCCCTCGGAATCCAACCCCAAAAATGTGTAAAAAGTGTAAGGTATATCTTGGTAAGACTAAAATATATAAGGTTAATATTTGAAAATAACCTAATTGTTTATTTCTCAACTGAAAATTTATTGTGAACTTGACCGAATTTCAGACTGACCTCTCTATCAACTAACCAGTAAAAATACAGTCCATTTGGTATTACCCGACCCAGGAGAGCCGTTCGAGCGACTGTTGAATTTTTTAAATACATTCGTCCCTCTTCCACTTTCGGCTGAACCAGGCGTGAAAAAAAAACGAAAAACTGTTTCACGCCCGTGTACTAATAAACTTTCAAATTGAGTGGGTGTCTCGTTGAAGAATTAACAAAACGAATTAATTTTAGAGCACTGTACCATATTTTTTGTCCCTCAAAATGGGGTCATATACAGGTCAGGGCTTCGTCAATGATCGTCAGGGCCGAGTAAGAATTTGCTCGAATAGATTTTGTTTAAAATGGTTCACATATAATATGACACACGCGCATCGCGATAGGCACAATATATCGCTCATTTGCTGCAATATGGTCACAATTTACATTTATGTCGATGTTGAACTTAAATCATTTATGATTGCCCAACTAAATATAATTTAATTGCATGCAGCAACAATAAAAAAAAAGATAAAATTTATGTACTTCTAAAAATGTTTGTGCTAGTTATGAAGAATCAGAAAGTAGAATTAGCATATTAAAATAAATACTAAAACTACGTTCGAAATATGCGTGTCGACTTTAATTCTGCCGTTGTTGCAACAAATGAGCGATATATTATACATTATATTAAAATTACTGAAAAATAAAAGCTGCCATACATTAACCAACATGTTAGCCGTGTTGGTCATGTTGTCTGACAAATTAGTTGTGTATGGACGTGTTGTCAATTAAAATATCTGCCAACATGATTGAAAACACACCCATACACCGATATATTGTTAGCCAGCGTGACCGACACGGGTAACGTGTTGACTAATGTATGGCAGCTTTTACGTTATAAAATGGCGGGCTGTCACTGTCCAGTCAGTCTTCTGTGTGCTGTTTGTTGAACTGATAACAAGGTATTATGTAACTCCATTCTACTTTATCGTTATTACTTTACTGGGTACTTAAATTATTGTTACTAGGTCGGTTCTAATATGGATCTTGTTACGCTGTATCGCTGAGTATGAATATATATATATTTTCATACTAGGTCTGGTGGCAGACAAGCATACGGCCCGCCTGATGTGAAGCGGTCACCGTAGCCATATTAACGCTTGCAACATAAAATATCGCTCGCGCCCCCCCCCCCCCCTGCCATCGCAGCATCTCCTTCCTTTCTGCTGACCTCACTTACTCGCAGGAACACAACAGCCCTCAAGGGAACCGTTATTTGGCTGCGGTATTCTGTGAGGTGGAGGTACATTCCCCAGTCGGGTAGCTTACAATTACGCTCCCTACCTTTCTTTTCGCCAGAGCTTCGTTTGTCAGTCAGCAGGGTGCACCGCGTGCAGGTGAAGTTGGCTTTGGTTCAAAGATGTTGATGAACCACTTACACCCAAATGTATTATTGTACAAGTATGATCAAATCACAGTAACAAGTTTAGATATAAGATAATTATCTAATATGGATCAAGATTAATGATTACGCTTTAATAATTACATTAATATACTAATACCGACGTTTCTAAGTGCTTTATAAAGTCCAAGGAATAAAGAAATTTTGATTTTGATTTCTTGATTTCGTTTTCATTACCAGTGGCTATCTTGTTTTGATTCCGAAATGATGGTAATTTATAAAGTACTTTGAATAAATATTTATTACCTGATGTATGATAACAGACTTTAAGATAGAAATCATTTTTAACTTTATTTATTATTTATCTTTATTTATTGTTATATATAAATATATAACACATGCATCGGGGCCCACAGTCGAAAAGCAATAAAAGAAATTTAATTAACTGGGTCAGTCCCACCACGCATCCCACCTTTCTGTCTCCTATGTATCAGGACAGTGTAGCAAATAAAGTAATATTATCATTAGTAATATTATGTAAATGGAAATATAATTCAACCAAAATATTTTACTGACAATGTATCATCTTTACTGATTATTATAAAATTCCAAGAAAAACCTTTGGAAGCACGACAGAACATTTTTAGAAGTCCCGAGGGGTGAGCGCGAGATTTTTTCTCAAACTTTTTATTCACAGCTGCTCTCCACGCCACTGGGAATATTAGATTTGCTTGTCTTTCTTACTATGTCTCCGAGGAAACCATTACTTTCAGTTGACAGCCCTCAATGATGATATGGGTTTTGATATTTGACAGCCAACTAATTTTATGCTCTTTTTTTATACCACTAAAGTAGCAAACAAGCATACGGCTCGCCTGATAGAAAGCAGTTACCGTAGCCTATGAACGCCTGAAACACCAGGGGCATCACACGCGCGTTGCCGACCTTGTAAAAACCTCTTCACACCCTTCTTGAAGAACTCCATGCTGTAGTCTCCTGAGAAAACCTTGACAGACAGTTCATTCCAAAGCTTGACAGTACGCGGGAGAAAACTTCTCTGGAACCGCACAGTACATGCTAGCTCTTTAGTATTTCACAAGTATTTACATAATACCTACATTATCTGTATACAATTACTTCAAAACTCATCATGCTTTTTGGGGTGTAAGAGGTTCATCAACATCTTTGAACCAAAGCCAATTTCACCTGCACGCGGTGCACCCTGCTGACTGACAAACGAAGCTCTGGCGAAAAGAGAGGTAGGGAGCGTAATTGTAAGCTATCCGACTGGGGAATGTACCTCACAGAATACCGCAGGCAAATAACAATTCCCTTGAGGATTGTTGTGTTCCTGCGAGTGAGTGAGGTCACCAGAAAGGAAGGAGATGCTGCGTTGGCAGCGAGGGTGGCGGCGCGCGAGCGATATTTTATGTTGCGAGCGTTAATATGGCTACGGTAACCGCTTCAGGCGGGCCGTATGCTTGTCTGTCACCCGACGTAGTATATAAAAAAAAATACTTCAAAAATCCACAATACAGTTGACTTTCTTCTGAATCAAGTTGATATATACTGTTAGACTGCTGAAGTGTCAGCTAATACATATTCCAAGGCGTATTTTTTGCCAGTGCCAGCTTTAATATTCTTTTCTTGGATTATATTGTGTTAGTTTTGGTACCATTTTCTAATGTTTTATTTAAATTATTTACACTGGCAACCCATTATTTTAAGCTATTGACTGCACTGGTCTATGATTGGCTTACGAATCACATGCTGACATTCAGTAATTTGTCATTGGTAAACAGCAACCAATCATAATGCTAACTTTTACCGCGAAAATCAGACCGGGACTTGGTGCGAAAGCGGCCTTTTGAACATTCTTTTTTCAACTGTTGGGCTCGAAGGTTGTTAGCAGAAACTAAAAGTAATACATCTTTCTTCTGTGTTTTCTTCACATCTAATACTAGTATGCATCGAAAGTATAGTAACTATATTACATGGAAGATAGAAGGAGGTCGTCTAATATTTGTAGTTAAAATTGTTACAAATCGCTAAGTTTGAATTGAAGAATTTTTTTTTTTTTTATACCTCGCCGGGTGGATAACAAGCATACGGCCCGCTTGATGTGAAGTGGTTACCGTCGCCTATAGACGCTTGCGACAATGAGTGTCGTTCGCGCGTTGCCACCCCCGCTGCTAACGCAGCAACTCCTTCTTCTGTTGACCTCACTCACGCACAGGAACACAACAACACTCCAGGGAGTTGTTATTTGGCTGCGGTATTCTGTGAGGTGGAGGTCCGTCCCCAGTTGGGCTAACGTTGTGCCCTACCTCTCTTTCGCTCTGGCGAAAGAGAGGTAGGGCACAACGTTTGCTTATTGGCTGGATGCACCACGTGCAGGTGAGGTTGGCTTTGGCTCTTAAGGTGTTGGTGAGCCACCCCGATTTTATCTGATACGGCATGCGCTGAAATCGTTTTACTATACTATTCGCACATAGCCAATTCATAATAAAATTAAGAAAAGGTTCCACTTTCATGAAAACCTCAATAATCACAGCCTTATAGAACCTTACCTAAATAGGGTTGTTTATGTTTGCAAAGGTAACCAGTTAAACTTACGAAGGTGCGTTGAACAATGGCGGGTGAGTGGTTTGACCCACTTAGCGATTCCTTTCATCCAAGTATGCTCCTGGGTCTAAGATAGCTTATTAGATGTAGTGAAACTTACAATTAATTATTGCTATTGGAAACTAGTTATTGATATTTATATCAAAATATGAATAATAGTACTAAGGACAGTATGTGCACTCCCTGCCGCTGTTTTGTCGGTTTGGAGCATACTCCACGCTAGTCAACTGCGGCTTGGCTGATCTCCGTCAGTGTTTTGAAACCGCCCTACGGCTACTGACTGGGCTTAACGACTGTCATCTAATGACAACAGCCGGGACCGACGACTTATCGTGCCCTCCGAAGCACGGAGGAGCTCGAGATAAATATCCAGTCAGACTGCGCTCGACGTTGCTTAACTTGTGTGTTCGATTAGACTGAGTAATCTATACACAGATAATAGGTAATAGTAGTAGTCGTCTATATACGCTTGATATATAAAATATCGCTCGCGCCCCCCGGTGCAATAGCATCAACTCTTATATTGTTTTTACTTTTCTTCCCCTACAAAAAGGCTGGCAAAGGATCGGCGACCCCTTGGTGTAGCTGATATCCATGGGCGGTGGTGATTGCTTCACCAGGTGACCCACATGCTCGTTTACCTCCCTCTCATAGGTATACGGACGATAATTTTACATGATAACGTCACAAGAAACATAGGAGGATCGTGCCTCTCTATCGCTTGCTCCGCGCTCTCGCTTGCACGCACGGCTCAGGCGGAACGTGACAATGTGTCATGATTTTTCGTGCGTGCAGCATGAATGAACGCAGTCATCGATTTATAAAACATTATCACTTCAAAAAAAGAAAATAAAATATAAAGCCGCATTCGTGAAGAAATAAATCATTACATTTTTTCATTATTTTATCTGAAAATAATAAAAAAATGTATTTCTTAGTTTCTTCAATACCTATCTAGTTTATCGAGAACCAATATTTTAAACTTGCTGTCCGTGCCCGATATCACGTTCCAACTCGATGACACTGTGGCAGCGAATATAATACGGTACTAGTAACAGTGTCTAATAAAGTTTGTTCGCTGACGTCGCGCGGCGTAACTTCTGTCTCTTATTAGTTTGTTTGCTCCGGAACCTATATGTTTGTCTTATTCTATATTGAGATTTGCCCTATATGTAAATTAGACTGCTCACTGAATCTTTATGAGTAAAAAATTGGTTGTATATAAAGTCGGTGTCCAGACGATAATTTTACTTAATAACGTCATAAGAAAACATTGACCGATGGAGTGGAAAGGAGATAGATACGTCACTAGCTTCATTCAATATTTTTTCACAACTAAGAGCACATCAAGCTTGATAAGTTATACTTATTATGAAACAAGAGCTGAAAATCGCACAGCAAGTGTCAAGCATGATGTGTATGACACTTGCAGTCCGATTTAATCGAACTTTACGTGAGTGTGAGAGAGAATTTTGAGTGAAGTTTTTAGCTCTAAATATGAATATCGCAAAAAATAATGATTATGGATACATACGGTAATAACACATTTTACTTAGAAGTAATTTAATTACTGTTGTAATATATGGAACACGAAAACGTGAGGGGACGGAAACTGGAAAACATGTTTGCGACTGATTAAGAGTTAAAAATATGCAAAGACGTTATGAGTATGATAAACGATGTATTTGCATTATTTTGAATCGATTTCATAATAAATTAATAGTAACAATTTAATATGTAAAATAAACAAGTGTATAATTATTATTTAAATAGTTTATTCCAGCCAACTTCCCAGAATATTATAAATATTTTAAAAATGGAAAAATTTACCTCCGCGGCTTAAGTGTAAGGATTTGAACTGACGACTTCTCGATTACCGGTGGAATGCTCTACCGACTGAGCAACCAGGAAGGTTTGTGATGGTGGCGAATTGAAACAAGTGTATATTTTTAATAGGTAAACGATTATTGTATATACGGCACTTACAGACGACAACATACGGGCGACATTGCAAATGCCATCAACATATCATCACGCGACCATGGTGTCTCCAACGTCGCCGAATTACCGGGAAAATATTAAAAAAAATCGCGGTTTTTTTTATATGAGAGGGAGGCAAATGAGCATGTGGGTCACCTGATGGAAAGTAATCACTACCGCCCATGGAGATCAGCAACGACACAATGGGTCGCCGATCCATTGCCAGCCTATCCATTGCCTCCTTCCCTTCTTTCTGGTGATCTCACTCACTTCCAGAAACACAACAACCCTCAAGGGAATTGTTATTAGGCTGCGGTATTCTATGAGCTGGAGGTACTTCCCCAGTCGGGCAGCTTAAAAAAATATGCTAAGCCCTACCTCTTTTTTAACCAGAGCCTCGATTGTCAGTCAGCAGGGTGCACCACGAGCAGGTGAGGTTGGCTTTGGTTGAAAGATGTTGATGAGCTACTTATACCTCAACGCGGTAACTCTCGTATTTACAATATGTGGAAGATAGTGATACAAATGACAGTGAAAGTTTAAAACTATATGCAAAATTTGTTATACCCTCGAACCAATACAAACTCTCTCTCTCCTGCCCCATCATAAGTCGGGCTGGTTCACAAGCTAAAACTTGCAAAGTGACATGTGGAGAGAGCTACGCTCGGGATCTATCCCAGGAATCGGGTCCGGAACGAGGAAATCACACGAAGAACCAAAGTTGTCGCATACAATACACAGCTCTCAAAATCAGCAAGCTGAAGTAGCAGTGGGCCGGCCACATTTGCCGAGTCAGCGATGGCAGATGGGGGAGGAAAGTCCTGAAGTTGAGGCTCCGTATGTACAACGAAGCGTTGTTAATATATAAACGCTAACAACATGAAATATCGCTCACGCGCCGCCACCGCCGCTGTCACTGTAGCAACTCCTTCCTTTCTGGTTACCTCACACACTCGCAGGAACACAACAACCACAAGGGAATTATTATTTGGCTACGGTATTAAGTAAAGTGGAGGTACTTTCCCCGTCGGGCAGCTTACAAATACGTTGTACCCTACCTCTCTTTTACCAGAGCCTCTTTGGCTAGTCAATAGAGTGTACCACAACAGGGTGCACCACGTGCAGGCAAGTTTGGCTTGGCTCTAAAGATCGCGGTGAGCCGCTTACACCCTAAATTATACCATTTGTATGATACGTGTAATTTTAAATGGTTAAATAAACCAAAGAATAAAAACTGTTCGTATCAGTAACATGTGTAACCACGAGACTAGGCCAGTGTTATCATGTTACCCACCACAACAGTCCCCAATACAAGATTAAGCACGTTCGGCTTCTCCCCATTTACCGCTAACTGATTACCGATCTCAAAGACCGACGGAAGCGGAGGCTATCCATTTCTTAACCCCCCTCCCGCTGCACTTCAGCTATAATTAAGGTCAGTTATCCCATCGCCGGTAACACGTCGATTAACACCCAGCTTTCCTTCCAAGATATTGGTTTTCGTGTGGGCAGAAAGTTTCCCGTCGCGAAATCTGGAGCGAGCAAATAACCTTATTTACCATGTAGGAGTGAGGTAATTACTTTAATTCTGTTAGTTTCCGTTGCATACTGGTTTGCAGAAGATATATTACAGTTCTCTCGTTCAATGCCGTGGTGTAATTTCCAATGTACTGATGAGCGTTCTAAGTGTTTTGTAATTGATGTTATTGATGACTGTATTGCAGTGTGATTTTGACTCTATTTTGAAATAGAAGCATTTCAATATTCGTGAAATTAATATTCAAAAGTAATGACTCGACTTTGACGAGCTCGGTGGCGTAGCGGTCAATGACGCGGCTTCGACACCAACGCTCGTTGGTTCGATTCCCACATAGGACAAACATTTGTGTGCATGAACACGTCTGTTTGTCTTAGTCTGGCTGTTTTCTATGTATCATAAGTATGTATTTACAAAAAAAATGTATTTACGTATGTTTATCAGTTGTCTAGTACCCATAACACAAGCTTCGCTTACTTTGGGGCTAGATGACGCTGTGTAATTTGTATGCCAATATTTATTTTATTTATTTATTTATTATTATTATTTAAGACGACAGAAACTTCTTTAATATTTTTAAAGAGTTGACATAATCCGAGTTACTGTGGTAGTGGTTAGATTGAGCTCAGTTATGTATGCTGACATAATTTACATGTTGTAATAATTTAACCCTTATATGTAGTCTAAGCCGCATGGTAATTGTATGGAACTCGAAAGAAAAGAATAGTTTAAAATATATATAAAGCTGCCCACAAGGTTTAGCCTAGTGTGAGAGTCTTTGGTAACACTATTATTGCATGTTTTAACCAAATAATGTAAAGTAACTCAATAAATGTAACAACACACATGTAAACTATTTGGCAATAAACTTTACTTTAATATAAGATTATGTGTTGTTTATTTGTCTCCCTCACGGCTAAGTGTCAAACCATACTAAGCCGAAATTCAGCGTGATTAAGATTGGTATGTAAAAAACGCAACGAAATTTTATTGAAATGTGTCGATAGTCATTGAAAAAGTATTGCAGGCTTAAAAAAGCTGAACTTTGGTCGCATTATCTTCGGTGTAGTATGTTTAGACACTAATAGCACAGTAGGTATAAGTAATAGTACTACGTATAGTTTACGAGTACTTGTCAATATTCTGAAATTATAAAAAATATTCAATAAATAAAACTAGAATGATATAACATTTTTTAATTTCTATAACTTCATTCGACTGGTTTTATGGTCGATGAAAGTTTACTGGTGAAGTCCATTTTAACAACAAAACTAAAAAAATATATATTACGACAGGAGCAATAATAAAAATACTGTAACATTAACATGGCATTCGCTACATAAAGGCATAGAGTAAATGAATTAATAAGGTAATATTTAACATAGCTCTCGTAAAAATACTGAATTCGTGATATAATACATACGAAATAGGAACGTCAAACGTTCCTATTTCTTAGGTATGTCATAATTACTAGTCTTTTTTTGTGGAGCATTCCGTCCAAAATTGTAATCTTCATATTGTCATATCTCGAAAAGTATTTATGCTATCGTAGTAATACTTTCACTTATAGTTATATTATTGATGATGTCCTGTGATGTCCTTACATAACAAAACTGAGTAGAGAAAACGTTAAGTACTCGTACGTTTGTGAAAGACGCATGAGCCAGCCGTAATTATGGGTCAACTATATTGGAACGTTAATATTTTTGCAGTAAATATGATATAAGTAAGACTAGGAATTATTGTAACTGTAATAGTATGTAACTAGTTGCAACTGGTGCCAGTCATTACATCAGTGCCTGCGCTACACGTTTGTACTTTGACCATTGGTCTGTCATCCATATGGACCTGGGGTTTAATACAAATTTCACGAAAAGTGTCCAGAGTAAAATTGTTTAAACCCAGTTAACCAAACCAAAATAGTTCCAATTATTGTCAAGAGATGACGTTGTTCCTTATTTGTGATGTTCTAAAACGCGCTATTATTTCAATTTTGATACAATATAGAATCAGAGCACTGCTTTTAATAAATCAACTCGCAATACCTCCTAGATAAGCCTAACTCAGTAAAATTTCAACGTCACAAGTACAGGAAAGAAGGAGTTACTGCTATCACAGAGGGGGTGGCGAGGCGCGGGCAATAAAATGAGAATGACCACCCAATTTACTACAATAAAAAAAAAACAATACTTTCCCTACACCGCAGTGCACCGGTAATATTAATTGGATAAACGTGACATGGTTTAAAGCGACCGCGCACACCAATCTGTCATCTCGAATTTTCCATAGTTCCAACAGGTTCATATTTTAATGAACTTCGCTCGAATTTTCGATGTTTTCCTCGGAATATTTCCTTCATTTTGTTTTAACGGGCGCCGGATATAATATTTTTTACGAGTAAGCGGTCTAAAACTCAATAATGGTAGGACAAAGACTGGCTTCGTCATTTAATTATGATTGTCTTTTTATTTCAACAGGTTTTATAGATTTTTTATTCTATTAAAGTCATAACCACATCAAATTTAACACTTGCAGCATGATTATAACTCCCGTTTATGGCATCTGTGGTCAAGTGGTTAATAATGATTATCGGGATTCAATGCGCCGATGTCATAGATCACAAAATACGAGTTTTATTTTTATTTTTATACTACGTCGGGTGGCAGACAAGCATACGGCCCGCCTGATGTGAAGCGGTTACCGTAGCCATATTAACGCTCGCAACATAAAATATCCCTCGCGCGCCGCCACCTTTGCTGCCAACGCAGCATCTCCTTCCTTTCTGGTGACCTCACCCACTCGCAGAAACACAACAACCCTCAAGGGAATTGTTATTTGGCTGCGGTATTCTGTGAGGTGGAGGTACATTCCCCAGTCGGGTAGCTTACAATTACGCTTTGTACCTCTCTTTTCGCCAGAGCTTCGTTTGTCAGTCAGCATGGTGCACCGCGTGCAGGTGAAGTTGGCTTTGGTTCAAAGATGTTGATGAACTACTTACACCCCTTGTAGTTAAGTACTTGTATGGATTTTATACCATTGGAAATACTAACTTCCAATATCCCATGTTCAAATTGTTGCAAGGGTTGCCATTAGCAAATAAAGTTGTAAAATGTAAAATGATTTATTTCATAACATGTAGTCATTACTACTGAACTATTTATTTTTTCATTGAAATTCCAACTTTATAACGTCTTTGAGACGTAATGGTATGATTTAAATACTTAATTAAAAATATTACTTGGAATAACTTAACATAATTTCCTGAAATGTAACATTTGATTTCAGAGCGTAAGGATCTGTGTGCAGTTGACCGTACTATGTAAATTAAGTCACCGGGCAGGAAAGGCGGGCTGGAAGAGCTGCAATCAGAAGAGCAAAAGCAATGAGTTGAAAGTCTACGAAAGGCCTTTGAAGGTCGTTTTGGGGCGCAAGCCTTTAGGGATTTGTTGAGATTCTTCCGAGGTCAACATTATCAGCCTGTATCCCAAATCTTTCTACAAAGCCGTGTGTAGATTAATATATATATTTACTAGCTGTGCCCGCGACTTCGTCCGCGTAGAATAGTGTCTTTGGGCAGCATTTTTTAAATATTTCGGCTAATTATTTTACAAATAAGACACTTACGTATTAATACTTATATGAGTTATTTGCAGTGTTTGTTGCAAATAGCTTATTAAAGTCATCATCATTATCAGCCTGTATCTACCCACTATATAGATATAGGCCTTTCCCAATGCTTATCACCAGTGATCCTCCGCTTTCCGCATCCAAACGCTGCCCGCTACTTTTTTTTTTTTTTTTTATAAAACAAAAACTATCGCTCGCGCGCCGCCACCCCCGCTGCCACCGCAGCATCTCCTTCCTTTCTGGTGACCTCACTCACTCGCAGGAACACAACAGCCCTCAAGGGAACCGTTATTTGGCTGCGGTATGCCTAGTTTTGGGCATAAATATTGAATTTATAACTATTTTTTGGGCATTTCTTGTAAATGCCCGGCATTTTGCCCATCTCTAGTACGGCGCGATGCTTGGCAAGTTTTTTACTCGCGTTAATTTCAGTTTCTCATTTTGTAATGACCGCGTAAAAGTTATCTACATCAGGATAGCACTAATATTTTGTCTCTTGTCGCAAACTTATAAAACATTCACATAAACCTTGCATATTTCCATACAAACTTTCATCCCCTATTCCCTATTGTTATTTTACCCCCGTGTGGGTAAAACTTTTGCAAACTTTGAATGTCATATTTATTTATATCGAATCAACAGCCTAAAAAATAAGTTTCAAGCTTCTAGCTCTAAAAATAACGATACTTCCATACAACCTTTCACCCCCTCTTTTAACCCCTTACAACCCTTTTTTTGCATTAAAAAGTAGCCTATGTCCTTCCTCAGGCTCTAAACTATCTGTGTACCAAATTTCATTTAAATCGGTTCAGTAGTTTTGCCGTGAAAGCAGGACAGACAGACAGACAGACAGAGTTACTTTCGCATTTATAATATTAGTAAGGAAGTAAGGATATTTATTTATATCGAATCAACAGCCTAAAAAATAAGTTTCAAGCTTCTAGCTCTAAAAATAACGATACTTCCATACAACCTTTCACCCCCTCTTTTAACCCCTTACAACCCTGTTTTTGCATTAAAAAGTAGCCTATGTCCTTCCTCAGGCTCTAAACTATCTGTGTACCAAATTTCATTTAAATCGGTTCAGTAGTTTTGCCGTGAAAGCAGGACAGACAGACAGACAGACAGACAGAGTTACTTTGGCATTTATAATATTTCCATACAAACTTTCACCCCCTCTTTTAACCCCTTACAACCCTTTTTTTGCATTAAAAAGTAGCCTATGTCCTTCCTCAGGCTCTAAACTATCTGTGTACCAAATTTCATTTAAATCGGTTCAGTAGTTTTGCCGTGAAAGCAGGACAGACAGACAGACAGACAGACAGAGTTACTTTCGCATTTATAATATTAGTAAGGAATAAGGAAGTAAGGATATTTATTTATATCGAATCAACAGCCTAAAAAATAAGTTTCAAGCTTCTAGCTCTAAAAATAACGATACTTCCATACAACCTTTCACCCCCTCTTTTAACCCCTTACAACCCTTTTTTTGCATTAAAAAGTAGCCTATGTCCTTCCTCAGGCTCTAAACTATCTGTGTACCAAATTTCATTTAAATCGGTTCAGTAGTTTTGCCGTGAAAGCAGGACAGACAGACAGACAGACAGAGTTACTTTCGCATTTATAATATTAGTAAGGAAGTAAGGATATTTATTTATATCGAATCAACAGCCTAAAAAATAAGTTTCAAGCTTCTAGCTCTAAAAATAACGATACTTCCATACAACCTTTCACCCCCTCTTTTAACCCCTTACAACCCTGATTTTGCATTAAAAAGTAGCCTATGTCCTTCCTCAGGCTCTAAACTATCTGTGTACCAAATTTCATTTAAATCGGTTCAGTAGTTTTGCCGTGAAAGCAGGACAGACAGACAGACAGACAGACAGACAGACAGACAGACAGACAGACAGACAGACAGAGTTACTTTCGCATTTATAATATTAGTAAGGAAGTAAGGATAGTAAGGAAGTAAGGATATTTATTTATATCGAATCAACAGCCTAAAAAATAAGTTTCAAGCTTCTAGCTCTAAAAATAACGATACTTCCATACAACCTTTCACCCCCTCTTTTAACCCCTTACAACCCTTTTTTTGCATTAAAAAGTAGCCTATGTCCTTCCTCAGGCTCTAAACTATCTGTGTACCAAATTTCATTTAAATCGGTTCAGTAGTTTTGCCGTGAAAGCAGGACAGACAGACAGACAGACAGACAGAGTTACTTTCGCATTTATAATATTAAGTAAGGAAGTAAGGATAGTAAGGATAGTAAGGAAGTAAGGATATTTATTTATATCGAATCAACAGCATAAAAAATAAGTTTCAAGCTTCTAGCTCTAAAAATAACGATACTTCCATACAACCTTTCACCCCCTCTTTTAACCCCTTACAACCCTTGTTTTGCATTAAAAAGTAGCCTATGTCCTTCCTCAGGCTCTAAACTATCTGTGTACCAAATTTCATTTAAATCGGTTCAGTAGTTTTGCCGTGAAAGCAGGACAGACAGACAGACAGACTGACAGAGTTACTTTCGCATTTATAATATTAGTAAGGAAGTAAGGATAGTAAGGATAGTAAGGAAGTAAGGATATTTATTTATATCGAATCAACAGCCTAAAAAATAAGTTTCAAGCTTCTAGCTCTAAAAATAACGATACTTCCATACAACCTTTCACCCCCTCTTTTAACCCCTTACAACCCTTTTTTTGCATTAAAAAGTAGCCTATGTCCTTCCTCAGGCTCTAAACTATCTGTGTACCAAATTTCATTTAAATCGGTTCAGTAGTTTTGCCGTGAAAGCAGGACAGACAGACAGACAGACAGACAGAGTTACTTTCGCATTTATAATATTAGTAAGGAAGTAAGGATAGTAAGGAAGTAAGGATATTTATTTATATCGAACCAACAGCCTAAAAAATAAGTTTCAAGCTTCTAGCTCTAAAAATAACGATACTTCCATACAACCTTTCACCCCCTCTTTTAACCCCTTACAACCCTTTTTTTGCATTAAAAAGTAGCCTATGTCCTTCCTCAGGCTCTAAACTATCTGTGTACCAAATTTCATTTAAATCGGTTCAGTAGTTTTGCCGTGAAAGCAGGACAGACAGACAGACAGACAGACAGACAGACAGACAGACAGAGTTACTTTCGCATTTATAATATTAAGTAAGGAGGTTCAGTAGTTTTGCCGTGAAAGCAGGACAGACAGACAGACAGACAGACAGACAGACAGAGTTACTTTCGCATTTATAATATTAGTAAGGATTATTAATTATAATTAATCTAATGTATAAACTATAGATTAGTTGTTACAATAACAACTATGTCTCAATCGAGAGACACCAATCATAGTACCGCTGACATCGATATCTCTGACAATAAAAGTGAATTTAACGACGACAACGCGGATGCGAGCCCATAAACCGAATACGATGGTCACCAGTGGATTAATTACCCCTATATTGCTGACACGCTGAGAGCATTGGACCCTTGTTACTGATAAACATACCTACATATGTTATGTGTATCTTGTAGACTGACTGAATTTGTAGCAGTGCAACAAATTAAATTAGCTGTGTAGTACCGTTTTTTTGTTTTTCAATATGTTGTATCATTAATTATGGATACAATAAAGTTCTTGTGTAAGAAGTAAGGGAATCACAGAGCTGCGTGCTGTTTCAATCAATAGTCTTATAAGGTTGGGTAATAAAAGATTATAATATTTAGAAATATCTATCCGAGTACTTTTTCATACAGCCTCCGCAAAGAAGTAGTAACAGTTCCAAGAAAAAAAAGTCAAATATATATATAATACGTCTACGAATAAATTAAATTTAAGCATCTCACTCTTATTTCAAACTAATTACCAAATTTTTCTTGCAAAATGTAATTCTTTTAAAATAGAAATATTAATATATATATTTAAAAAAAAATAAGATTATGTTCAGAGACTATGAGTAGATAAAAGGTCGTAAAATAAGAAAGTTAAGCATAAATCATAAACTTCGTATAGTAGCAAAGTTTGTGGCATAAATATTATATTGTTTTCATTAAAAATAAAACATCCTTGCTTAAACTTCCGGATGACTTTGTGTATTCTAATAAATCAAGAGTGTATATAGATAGGTATAATAAAAATATAATTTTATTATTATGTTACTGGTAAAGTGTATATTCGGTCAATGTTTAGAATGCCTAGTCATTCTATACCTATACATCGAGCTTGTTTAGGCAATATGTAAAATAATTTATGCGTGTAATTTATTATATAAACTAGACCTAGGCGATCTATACAATGCCTAGACATGATATAGAAAATCCCGGATTGTCTAGCCAGTGTATAAAATACACCAAGTTGTCGAAGTATTCGCAGTTTAAGCAAGATATCATGTGTATTTATTTTTTTATTAAACGCGCTATTTCTAAACAGAAAAAAGCGGGTCTAAGGCAAAAAAATATTTGTTTTTTTTAATTCTTACTAGCTGGCCCGGCGAACTTCGTACCGCCTAATTGTCAATGAATGTCGTGGTATACATATTAGTTGAATAAAATTTATGATGTCTTGAAATTAATATAATGAATAATAGAAAATAATAGAGAAGCACGATGGCGTCATTGCACGTGTCAGTCTAATAGGCTATTTTCCAATGTTTAAAAATTGTATAAATTATTTAACAATATCGTAAAATACACAAAACTATAAAGATCTGCAAACTTTCATTCTAATATCTTCAGTCAGAATTTTTTTAGCGTCGATCAAAGTTTGGCGGGAAAGTCCATTTTAAAAGTATGAAATTATTAAAAAATAATATTTCCATTGGAGAAGCAATAAAAAATGCTATAACTTTTATTATGATACTAATCACATAAACGTAATATTTAACATAGCTGTCGTACAATTTCTGATTTGATGCATACAAAATACAAACCTGTGACGTCATAATTCGGTAGTCTTTTGTATGGAGCGTTTTGAGGCAGTCTAAAAAATTGTGATTTTTAAATTACCATATCTTGAGAGATTTTTGTGCTATCGAAGTAATTCTTTCACCTATGGTTATATTAAGGAGACGTCCCTACATATCAAACCGAAAAAAATGTTAGTCAAATAGCCTATTGTACACGCAAGTTAAGCAACGTCAACCGTAGCCTGTCCATGGATGAGTTTATATTATCTCGAGCTCCTCCGTGCTTCGGAAGGTACGTTAATCCGTCGGTCCCGGTTGTAATTATTAGATTAACTCGAGGTCCTCCGTGCTTCGGAGGGCACGTTAATCCGTCGGTCCCGGTTGTTATCATTAGATTATCTGCTTCGGAAGGCACGTAAGACGTCGGTCCCGGTTGTTATCATTAGATTACCTCGAGCTCCTCCGTGCTTCGGAAGGCACGTAAGACGTCGGTCCCGGTTGTTATCATTAGATTATCTCGAGCTCCTCTGTGCTTCGGAAGGCACGTAAGACGTCGGTCCCGGTTGTTATCATTAGATTACCTCGAGCTCCTCCGTGCTTCGGAAGGCACGTAAGACGTCGGTCCCGGTTGTTATCATTAGATTATCTCGAGCTCCTCTGTGCTTCGGAAGGCACGTAAGACGTCGGTCCCGGTTGTTATCATTAGATTACCTCGAGCTCCTCCGTGCTTCGGAAGGCACGTAAGACGTCGGTCCCGGTTGTTATCATTAGATTATCTCGAGCTCCTCTGTGCTTCGGAAGGCACGTAAGACGTCGGTCCCGGTTGTTATCATTAGATTACCTCGAGCTCCTCCGTGCTTCGGAAGGCACGTAAGACGTCGGTCCCGGTTGTTATCATTAGATTATCTCGAGCTCCTCTGTGCTTCGGAAGGCACGTAAGACGTCGGTCCCGGTTGTTATCATTAGATTACCTCGAGCTCCTCCGTGCTTCGGAAGGCACGTAAGACGTCGGTCCCGGTTGTTATCATTAGATTATCTCGAGCTCCTCTGTGCTTCGGAAGGCACGTAAGACGTCGGTCCCGGTTGTTATCATTAGATTATCTCGAGCTCCTCCGTGCTTCGGAAGGCACGTTAAGCCGTCGGTCCTGGTTGTTATCATTAGATGGCAGTCGTTAAGCCAAGTGGCCTTTAGGCGGCTTGAAATTACTGGCGTCCGCCAACTCGCAGTTGAGCAGCGTGGTGGAGTATGCTCGAAACATATTCAGTTGAAGGAAGACCCGTATTTAATATTACCCAGCAGTGGGTAAATATTACCCAGCAGTGGGTAAATATTAAGTTCAGTATTTTACTATGTCACAAAATAAAGTACCATGACACTTGACAACCAATTAATATTCATTTTCAAGCATTCATTCATAAACAATTCTCAAAACAACAACGGACAACTTTCGCGACGTAAAAGTTAGGCCAATCGATTTGACATTTAATTGAAAATCAATAAATATCCCAATCCGTTTTCAAATTTAATTTTTCGACAATTTTGTCAATGTTTTAATACTTATTATCCTATACCCACATTTCTGAACGCACGCATACATTTGACGTACGCACGTTAACGTCACGTTTGACAGGTCCGACATCCACGAACATTTTGTATGGAAAAATGATTTTTCTTTTATTTTATTTTTTTCGTAAATTTTTCTATGTTTTTAATAGTTATTGTGCTATTCTGGACGGAGACAAATCCAACAAATCAAAAACCATGGCAATCGGTCCAGCCGTTCTCGAGTTATAAGTGTTGTAACAAACACGACTTTCTTTTATATATATAGATTTAAAAACAACCTACAATATTTACGTGTGGACATTTTTAACACGGTCCATAATTTTGTAGAATAAAATTTGATTATAATACTATTAAAAATAATCTTCTAAAAATTTTAACATTCTTTGTAGCTACAAAAAATACACGTAATTAGACTTACACCTCATTAAGCATCAAGGGGTGGGGAGGGGGTGTTAAAAATGCAAAAAAAAAAACATCACGTGATAAATGAACGACCCCATAGACTTCTTTGCAACTTGCAATAATAAAGATCATCCGAAATTATAGGCATATATTTACATACTAGCTGTCCCGGCGAACTTCGTACCGCCTAACAATCAATGAATGTCGTGGTACATATTAGCTGTACTAAATTTATGATTTTATGGAATTAAAACAATGAATAGTAGAAAATAATAGAGAAGCTCGATGGCGTCATTGCGCGTGTCAGTCTAATTGAACACGCAAGTTAAGCAACGTCGACCGTAGCCTGTACACGGATGGGTTTATATTACCTCGAGCTCCTCCGTGATTCGAAAGACACGTTAAGCCGTCGGTCCCGGTTGTTATCATTAGCTCATCTTGAGCTCCTCCGTGCTTCGGAAGGCACGTTAAGCCGTCGGTCCCGGTTGTTATCATTAGCTCATCTTGAGCTCCTCCGTGCTTCGAAAGGCACGTTAAGCCGTCGGTCCCGGTTGTTATCATTAGCTCATCTTGAGCTCCTCCTTGCTTCGGAAGGCACGTTAAGCTGTCGGTCCCGGTTGTTATCATTTAATGACAGTCGTTAAGTTAAGTCAGTGGCCTTTAGGCGGTTCGAAAACACTGGCCTCCGCCAACCCGCAGTTGAGCAGCGTGTTGGAGTACGCTCTAAACCCCTTCGGTTGAGGGAAGACCCGTATCCATAAAAACTGAAGATTTCATAAAAATAAAGATTTCCTTATTGTTAATTTAAAAAAAAAAAAACGTTTTATTTTATTTTTTTTAGTTTTGAAATAGGTTTTATCATTTTGGTGATTTGTAATTGTCATTTCTTTTGATGTTTACTCTGATTTGATTCTTGCGCTCGAACCCCATGGGAAAAGCGTTTTCACCCCTATCGATTTGACATTTTTAAATTTTCATAACAAATCACAGACAACTTTCGCGACATAAAAGTGACACCAATCGATTTGACGTTTTGATATTTGACAACCAATAAATATCGTAATCCCTTTTTCAACTGACACTTTCATTTGTATGAGAAAATGTTTTTTCTTTTATTTTATTTTTTCGAGACTTTTCCAATGTTTTTAAGAGTTATTCTGCTATTCGGGACGGAAACAAATCCAACAAATCAAAAACCATAGCAATCGGTCCAGCCGTTCTCGAGTTATAAGTGTTGTAACAAACACGACTTTCTTTTATATATATAGATATATACGAAATTATAGGTAGTAGCTAGATATAAAATAAATTATCGAAATTTTATGCATTTTATAGAATGCCTAGGTATTTTATATAATACCGAATCTATTAGATTCGGTATTATATAAAATACCTTACCTTACCTTACCTTACTTATTATGTTTAACTATAACTACCTACGTGAAAACAAATGAATGAATGAATTTGTGTATAAGGTTCACGTTTGGGCTATAAAACCTCCCCTATGGGATAGTCATGGATTAACTACCTCTATATTATTGACACGCTTCTGAGAAATTACTCCCTTGTCGTAAACAAATTTGTCGATAATAAACACCGCAATCTAGTAGAGTACAAAATCTGGTTAATATATTTTTTTAAGATAAATTGAATAAACTGACTTCCATCACATCACCGATTCATGAAAATTTTACTCACTTTGTAATAGCTCTAGATTTCTTTACACAGAAAAATGTGAGATGCAGTATTGTAATCAATATGGCATGCATTATCTTTTTACAAATTTTTTGCACCACTAGAGTGGTAAACTACCATTCGTCTTATAACTATACAAAGGCGGGCTTCTCTTTCTCTTCGAAGAGATCTCTTACACAGTTAACATTTATATATTTGAGTGGATGCTATAAACTGTTATGGGACAATTACAGATAAAGAACTACTTGAGTATAGATATTACACTAAGTAAATATTAAGTGCAATGTGGTAGGTAATAACAGTTCAAGGTGTTATGAAAGCTCTTTTTAACCCGGTTTGAAAGAATACAAAGAAGAAGATATTTCCGAAGATAAATTAACGAAGAAAATAATTAAACTATGTCAGATGGTAAAGAGTTCTTTGAAATCTGCAATTGAGCGACGAGGTGGAGTACGCTTTAAACCCCTTTGATTGACGGAAGACCCATATCCCAATAGTGGGACGATTATGGGTTGATGCTGGAAGAGTTCTTGGACACTTGAATTTTTCACCGACTATGCATTACTATAGCGACTATAACAACAAATACTCCCAATAAGATGAAGTTACAACAAGATATAAATAGTATGAACCCATAAACATTTCGCAATGGGTGACCATTGAATTAATTGCACCAATATTGTTGGCACGCTGAGATCAAGGGAGGAAGGGACCTTTTTGTAATAGATGACACTTTAGTATTATAGAAATGAATAGCTCCCATCTTTTGTTCTAATGATTTAAGCATAGTATGTGATGACACATTAACGAGAGTGTCAACGCAAGAGCATTACTCCCATTATCAAAAGCATCCTTTTGATATATGATTTATAAAGAAAGATATACATATCATCATTTTGCAAAAATCCTGAAGGCTCTCATTCGCTGTTTCAAAATTCCATCCTTGAAAGAAGAGAAGATATGGCAAGGAACACGAAATTTGGACAACTAAGGCGCTAGGATAGATAAAGAAAAACATAAAACAAATAGCAACAAAAAAATGTCATAAAGCGTATGTGAAATCCTAGGTTAGTGCTCACAAATCATATAGAACGTGTGATGCAGGCTGGAAAGTTAGTAAATGACATTTTTCATTCATAAAACATACCTACATACGTGAAAAAGAGCCTAAATGTATATTTTAAAGAACAAAACAGAATAGAGGTCACTTTTCATACGAAATCTCCTAAATCGGAGAGTGGTGAGTGTAAAATATTCATACGTCGTAAAATACATACCTACATCAAATTGTCTCTTGAAACATTCATGGTGTGTTTTCACTAACAAATTTGATGGCACGTTACACCTCGCCTTGTAAATCCTTCATTTATTCAGCTTCGAATAACTCCGGGTATATTTGATGTTGCAACCAAAGCTGGGATTTATTATTTCTATATGGCGGAATGTAATGAAGTAATGCAAAAAAAATGATTCCATTTTGCTTTTGGTATTTTTATCTATCTACCTATCTATTTATACATATATCTATCTATCTATTTACATCGAGGACTTCGTGCTTCGGAGGACATGTTAAGCTGTCGGTCCCCGCTGTTGTCTTTAGATGACAGTCGTTAAGCCAAGTCAGTGACCTTTGGGCGGCTTGAAAACACTGGCCTCCGCCAATCCGCAGTTGAGCAGCGTGGTGGAGTATGCTCTAAGCCCCCTTCGATTCACCGGAGACCTATATCCCAATCGTGGGGTGATTATGGTTTGATACCGACATCGAAGACTTAGAAGAGAACTTTAAGAATATGGACCTTGCTGATTCTGAGAGCTGTGTTGAAAATTTTGGCTCTCTATCGAATTTTCTAGTTCCAGTCACTGCATTAGAAAAATCATGAGCAAGTCTCTCTCCATCTCTTTCTGTACGATTTTCATTTTGTTGATCAGCTTCATAATCAAAGTCTAAGTTTCTGCACTATAAAAGGCCTATTATATTATGATGTTTTCAGACTATCTATTTGGTGTCGTCTCGATAGTATTACTGAAGTGTAGTAGGCCTTTTATATTGCAGAAACTCTCTCTCATGGACTCTGACAATCGGGCTGGTCGATGAGAAAAGCAATGACTTTTAAACTTTCCCGTTGCATGATTTATGAAATATAAGAACGGGATAATTAACGCAAGGTATGTAAATACCCTTATGCATGATCGCGTTAATTCCCGTTCGTATATTTCATAAAAAACAAGACTTAAAAATTATATATTCTCATTGTATGTTTTCTAAAGAATCTTACTCCTTTTCGCGGGAGGCGACTAAAGGACTATGTTTGTCCACCGTCCCAAAATTAATCGTATTTATTCTATTGAATGACTTTATATTATAGTAAGAGAACAAAATATTATTTTCAAACCACTCAATAATATTTTATGGTGGTATTATGGATGTATTGAACATACTGGACTATGTTATCTAATGGGGTGTAAGTTGTTGTTGTTGCAAATGTCTTTATTGTACAACACAGTTTCAGTACACAGAATAATAAGAAATGTTGACATATAATTTGTACAAAGGCGGACTTATCCCGTAAAGGGATCTTTTCCAGCCAACCTTCTCGAAAGTTTTGTAACCGGACTGGATAATGTCCCACTATTAGCTCCAGCTTCATTGTTAATGTTGTTTACTCATGTCAAAATCTGTCATTTTCCATATAAAATACAGCTGATGACGTAGGCAAGTTCAAATCAAGTTTCGCTAAAGAATATATCCTATGTCTGTCCATGTACCATGTTTTGGAGTTTATCGCGGACGAACACGGACACGTGATTTATATATGTAGTATTTATTAAATACAAGATTATTAATCTTAAAAATCTTTAAATCTTATTTTAATTCTTTTGAGATAAGAAATTCTTCTCTAACATCTTCATACAACAGTCCGTCACTATTTGATTATAATATTTCATTTAGTTCTTTAAAGTAAATTCCCAGAGCCTCTGGCATTATTTACTCACTAAAACTTTACACTACACAATACATTGCAGTTTTCGAACGAGCATGTTTGAGAAACACTTTATTAAAACTGTTGGAAATGCATTGTCACACTTGCATAACAATATAAAAGTACGTGGAAACAGCGCAGTTCATTTTTATGCTTCCAACTCTAGCACATTGTCATTTAAATGTTGAGCGAACAATATTTCGCAATTTCAAAAATGTCTGCTATAGGTATGAAAATTTCTTAGAATGACGGCGAAAATGCTCTTGTAAGAAATGGCTCAATCTAATCTCGGCATGCAGGAGATTCAAGGCTTAATTCTGAAAAGGTTGAAGTGACTTTAATTACGTAGAGATATGTTGGGTTGAGGCATATTTTCGTATACTTTTAGACGTTTACGTTATGTTAGTTACAAGTATGAAATATTTTAAAAGTACGCTTTGAGATATAAATATAAATAACGATACGCGTCGACATTAATGAAGTTGTTTTTTTATTAATTAAAACATTTTATATAACGACTAGTTAACCTGGTAAATGTTATTCTGCCATATAAATTAATTTTATAACATAATTAAACAAAATAAGAAAAGTATTTAAGTATTATATCAGTTACCTAGTACCCATAGTACAAGCTTTGCTTAGTTTGGGACTACATGGCAGTTCGTAATTTGTCCAAGAATATTTACTTATTTATTTTAAGGTTTTTTCTTATTAAGAACTATATAGCTTGTTTTAAAATATTTATTTTACTTCTTCTTGTTTACAAGCTTTTATTTAATTCACCGCGATAGATACCCATATCATAGCGATTAAAAGGGGAAATTATAAATCACCATTTCGTGGCGGTCGCCATATTGGATTACAAATTGTAGCAATTAGGTAATTGTACATTGCTATTAGGTCAAATTTAACTTGCTAGATTTGTTTACAGACAGCGCGATGAAACCAAATAAACGCTTGTAAAAAAATATCTATTACTGTCCCATGTGACGCCTCGCTTTAGTCCCAAGATGACTCCGGGAAGTGACAGATGTGTGTAAAAAGATAAATGTGAACGGAGATGCAGCGGAATGAAGAAAAATTACTACGTAGGCTTCACATGTACAGGCATGAATTGTTTTTACGGTTGAGTAACGGCGCAAGAAGTTGTCGTTCTCAAAATTTAATTATTTTAATGTACCTAGTCGTCATCGTCAACCCTTATTCATCCCATTGCTGGGATATGGGGTTTTGGGGTGTATGTGGTTCATCAACATCTTTGAACCATAGCCATCTTCACCTGCACGCGGTGCACCCTGCTGACTGACAAACGAAGCTCTGGCGAAAAGAGAGGTAGGGAGCGTAATTGTAAGCTACACGACTGGGAAATATACCTCCACCTCACAGAATACCGCAGCCAAATAACAATTCCCTTGAGGGTTGTTGTGTTCCTGCGAGTGAGTGAGGTCACCAGAAAGGAAGGAGATGCTGCATTGGCAGCGGGGTTGGCGGTGCGCGAGCGATATTTTATGTTGCCAGCGTTAATATGGCTGCGGTAACCGCTTCAGATCAGGCGGGCCGTATGCTTGTCTGCCACCTGACGTAGTATAAAAAAAAATATATGGATTTCCCTAATAAATATAATTAATTGAAGGAGTTTTGAGCACTCCACTACGCTGCTGCACTGCGGGTTGGCGGAGGCCAGTATTTTCAAGACGCATAAAGTGTATTTTTAAGGTACTTTGAAAAGTATTCTGTGCAAAAATATCTAATAATTAAATTTGTTGTAGATACTCAGGTACCAGATGTAGTCAAAAATGTTGGTAAAGTTTATTATATTGTCAAGACACGATCCACTAGCGAGTCTCTTCGGCTGTGAAATGAGCATTTAAGCATATTTTATTAATTCAATTATATACATTTTTTTTTAATTTCATACAAAGAAAACATCCAGACTAAGACGAACAAACTATATTCATGAACACAAATGTTTGACTTCTGTTTTATACAATAGCCGTTGTTTTTTATAGGAAGTTTGTAATAACGATTATGTCAATAAATAAATTATTATTATTATGACATTTATTTATTTTTAATATCTTATTTCATACATTTTTTAATATATAATATAAAAAAAATATACATTAAAAAATATAAAAAACAGAATCCCTCCCGATAGCGGGAACAAGGTCCAAACTATCGGTGGTCAAGGTCACAGAGACAGAAACCTCCTCACAATACGTGCCGTGCTGAGGAGGACAGCTTTCTGTATCTGACCCTTGATCCAGCTTCCCAACGCGAGCTTCTTGAGGTGTTGGTCGAAGCTCTTGGCGATTAAACCATTAGCCGTCACAACTATCGGAACAATCACTGTTGAATCGACGTCCCACATGGCGGTAATCTCATGAGCTAAATCAAGATACTTAGATAATTTATCTTTTTCAGCTTTCACGAGATTAACGTCATGTGGGATAGCGACATCAACAATGACTGCTTGGCGCGTTGATCGATCTATTATCACGATGTCAGGTTTATTGGCTACAATAGTCCTGTCAGTGATAATAGATCGATCCCAGTATAATGTGGCATGGTCATTTTCGAGAACTGCCTCCGGCATATACCTGTAGTACGGTACCTCGGTAATCACAAGGCCATATCTCAAGGCAAGCTGCTGATGAATAATCCTGGCTACTTGGTTATGTCTGTGCAAGTACTCGCCGTTAGCAAGATAAGAACAACCGGAAATTACATGTCTGAGGGATTCCCCAGGCAGATGACACGCCCGACAGATATCAAGCGTGCCATCCTTCATGATATATTTCCGGTAGTTATTCGTCTTGATAACTTCGTCCATAATTCCACAGACAAACCCTTCGGTTTCCCCAAAGAGGTCCCCGAAACGCAGCCAGGTTACGGATGCAACGTGATCTACATCGGGCCCATGTAGAGCCCGGTAGAACCGTCCATGCAGCTCTTTGCCTTGCCATATGGTCATGCGATCATTAATACTTAATACTACAGGTTTACGCCAGTTCTCGTTAGCCAAAGACAAAGGGGTTAATCCACGATCGATACCCACCACATCCTTATGCATTTCCACGTCAGCATGTAGGAAATATTCCCTGAGGCTGCATATCTCCCGATTATGTAGAGTCTTAGCATTTAAAAAGCCTCGACCACCACATTTTCGAGGGATATACAACCTCATTACTGATGATCGTGGATGATGCATACGGTAAGTGGTTAATATCGTTCGGACTTTCCGGTCAACAGCGTCAAGCTCAGTTTGAGTCCACTTGAGTATGCCAAAGGAATATATCAAGACCGGCATGACCCAACCATTGTAAGCACGCACTTTATTGCCCCCTGATAAAAGACTATTAAGTACTTTTTTCAGGCGGCCAAAGAAACGTTCTTTCAGTGATTGCTTCATGTCTGTCTCAGTAATTCCCAAATTTTCAGACATACCCAAGTACCTGTAGGTCTCAGTTTCCGAAAGGGATTTCAAGTGTATAGTATCTGAGAGTTCGAGTCTCTCAGATACTAATATCTTCCGTTTCTTTACATGTATGACCGCACATTTGTCTATACCAAATTCCATTTTAATAGATCTACTAAAGTTTTCAGTTACCTTTAGTAAGTCCATTAATTGGACTTTGCTACATGCAAAGAGTTTTAAGTCATCCATGTATAGAAGATGAGATATAGCCTGACCTCCCCTTCGCAATCTGTAGCCTAGCTTTGAATCCTCTAATAATGTGCTTAAAGGATTCAAAGCTAAACAAAACCACAAGGGACTCAAACTGTCACCTTGGAATATACCCCTTTTAATCTTAATTGGTTCGTCGTCCCCACTGATAGACCGGGATCCTGGATAGAGAAGGACTGTTCTCCATTGCCCCATACATGACTTTAGGAAAGTGCATAGAGTTGTATCTATTTTATACAACTCTAAGACCTTTATAAGCCATGTATGAGGCACCGAATCATAGGCCTTCTTGTAATCTATCCAGCATGCCGATAGATCTTTGTGGTTTCGACGTACCTGCTGATTAATGGCCATGTCAATAAGGAGCAACTCCTTGGTACCACGAGACCCATTCTTACATCCATTCTGAGTAGCACACATAACATTATTTGTATCAATATGATGCGCAATTTTGCTTCTCAGAATGGATGTAAGTAGCTTATAGATGGTTGGTAAGCAGGTTATCGGTCTGTAGTTTTTGGGGTCCGTGGTACTTCCGGATTTATAAAGAAGGTGAGTGACACCAGTGGTCATAAAATTGGGGAGAGAATCGGTATCTAACGCATGTTGGAATTGATATGCCAAACAAGCATGTGAACTTGGTAGCCATTTTAGCCAATAGTTTTGCAATTTGTCCGGTCCTGGCGATTTCCAGTTAGCCAAGGACCGAACAGCATTGACTACATCCTCTTTAGTGATGGCTACAGTTGTCATAGGTCTTATCGGTTCACATGCTTGTTCAATCATCTCAATCCATACATCGTTAGTGTGACTGACAGGCACCGACCAGATGTTTCGCCAGAATAAATTCACAGCTTCTACATCTGGCAGATGCATATCAGTCACACTTTGTCCGGGTCGCTCCCAAATTCTATACACCTTCTTCTGGTTGTTTTGAAACATGCGATTTTGCATATATCGATCCACACGTTTCCGATATCTACGTATGCGGTTTGCCCATGCATAGACTTTTTGTTTAAATAAGTCTATACGTTCTGTGACCCGTGACAAATATTCCTGTGGTACAATATTCGTACCAATAAATGCTCGGGTCACAAAACGCATAACCCTAGGACGGGTGTTACCCGCCCTGAAACTAATAAGTTTACCAATGAGAACCCTGGCATCAGCTATACGCTTCTCAATTCTATATTGCCATGCAGGTTTTTCGTGAGCAGGTCGTGTGGTTCTGTCACAATTTGGAAATTTAACATGAGCCACACGACATGCAGTAACCGCTGCATAATATAAAATTGAGTGCGTATCTACCAAGTTTTCACTGCTATCAAAATAGTTTGATAACAGTGAGTCCAAGGCTCCCATTAGTTGCCTATTTTGTCTATTCATGGGCAAACGCGGTATATCAGGTCTATGTTGAATGGGTACGTACCGATACTCAGCAATCGCATGTTCCAAGGTGCTCCTTAATTCATTATACCTGTTCCCCACAGTGTTAGCCGTATCACTTGCATCATCTCCGTCAAAAAATGTGGGTTCTGGAACATTTGCAATGGTTTCTGTTATAGTGCATTGACTTTGTGACGGTTCTGAAATGATACGACTATCCTGTACTTGGGAACGCAACCTGTCAAGTGTGGCATCATCCAACAGATGGCAACGTTGGATGGCCCGCACTTGATCCGATAATCGTTGGGCCGAGACGTTGAGCGCTGGTTCAAGAGCCTGAAACACAGAAAGCATCCTAACACGATACGCAGTGAGGTTAGTTCCCCCCTCTGTGACCTCATAGTACGATCGCATGACATTCTCGTTTACTTCTTGAGTCCATCTCATGCGACGCACTGCACCACCGACAGTGGGGACCCTGTTCGCGGTACGTTGCCCACGTGGTCCTAAACTAATCGGTGGTCGTCCTCGCCGGCGTACTGGTCTTGGCGACGCCGGGGGAGTCAGAAACTCGTCACTCGAACTCGACGCTACTGCAACCGGCTCGTATGTGCTATGTACCGGAGGTGACGGCTGCGAGGCGGAGTTCAGCGACGAGTCTTCTTGAGGTGTTCCTTGTGCGTTACGTTTCCTGGCTCTTGTCAGCATTTAGTTTTTTCATTTTATTTGATTTTCAATGTACATATTTTGTTATGTTTGACATTATTGACAATGTCATTTTGTTTAGGAAATGTGAACAGCATTTTGCTTTTATATTTTCGGGATTGTCCGCTTCTCAATACTTCTTATTTTATTAATAACTTTTATTTTATTTAGTATAGGATTCAAATTGATGAAATAGGATGTAAATCGATAAAATTTAACTATTAAAATAAAATTTCTGAATTTTGATGTGAAAAAACCGTCTGTTGACATGTAGTGTTGCCAGTCTATATTATTATTATTATCATTTATTTATTTAGTTTTCTTTTTTATAAAAATTTGTATTTACAACATAAATATAAAAAAAAAAATATTATTATTATTATTATTATTTTCTTTCGAAAGTTGAAATTTCTGCTTTAAGCACACTCCATACAAATATCGCGTCGTTTACTACTACATAAACAATGACGTCCGTGCAAAAAGTGAATATGCGCGTGTGCGTGCGGCTCCACACTAACGCGTCCAGATTTGTCTCAGAGCGGAGGTGAGGTCGACACGAGAGAGCGGCAGGGAGTGGCCATACTGGTCATTACTTATACTGTGCTTTAAGTCTAAAGTGTAAGTTTGCCTTAAAGCTCCTTATTTTCGAGAGTTCTGTAAAAACAATGCGATTCCAAATAGACAATATTCCGACAATACACCATCTTGTAACATGAACGTCGCATCGACTAGCGTCAGAAAGCGTCCTCGCCGCGTAGCGCCGCCCGAAGACGGTCATCAGTCTGAATACCTGATACCTGATGTCAGGATCCCTTACCTGCAGTCAGGAGATATAAATGAGTTTATATCTTACGGGTGCAGGTGACCCATTTTAAAAGGGCTTTATTTGTGTTAGATATTAAATAATCATAGTTGTTTGAGTTTTGAAGTGAAAACTTCTTTAGCGGCTTTAAACTGTGCACTTTTTTGGTATGGGTAAAAAATGTTAAACTCGCGTCAGGGTCACGTGTCCTGACCGTAAGATAAAGCTGCGAAGAATTATAATAGAATGATGAAATACAGTGTCACTTCGTTCGAGAACGACGTTTGCGTTTAAAAGAATTTAGAACATAATACTTAACACATAATTATAGTAAATTTTACTGCGGCGCAGGAAGCTTGCGCGAGTGTACATGTATATTTGTACTACAATCTGCTACGCGCATCCACGGATGGTAAATGCTGACGGCTTGAGCATCTACTTGAACGTATACTTGTAAAATTCGTGTATGTAAAGTGTTCAAATTATGGAAATTGAATAAAGTGCATCTATTAATGAAAAAAGCAATTCATGCGTAATTATTTTCTAACCATTCCCAAATATTCAAAAATGCACAACGTTAATGTTCAAGTTTTCACTTCTGTCGGCACTCCCGGAGTGCAACCCGTTGTTTTTTTTATATGATTTGTATTATTTAATGAGCTCGTTGGTCGAATGGTTAGTAATGACCACTTTGACTTCGAGGTCGCGGGTTCGATCCCCGCACTAGACAAATACTTATGTGCATTAATAAGTCTGTTTGTCTTGGTCTGGGTGTTTTTTATGTATTATATGTATATATTTCCAATAAAACATGTATATATGTATTATATCAGTTATCTAGTAGATACCCATAGCACAAGCTTTGCTTAGTTTGGGACTAGATGGCAGTGTGTAATTTGTCCATGAATATTTATTTATTCAACTCCGGCTGCCTGACAAGCATAAGACTGTGCCGTATTTCGTTTATAACATTTAGGTGGCAAAGAGGATATGTAGTTATTAACGCTTGCAATACTATGATCGCGATTGCCGAGTCTGTAAAACGTCTTTTTTGAAGATCCTCCAGTTAGAGGAAATAAAACAAACAAGGGTCAAAATTGCTGTGCTTAACTACTTTAGCCCTATTTTTTTTACCTAAAGATGTGTTCTATTGTGCAAGAAGAAAGCAATGTAATTGCCCGGCATACAAATAGTCACGCGTCATTTATCGTCGCGGCAAGAGTGCTAATCAAAAACAATTGAAAAGTTGTGAATAAAATGTCATCCTATATCTTTAGATAAGTGTACTAAATATACTACCATAGTAAGAGATATATAGATTGAGTAAGCGCTTTATCACAAATTTTTAATGCCGTGCGCCTGTGGCCCGACTATATATAAAACATCATAGGTTTGCCCGTTAACTCTCAGGACAGGTAAAGTTGTTTTTGACTATAAAGGTTCTCCTATAATAGGTCGGTAATGGGCTTCATAAACCCAGCAACGGATGTTGCTGTACCTTTCATACCATTCTACCTACTCTCGCAACAGAATCGTTAACAACTGTGTAACAATGTGACACAAGTTTCCAAGCCATTAAATTCCACACGATTATATTAATAAAATGTAATCTCTCAAACGCCATTTTAACAACTTTGCATTGAACAGATGTGGCGATCTCAAACATTAGCTTTCAACACAGATATTGCAAATTTCTATTCATACAATAATGGCGGATTTGCCTCAAGGCCCAGGCCTAGGGCGGCCAAATGTTAGGGGCGGTTGGAGCAGGGTATTACCGAAGGTAATTCTTACTTATAAACTGCCAAGGCGGTTTTGCGAAAAAATATATAATTATATAAATAGGTATGAAGTTAAAAATAAGAACCAAGTTACTATAATATAATAAGGAATAAGCAGTCAGCTAATGAGAATCAAGATACGACCTAAGGCGACCACGATGCTACCTAGGGCGGCGAAGACGCGGCCTAGGGCGGCCAAGACTACAAATCCGCCTCTGTATTCATATAATACAATATCATTAGGACTATAGTGATACTACTAGTGTAGGTCGTAGCGAACAAAGACTGCAATAAAATTATGTCTTCAAATCTGATTCGATATCGCATACTGTCCATATATCATACTCATCATCATCATCATGGACGAGCTTGGTGGTTCAATCGCCATTTTGACTCCGAGGTCGCGAGTTTGATCCCCGCACGAGACAAATATTTGTGTGCATGAACATGTCTATTTGTCTTAGTCTGGGTATTTTCTATGTCTAAATGTATTTAAGTATAATATCAGCTATCGAGTACCCATAGTACAAGCGTTGCTTAGATAGGGATTAGATGGCCGTATGTAATTTGTCCAGGAATATTTATTTATTTAAACTTCTAACGAGTTAATTAATATCTGGGGCCCTAGCGCCGAAGCTGAAGCCGATTACCATCGAATATTTTCATTCGAAATCGAAGACGAAGAAGAAAAAATAAGTCTTACGTTTTAGCTATTGACAAACACCTTCATCTTACTTGATAGAGCTCTTGAATTTCTACCAGCTAAGCTACATACAATATCCATAAGTCTAAGCTGAAATTTGATTTTCGCAATCAAAAAGATCCGGTGGGCTGCTTCTGCATAGCCGGTAGAGCCCGGGGAATTTCGATTGGGTTTCCTATATAGTTTCTGAAAGTTCAAACATAGAATTTTTTATCATCCGACTGCTGTTTTACGAGTCTCCTCTCAATCGAAGGAGTTTTAGTATATTATATTCTACCACGTTGCCACACACCGACCACTCCATACAAGAAACAACAACACAAACAGATCGCGTCTGTATACTTGCAAATCTGTATGTAGATATGTTAGGGTTGACTGCATAACGAAGTTACGTTATAAGACATTATACTTTAGGTAGCATAGGTTCTTCAAACAAGGCGTGAAGCGGTTTTATCGGCAAATGCGGTGAGTGATACTTCTGGTGTTGCGAGTGTCCATATGCTGCGATGACTACTTACCATCAGGCAGGTCTGTACATATGCTTGTTTGTCACCTTAATTGTATAAAAAAAAACCACGACGTTGGAGTCACAGTACCTGAGATCCTACCGCCGAAGCTGAAACCATCGGATTTTTTGAATGTGAAAACAATATTACTTTGCTTAGAATGTTGGTAATTATTTTTAGATTTGCTGGAAGAAGCTGAAGATGTTTGTACCTTTAACCTAAGACCAATTTTTGATATACAATAAATCCGATGGTAATCGGCGTCAGCTTCGGCGGTAGGTTCGGTGGTTTGTTTCACATAAAATAATATGTATAATTACTTTTCGGAATACACTTTTGTGCCTTTCGGAGTCGAGACCCTGGGTTCGTGGGGTCCTAATGCGCTTAAATTAATGAATGAGCTCTCCAAGCGCCTGGTCGAATCCACTGGTGACCGAAGAGCTGGCGGCTTTCTCGCACAACGGATTAGTATTACCATACATCGAGGAAACGCTGCCAGCATCTTCGGTACAATGCCACGGGGGCCTTTTTTAGATAATATGTAGTTTTATTTTTATTTTTAATTTAGTTTCTTAGAAATAATTGTATAAAAATAACTGATAATATACGTATTACTTTTCTTTGTATTAAATAAATAAGTCAAACCTCCTCTCATAATATACAGTTAACACCAGGAAAACGCTTTTGATATTCGTTATTAGAAGGCTGTACAGCGAGAAAACTTTTAATGAGTAGGCACGGGAATGCAAAAACACGCGTACAATGTGTACTAAGTACCTACCTACAGAGAAGTGGGTTAAACGTGCGTGGTATGCCTAATAAACTGAATGTAGGAGTAAATACAAAAGTACTGTATACAACAAACAATAAGAATAATTTATGTTTGTACTCTGTTAACCAAAGAGTAAATAATATACAAACGTACACGTACGTTACGTTTACTATTAAGTAAACGACGTTTTTTTTTTATTATACAATACACAAAATGAAAGGGAGCCTATATTTAAAACCGCCCATTTTATCATATTTTCACGCGAGTGAATTGTCACCTGATGAGCATCACCAAGTTTGCCATTTCTTATAATTAATCACAAGTTAAACTTAACCTAACTGAAAGATAATTTAAAGACAATCCGTCTAATATTAGCCGTTATGTAATATGGTGGGTCTACAAATCGGATATTTACATTATTTACAGGTAAATCTAAATGTTAAAGGAAAAGGTGACGATGTCCTGACGGGAGATTGGGTTGCTTCTATTTTATACACAAGCCCGTTTGTCGAATGTCTAGCAATAGCCACTTTGATCCCGAGGTCGCGGGTTCGATCCACACAGAAGATAAACATTTGTATGCATGAACATGTCTGTTCGTCTTGGTCTGGGTGTATGAATTATTCTATGTATTATAAATATGTATTTACAAAATAAAAAAAACTGTATTTAAGTACATGTATGTATCAGTTGTCTAGTACCCATAGTACAAGCTTTGCGCTTAATTTGGGACTAGATGGCGCTGTGTAAATTGTCCAGAAACATATTTATTTACGGTCTGGAGAGTAACATAGGATACTTTTTATCCCGGAAAAACATTTTATTCCCACGGGAAAAAATAAAGTTCATAATATTTTTTATCAGGTTTATCCTACGAAGTAAAAAAATTACAACAAGAAAAAAATATACAAATCAATGGCAGCTCCCATGGACCACGCGGGCGAAGTCGCGGGTAACAGCTAGTTTACGCATAAATACTGACCGACGAGACGCAACTGATAATCAAATAACGAGGATTTATAAAGTCCAAAGTTTGTCACATTTACTAACAAAAACAATTGTTTGTTTGAAATTGTGGAATTGTTGCACTTTAATTTAGTCATTCATTCAAGAAGTCTATTGTAAATATATGAGTTTATAAAATATATTCAACAGAAATAATAATTAATTAACTATTACATAAAGAACTCCGTCAAATGGATATACGTGGATAATCACAATGGATGCAAATAAGGAAAAGCTGCCGTAGTAAAAACTGCGTCCCCCGGGGCGTAACCTTTAGTTGGTATTTATAGAACATTGTGACAGCCCTTCCTGTGCTAAGTATTAGTGTAGCGCCACGATTATTTGGTGCTGGCTCAATTTGTTTTAGTATTTTTTTTACAAATTCAATCTGTCCTAATAAAAAAAAAACTTCTTAAGTATAACCAGCGATGTACTTCAGGCGTGACTCTTTCGGGGTTGTCTACCAACACCTGCTGGTTAGACTTGTCTAAACAACGAAGAAATAGCTAATAAACATTACTGATATGAAGACTTAACTTAGTATTTCTTTTATAGCCATGGCAACATTAACGCAATTAAGTCAAAAGCAAGTCTAGAAGTCCTACAGCTTAATTTTAAAACTATGAGATCGGATTTATTGATTCTGAAAAACGACTTGCTTTTTATTATGAGTATTATTGCATATTATTATTATGTGTATTATATAGTGTATGTATTTTGAATACTGCAGTTTATTGGCAGTTATCTTAAAACGCACTAAGCGACCGATTAGTCCGACATGACCGTTGGTCGCGACCAACTATGATTTGCATTACATTATATTCAATACCACGCACTACGCAACTGCGAACTGTAATGGTGGGTCACTGTGATTATGGTCGCAGTCGCAGTTGTCTATTACGACTTGAGCTATGATCTCTTAGGTTCAATAACCAATACCATATCGAATAATCTAAAGGCTTACGCTGTTCTGAAGTTTTTCAAAATCAATAAACCGATCGCCCTTATTGTAGGCAGTTGGGGTCTAGTATATTAAAACGAGTTGTTTTAATTCATCATCATTATCAGCCTGTATCTACCCACTGGTGGATATAAGCCTTTCTCAGCCACTTTTTTGAGGTCCTCGGTCCACCTATAAAAGAGGGGACGCCCTACGCTTCTTGTTTGCTTGATTGTTTGATTGTTTTAATTACGGACATGTAATGAACACAAAAAAGTTCTGCTCTATTCCATACAATCCATCTAATAGGTATACATTTTCTATGAATGACCTCATTTGTTTTTTAACAAAAGAAATATCTTAAACTTGAAAAATGGTATCTCCATAGTAAAAGTTACTCTATCGTGTACCGAATTTGATTATGTCTATTATGTTACAAGGTATAGCACATGATTTTAATCTTAGTTTCCGCATAAAATTGGTAAAGTGGGCACCCTTCCTAATGGCCTACTTACTGGCCAATGCATAATAAATGATTTATATGGTTCTCTCTATGTATGAAAGATATGGCTTTTCGTGTATATTGGAAGAAATGTTTGTGGATTGTCCACAAATCCTATCCTGTAATAATAGACGCGGATTTATTTTATGAAGTCAGTAAAAACACATAAATAGGACATCTAGCTCAGATGTCATGAAAAATGTTCTTAAGGTATTGATACATGAACATAGAGATCTCGTTTAAAAAGCAATCTTAGCGATTGACACCGCGCTCCGAACCAAACCGAGCCGAACCGAGAGAACCAAACAGGTATGAAACGCCTAAAGACCCAAATATCTTCAGCTTAATCGGTAAAGCTTCAGAGTGTCTACCAGCTAAGACAAATACAATTACAACAAATCTTAGGCCAAGTTTGATTTTTGCTATCAAAAATTCGATGGGAATAGGTTACTCTGGCCGTGTGGTTTCCGGCAGACTAGAATAGAATCACTCCGTTTCTTCCCGTGGATGTCGTACAAGGCGACTAAGGGAAATACATTATCAAATATCGATCAGGCCTCCCCAACCCGTTTGGCCAGCGTGGCGAGTGTAGGCCAAATCCTCATTGCGTCTAGAACGGACGAGAGAGGCTCCTGTGGTGGAGACAAAAATGGACCTGATGATGATGATAGGTTTCAGCTTCGGCGGTAGACCGAATACCTGGCAACCCTGCCTATAGGGGATATGTAGCCTGTGTATCTTTGAAACGTGTTTCAAATAAGACCCGAGCCCAACACTACTAATGCAAAATGTATAACAACCCTTCATGTCCTACTTATGTAAATAAGCTTAGTAAACAATTCATTCAGGGAACATGCGCGTTTGTAGGTAAGTACACTCGATGGCATGTCGCGTTGTTTACGCCAAATAGTCGTGTTTGTTCACACTAACCGCTAGTTTGTACTGCCGGCTAACTACCGTATCAACTTTATTTTTACACTGTACTTTGCCTCGTAAAACACAACGCGTATTTTATTTAGTGGAAAAAAATTCAAGCCTGACTCATTAATATATTTCTTTTGTGCCTCCCAACTTACGATAACCCCAAAAGTAAATTCTTCGAAGAAACGTAACGAGACCTCTTTTGATTAGGTACTTTAAATGTTATTGTTATTATTATGCTTAAGTTATCAGGTGTGGTAATTAAATTAGATCAATTTTTAATTTAGTCGGTCGATTTCAGACTATGTTAATCCGAATTCCGAGGATGCAAAGATGTTATATTTTTGGCAAAAATTGTGTTATCTAAATAATTACTAGACGTTTTGTTTTACTACTTGTTTCGCATATCTACTGAAATATGTATTTATTTTTTAATGTAAGTGAGTTGTGGTATTTATGGGGCGACATAGTTAAGCGACAAAGTTCATCATAATGAAGAATAAAAAAATAGATCAATATCGTTATATTATCAATGTTAAAAAAAACCTAATTTTTTGCTGGAATTATAAAATTATTACGTAGTGGATTATTTCATTAGCTCTAGTAATAATTTAGCTGCGAGGGCAGACACAACGCGATTGAAACTTCATTTGCAAGCGTCTAATAGACTATGATACCTTTTCATCAGGTGACTCTTATGCTTTTTTGTCACTGAATGTACCTAGTTAAAAAATAATCCTCGATTTTAATTTTCAATACGTTTTTATTTCATTCTTAGACTGTGTGTGAAACTCAGCAAAAGGGAGAAAGCATCACCACTTCAGCGGAATAATTATTATATAATTTAAAGCAATCAAATGAAGTGTCATTATATTAGATTAAGAGGCGACAACGGATTCACTAAATCGGCTGATTTAGTATCTATAGCGTGTAGATCAATCATGCGAATCGAATGAAGCCGGTTTGCCTATGTGGTGTTGGTGCGTTTGGTAGGTCTCTACGGCCTTTGAATTATATATGTTTTATTAAGTATATACAATTTTTTTAATCATCCTAAATTAGGACGCACAAAATAAATATATTAATCAATAAATATTCAATTCTTTCACACTAAACAAAATACGCCATTTTTAGTGATAAAAAATAATAAAATAACTTTCATTTAAATACCTAAATAGAATAATTGAAATTGTAAGACAAGTAACTAAGCTTATTTATATACTTTTGTGTTTAATGTGACAGTTTTGATTACCGTAATGTTTGAATTCGATGGCGGCACGCGGAACGCTTTACGTTATTTAAAGAAAGTCCAGAGGTAAGACATTATTTTATGTAGTATTTGTGTAATTGCTAAAATAATTCCATCACTGTTAAAAAAAAACCACCAAATGCAAGAAACATCGTAACTACGCCTTTCTCTAACCACATTATACAACTATCGCATAGTTGCAGCTCACTACAATTACCTATGTCTTGACCATATCTTAAAATTGATCACAACATGATGTGGTTGACCATTTCATGAAATGATTGTATTTCATGATATAGTCAGCTAAAACTGGTCATATCGTTCTAACGTCATCGTTTGATGACACGCCATTCCACGTGTGGCCATATCTTTAATGTAGAGTCTCCGGGATATCATAGGTTTAATAAAAATCCAAATAAAAAAGGAACCTTTGTAAATATTTTTTTGTGAATACAAAAACTGCTTATTGCAGTTTGAATCGTCCGCATTAAATTTACACATACAATCTAATACAAATATTTAAAAATAACAAAAATGGGAGATCTTAAAAAGCAATTATTATAAGTAAAAGTACTTTTGTGTGGTAACGACTTAAAATGTTCCATTGACACTTTATTATTTATTTTTTTGTCACGGTTATTGTCCGCCATCATGTTGAATTACAAAACCCAAACTATATCAATGCCTCTAACGGTAGATAATATTACGGATATTTTACGATATGATCACTAATATTTCACCGTACCATTAAGTAGCCATGCGTTGCTGTTCATATCATCAAACGCTGATTTATTCATTGATCTGGATAGGCCATATCATAATGTGGGCAGCTGATATTTTTCTATTTATGAAATGATCAGCCACATTATGATGTGCTCATTTCTAAGATCTGGCCATGACACCTACCTAAACAAATGACTTGTGTGCAAAGTATGAAATGCATGAAATGTGTATACGTGCTGCGTGAACAGTAGTATTCAGTAAGCCTACTCCCAAGTGAATATTCGACAATTCCGGTGAACGTTCGGAAGTTTTCAGATATGAACTTCATTGGATTGATAGACGTGGACTTTTTATTTAGCAGAGATTAATTTATTTGTCTAAATAATACAATAATCAAGAAATTTTGTGATTTGTTCTGTGATAGATACAAAATATAAAAATCCGAAGTTTGGGAAACTTTGGGTAATCATTTCGTAGTTGGAGTAGTAGTAAGTTTTGACTCAGTAGGAAGGTGAGATCAGCTCTAGAGAGCAGTTAGAAGTGTCTGTACTGTACGTAAGTACTATTTATTCCTAGGCCCCTGTGGTTCTCATTTGACGGATTTAACTTATCCTTACCCAATACTATTAATACAATCAATGTCATAACACTGGCATAAATTATGTAAATCTTGTAACTAAACAACGATCTGACTGCAGTTTTGGATAAGCAAAGTACACAATTAGCGACTATCAGAATTAGTTAAGTCAATTAATTGCATATAATACCGTCTATGTAACAATAACAAATACAAATTCATCTGTTATTAGTTATTAAACTAAACAATAGCGATCAAGAACTAATCCATTTAGTTACATTTCAATTATCATAACAAATAAACTGGTCAAATCAGTATGATAGCCCGAATACACACAATACACTGAAAAGTACTTTTGAGGTGTAGGTGGCTCACCACGATCTGTAGAGCCGAAGTCAACCTCACCTGCACGTGGTGCACCCTGACGACTAGCGAAATAGGCTCTGGTAAAAGAGAGGTAGTGTACAGCGTAATTGTGAGCACCCTGCTAACTGACAAACGAAGCTCTGGCGAAAAGAGAGGTAGGGAGCGTAATTGTAAGCTACCCAACTGGGAAGTACCTCCACTTCAGAATACCGCAGCCAAATAACAATTCCCTTGAGGGTTTTTGTGTCTCTACGAGCGAGTGAGGTTACCAGATAAAGGAAGGTGTTGCAGCATTGGCAGTGGGGGTAGCGGCACACGAGCGATATTTCATTGTGCGAGCTTTAATATGGCTACGCCTGATAAACCGGTTACGGTTTATCAGGCGGCCCAAATGTCGCCACCCGACGTAGTATAAAAAAAGCATTTACATATAAATCATTTGTATATATGATTTGTGCCGTTTGTAAAAATATATGACATGACTTCAGATTAAGTCTTATGGGTTATTATAATTCAAAATTTATCTAAAATCGACCCAGCAAGATTTGTTATAGCGATGACGATGATTCGATAATATTAATATAGCCAGAATGTTACTTTCTCTACACACTAATAGACAAAGAACACTATTTTTTCCACTTTGTTACAATCAACTCCACTTATTGTTGTCAGCAAGACTGATGATTTAAATGGAAATGTCAATTTAAATCATCAGTCTTGCTCGGTGTACGTACCACCAAACCAAACCAAACACAAACCAAAGATCTAAACGTAATTAAAATTGACTACGCAAGCATTACTATACCGATGACAATGATATTTTCGTTAATTTCAATATAGTTCGTATGTTACTTTTTAATACACACTAATAGATAAATCTTTACACTTTGATACCGCATTTAACTCATCAGTCTCGCTCGGGTGTCCCTCACAAGCCTAAGTTCTAAAAATTGATCCAGCAAGCATTGCCATAGCGATGATGATAGTACTTTCGATAATTTCAATATAGCCTATAAGTTACTTTTTATTCACACTACTAGACAAATCTTTCCACTTTATTATTGTCACTCAGTTATTGTTACCACATTTTCCATTAAAGTAACATTCTATCCGCATTTAACTCATCAGTCTCGCTCGGGTGTCCCTCACCAGCCGAAGTTCTAAACTTGTCTAAAATTGACCCAGCAAGCGCTGGAGTAACTTTGAAGACTTGTTCCGTCAGAATTCGAACATTTCCTAGTTGTAAGCCAAACAAGCGTAATATTCAAACTTGTACTTGAGTGTTTGCAAATATTGTGCTACAGTGAGCTGAAAACTTTAAGTTAATGAAAAAACGAACGTAAATGTAAGTCATCTCGCTGACCATCAGCAAAATGTACATTACATAACATAAAATAACATTTTTTTTGTGGTCGCTACTTTAATTTCCTTACTTTCCACTATTGCATAATATGTACATATAATAAAATTATTAATGTATATATTTTAGGGGTGTAAGTGGTTAATCAACATCTTTGAACCAAAGCCAACTTCACCTGCACGCGGTGCACCCTGTTGACTGACAAACGAAGCTCTGGCGAAAAGAGAGTTAGGGAGCGTAATTGTAAGCTACCCGACTGGGGAATGTCCTCCACCTCACAGAATACCGCAGCCAAATAACAGTTCCCTTGAGGGATGTTGTGTTCCTGCGAGTGAGTGAGGTCACCAGAAAGGAAGGAGATGCTGCGATGGCAGCGGGGGTGGCGGCGCGCGAGCGATATTTTATGTTGCGAGCGTTAATATGGCTACGTTCACCGCTTCACATCAGGCGGGCCGTATGCTTGTCTGCAAACCGCCGTGGTATAAAAAAAAATGATACGTATATATAACCATCGATACTGGTAGTCTATGGCAGGCGTCCGTCCCTCTTCTGTAATAGTCCATTATCTAATTCACCCAGATTTCTTCCTACATAGCTCATTTGTTTTCTAACACCCTTAGCAATAGTTCTAATCCATGCCGAGACCTGTGCATAAGTATATTGTTCTATTGATAAATCCTGGAGCGGGTCACGGCGGGTGTACAACATTACATTATACTTCTCTAAAGGGCCTCTACGCGTTGAATCCATATCTCGGCGCACGCCTACCACTTGACTATGAACCCAGTCATTTGGTAGGCGTGGGCAGTGATATTAAGTGATTGTAAGCCAGATAATAATAATAACGTGACATACATAAAACACATAGTATGTGTTTTAAATAATATTATATATAGTAAAGCTCTTGTACTGTACCACGTAATTACATTTAGTTTTACCGGCCAGTGTCGCCGTTTAGGCATTATCAAGGTAAACAGATGGTTTTTGTGTTTCTACAAATAGAAAAAAACATTGCGGCGAAATCGGTCGGTAAAAATAAAATTAAGTATACTCGTAATTACGTGGAACAGTACGAGTGCTTTATTATAACATTATGATAATAATGTTCCACCAAGTGCCAGCAATCAACTGTATCAACTTTACGTGTTTTAAGTTGTAGTATGGTTGTACACAAAGAAAAACGAAAACAAGCAAATATCGTAAAATACTTCTATTGTGACAATAATCTGTTACGTTTCAAGAAAGCGATGTAATAAGGATAAGCCATAAGTGATATCGTTATCGTGAGTTGAAGCTCGATACGCAAAAGCCGATCAAATATGTCCTTAAGGACTCCTACACAGACATTCGTATATAGTACGTGACATTTGACTTAGCCGGTCGATATATTAAAAATAATCTATAGAGTTGAGTATAAAAAACGACAAAAACCATTTAAACTATATTTAAAAAAAAAACCAATTTATTTAGTTTTACCGCAGACACATAAATATAAAATAGTAATAAAATCTTGCAAGTTAAATATCTCCAACATTCTTTCATCTCATTTGATTCTTGTGACAATGCACGATTACCTAAAAGCCGCCATTTTTTATCCAATATGTTAATATTTTCACCCATTCCGCCACAAAAGGAGATTTATAACTTTCACTGTAACCCATGATTATGGGTGATAATGGGTATCTTATCAAAGGACTTGAACGCGAAAAACAACTGAGAGTAAACTTTTTTTTCTAAATATATTTTACAACTAGTAAAGGCTTGTTTGAGGAGCTCAATGGCGCCGTTGCGCGTATCAGTCTACACGAATACGTAAGTTAAGCAACGACGACTGTAGCCTGTCGGATTGGACGGTTGAGGTTGAAATTTTGTATTGTTACGTAGGCATCCGCTAAGAAATTATTTTTTTATTCGTATTTGATATAAGGCTAAAATTATTTTGATAGGTCAATTTATTTGACTTTTACTGTAATCTTACATGTAACATCTCTTTACTTTTTAGATTGTCTCTTTGATATAGTGATTGACATGTCGCTCTGCCTGTAAATCGTTCTCGATTATTTAACAAATATGCAAAAGTAAGTCTTATAACATTATATTATGCGAATCCAACGAAGTGTAATAGAATTTGGCATAGCCTTTGATATCGTAACGGAGTGAATAAACAGCTAACAGCGTATGTAGCACAAAGGAGAGACATTTATCAGTTTGTATTTGGTAACTTTTGGTGTATTACGTAATATAAATGTTATGTTCAATATTTCTGTAGATTTAATGAGATATTGACATATATTATTATTTTTGCAAACGAAGAAAAGGACTCAAGTTGCTTTATACATTTTAATATCTAGGACAGGTATATCTTTTTACATAGTAATCTAGTCTTGATGATTCGATATTTTTACATTTTTTATGGGTGAAAGTGGTTCACAACTGTACGTGGTACACCCTACCGTCTAGCGAAAGAGGCTCTGGCAAAGAGCGCATTTGTAACCAGCCGCAGCCACATAATAATTGCATTCAGGGTGTTGTGAACACAACAACCCTAAAGGGAATTGTTATTTGGCTCCGGTATTCTGTGAGGTGGACGTACATCCCCAGTTGGGAATACTAATACGCTACACCCTATCTCTCATTATTTAATAGATTTTTTTTTTTTTATAGTTCCATTTACATAATCTCTATACTCTATGTTTATAGATGAGTTAGTGCTGGCTTATCCGTAGATTACGTTTTCATTTTAAAATTAAAATCCACTCTAGAATGAATGATTCAAACATGTAATGTGACCATATAGATGGAAGACAGTTGAGATTACTCCGTGGTTTACAACAGCTATTTCATGGACTTTTGGAAGTGTTAAAAACTCAAGTAAGTCATAAATTTAAGACATAAAAATTAAAAACCAAAATATTTTAAACAAAGATTATTTAAACAGGTATAATCCTTCTCTTCTCTCTTCCAGTGCACCGGCGGTTTCGCTATCAGGACGTAGACGAAAGTCTACGAGCTACGACGTAGCGGTTATTCGTAGACTCCGATAAAGCAGTCGTTCAAAAATATTTTTAAATATGATATCATCCATATTTTGTAATGAAAAATAGGAATATAAAAAAAAAGAGAACATAAAATGGAAATGGTCGTATTATGCCCTATGTCTGTTAGAGTAGTTGTTGTACATCGATCGAAATCTGGACCCTACCACCGAAGTTGATGTCGAATACCATCGAATATTTTGATTCCAAAAATTGGTCTTAAGTTATAGTTATTGACAAACATCTTCAGCTTACTTGGTAGAGCTCTAAAGTTTCTACCAGCTGAGCTAAACATAATGAGGTTTTCTCAGGAGACTACAGCATGGGGTTCTTCAAAAAGGGCGTGAAGTCTTTACAGGGTCGGTAACGCGCGTGTGATGCCCCTGGTGTTACAGGCGTTCATAGGCTACGGTAACTGCTTTCCATCAGGCGGGCCGTATGCTTGTTTGCCACTCTAGTGGTATAAAAAAACCGGACAAGTGCGAGTCGGACTCGCCCACCGAGGGTTCCGTAGGTACGTAGTATCATTATTAAATTTGATATTTTTCATTATAAATAAGAAATAATGCGTCGAAAAAAATAAATAAAATATATTTTGCAATGTGTACATCAAGCCCTTTCATATGATACCCCATTTGAACTAGTAGTTTCAATTTGAAATTTCGACACCCTATAAAAAATATAGACCCCCTATTTTTTTAGATCTATTTACAAATGTATAGTTTTGAGATTTATTCCTGTACTTGTAGTCTATAACGATGTTACTTGCCAAATTTCATAGTTCTAGGTCAACGGGAAGTACCCTATAGGTTTTGATTCCTTTGAGTGTGTCGAAATATGCGTTTTTTGCTGAATAAACGGCCGTAACTTTTTTCTACGTAAACTTAGCAGTTTGATTTTTTTTTAACTTCATGGGACCGTAGACCTGTGTATACAGTTCAAATTTCAGCTTGATACCTCCACGCATTCTCGACATAGAAATGTTTGACAGACAGACAGACAGACAGACAGACAGACAGACAGACAGACAGACAGACAGACAGACGGACAACAAAGTGATCTTATAAGGGTTCCGTTTTTCCTTTTGAGGTTCGGAACCCTAAAAAATACCAACAATGAAAGTAGTACTCTCATTATAGTAATAGGCAATGGCTGCCATTGCTTATAATGCCATTGAATGGCATTCTAATACACAAGGACATAGCATCGGCGCACTGTCTACGGGATGGCAACAGTGTGCTAAAAACTATTGTAAGCACACTTTTTTTCTCAGTCGCGTATAGATCACAAAGCCGTAAGGATGCCGAAATGCGCAATAAAAAAGTGCCGAAATGCATGTATTTACTAGTTACAAGAATTATATACCTTAAAAGAAAGTTTAAATACTATTTTAGTGTAGGTGTGATGGAAATAGTGTTCACAACTTTCATCTTTGCTTTGAATAATGATTTTTCCCAAAGTTTAATATTTATTGAAAAAGTTGAAGCTTGCTACGAAAATTACACTGTATTAATAAAAATAATGTTTTTGTAAATTCAAAAAATATGAAGCAACTTTAACTGAAACACATATTATTTAAGTGTTCGATAATATAATTAATTGAATAATGTATTATTTTGCGGAAGTCAAATTTACGGCCAACATATTACTACTAGTAGTTTTATTGCCATTATATTACTACTAGTCAGTCACTACTGAATAAAATCATGAACGGTGGTCAAGAGATAAGAAGAGAGAAAAACAAAAATCAAAATGTATTTTTCTAGGTATAGCCGGAGCCCAATTTCCCAACGCGCTCTTCTTCAAATTATTTACTCATATTTTAATGACACATTAATTTAACTAAACAACAAAAACAGTCACGATCTATTCTCTATACAGACACACTATACACAATATTCCGTTTGCTGTTTTGGTTAGATTCTCGCAGTTACGAGAAAATCGCATTCAACAATAATTTGTTTGACTTGAATATATTTGTCTCTAGAGTCTGTAAATACGTGTGCTCGTGTTGTGCCGACTTGTGCCATCTTGTTAAGTTTACTTTTATGCATTATTTTGTAGGTACAGTGGCCCTAGGGTTGTACGACACCGTATGCTGTCTGGTCACTCCATGATTGTTGCATCATGCAATGTCCTATTTCTATTAATCTACGGCCTCCTTCTACAGTCGCACCACTTGTAATCGACAAGGAATTCATCCTCACACGTTTGAGCCGAAGTGGTCACGTGTACATACTGTGCGGTTCCAGAGAGGAGTTCTCTCGCGTACTATCAATCTGTGGAATGAACTGCCGGTCCAGGTATTTTCAAGAGACTACAGCATGGGATTCCTCAAAAAGGGAGTGAAGAGTTTTTACAGGTTCGACAACGTCCGTGTGATGCCCTTGGCGTTGCAGGCGTTCGTCGGCTGTAACTACTTTCGATCAAGCGGATTGTTTGCACTCTTAGTGATATAAAACAATCTGCCGTCGTTGTATTCTGTATACTACTACGGTGATCCTACAGAATGTGTATGCGTATCGTACTCGATACTACACTTACTAGTTGTAAGTTGTTCATCAAAATCTTTGAACCAAAGACAACCTCACCTGAACGTGATGCACCCTGCTGACTGACAAACGAAGTCCTGGTGAAAAGAGAGGTAAGGAGCGTAATTGTAAGCTGCCCGACTTACAGAATACCGCATCCAAATAACAATTTCCTTGAGGGTTGTTGTGTTAGTGAGGTCACCAGAAAGGAAGCAGATGCTGCATCTGCAGCAGGGGTTGCGGCACTCGAGCGATATGGCTATGGTAACCGCTTGGAATCAGGCGGGCCGTAGACTAGTCTGCCAACCGACATAGTATATAAAAAAAGTATCAGTCAAGCATAGAGTTCATAAATTTATTTACGTACCGGGATATCCTCATAAGGAGAAATGGAAAAAATACATCAAAGATAATTAAAATAAATATTAGAATGAGATGGTCCATTTGATTTATGCGTTTAATAGCATCGTATTATCGATAAGATTGGTTGTAATGTGCAGCAGATGTTCAATATTTTCTGTGGCGATTCCGGGCATTGCGGGATTAGGACTATAAAAGGGATTATACCCGTCATTAATAACTCCCTAATCTGTACTTACGGGTTCGCTTAAGGAAATCACTCACTTCAGCAGGTCGGTTCTTGGTGTTGCAAATGATTCCTCGAAGAGCTAACACAATTTTATATTTACCTAGCTGACACTGCAAACGTTGTTTTGCTATTAAATCGCTATTAAAAAATAGGGTATTGGTGATAGAAGGGTGAAAATTTTAAGTTGTATGTATTTTTAATGCCACATTATAAAAAAATAAAAAATAAAATTTTTGTCCAACAATTAAAAAAAAAAATGTTAGGGGTCGACAACTCTTATTAGTTAGGGGTATGAAAAATACATAGTAGCCGATTCTCAGACCTCTGAATATGTAAAAATCGGTCAAAGTGTTTCGGAGGAGAATGGTAACTAACATTGTGACACAAGAATTTTATACATAATAAATATTCGTGTACTCTTGACAGATTCTTGTGGAATCGCTGTTTTTGCGATTCGCCGCCATGCAGTTGAATGTTTAGCGAAACCAGATCTATCATTCATAGTGGGGTGCGTTACATCGTATTTGGAGAGCGCCCACGTGGTGTCTTGCCGTCTACTTTCCCCTGCAGCACCAATCGTTCCATTGAGTCCTCGTTGCGGGGGATGTGTCCAAAGAACTTGAGGATTCCTAATAAATAAATATTCCTCGACAAATTACACACGACTATCTAGTCACAAACTAATCAAACCTTGTACTATGTATACTAGATAACTGATATAATATTTAAACACATTTTTTTGTAAATACATACATATAATACATAGAAAACATTCAGACCAAGACACAACAGACATGTTCATGCACACAAATATTTCTTTTGTGCGGGGATCAAACCCGCGACCTCGGAGTCAAAGTGGCCATTGGTAACCATTCGACCACCGGGCTCGTCATCATTCTAATCAATCCTAATAAGCTGAGTTGAAATATTTTGGCGCCACATGTCATTGCCATCATCATCAGTCTGTGTCCCTCTGTTGAATATAAGTCTGCCCAATGTTCTTCACCAAATTTGATCATCTGCCCTCCGCATTTTTTTTTTTTACACTATGTCGGGTGCCAGACAAGCATATGGGCCTGATGTGAAGCGGTTACCGTAACCGTATTAACGATTGCAACATAATATATCACCTGCGCGCCGCCACCCCCGCTGCCAACGCAGCATCTCCTTCTTTTCTGGTGACCTCACTCACTCGCAGGAACACAACAACCCTCAAGGGAATTGTTATTTGGCTGCGGTATTCTGTGAGGTGGAGGTACATTCCCCAGTCGGGTAGCTTACAATTACGCTCCCTACCTCTCTTTTCGCCAGAGCTTCGTTTATCAGTCAGCAGGGTGCACCACGTGCAGGTGAAGTTGGCTTTGGTTCAAAGATGTTGATAAACCACTTACACCCCAAAATCCGCATACAGCCGCTTCCAGCCACGGCTCTCTTAAGATCATCAAACCATCCACATCAATCTGCCATAGTTTTAAGCTATTTAGTATGTGATGTTAAATGAAATTATTTTTTTCCTCTTTTTAATACCAAAAGTGAAAGGTTGTGAGAATGTATGGATAAGTGGATCTATCCACATAGCATAGATGTTTGTTACTTACTTTTTCACGGATAAACGTTTAAATGATATTTGGTGTACATATAGAATATGATCTGGATACACATAGGATACTTTTTATCCCGGTACTCAATTCGGGCGCGCTGAAGTCGCTGGCAGAAACTAGTAGAGTACTTAATAGTCGCTTGCTGGTTTTGATAAAGGAAAGCGCAATAATGTGCGAAACAATTATATGACAGCATTAAACAAAAATTTGACAGTCTCTATCTCATGTTTGCTACACCATCCAGGCGTCTGTAAAACGTTATAGTGTATTTGTTGACGTGATAACGTCTTATGAATCAATGAACGCCGGCTGCATGCACGAAAAAGCATGACTCATTGTCACGTTCCGCCTGAGCCGAGCGTGCAAGTGAGAGTGACACATCTATCTTTATTCCACTCCATCGGCCGATGTTTGCTTATGATGACTTTATCATGTAATTATCGCCCGTGAACCGACTTTTGGCCGTGTGGTTTCCGGCAGACTATAATAGAATCACTCCGTTTCTTCCCGTGGATGTCGTACAAGGCGACTAAGGAAATACATTATCAAATATCGATCAGGCCTCCCCAACCCGTTTGGCCAGCGTAGGGAGTGTAGGCCAAATCCTCCTTCCGTCTAGGACGAACGACAGAGGGTCGTGCTCCTGTAGTGGAGACTAAAATGGATCTGATGATGATGATGATGATGATGAACCGACTTTACAGTACAGATAACCAATTGTTGTAACTCTCATAGACTTTTTATATGTGAAATAGCTTTTATGTAGGTTACTTATTTCCTTTCAGAGTTAATTATGAACAAAAGACATAAAATTTCTATTGTTATCAAAGAATTGTGGTGTGCGACCGGAACAGGACGCGTTCCATCTTGTTGCGCGACGTTCCGCGATTAGGGGCGGTGTTACTACCATAGTAAACAGGGCAAACTATATACGACAACTCTCTCATAACTCACTCTTTTTAAACTTATTTATTATCATATTACCTATTTCATTCTCTTATTCCCTCGTTAGTTTGCTTACATAAAGATCCCGATTTCTAGCGCTCGGATCGGTAACAAACATAAATGTTATGGAATATAAGCCATTAAATTAATAATATACAAATGATGAAGCTGTGGAATCCCTCAGTGGTATTTCCGAACAATTACGACGTGAGAGACTACAAGAACAGAGTCTATATTTTCCTTAAAAGGCAGGCAACGGAGCACCGACCGACCTCTTGGTGTTGCTGATCTCCATGGGCGGTGGTCTTTCCACCAGGTAACCCACATGCTCGTCCCCCCCCCCCCTCCACATTCCCCTCCACATCTTATATTCAAAAATCACTGACCGAACCTAAAGGCAAACGAAGCTGGGTCCTTAAAGCTATAATATATGTCTTTTAAAAAAAGTATACAACAAAATACTAGCAACCTCAATTCACATTATCAATTCATCAACAATATACTACGAAACAAAATTCTTTTATAACAAACAACAATTTGAATGACAAATAAATGACGAACAAAAAAAAAATGAGTTAATTGAATTTTCGAGTTCGGCACCGATGGTAGCTTCACAGGACGCCGAGAGACAAAGTTGGTGTCCTTAATTTCATTTCGAATTAGGACAAAATGTAATTGATAATGTAGATATAATAAGACCTCGGCATAGTCACGTCGGACCTTCTTAATTTTTGCCTCAAGAACTTTCTTATTATTTTTATGTATTCACGTAACGTTTGCAACCTACATATTTAAACAGTTATTTTCTTTGACATAATATGCCAATATAGTATATTATTGTGTAAGTATTTAAGATTGTTTTTTTTATACCACTAAAGTGGAAAACAAGCATACGGCCCATCTGATGTAAGCAGTTACCGTGGCCTATGAACGCCTGTAACATCAGGGGCATCACACGCGCGTTGCCGACCCTGTAAAAACGTCTTCACACCCTTCTTGAAGAACCCCATGCTTTAGTTTCCTGAGAAAACCTCGACAGGCAGTTCATTCCACAGCTTGACAGTACGCGGGGGAAAACTTCTCTGGAACCGCACAGTACGCGACCACTTAGGCTCTAATGTGTGAGGATGAATTCCCTGTCGATAGCGAGCGGTGCGACTGTAGAAGGAGGCCGTAGGCATCATGTCAAACAACTCCTCTGAGCACACCCCATTGTACAATGGGTAAAACACACAAAGGGACGCAAAGATTGTGATTTTAGTTCATGTTTTCGAAAATGATCACATTCCATAGTTTGATTTGATCAATAGAATCGTTTAACCCTCCATCGGCAATGTTGTCTCTCGCATTGCTATTGCTAATTGCTAAAAGGGAAAGTAAAATTCCAAAAGCTACTTGTTCCCACTAATTTCTTCTGATTAAATTCGTTGTGAGTTCCAAAGCTGCCCCCGGAACTGCAATGGACGCCAATGTGAATCCTAGCTACACAGGAGACACAGTGGGGTATGTGTGGTGCATGCCCGTCCCGTAACCATCCATCGGCTTAAGATAAACTATCTGGTATAGGTATGACCTTATTTGTTTTAACGGAATATTCACTAGTGCTAGTAAGGATCACTATGAAATTTGTTTATTTCCTTAGTTTTGGCCATACAGTCAACATAGTAGGCTATTTGACCAACATTTTTTTCGGTTTGATATATATACGGACGTCTCAATAATACTTCAAGTGAAAGAATTACTGCGATAGCACAAAAATCTCTCGAGATATGTTAATTTTAAGATCTCAATTTTGGACTTTCCCGAAAACGCTCCATACAAAAGGCTACTGGGTTATGACGTCACAGGTTTTTTTTGTACGACAGCTATGTTAAATATTACGTTTATGTAATTAGTATCATAATAAAGGTTATAGTATTTTTTATTGCTTCCCAATGGAAATATTATTTTTTAATAATTTCATACTTTTAAAATGGACTTTCCCATGAAACTTTGATCGACCCTAAAGTAAGTCGGACGGAAGATATTAGAATGAAAGTTTACAGATCTTTATAGTTTCGTGTATGATATAGTTAAATAATCTATACAATTTTTGAACATTGTTAAATTAATAGCCTATTGTTGCCTCCATAACTGAAAGTTTGTCCCTCCGTACTTTTCCAGTGTTTGCATTTTCGTCTGAACTCGGAGAGAAAAATAGCTCCACGGCCGCGCCGCCGCCTTCTCCGTGCATAGTCAACTAAGCACTTTTTAAATATTTGTGTAGGTCACCTGACTAATTTATAGATACTACCAAATAGAACTGTTCTTTTGAACTAGATTTAAGCGTGCCTAAATAGTTAGCTTGTAGGGGATAGAGGATTAGGAACTGCTACCAAACTGTTTGAGTGCCTGATTGGTTTACTGGACACGATAATGGGAAGGGTAAAGGTCCTCTTACCTGGGCGCTACCGCCGACACTGAAGCTGATTACCATTGGATTTATTGATTGCGAAAATGAAATTACTACTTATATTTATTTATTCACACAAAACAGACTACAACTATTACAAAATATACTTACGAAAACCTTAATAAGCTACAATCTAGGTTGTAATCCACTAAAATATGTGTTCATACAAAGTTATAAAAGAGGGTTCATTGAAAATTACTTTTTGATATACATATAACGACAAAAATGTGTACAGTTATGCTTTGCAAAGTTATTATAACAGCCACTATCCACCGTAGAGGTGGGAGTAATTCATAAAGTACAATCACAGTATAAATCATATTGTCGCTAATGAAGAATGTTAGTAGGTATGCCAAATCGCTTGAAAGAATAATAGCAATCAGCTTCGGCGCTAATGCTCCTGGTTGGTTAACTGGGTGAAAGACTCGCAATTCTATGAAATAACATTATCTGTAAGCATAAAGCCCTTGTCCTTCAGAATGAGCTGTATCTGGAACATAACACAAGCATATCAAACATTATTATTTATTCTGGAGTAGACTTCAGAGCAACTAAATGTCGTACTAAATATAAGCAAACCTTGGGCTATGGCTAATTAGATACGTGATGAATATAGTTAAATATCTCATGCCTTTTATAAATACATAGAATAATAATAATAGTAACCCGCAGGTAGTGTATATTATTCTGTACTGCTGGGCAACTTGCGGCGAGCTGTGGGGAGTAAAGACGGGTACCGAATCTCCGAAGAGTCGGGCAGGGCCTTCGTCTCCGGCGTGTATTCATCGGTCGGAGTGTAAACACAAGAAGGCCCTCAGAACTTTCAGCTTTGGCTCGTCCAGAGTAGAGTCGTTAGAGCCATATGTTTCATGGTGTGAAGTGTTAAAAGGCATAACTCCGCGAGTAACTTCGGAGAAATCGCAGCACATCTCTCGACACCCCTGGCATTTCAGACCTCACCTCCCCTTTGAGACCAATCTAGAACAGTTTGTATGGCGCTGCACGCACACACGCTCGTGCTCGCTCGGTATACACGTCATTGTTTATGTGGTAGTTACCGACGCGACATTTGTATACAGTGGCCGGGGTGCGGTTTTATACTGGCCATATAGTAGTTCTGTTTATAAGATAATGACCTGACTGGGTCTCTCAGCTTTACCCCATTATTATTTTAATACAGATAATATAATCTGCGCTCTCCGATATGAGTACATAGAATATCAAACCAGCCAGACGCAATAAATCGCGTCGGGTTGGTTCTCGACCCGCCCCTAAATTGGTTAGGACCGTTTTGCAGCAAAACATGGGTTTAATTGCCGCTAGACTGTTTAGTTATTTACTTTTTGTATACACGCCATAACTCACTTTGACTTAGTAAATATATTGGGAAGTAATCAACGTTCAAATGAACAATTCTTGAGTATAGCATTCTGATGAAAACAGTTGATTACATTTTGCCTATAGTCTTGGGCACCGCCAGGATTATTTACAGGGAGGTATCTACATTATACCTACTAATAATATCTATTAAAATACTATTTATCATACATGGTCAAATCGATCTTCGATGGATCCATAATGCGAATTTTGGCTTACGATCGGAGGATGCAAGTGCACCCCCTTGCACGCTCTTCCGGCGCCCATGCCTACATTTATCAATGTGTGCCATTCAAATATAAATTAATACCACTAAAACGAGTAGGAACGAATATTTTTATCTAACCATTTTTTCAATTGTGATTAAAATTTTAAATTTACATTCCATCTTTATCATTTTAATAATTGGTGATCTACCACAGTACGCTTTTTAACACATTTTCTACCACGAAGAGTGAGATTGTGGAATCAATTTCCCTCAGCAGTATTATAAATACTACATGAGAGCCTTCAAGAACGGAGTAAATTTTTCCCTTATAATGCTGGCAACAGATCGGCGACCCCATGGTGTTGCTGATTTCTGTGGGCGGCGGTGGTGATTACTTTCCATCAGGGGATCAAAATGCCCGCTAGCCCCCATCTCATAAACAAAAAAATGTCGAGTAAGTATTTATATATGTAATATTTGTAAATTATCTACTTACAATAATTCATATTTTCTCACTATATTTAATATAATTCATATTTTCTGAGTTAGCAATATTACCTTAACAAATGATAAGGTTATCGCGAGATGGTGTTCATATTTGACACACGCAGAATCAAATTAGCGACATTGAATGAGCGGCCAATTATATTATTTCACTATATGAATAAATTAATGCTTATTTCCATACATAATTGTAGCAAATCAGTCGCTACTGAGAGATTCGGCAAGCGAAACGCCGCAAACTACGAGTATTTTACTGCCCCTGTGAGAAGCCGGGGCAGGTCGCTAGTGTTTGACAAGCTTACGCACTTAAGAAGTTATCGGTGCGGCTTCGTGCGCGTGTATGTAGGCACAAAATCCGTAACGCATTAGTATCCTAGATAATTTCAAAAACCCTTTCGTATCATTCATCATCATTTCTGCTTATTAAAGGGATACCTCTACCAAAATTAAAGTTGACAAGATCAGTTTTGGTTTTGGATGAATTTGTCAAGAAAACAGAACATTTCTTTTTTATACTAAATATTAGTATAAAGAGAGAAGATCTGTATTTTTGTTTGGAATTGATAAACTCATAAACTACTCGACCGATTTTAAAAATTATAGGCTGTAATTTATTGGACCCGGGACGTGTCGTTAGTAAGACTACTAATACTCGTACAGAAAAAGATTGGTATCGTTTCATGGAATCGGCAGTTTGTTCAACATTGTTTACTCCTTATTACATTACTGTGACAGTCTTCAAACTTACTACGAAAAACTCAAGTGCCCATCATAAAATGAAACTCTTTTCAATTAAAACTTTTAAACGATATTTCAGTCAATTTGTTTCAGATAATAATCTTCTTAGTTAATAAATTAATTGATTTATAGTAAAAGTTATTATTGAAAAAGGAAATTATACATTTGAATTAATTACAAATTACATATGTAATATATACACTACAAGATTTAGCATTTTAAAATGTTTTAAGGAAAATTTTGGGATTTTTTTTATATTTTTCAATAAAAGTTGTTATAACAATTTTGGATTTTACAATATTCAGAAACCATAAAAAATAACTCTTTATTAGTTTTTATTTATTTCAACAAATCTCTTATCTTATTACATTTTTAAATACATCGATGTAAAAAAATAAACAAATACATTTAAAAATATAAAAAAACAGGGGCACCCCCCGATAGTGGAGCGAAGACCCAAACTACCGGTGGTCAGGACTCCAGAATGAGGAATCTCCTCACAATGCCGACCGTGTCCAGAAGAACCACATTCTGTATCTGGCTCTTGACCCAACCGCCAAGCGAGAGCCTCTTGTGGTGACGGTCGAGACTCTTCGCTATACTATAAGACCGTTTAATTACACAACTATCGGAACAATAATCGTTGAGTCCACATGCCACATGGCGGTAACGTCGTGTGCCAAATCCAAGTACTTTGAAAGTTTCTCTTTCTCGGCCTTAACAAGGCGAGAATTATACTTATAATATGGTATCTCGGAGCTGACGAGGCCATATCTAAGAGCAAGTTGCTGGTGCTCCTTGCTCTTCCATATGTCCTCGCGGTTCCGGATAGTAAACACCACTGGTTTGCGCCAGTTCTCGTTCGCCAAGGATAACGGGCTAATATTATTATCTATTGCTACGACGACGACGTCGCGAATTATTTTCTTGAAATAATAAGGTCCTAGTTATGATTTTATTTATGTATAATTGAAATACATTCTGTACGGTTGTACAAATGATGATTATAATTTAATTTCTAAAAGAAAAAATATATATCTGCTCTATAAATATAAATCTATAAATAGACGTAGGTATCAATTGTAGGCCTAACAGTACCGTCTTTGCGCCATTTTTCATTCGTCAATTCCGACGCTACATTATGTGCGTTTGAGCTACATCCTTTAAGAGACTGGTGTGATTTGAACAGGCGAGACGGTCCCCTGGAGGCTTGCGCGCGCGACACCGAGCCAACGCCTCCGGGCTTTACGGATTATTTTCTTTGATCGCATGTCGAAAAAAGGTGAATTTAATAACTTGCCAGACTTATGAAATGCTAAGGGATTTTATGCCTTAAAATGTTTTTTGCAGCGGAGCGCATTGCCCTTTTTAATGAGGTCGTAGAGGATCGTTAGTCGGCGCTATTATGTAGCTTCGCAGTATCGATGACTCTCCACTAAGCTCGGCTTTTCCGCGCTCATTATTCTTTTTCTAGGGTTCTGTGGGAAAATAACGTTATGACGTTGTCTATGAACATCATTTTTTATATATGTGCTACAAAGTGACGTGTCTTTTGTTTCATTTCAGGTAAGTCTTACGACCCGGCTCTTTGTTCCAGCCTTAACGGAATTCAAAGCCTATGGTTTCAGCCATCATTATGAAAGGTATTTATAATAGGTATATATCTGTAATGTATTTTTTATATTCATGCGATTTTACTTATTTGACAAACATTACTAATAAATACCTCACCCTGGCCACTCCATACAAATGTCGGATTGTTAACTATTACATAAATAATAACGCTTGTGTAGAAAATGAGCATGTGTTCATGCGACTCCATACAAAACTGTTCCAGGCTCGTCTCATAGGGAAAATGAAGTCGATACGAGAGATTGGCCGGGAGTGGTATAATATACGTAGTACTATTACTTGTACTGAGGTAACCAAGAAAAGTTTTGATAGGTATTTCGCCGAAATGCAATAACAAACGAGATTTTCAGAAGAATATTTTATTGTAAATATAATTAAAAAAAAACATACGTTATATTCCCTTATATATATGATATACAATGAAAAAAATTTTCGAATAGGTAAGATGCTTGAAAGATAAAAGAAATTAAGATATTGAAATATAATCTGCTGACTGACAAACGAACCTCTGGCGAAAAGTTTGGAAGCGTAATTGTAAGCTACCCGACTGGGGAATGTTCCTCCAACTCACAGAATTCCGCAGCCAAATAATAATTACATTGAGGGTTGCTGTGAGTGAGTGAGGTTACCAGAAAGGAAGGAAATGCTGCGTTGGCAATGGTAGTGGCGGCGCGTGAGTCATATTTTATGTTGCGAGCGTTAATAACATGAACCACTTCACATCGGGCGAGTCGTATGCTTTTCTGCCACCCGCCGTAGTATAAAAAAATATATATATAACACAACACTCACAGATTAGACGTAAAGAATTCGATGGTAATTTCGTCACAGCCACATCCGGCGAACACTTATGCAGCTCTTATGCACTATATACAGCTATACCGTGGGCCCAATTTGGCGCTATTCCAATGGGAACATGCTCCGATAACTGAATATGCAGCTGGACACAACTACCTAGTAAGTTTGAGGCTGCAAAAAGTAGCCGCCATCTTTGCTTTTGTCTTTTTGACTTGATTCTGGAAATGGATCAGGCCAGCTGTTGTTATGGTGGTACGTGCTCGTAACTCTATAGCTCTCTTCCTACTTACCTCGCCGATCTCTTCTCTCATGCAGGTATCTCAACTAAATAATTATGAAAATCAGTCAAGCATTATTTATTTTCTCCTACGAGAAGAATAAGACTATCACTGTTGAAATCCATTACTACACAAGAAAAAATAAAAATTGATGATTATTCTAACTTATCTATATATTAATACATGAAGCAAAAACTATGTACCCCTTTTTACGAAAATTGCGTGAACGGAGGAGTATGAAATTTCGTATACTTATAGTTTATATAGAGAAGGAGTGCAGAATGCAATTTTTTCTTAAATTATGCATAAAAATACAGTAAGTCAATAAAAAAGAACATTACACACACTACCTAATATAGGTATATTTGACACATACCTACTCTTTTGTTTATTGTTAAAGTCATAATTTTAACTAATTAGGGTCAAATTTAGACCACTAAGCGATCACTATTTTTGAAAAAATCGATCAACGATAATATTTGGTATATAGCTATTTTTATTTTTACATCTGCCATGCGTCCTGTAACAGCTCAATCATTAATATTCAATAGTTAATTGTAATAGCAACGAATATAATTTTAATTATTCTGATGTGATGTTTTCTTTGTTCGCCTTGGAGTGCATTTGCCGTGAGAAATATCTATATATATAAAAGAAAGTCGTGTTTGTTACAACACTTATAACTCGAGAACGGCTGGACCGATTGCCATGGTTTTTGATTTGTTGGATTTGTCTCCGTCCAGAATAGCAGAATAACTATTAAAAACATTGGAAAATATACGAAAAAAATAAAATAAAAGAAAAATCATTTTTCCATACAAAATGTTCGTGGATGTCGGACCTGTCAAACGTGACGTTAACGTGCGTACGTCAAATGTATGCGTGCGTTCAGAAATCTGGGTATAGGATAATAAGTATTAAAACATTGACAAAATTGTCGAAAAATTAAATTTGAAAACGGATTGGGATATTTATTGATTTTCAATTAAATGTCAAATCGATTGGTCTAACTTTTACGTCGCGAAAGTTGTCCGTTGTTGTTTTGAAAATTGTTTATGAATGAATGCTTGAAAATGAATATTAATTGGTTGTCAAGTGTCATGGTACTTTATTTTGTGACATAGTAAAATACTGAACTTAATATTTACCCACTGCTGGGTAATATTTACCCACTGCTGGGTAATATTAAATACGGGTCTTCCTTCAACTGAATATGTTTCGAGCATACTCCACCACGCTGCTCAACTGCGAGTTGGCGGACGCCAGTAATTTCAAGCCGCCTTAAGGCCACTTGGCTTAACGACTGCCATCTAATGATAACAACCAGGACCGACGGCTTAACGTGCCTTCCGAAGCACGGAGGAGCTCGAGATAATCTAATGATAACAACCGGGACCGATGGCTTAACGTGCCTTCCGAAGCACGGAGGAGCTCGAGATAATCTAATGATAACAACCGGGACCGACGGCTTACGTGCCTTCCGAAGCACAGAGGAGCTCGAGATAATCTAATGATAACAACCGGGACCGACGTCTTACGTGCCATCCGAAGCACGGAGGAGCTCGAGATAATCTAATGATAACAACCGGGACCGACGGATTAACGTGCCCTCCGAAGCACGGAGGACCTCGAGTTAATCTAATGATTACAACCGGGACCGACGGATTAACGTACCTTCCGAAGCACGGAGGAGCTCGAGATAATATAAACTCATCCATGGACAGGCTACGGTTGACGTTGCTTAACTTGCGTGTACAATTAGACTGACACGCGCAATGACGCCATCGTGCTTCTCTATTATTTTCTATTATTCACTAGCGGCCCGACCACGCTTCGCTGTGGCTCAATCTTTTCGTTTCCATCCATTTCCTTAGAGATGGCGCTGTATGTGAAAAAAGATTTTCCCGCTTTTCTTTTCAAATTTTTCCAGAATTTTCTTTGCTATAAACCTCACGGAGCCCGAGACCTTTCCAACGAATGCAAAACCGTTCGTGCGTTCTGGAGTTATAGCGTCAGGAAGGAAAACCCGACTTATTTTTATATAGTAGATTATATTAATTTCAAGACATCATAAATTTTGTTCAACTAATATGTATACCACGACATTCATTGACAATTAGGCGGTACGAAGTTCGCCGGGCCAGCTAGTAGCAATATAAAAGAGTTATGGCCGCCTGTAGGCAATACTTTGTCTTTACTAAACTACGTAATATTTCTGCTAGTTTTAAATAAAGTACATACCATTTTTATTTCTTTGTTATAACTTTGTATAAAAAAGCAGATACGAATCTATACTACTCGTAATATTATAAAGAGGTAAAGTTTGTGAGGTTGTGAGGTAGAGGATCTCTGGATCTGCTGACCCAATTTTGTAAATTATTTTGCCAATAGCAAGCCACGTTATTTGTGAGTGTCATAGGGTATATATTAACACAAATAAAAAAGATTTTTGTTTGTTTACCGCCCAACGAAGTGGATTAAATGATTTATTCGCTGAAATTATTTTAAAAATAGGAAATATGAATAAATATAGAAACTATAATTAATTAGCTATAGATTCATAATATTTACATAAAATAATAATATTAAGAATAGATCATAAATATATTATTTTATCATATATTTAAATATTACAACAGTTTAATGTTGTTGTCTAGACATATCGCAAATATTGTTCATAATATCGTATTTTTAACCCCCGACCCAAAAACGACGGGGTGATATAAGTTTAACGTGTCTGTCGCGTGATTTTGATGTTGTGATTTTGATTTTTTTTTTTATTTGAAAGGTGAATTAGTTAGGCGTGTTCTTAGCTACGTTTGATGAAAATCGGTCCAAGATGGCCGCTACCACAAAATAGCGAATTAAATATATTTTATTCACAACTCTAGGTATCAAATAAAAGAGCTTGACTAGACTCGGAAGATCGGGGGATTTTTTAATGTTTCTTTTTGTATAAATAACAGGCGATATAACTAACTTGGAAATAACATTGTATTTCGTTAACAGAGTAAATATCTTAGTAGGTATCTTAATATTTTAATGTACTTAAATATATAATATATGTGTGTATTTTCATTTATTTAAGAAGTATATTTTACAATGTTTACATGCAGTAATGTAGCATAAAACCAATTATTTGGTTTGCCTTGATACATGAGGGTCGCTATTAATTATTACATACAAATTGCTTATTACCTCAGTGATTACATTATTAAACCTACCACCTACTGATATCTAAACAAATCATAAATAATAATAAATTTAGCCAGACAAATTACACAGCGCCACCTAGCCCCAAAGTAAGCGAAGCTTGTGTTATGGGTACTAGACAACTGATAAACATACGTAAATACATTTTCTTTTGTATATACATACTTATGATACATAGAAAACACCCAGACCAAGACAAACAGACATGTTCATGCAGACAAATGTTTGTCCTGTGTGGGAATCGAACCCACGAGCGTTGGTGTCGGAACCGCGTCATATACCGCTACGCCACCGAGCTCGTCAATTCTTTGTTATTGTCTCCATGAAGGACGTTAAAGAGCATAATTTAATCTTAACTCCGTTAACGACATACGATGTCTTTTCCAAGGGCGACACTAAAGACATAATCCCTCTTAAAATATCGAGTGCATTTCTGAGAAATATAACAAGTGGTGTTGATTTATTGCAGTGGCAATGCCTGGCCGAACAATGCTGCGGTATGGCGCCTTTCCAGCTGTGCCGGTCGCACGATAACTTTATATAATGAAGATAAATTTTATATAAGAACCTGGACGAATATAATATGTAGTAAATCTATTGATCTATTAGACCAGCAGTAGCTTGAAGTTCATGATTTGGCATTAAGCAATACTGTTATTATTCGCTTAGGGTTCATATGTACACATTTCTATTAATTGTTCGTTATAGCCACTCGATAATCTTGATTATTGATTAACTCTTTCACGAGCATCTCAATCTACGCCAAACATAGGCAAAATGAGCATTTAGTGAATAATAGCTGGCTGATGAGATTATTTCTGCAAATAAAAAAATATAATAAGCAGTATTTGAAAATGTCGACTGGCAACTAATAGGTCGGGGAAAAAGTCTTTTCGCATTTTAGTATGTATGAACTTGTAATAAAATCTCTTTGGTTATACCATTTGTATCTGGCAGGTTTTGATATCTTTAAAAAGTTTAAATTTTAAAAAAGATAATTCCAAATTCAAATTAGGTAAATGTGTGATTTTCATTTGTTTTTTTTACTGTCAAGATGAGTGAATCTAATGAAGAAATTCGATTCATTTTAAAATTTTACTACAAAAAAAGTAAAAATGCAACGCAAGCTGCGAAAAAAAATTGTGACGTTTATGGATCTAGTGCAGTGTCTGTGAGAGTAGCACAAATTTGGTTTAAGCGTTTTCAATCAGGAAATTTTGATGTGAAAGATGCACGTCGCTCTGGTCGCCCTGTTACGGATAAAATGGATGCCATTTTTGAAAAAGTGGAGCAAGATCAGCATATCAGTAGTTACGACGTAGCTGAAGAATTAGGAATTGACCACAAAACAGTTTTGGCGCATTTGAAAAAAGCTGGGTACACTAAAAAGCTCGATATTTGGGTGCCTCACGATCTCACTGAAAGAAACTTAATGAACCGTGTACTCATTTGCGATTCTTTACTACGACGTAATGAAAGCGAACCGTTTTTGAAAAAGCTTATAACTGGTGATGAAAAGTGGATCACGTACGACAAGAACGTGCGAAAAAGGTCGTGGTCAAAGGCCGGTCAGGCTTCACAGACTCTGGCAAAACCCGGGTTAACCCGCAATAAGGTGATGCTGTGTGTATGGTGGGATTGGAAGGGCATTATTCATTATGAGCTGTTACCGCCAGGCAGGACTATCGATTCTGAACTCTACTGTGAACAACTGATGAGATTAAAGCAAAAAGTTGAGAGAAAGCGGCCGGAATTAATTAACAGAAGGAGAGTGATTTTTCATCATGATAACGCTAGACCTCACACATCTTTAGCCACTCAGCAAAAATTAAGAGAGTTTGACTGGAAGGTGTTAATGCATCCGCCGTATAGTCCTGACCTTGCACCTTCTGATTTCCACCTGTTTCGGTCTCTTCAGAATTCTTTAGGCAATGTCAGGTTAACATCACGAGAAGACTGCCAAAACCACTTGTCGTGGTTTTTTGAACAGAAGTCCCAAAATTTCTATAGTAATGGGATCATGTCTCTACCTACAAGATGGCAAAAAGTTATCGAACAAAATGGCACCTACATACTTTAGTTAAATGTAAATAAACTTTAGTAAAAAATGTTTTGAATTTTCATATAAAATACGAAAATACTTTTTCCCCAACCTAATATTTTATCTATACTTGATAGCTACAATATCGTACAGATTGACGTTGAAATATCCATAATCAATATTGAATGGCTTATAATCATTATTACCATTGCTCTTGTCTTTCGTGCATATGTGATAACACCTTACACCACAAAATGCTACATCGAAAATTAAAACGTTTGTTGTCATTTTTCAACTGCCTCGTTTTATCTCGAAGTTAATTATTTTTTATATCCCACAAATCGACCTACAACCTGACCTCACATGGGACGGCAATTTATTTATTTTTTTCACTAAAAACCAAGTGTTATTTTTGCCGTAAACACACGCCCGTGAAACTGACATTAAACAAGCTATTAACCGGGGTGGAGCGCCAGTTTTTATTAATACTCTTTCCTCCGATATATTTTTCCCTACGGTATTAATATTGCCATATGGAGGGACAAAAGTGCCTCTTCACGCAGATAAAGGGTTTTAGCACTTAATTCCGTTAAAGTCTTCACTTTACGCAGCTTACAGTGACGTCGAATGTAACTCTATGAAAAGTGTTATTGAATGACACAGTTTACAGTCTGGAAAAACGAAAAAATTTTAAGCGGGACTACACGAACGATTGGTAACTTAACTAAACTGTTTAGTTAGTGAAAATTCGGTCTCAGTTTTAGGGATGTAAGTTGGAAAAGTAAAACTTAAGGTTTATTTAAGGTACACACTACAAGCTCAATGTCTTTGAAACGCGCGCTGTTTAAATCACTGAGGAATTTCAAATAAATTCAATTTCAGAAAGAGAATCCATGTTTATCTTTTAGACGATTTGTAGCATATCTATTTCGTAGATAATATTTAAGCTATATAAGAACTTTTGCAAGTAATTGTACCTACTTACATACAATTCTTTTTCGTATCCTGCAAAATTTGTCTATGTGGATATTGCCCTGATGTTTTATGCCTCAATAAACATTACATGGCTTAAATATGATATTACGACTTGACCACGTTTGACGGTACATTACTGGTAATCAATGATGTTATATTTATACTAGCAAAGTACCCGTGCTCCGCTACGGGAACACTCCTGATTTGTGTCTATTTTTGTTTCGTATTGACCATTATCACAAACATACACCATTTAGGTTAAGACCAGCACCTTCGCACCAGGAGCCAAAATTGCAATGCTTCCAGGAGAACTTACTCCTGAGCAAACTACATACAACATCATGAGAGAAGCAGTCCTGTCTCAAATCAACCCCAGCGACCTTTAGAGACTGCCCCTGAGCTTTGTTAATGGTCATAGCGAAACACCTTTATGGGAAATTGAAGTGAAATCTCTTAAATTGAACTGGGTGGTCTTATGGAATAATGGGAATGCGGGTTATCAAGAGAGATTCCTCAACAGCGCATCCTTTACTGTCCTCACTCAACAACTCATCGTTCCAGTTGTTTAATACGTGAACAATGGTGGCACGAACCTCCTGATGATACACCTCCATTCCATGCAAGTTGTAGGAGATGGAGCGGAACAGGCCAGCTCCATCACCTTCCAAAGGTATAATGGTATGAGGCATCATCACACCTTCCACAAATATAAATTTAGTGAATCTTGACTTCATTGTTTGAAAAATACGGAAATTCTTATATTAAGTAGGTAAAAACCTATTCTAAGTACCGACTTTATGGGAAAGTCGGTACTTAGAATAGGTTTTTAATTAGTTTTCGACACCAGATGTAGCTTCATTTGAAGGACGCAGTTTCTTTTACGCCCTACGCGCGCGATGGATTCCCTCCGGGGGTAACTACTGGAATGAGGTGAGCGCGATACCGTCATGGATAACCCCATGGTTTGAAATAATCTCTCGTATATACCCTTTCTTAATAACGAAACCATACCGCGCTGTACAAATGCTAGGTATAGCGCCATCTAGTGATAAGTTAATTCAAATATAAATATAACATTTTTTGACATTTTTGGCTGGGCGCTGGTCAAAAGTTAATCAGTTACCCATAAACATCCCCTTTTTTTTTATAAACAACTATTCTACTAAGTCTCAAAATCGTAGGTGAATCGGTTTCCAAGAGGGTTTTTTTCCAACCCCCTATTTTAACCTCTCAGAAGTGAAATTTCGGAAAATCCCGTCTTAGTGCGCGCTTACATTGTATAAGGAACACATATCCAAAGTTTCAGGTTTCTAGCTTCAGGGGTCTGGGCTGTGCGTTGATTAGTGAGTCAGTCAGTCAAGTCAGTGAGGACAAAGCCTTTTACTATCTAGCTTTTGCCTGCGGCTTCGCTCGCGTGAAGTTCGCGCTTTTTAGATTATCCAAGTCAAGTCTAACACGCAACGCAACCACCTTCATGTAGCACCTATAATTGTACTAAATACGCATGCAAGAACTTTCCAGATAACTACTACTACCCGTCCCGTCCTCACCGCGCCGACCGCCCGCGATCGTATAAGCACTGATTTACGCCAAATACAAACTTAAAAACCTATTAGTATAACACTTCAGTCAACACACAAGTCTCATTCCATCAGCTTAAAAAGGTTAAATCAATGTTTAAAAAAATTACATGATGATGGTCACGTTAGCCACGTTGAATTTTAAAATCGTTGTTGTTTTCGTAATCAGCGACCCGATAAAATATAAAAACAATAATATCCTTCATAATTTTCAGATTTTTTGACCCCATTTTACTCCTTTTTTTTTGGGTTGAATTTCTAAAAATCCTGAAACACGTGTTCACTCATTTATCTAATAAATGAGTGAACAATCTCGTTTCCCTACACAAACTTTGGACCTCCGTTTCACCCTTTTAGGGGAAAAATTTGAAAAATCCTTTTAAGTTATTTCGTGTCCACTGTGTTATATTTTCAAATCGATGCGATTTTCGTAATTGACGTCCCAGAAAACCATAGAATCAACACCCATATTGATATTATGACATTTCAACCCCATCGTACCCCCATAGGGGGATGATGATGATGAGGGGGGGGGGGGATTTTATGTCACGTCGGCTATGTTGGATTATAAAATAGTTGTTGTTTTCGTAATCAGCGACCCGATAAACCATAAAAACAATACCCATGACGATTTTCAGACTTTTTCACTCCATTTCACCCCTTTAGGGGTTGAATTTTGAAAAATCCTGGAACACGTGTTTTTTCATTTATCTATAGAAGTACTCGTGTAAAGTTTCGGATAAAATAGTCCAACTAATCTTGTTTCCCCATACAAACTTTGGACCCCCGTTTCACCCCCTTAGGGGATGAATTTTGAAAAATCCTTTCTTAGTGCACCCCTAGACGTCATAAGGAACCTACTTGCCAAATTTGGAATCTCTAGACCCAGCGGTTTGGGCTGAGCGTTGATTAGTCAGTCAGTCAGTCAGTCAGTCAGTGAGGACAATGCCTTTTATTATTATAGATAGATTCTAGCTGACCCGGCAAACATTATTTTATCATATAAATTGTACTAATATCGCTATTAAAAATAGGGGTTGATGATAGAAGGGTGAAAATTTAGGGTTGTAGGTATGTATATTTAATGACATATCATAAAAAAAAAATATAAAAAAAAATGTCCAAACAATAAACATAAAATTTGGGGTGGGCCACCCTTTTCATTTAGGGGTAGGTATAAAATAATAGATATCAACCAATTCTCAGACCTACTGAATATACATATAAAATTTCATAAAAATCGGTTATGCCGTTTTGGAGGAGTATGGTAACTAAAAACTGTGACACGAGAATTTTATATATTAGAAGATATTAGAAAGAATTAGATGCCACTAAGCGTCAAAAACGTACACCCGAAATGTAACCCAAGTGTCTCACCTCGAAACTTATTTACTTACGAAACTTACTTCCCCAGTCGGACAGCTTAAAAAATAGGTACGCTGTGCCCTATCTTTCTTTTCGCCAGAACCTTGTTTGTCAGTCAGCACCACGTGCATCAACATCTTTGAACCAAAGCCAACTTCACCTGCACGCGGTGCACCCTGCTGACTGACAAATGAAGCTCTGGCGAAAAGAGAGGTAGGGAGCGTAATTGTAAGCTACCCGACCTGGGTGTGTACCTCCACCTCACAGAATACCGCAGCCAAATAACAACTCCCTTGAGGGTTGTTGTGTTCCTGCGAGTGAGTGAGGTTGGCAGCAGGGGTGACGGCGTGCGAGCGATATTTTATGTTGCGAGCATTAATATGGCCACGGTAACCGCTTCACATCAGGCGGGCCGTATGCTTTCTGTCACCCGACGTAGTATATAAAAAAAAAATATAAATCCATCGATTGAGACTAAAGTTGACTTTCTGGATAGAAAATACAGTGCTCTGTTGAGTCAAACAGGTTCCTACTACTCTTTTTGTGTTCCCTATTGATTTAAAAGCCATTCATTGTAAACTTCAATGTAAGTGGCTAATGGACCGATCGGCGCTTAGGGCACTCAATTTATATAGTTCTTATGTAGCATTAAGTCCTTAACTCGCTAATGTTAGGTTCGATTCCCTGCAGTGCCGAGTTTATAAGATTGCCCCGATCTAGAAAGAACTAGTTTGCAGCTAAGTGCTCTTGAGCCTTCGCTTCAGTGGTTCACAGAATAAAAATATTTAATAGTAATACGATATTTAATAATACAACGAGGAGCTGGATGGCGTCGTTGCGCGTGTCAGTCTCATCGCAAATACATAAGTTAAGCAACGTCGACTGCAGCCTCTCTATGGATGGGTTTATTTATCTCGAGCTCATCCATGCTTCGGAAGGCACGTAAAATCGTCGGTCCCGGCTGTTGTCATTAGATGACAGTTGTTAAGTCAAGACAGCTAAAAAACACTGGCCTCCGCCAATCGTCGTGGAGTATGCTCTAACCCCATCGATTGATGAGAAACCCGTATCCCAACAGTGGGATGATTAAGGGTTGATGTAATATTTATCAAAATTATTTCTTATAAATTATTTCAGTATAGTTATTATATAGACAAGCCCGGTGGTCGAATGGCTAGCAATGTCCACTTTGACTCCGAGGTCGCGAGTTCGTTCCCCGCACTAGACAAATATTTGTATGCATGAACATATCTGTTTGTCTTGGTATGGGTGTTTTCTATGTATTATATATATATATATATATATATATATATATATATATATATATATATATATAGTATAAATATAATAATTATATAAAAAATGCATTTAAGTACATTTATCAGTTGTCTAGTACTCATAGTACATGATTTGCCCTTAGTTTAGGACTAGATAGCGGTGTGCAGAATTTTCTAGAAATATTTATTTATTTATTCCTCCACCGAGCTCGTCAAATGATTTATTATTGTTATGACATTCTCTCCATTCTATTATGCTTTAGTATCATAATATACACTCGTACATAATACTTCTTTTTTACCCTACATTGCTGAGTAAAAACTTTTTTTTTACTACGTCGGGTGGCAGACAAGGATACGGCGCGCCTGATGTCAAGCGGTTACCGTAGCCATAATAACGCTCGCAACATAAAATATCGCTCGCACGCCGCCCGCTGCCATCGCAGCATCTCTTTCTCTTCTGGTGACCTCACTCACACGCAGCAACACAACAACCCTGAAGGAAATTGTTATTTGGCTGCGGTATTCTGTGAGGTGGAGGTGCATTCCCCAGTCGGGTAGCTTACAATTACGCTCCCTACCTCTCTTTTCGCCAGAGCTTCGTTTGTCAGTCAGCAGGGTACACCACTTGCAGGTGTAGTTAGCTTTGGTTCAAAGATGATGATAAACCACTTACACAAACGTCTTAGTCAAACGATCAACAGCAATCGTAGTTTGATTTTACATGCTAATTAAGTATATAATAATCTTAAAATTAATGCATTTTAACATTATGATTATAATTTTGAAGTCAATAGCAGAGCAAGAACTGTAATAATACTGAAGTAATCGCTACATTATAAACCAGAACATCAATAAAGTAAAACAAAACTAATTTCAAACTGTAGTTTATCCAATTAATATTCGTAGACAACATTGTTCTGTCCGACAATGCAATACGCAAAGTGTAGGACAAAGTAACCCGGTCTGTTAAGGACGTCCTTATATTATATTTGTCACAATACAAACTGGCATCCTCCCCTATTTGGGATGAATGCTTTGTCTACCTTAATGACACGAGACAAATTATGCCAGTATTATGAACTTGCGGTGAATTAATATCAGTACATTATGCTTGTTGTTGGTATTTTGGTAATCAAAGCAAACGCTTAGTACGTATATATTATATATGTATTTTATAATAAAAATAACCTATAAACGTTTACATACATACAAACATGACTACATTCAATTACATAATTAATTTTAATTTGGCTTTTTAATCTATTAAGTATGTTTACTTTTGTCACATAAATTAACAACATTATATATGTCGTGGTCCGATCGTTTAATTGGGCCGATCGCGATAAGCCTGGCCAGATCGACATGTGCCGCCATATTCTGATTTGACCAATTATTTCATGATGTACCCAATGTAAAGTTGGGCAGATCGACGAGAGCAGACTATTTGTCGATTTTCCCATTCAGTTACTTGGCCGCATCGAGATAAGGCTGGGTATATCGGGATATGCCTGGGCGCATCGTGATGTAGTTCCACTTTCTGACGCTTTGGCGCTGTTGCGCTCCTTCGTTCATGTGACTGTGTCAGCTGTGTGTTTGTTTACGTCTAGAAAAAATGGCGGCGTTACAAGAAACTGAAAATATTGCCAATACACTGAAAATATTGCATATATATAGGGTGATAATAGTGAGTTGGTGGACGATATGGATAAATAAATAAATAAAATAATTTAGGCTAGATTAGAACTGCAAGAAAAGTGGGTTAGGTTAGGTTAGAACTGTGACCCCAACAGAGCGCGAGCCGAGCGAGCGCAGCGAGCGTGCCGCGGCAGCGGCCGGCGAAGCGCCGGAATTGATTTTATTTACTTTTTAAACGTCTTTTTATCGAGTGAAATACTTAAACTTGATTTTATTTGCTTGTAAGTATGATGGACACCCTACAAACTCGATTTGGCCAAGTATGGACGGCCAAATCGTCAAACGTTATGCTTTGAACGATATGGCGGTGATTAGGCAGCCAAATCAAAATATGGCGGCACATGTCGATCTGCCCAGGCTTATCGCGATCGGCCCACTTAAACGATCAGCCCACGACATATATAAGACAAGTTGCATACACACCACTGCATACGACCATCTATGTATAAAATATAATGTAACGTAAAAGAATCCATATATATATTATGCATGATTGTTATATTGTATGCCTGAACACAGGTATGAACTGCTATGACATAATATTATTGTCTAACATCTTACTTAATAAATATTCTTATTCTTATAATATGTGAGTATATATATATATATATATATATATATATATATATATATATATATATATATATATGTATATATGTGTGTGTGTGTGTATATGTGTGTATGGGATAGTTCAAGTGTTGCACGCCCCTTTGAACACAAAATGTGGATTAGGAATTTCATTTAAGAGAGGCGAGAAAATAGTGACCTGTAATAGGACTGGTGACCAGGCTTCCTAAAGCTTACTTCAGGCACCAGCTTCTCATGAAATTAGGTAACAACTACGCGGCAATGGAGAAAAAAAAAAGATGTAATATTTTAATAGTGAGTATTTTTTTGGTATCTGGGAATCGGTAGTACCACGACAAGTTTGATCTTTTATGCTATACTCCCCATTTCTTTAGTACTGCCCTGGTTCCCTACCGCCGAAGCTCAAGCTGATTACCATCAGATTTTTTGATTGAGAATTACGACAATGATAAAAAATTATAAAAAATACTTATCAGTGTCATAAAATATACAAAACTAGAACGATCTGCGATCTTGAAATTTTAATAACTTACGTCCGACTTGTTCTATGATCGATCAAAGTGTAGTGGGAAAGTCAAATTTAAAAGAATGAAATTATAAAAAATAAATATTAACTTTGGAAAAACAATCAAAAATACTATAACTTTTGTTATGGCACTAGCTACATAAACGCAGTATTTCACATAGCTGTCGTACAAATTTCTGTTTTAACGTATACAAAATACATAGGTGTGACGTCACAATTCAGTAGTCTTTTGTATGGAGCGTTTTCGGGAAAGTCCAAAATTGTGATTTTCAAGTTATCATATCTCGAGAAGTTTTTATGCTATCGAAGTAATTCTTTCACCTGTAGTTATATTATTGTGACGACCTTAAATAACAAATCGAAAGAAAAAAATGTCGTCTAGCCTATTGTATTTAGCTTAGCTAGTAAAAACCCTAGAGATCTACCAACTAAGCTGAAGATGTTTGCCATTAACTTAATGCTACGACCTATTTTTGGAATCAAAATATTCGATCGGAATCGGGTTCAGCTTAGGCGGCCCTGGTCGACTACAATGAGACTTTACAGAGCGGTGAGTTACTTAGCTACTTCTGGGCCAGATTTGACTATCGGGTCACAGTAACGCAGTTTGAGTGGAGTCTATTCAGCTTCGTTGAAGGACCGGCACAGGTCGCCTTGGTTTTAAAACCATCAAATCTGTAAATGAGTTTCGTAACGTCATGATACAAGCAAGGACCTCGTGCCTACAGTTAATGCTGCCCCGTGCACCGACCTTAATGTCATATCATAGGTTTGCGAGTCTCTAGCCCAGTTAACCAACCAGGCAGAAGGACCTTGTTCCTCCCCGATCTCGCGCCCAGTAAACCAACCAAGCAATTGGGGTGTAAGTGGTTCATCAACATCTTTGAACCAAAGCTAACTTCACCTGCACGCGGTGCACCCTGTTGACTGACAAACGAAGCTCTGGCGAAAAGAGAGGTAGGGAGCGTAATTATAAGCCACCTGACTGAGGAATTTACGAGTAGCTCCAGCTCACAAAATGCCGCGGCCAAATAACAATTCCCTTGGGTCTTGTTGTGTTCCTACGAGTGAGTGATGTCGCCAGAAAGGAAGGAGATGCTGCGTTGGTGGCGGGGGTGGCGGCGCGCGAGTGATATTTTATGTTTCGAGCGTTAATATGGCTACGGTAACCGTTTCACATCAGACGGGCCGTATGCTTGTCTGCTACCCGACGTAGTATAAAAATAATTAACCCGTTTGGTAGCAGGTTTACTCCCCTTTCACGTGCAAGCAGGCTACTTGGACACTTAAGTCGAGTATACCAGAGCGGTTTTTAAACTAATTTTCTAAATTTGCATGCTATATGTTGCATGGACTAGCAGCTCTCGTGAACGAATAAAATTTAATATACATCGCCGTAATTTTATATGAAAAAAACATACACTTTAATTTCCTACACACCGCATCGTTCCACAAAATTGTTCTACACATTTTTCATGCAGAATGGAGTACATTTGTTCTGGTCTTAAAACGTTCGTATGTTATATTTTTTTGTATACTACATTGTAGTGTACTTTATGAAGAATTCCCTCAATTTCGTCCCCATTGTTGAACGTGCAAGCGAGGCTTACGAGTGAATTTTAAAGATAGTCGTGAGCCTTGTACACCTCAAAAAAGGTATTTTACAATATGACCTTTCTACTGAGTCTATTGTGTCGCCGTCTCTGCTACTACTAACTTACAATACAATACTCATTATTGCAGCAAAAATACAGTACAAAAGGCGGCCTTATCGCTTAGCGATCTCTTCCAGGCAACCTTTTTGTAGAGGAGACCTGGAATATAGGCAAATGGCATGGCAATGGCAGCATATACACAATATACTTACTATATACTTACCTTAGTCGAATGATTGGCATGCGTACTCCTTAATATAACTTTGCATTGCTTCAGACTTTAGTGTATTGCCATAAAAGACATAATAGATAGCAAAAAAAATACGTTTATTTGTGGTAGATTAAAAAAAACATCCGTAATTCGAACCACATCAGATGCCGAATAAATTCACGCAATAGAACAGAAAATGCGGTTTTCCTTGAAGAGTCTCCCATTAAGTATTGGTAATTATTTGAACAATAGACACTCGTCATTTCTTGTTAGGAATCGCTGAAATTGTTTGGTGTTTCTTTCCATAATAGAAAAATATTATTTTAGGGATAAGATAAGATAAGAATATTATGGGAATACTTTAGTTCTGACATCAGAGTCTTAGTTTGTTTTAGTCTGAAGGTATGTACAGCATCTGCAATCAAACCACAACGCTAGCTTCAAGGCGTTCGTTGTGACGATCCCTTCGAGTACCTATGCTGTCCATTTTAATGGAGGATGACTAGCTGGGGGAGGCTTCCATCAAATGCTTATACACTGGGCCGCAATGAAAGCGGGTCGGTAACAAAAACATCAATAACTTCCAAAATATTTTAGCTAGCTTTATGAAATAAATACTGAATTAAAGTTTATTTCCTTACAAATATAGGCAGAAGTAAAATCTTTTTATTTCTTTTTGGTGATTGTATTAAAACCATAAATAGAAAATAAAGACGATTTCAAAAATTGATGTTTTTGTTATCGATCCGCTTTCATTGCGGCCCAGTGTATATGGATATAACTGTATATATGGGTATATTTTTGCCAAACGTGATATACGTTTGGCCGGTAATGCTTGACATCTAGCGTTATATGGCAAGGATTTCATGTTTTGTTTTACAACTGTCGGTGTTTTTAATTGTATGATTTCTCGCCCCAGTGAACCCCTAAATTTTAACAAAATCATTAGTTTTTGAAATCATAATGGAATGTGTGCGTTTATATTAATTTCCCATAGTCCTTAAGATATCCTAAATCTTAAGGACTGTATGCGAAATTAATATTAATAATAAAAATAAACTATTATCAAAAAGTATGTACCTGTACGGCACAGTATGTTTTTACATACATTCATTTATTTACAAGACTATAATCCTAAACAGGAACATGTAACCTAAATCTGTCCCACACAAAGCATTTGATACATTTTCCTCTTGTTTCAGGAAAGCTTGAACATAGACAATGGCGAAAATCTAAATTAATCGGTTGCCCTCAACCGTCTCGTTTAATTAAACGCACACACCTCTTATTACCGTAATTGCAGCTTTCAGGAACACCAGTATGCACATAACCTTATCAAATTAAGTTTCTTCTGAACATATGTTACAAAGGGGATGGTAAGATTTGTAAATTAGGTTTTAAGCTATTGCATAGCTTTTATCGCGGGCTTTGAGCGCGACGACCGAATCAAGAAATTCCGTAACGAAAATAAAACCTAACACCCCCCAATACATACTCGTATTTCGCCAGTGAGTATTATCGAGTCAATGGCGCAGTTGTAAATGTGTGACCAATTTGAACTATCGTTTCTACGTTCGCGCCTCGATGTGGTCATTACTCTTTTTGTAACTTTATTCGATGTTGGTGAATGAGTAAAGACTTTTATCTAATCTCATACTGAAATTTACACATTAAAAAAGTAAACACTATTTTTAGCATTTCGTTATGAAAATATTAAAAAAATGACATTAACGGCAGCTTCCAAGCCACTGATTTAATCCAAATTACAACAAAATTAAACAATTGGCAAGAGTTTCTACAAAAGTACTCAAAATGAAAATATGCCCTGATGTTGACGCTTCGACGACTCGCAACGGAATGAGGATCGGCACGTGTTCGCGCCGGTTTTTATACTTTTCTGGCTGTCACTTCCAACACGGCCTTTCCTGACAGGAGGCCGTCCTCGGGCTCCCTTGCTTTCAGGTTCTGGTTCTTCACCGCCTCGAGATGTGTTAGGGACTGCTTCATCTTGAGGAACCGGTAGACTTTGCAGCTCGAGGTTCAGCTTCAGTTCGCCGACATCCACCTCGTCTGACTCTGGAGGAACATCATCATAAGCTGCGGAACAAATGTTCATCTTATTATGTGTCACCGCAATGGCAACTAAGTGAGGTCTGCTCACTAACGACATATGCAACGGGGTCTGCCCACTAGAGTGACTATGTGAGGTCTGCTCACACTACTAGCATGTACGGTACTAACGACGTATGCAATGGGGTCTGCCCACTAGAGTGACTATGTGAGGTCTGCTCACACTACTAGCATGTAAGGTCTGCTCACATGATTAGCATGTGAGGTCTGCTCACACAACTAGCATGTAAGGTCTGCTCACATGATTAACATGAGAGGTCTGCTCTCACATTAACAGATAGTGAGGTCTGCTCACACAATTAGCAGAATGTGACCGATCTGTTTTAACCACGGTAGGACAGATGCACGGCGTGAAGCTTGTCCATTTCGCTCCCAGCACCGTCTGTAGTGCTTGGCAGCGATCCCAGCACCGGCCGAACCTCCCGGCCTGCCGCACAAGCGCACCCAGCATCTGCTGGAGCGCTAGCCATAGCGCGCCACAGAGGCGTGCAGCAGCACACCCAACATCAGCTGCAGAGGCTGCTCATGGGCTAACATCAACGAGTCGCAAAGACCGTTCAGCCCAAGCCTGAAATCAATTGAAACAAAACAATCTAATCATCACTGACAACTTGACAAGGTCACATCACACTATTGTAGGCTTATTCGTTAACAAATTTTAAGGTTCCGCATCTAAACCTTACTGGCCTTTGGACAGCGCATACATTAGCAGGGCTCCGACACAGATAGTATATGTCACAGAAATGCCCATCTTTGTAGTCCAAGCAAAATCTAAATCTTGAAGGTACACCCACCAACTACCTTACCATGGGCTACCCTTGGCAGTAAATCTCTCTTGCGTTGTATAAGTTTCAACACACTGCAGTCAGTGACTATGGTAGTGATAGGCAACCACTTGCTTGCGAGTAACGTCATGAGTTTGTAACAATTTTTGTTCAGCAAAATCGACAATGCTTTGATTTTACTATCGCTCGGCTGTACCTGACCATTACTTATAGCGCGACCTACTATCTTAGGTGACAAAAACAAGTAGTTCCTCAGATTGATGGGCAATCCCATCAGCGTTTGGAGTGCATTACGTAGAGTCGTTATACCCTCATCTACCATATCGCAAAGCAAGTTACGACCTTGTGACAAGGTTTTCTACAGAAATCATATGGCTGGATTTTATAAGAATTATGGACAAAACCCTTTTGACCATTATCGCCATTGCCATTTACCATCGTTAAATCTTCGCTTCAGATTGATATCATGATCTACTTTTGACTTTTCGACATAACTGTGAACTATTACTAAACTTTTTATTGGATGTATTTGATTTAACGTAAATAGAAAAGAATGCCACTTGGCTTTAGTTTTGCATTCATGGCAGAGGCACGGATTCGTGGATCCGTAACACCCCCTATCACCATATCCGAAATTAGCTGCTCACTTAACCCTTTGACTATACGCAACTTTAGTAAAGATCGGCGAGCCAGTACTCATGACCTCGTATAAAACGTCCGCTACATCTGGCTTCCTAAGGCACAGAAGTAACCCACTCATTAAGCCAATGAGAGACACTCATTATGACACTCATTATCACACCAGTCACTCAAAACTTAAGTAAGCTTGGCCAGATCTCACCATAGCATTGGTGGATCATACAGCATCCATTGCACGATCAGTCGTGCCGGGGTCCCGATGGGGTCCGTAGTAGCACCCACGGAATACCCCGGCGAAAGCGGAGCCGCAGAGCGCTGACTCGCAGCACCAGCTCTCCCTCACTCGCAGCACCCAGACCATCGGCACAGTCTCCGCCAACGGCGGCTGCAGCGGCGACGCCACCAGAGACGCAAGGCCACTCGGCCCACGCAGCCACGGTCGAGACGACCGACGCTGTCCTCAATGATGTCAATTGATCTAGAATTTGTTGCATTTGTAGAGTTAATACATTGCTAGAACAGCTACGTCGTCTGCATTTACGACTAGAACATAAATCATGACGTCTAGAACATGAATCACGATGTCTAAGACGAGCATCACGGTTCCTAGAACGAATTCTAGAACGTCTCCTAGAATTACTTCCAGAGTATACTAGTACTGCTTTCAGTAATAATTGTATTAGGCATTGATTCACTTAAAGTAATAAGCAGATACAGCAAAAGTCAAAGCCAACACACTGTATCGGATTTATAATAAAATGATGAAACCACAAAATAAAAACGTTTTCACCAACAAGTACATTCTGCTTTTTTTTTTAGATTTCGGTAAATAAATCGGAACGTAGTCATCAAAAATCATGGACATGTAACTGTCTCCTTAGACATCACCAAACGCAAATAACAAATCACAAAAATATTCCAATTGCCAAACTGAATAGTCTCAAATAGCAAAGTGGGTAGTTAAAATTAACTTAATTTTTATTGCGCGTCTCGGATTTTTGGTTGGCAAAACAATGTTCGATCTTATGCCCATGCTTGTTACAAAATGAACACAACTCGGGTATGAATGGTGACTCGATGGTACAAACATAGTTTTTGCATTAGATAAACCACTAGTACTAAGACTTTCGCCTGAATTCATTTTAGGATTGCAAAAATCTACCGTCATCTAAACGTTGTTTACGTAATAGGATTACTAGGCGTATGCTTATTTTTTTTTGACAAAAAAATATTCTTTGGGCAGTACGCAACATACTAGATGCGGAAATCAATTCGTCACTTAGTCCCTGTACTATACGCAGTCAAATAACGATCGACGGGCGTAATTAGCGTATGTGGAATAACTATCCGAATTGATACTCATCACCTCAAATAAAATATTGGCGATATCGGGTGTTTTCGGACACAAAGGTTTGCACTCATATTCGCCCCAATTAGGCATTTAGTTCTACGGTTAGACGGTCAACTTCATTGTGCAAACTTGGATAAAAATATTGGTTGGATCTCACCGAGGTGTTGATGAAACGAATAGCATCCACGAGATGATTCGTGACCCCAAGCGGCATGCTCGCATCGCTGATGGCCCGCTCGGAGACGGACACCGCAGCACGAGTAGGCTCCGCGGGCGCCCCGCCCGGCGGCACAGGCGCCAGGGACCCCGGTGGCGGGCCGCAACCGTGTCCGTCATCTCGACGGGGACGACGCTCGGCATCGTGCACGGACCATTGACCGGCACGATGATCCACGCAGCGTGCCAAATGCACGCTGAGACGGCGTCTCGCGCCGTGAGCTCGCTGCACGCGATGGCAGCGACGTGCTGACCGCTGGCCGGCACGATAACTCGCGCCGCGTGCCAGATACACCCTGGGATGGCGACTCGCGCCGCGAGCTCGCTGCACGCGGTGGCAACGACAACAACTGCGCACTGAACTCACGCCGGGATGGCGGTGGCGCGTTCGACAAGCTCGGCAAGCGCCGGGCTGGTGGCGTGCGCGGCGAGGACGCCGGACGGCGTGCCGACCGCCTAGGCCGGCTCCCTGCACGCACTTCCAACGCTCGCAGTCGGGATCGCATTGCTGCCATCTCCTGCAGCAGTTCGTTGTCTGGAATGCGATCCCGGCGTCTGGAATCGCGACGCCGACCCTCGTCCTCATGACGAGATCGGTTACTGTTCGACTTCTATGAAAAACCTGTAGCTGTCAAAAATAGGGCGGTTAAATGGCGATGAATTCTATCCAACTTCTGATTTTAGCATTTCGTTATGAAAATATTAAAAAAATGACATTAACGGCAGCTTCCAAGCCACTGATTTAATCCAAATTACAACAAAATTAAACAATTGGCAAGAGTTTCTACAAAAGTACTCAAAATGAAAATATGCCCTGATGTTGACGCTTCGACGACTCGCAACGGAATGAGGATCGGCACGTGTTCGCGCCGGTTTTTATACTTTTCTGGCTGTCACTTCCAACACTATCATAATGACAGTCTTTACGCATAAGCTATCAAAATAAATTTAAAAAGTTATTTTTCGATACAGTTGTCGTATGGACAACTGTATCGAAAAATAACTTTTTTTCCATTTCGATACTGCTTCAGCCCTGGATACAGGTATTTTAAACAGGTTGCAATGCAAATACATTGCAACTTTGGAAAATTTTTCTACATAATCTGTGAACGCGGCGCTGCGCGGCGCGTCGCGCATGCGCACTACGCATGCTCGATCTGCAAATGGATTTATAAGTAAGAAATAAAGCTGTTAAACTAACTTCATGGTTGTATTTAAAATATTATTATCATATATTTCATGAGATTAGATAAAGTAGTGTATGAAACTGCACATAATTAGGTATTAAAATACTCGTGTTGTCTATTATAACATTCGCCTTCGGCTCATGTTATAAACTCACACTCGTATTTTAATTTATTTATTTATTTATTTGTATTTGGGAGTCTTACAGCTTAATAGTTACTTATATAATTACAATAAATATTAATATGCCAATAACAAGTCTCCACCCTTATTATGCAACAGTTTCATAAACTACTATTTTTTAACTTTTTCGCTATTATTATTTTTGACATTCGATTTTGACATCATTATTTTTGGCATTATTACAGATTTTGGGATACAATTTTAATTTAATAAAAAATACATACGATGGCATAAAATTTTAATTTAATAAAATAGCTTTTATCGCGGGCTTTGAGCGCGGCGATTGAATAAAAAAATTCCGAACTCCGTATTTTCGGGCTGTTTCCTACCACGACAATACTACGGGCCCGTCAACGGAACGAAATCGAAGTTTGACGTTTACTGCTACGGGTGACTTACTATGATTACGTTAGTGCTATTACTTATACTGTGCTATGATCATACGAGCCCGACACGAAAATTCGAATTTGACATATAGTTTTTCGGGCGTTTAACCTTACTTTTCACGAGAGCTTAACATTTGAGAAGAAGAACATTTGAGAGAAATTAACATTTTATTTCAAATATAAGTATGTTATTGTCAATTCTATATCAGTTTGCGTTTTGTATGACTACTGAGAAGGTGTACATGTCTTATTAAAAATACTGCATAAATAAATAAATAATTATAAGTTGATAAAAAATGCTAAACAATAGCTTCACCGCGGCAGTCCCCGAGTGCTACACATATTTTTTTTATAATATTACGTCGGGTGGCAGACAAGCATACGGCCCGCCTGATATGAAGCGGTTACTGTAGCCATATTAACGCTAGCAACATAAAATAGCGCTCGCGCGCCGCCACCCTCGCTGCCAATGCAGCATCTCCTCCCTTTCTGGTGACCTCACTCACCCGCAGGAACACAACAACCCTCAAGGGAATTGTTATTTGGCTGCGGTATTCTGTGAGTTAAATTCCCCAGTCTGGTAGCAACACAATTACGCTCCCTACCTCTCTTTTCGCCAGAGCTTCATTTGTCAGTTAGAAGGACGCACCGCGTGCAGGTGAAGTTGGCTTTAGTTCAAAGATGTTGATGAATTAATTATAATAAGGTTTTTTTATCATCTGTCTAAACAACAATTTTTTCATGAAAAAAATAATAAAGCACAGTTTTTTATGTCACAGTTAGAAACTGTGTTCTTCATTGTATTACACGACATTCATTGACTGTTAGGCGGTACGAAGTTACAAAGTAAAAGTCACATTCCGCCATCTGTACGCTTAAATCTTTTAAACTACGCAATGGATTCAGTAGACGGAGTGATTGAAGAGGATGTTTTATACGTACAATACATGCTTATTATAGTAGAGAAGCATCTACATAGCACCCGTGCAAAGCCGGGGTTAGTCGCTAATGGTAGATATTTACCACCAAGCAAAGCCGTATTTGGCCGTGTGGTTTCCGGCAGACTAGAATAGAAACACTCCGTCTCTTCCCGTGGATGTCGTACGAGGCGACTAAGGGAAATACATCATAAAACATCGATCAGGACTCCCCAACCCGTTTGGCCAACGTGGGGAGTGTAGGCCAAATCCTCCTTCTGTCTGGGACGGACGAGAGAGGGTCGTGCTCCTGTAGTGGAGACTAAAATGACCTGATGATGATGATGATGATGATGAAAGCCGTATGGTTCTCTGCCGCACAGTTGAAGTAATAAGACTAACTTAGTTCAGCACAAAACCAACCGCTCACGAGCTCAATTTAAGTTAATTTAGAAACTTTTAACTTTAGAAGTACGTAATTGAAAAAGAAATACTTAACTCGGACACTATAAATTTGGACGTAAAGTTGCAATAAAAAAAAACACGGGTTGCACTCCGGGCGGCCGGCAGAAATTAAAACTTGAACATTAACATTGTGCATATTTGAATATTTTGGGAATAATTTCGCACGAATTGCTTTATTTATCAGTAAAAAAGTACTATCATTTATGTGGTAAAATACAATATTCATACAGTGCGCTATCGTACACAAACATGACAATTTATATTACATTAAAAATAAACAGTAGGAACAGGCATACATTTTCGCCGCCCGGTAAAAAGAGAGGGGGATATCACTTCCTCTCCTACGCAGCACTGACGGTCAACGCTCCCTCCGTCTTACGAATTTTCGATCAGGCCATATGTCCTGACGAGAGTTTAACATTTTTTACCCATCCCATAAAGTGCACAACGCCGCAAAAGACATTACAATACACAAACTTTCATATTAATCATATGAAGAGAGTAGTTTTAGACCCTTGGCCTACTCGCCAAAATGACAATTTTGTTTCAACATATGAAGGGATGGAATAATCTAACCCAATTGCACAGTTCACTAAGAAGATGACCCAACTTATAAGCCGCAAATCTCTTAAGGCCTTCGAAGTAATCTTAAGAGTTCCGATATAGGCCTCTTGGTGTCTACTAAAAGAAGTATCGAAGGTGTTCATGTCAAGAAATATTATGAGGTCTTTTTTTATTTTTCAATTTCCTGAAAATTCAAAATTCAAAATATCTTTATTCCTTGGACTTTATAAAGCACTTAGAAAAAAAGAATACTTAGATCTTTTGATCGAGTTGCTTCAAATGCGAAATGCCTATAAAGACGTTGCCTGAAATTTAAGTTACTAGAAAGCAGTTTGCCTCTAAATTTCCAAATGCTTAATGACTAAGGAACAGTATGTCAATTAAATAAATAAATTAATAAATATTCCAGGACAAATTACACACGGCCATTTAGTCCCACAATAAGCAAAGCTTGTACTATGGGTACTAGATAACTGATATAATACTTAAATACATTTTTTTTTTTGTAAATACATACATATAATAGATAGAAAATACCCAGACCAAGACAAACAGACATGTTCATGCACACAAATATTTGTCTTGTGCGGGGATCGAACCCGCGACCTCGGAGTCAAAGTGGCCATTGCTAACCATTCGATCACCGAGCTCGTCTACAAAGCAAATTGCAGGTGTCTACAAAGCAAAATGCCTAATATTATCCGAAAAAAAAATGCGACTACAACATTTTAACAATTTCTGTTTAGTTATTATGTTTTAATTTTTTTTCGCGCACGCCATTTTGAAATAATTATGCCACTTTCGTCAAAAACTACTAAACGGATTTTCATACGGTTGTCACTACAACCCGGCCACTCCATACAAACGCGGCGACGTTAGCTACTACCACTACTACGTAAACAATGGCGTCTGTGCAGAACGTGAATGAGCGCGTGTGCGTGCAGCGCCATACAAGCTGTTCCAGATTTGTCTCGGAGGGGAGGTGAGGTCGATACGAGAGAGCGGCAGGGAGTGGCCATACTGCACATAGTGCTATTAAATATACTGTGGTTGTCACCAGTGGACGCAGTGATTCATAAAAAAGATTAATGTATATAATTATAACTATAAAGGTTTTGTTTTAATCGGCTGAAATAGGACGATGACTAATGAAGATGTAAAAAAATTATGTCGACTGACCGTCTGGGATCTTTACCGGTGTATGCCGGCGTAAATCTGTAGAAGTTCTAACCTAAAGTATTTATTATTATATAAATAAATGAATGTAAATGTTGTCAGACAAATTACACAGCGCCATCTAGCCCCAAAGTAAGCGAAGCTTGTGTTATGGGTACTAGACAACTGATAAACATACGTAAATACATTTTTTTTGTAAATACATACTTATGATATATGTATCACCCAGACCAAGACAAACAGACATGTTCGTGTTCTTTAGCGATGTGTGCCGTAGAATGTTATGTGAGGTAGAAGTTCTAACCTAAAAATATTTAAAATTATTTACTTATTTAAAAACTGCAGTGACAAATCAATGCGGGAATTTCAAATAAGAGATTGCTAGACAGCCCAGAATTCTAAAATAGTGGGAGACGTTTACAATCAGAATCAGAGTATATAAGACTCTGATTGTGTAAACTCATTGTATTTGTATCTCGCTCTTTCATACTCGTATACTCATTCTTTCTCTTTTACATTAGTTTTCTAGCGTAGGGAAAAAAATCTAGGTCTGTGGTCAACACAATAATAGCCGCGCGCTATAAACTACACGACAAAAATATGATAATATCGCTTATATGAGACTATTAAATAATTCACACAATAGAAAACAGTGCATTTACACTATTTAATATAGCAGCCTCATTATAAACGACACTGGTAAAGCGGTTCATAATGGGCAATTCCGTTTAGCCATTTCGAGTTCGACGCAACAAAGGCTTTGCGAATTATGAGAGTCATTCACAAACATCCGCTATATTGGCTCAAACGTTTGGCAAATTAGAAGCATGAATAGAATATAGGCATAATAGACCTTATGATAGATCTGTTTTAGAAACTGCCAAATATTATGTCATACATTAATAATGCTTGAAACTACCGATATTAAGTACAATTAATTTACTACACTATTGAGCCCATTTCGTGAATGTTCGGGTATCCAGTACCCACGAGAAATAATAAATGGGCGCCGAGCACCCATGACCATAGATGGAATAAACCCGATGAAATGATAGTCATCCGGGTGGTTAGCTATCATCATACATTATTTTGCAACTTAGCTTAGAGCGCGAGAAAACGACGCACATCTTTTTTTTATGCGGGAAAACGAGCATGTGGGTCACCTGAGGGAAAGCAATCACCGCCACCCATGGAGATCAGCAACAGCAAGGGACCGCCGATCCGTTGCCAGTCTATACTCCTTCCTTACTTTCTATTGACCTCACTCACACACAAGAACACAACAACCCTCAAGGGAATTGTTAATTGGCTGCGGTATTCCTCAGTCGGGCAGCTTAAAAAATATGCTATGACCTACTTGTCTTTTCGCTAGAGCCTCATTTGTCAGTCAGCCGGGTGCACCACGTGCAGGTGAAATTGGATTTGGTTCAAAGATGTTGATGAGCCACTTACACCCCAAATCATTTTTCATCTGACAATGTAAAACAATTAAATCTCTTTTTATTTTCCGAATTTTTATGGTTTGTATAATAATTGCGAATTTGATCCACTCTACTATATCGATATTATCGAGCTCTATATCGATTTGAGTATTTTTACGTAATATACAATAGTTACTTTCCGTATCTGACTGTCTGTTTATCTACTAATTTTCGCACCGGATTTTGATGCGGTTTACACTGCAAGTTAGACGTTTTTTACAGAAGGTTTATATTAGTTTATAAACAATTATTACTTAATTAGGCTTTTTATTTTTGGCCGTGTGGTTTCCGGCAGACTAGAATAGAATCACTCCGTGGATGTCGTACAAGGCGAGTAAGGGAAACACATTACAAAACATCGATCAGGCCTCCCCAACCCGTCTGGCCAGCGTGGGGAGTGTAGGCCAAATCCTCCTTCTGTCTGGGACGGACGAGAGAGGGTCGTGCTCCTGTAGTGGACACTAAAATGACCTGATGATGATGAGGCTTTTTATATAAGTAGAAAAATGATTATTTTCTAATCAAATCCTCAAAAATTGCATCCATGCGAAGCCAGGGTAGATCGATAGTTCTATCTAGTAAGAACCCTCGAAAACAGAAAATATCTTTAGAGAAATCTTAATAGAAATTAAGTATGGTCGTGACAGCGAGTGTGTCACGGAAACCTCAGAGCTCAAATAGATTCCATCCCGATCACGACCCACTTCCAAGATCAAGATTAGGTTATTTTAAATGTTTTGCTTTGGTTATCTCTAAGGATAATTATATTATAATTATCCTTTGTGTGCATGAACATGTCTGTTTGTCTTCGTCTGGGTGTTTTCTATGTATCATAAGTATGTATTTACAAAAAAAAATGTATTTACGTATGTTTATCAGTTGTCTAGTACTCATAACACAAGCTTCGCTTACTTTGGGGCTAGATGGCGCTGTGTAATTTGTCTGACAATATTTATTATTTATTTATTATTATTATTTATATGTTTTGTAACAATTATTCGGCGCTCATACAGCACACTTGATATATAGACGATCGCAGTGTATGGTAACTACAGTATCCTATTTAACGAGCTACGCTACGACAAATGTATCAATATTTTTAAGCGAGTGGTTGCTTTTTGCGACGGAAGATTCACTGGGCATTATTTAATTACATATGAGGCAGTTACCGTTACATTGATTTTACGTTTGACGCAGATCCAATCGCAACGTGAGACGATAATAAAATAGTGCGTGCCGCAAAAAGCAACCGCGCGCTTAGGACCGGGTGCCTTACCGCCGAAGCTGAAGCCAATTCCCACCGGATTTTTTGATTGCAAAAATAAAACTCCAGAATAGACGAGTCACAATTGTGTTTAACTTAGCTGGCAGAAACCCTATAGGTTTACCGATAAAGCTAAGAATATTTGTTAATAACATAAACCTAAGATCTATTTTTGAGTCAAAATATTCGATGGCAATCGGCTTCAGCTTCGGCGGTAGGGCCTCTGGTCATACAGGATGCATCACTAGTTAATGCGTGGTGTGACGACTCTACGAATAATCGCCTACTACCACCTACTACACTAAAGTCAAAACGACCGAGCAAATGCAGAGCAGAATGGCAACTTCTAACACTTGCAACCTGTATGTTATATTATATGGCATTCCCTGTTGGATGTCGGACCATGCATGAACGATCCCCATAAACATTCAATATTATCGAATCCTTCGACGCATCCCCAAGGTTCGACTCTGTCTATGTGCCCGCAGAAACCCCTAATGTATATATTTAAAAAAAATACAGTGTTTCATTGGAGTAATATAATAACAATAATTACGCTTCATCACTACTGCTGTTTAAATTCTTCCCGTCGTCAAATGCTTTTAACTGGCTATTGTTAGAGTCACTTGCACCGTATACATGCTTTATAGCGCGTGGATCCGTTGTCTTGCGTGACGTGCAGCCGTCCCGCTTTTGTCAGTATGACTGTGCTGGAACGTAAAAATCACGTGCACGCCACGCGCACACAACCAGTCTGCCCTGACCTTTATTTCTAATGTATACAAACTTTAATATATAGCACGTCGTTTTTTATGCAATACATGCAGACTCGGTTGGCCGTGTGGTTTCCGGCAGACTAGAATAGAATCACTTCGTCTCTTCCCGTGGATGATATCGTACAAGGCGACTAAGGGAAATACATTGTAAAACATCTATCAGGCCAGCGTGGGGAGTGTAGGCCAAATCCTCCTTCTGTCTGTGACGGACGAGAGAGGGTCGTGCTCCTATAGTAGAGACTAAAATGACCTGATGATGATGATGATTATGCAGACTCATCCCAGCTTCGCCTCACTTTTTTCATGAAAATTTTGAACAAATTTTCATCCCTAAATTTCCAAAGACCAGTTTGTGCTTTTTGGTGCAAGTTATCGTCTCCATTGAATTTAAAAAGCTGAAATAAGATTCCTTACTCTTAACTTACTTAATCATAGATTTTTCACATCTAAGATTTTTTAGTTCTTTTTGACGAAAATCGCTTCGCAGAAGGTTCTCGTGATTTAAAACGATAAGAAGTGAGAATATTACAAGGTTTCTTTGTTTGTTATAATTTTATTGTATATAGAACACATATTTTACTAATTGAAGACAAGAAAAGGCAGACTTATCCACACAAGAAAGATTATTAGAGAGTTCTTTTGCTGACAAGAATATCAAAAGAAAGGAATGGAGATTAAAATCTTATTTATATATATTTATATCTTACTCTGTTATCTTTTAGAAGTAATCGTTTGAAATTGTACACGTCGTAGCCCTTATTCATCCCACGGCTGGGATTCAGACCTCCCCTCAATCGAAGGGGTTTACCCCATACTCCACCATGCTGCTCAACTGTGGATTGAATATTGTACACATAACAATAATAATGTGCTACGTAAAGTTATTAAAAATTATACGGATTATTTTAAACGCAAAAGTGTGTTTATTTGATCTTCGGGTCTCTCCTGACTCATTATGACTACCTACATTGCAAATAAATAATTTTCAACTTTAAATAATATTAATAAAACTTAATGTGTTATATAGGTGGGACTTGAACCCATTACCGTTCCATTTTAAAAATATTTATTATATTCATAATATTGACGAGCTCGTTGGTCGAATGGTTAGCAATGGCCACTTTGACTACGAGGTTGTTGGTTCGATCCCAGCACAAGACAAATATTTGTTTGCTATGTTTTGTATGTATTTACTAAAAAAATATTTAAGTATTATATCACTTATTAGTACCCATAGTACAAGGTTTGTTTACTTTGGGACTAGATGGTCGTGTGTAATTCGTCCAGGAATATTTATATATTATATTATTTATGCAGGCAAGTTGGTCAAAATCAACTATTTAAAACAATCAATATGGCGAAATGTTTATTTAGCTAGCTGACGTAAAGTCCAAAATTATGTTTTTAAAAGTATAACGAAAAGTTCAAAAGTTAATTGTTGATGCGACTCGTCCGTCGTACTCTCATTAAAAAGAGGAAGGTCCCGAGGCAAGACGCGACGTTGAAACTGACGAGTTTTGGTACAATTACAATTTCAAACACATGAAAATAACTCAGTTTTAAATATTTTCTTACCGTTTTGATACAAAAAAAAAAATGCTCATGCAATATAAATATGAAAATGTAACCTCTTTATGTTATTGACCCGTCTGCTTTTCTGCCATCCGACTTGATATAAAAAATGAGATTGATATAGGATATAGAAAAAATATTATATATAGGTTTTATAACCCTCACCATTATTATTTTTTAGTTATAATAATTAAAAATGAAATCAAAATGAAAATTTGGGAAATCACGGCTGAACCGCGACCGTATGTGCGGCTTCATTATAAATTTAATATAACATGAAATGTTATAAAAAAAACATAACTTTTGTAATTTATAATAAATAAAACCTTTAATGTTCCTAATATTTAATAAAAAAAAATATAATATCCCAATTGAGAATCAGTGACTTAGAGGCGATAAGTCAGTACTCTTCTCAAAAAAAAAATACAGTCTTCGTATTTTTTTTTTTGTGAAGAGCCTCTTTGACTCCGACGCGACGACTTTGTTCGCCAGAGCCTCGTTTGTCAGTGAGCAGGGTACACCACGTACAGGTGAGGTTGGCTTTGGTTCAAAGATATCGATAAACCACTTACAGAACAATAACGCGCGATAAAAACTAATTGAACACATCGATTCCAGTATTAATTTTGATTACTAAAAGATAATTTTTACGTATATGTTTACTTAAATGTACTATGAATGTACTTATTTGAAACAAAGATTTTGTATTTCTAATAGTTTTAATTAACCATAAATTACATTTTTTTTTCTACATCCACTTTCACATCCGCCTCCGTTAACGTCTGCATCCGCGCAGTTGACACTCGTCGCCTCCGCATCCACCTCCGCATCCGCTAAGAAGGCCTCCATTACAACTCTACTATATACCTATTACATAAATTTAATATCAAACTCGATAGCCACTAAGTGATTCAAAAAAAGTTCTCTACGCAGTAGTGTCATCCGCGCCCTTACTATCCCTAATTAGTCGGAGCACTCGACGTAAGGGCCCTCGCTGTAAGGCGACGAGTTTCTTTGCGACACTGACACAAGACTCGCTACTTCATTACCGTCTACGAATTTTGCATGCAGCCAGTGATTAATGCGAAAAGTGGAGAACTATCTGCATTATTTAATGTTGATATAGTTGAATGCAAGCTCTTAGTGGAACCTTGTTGACATTTGACACTTCGTACGGTCGTATTCCGTGTCAATTTTACAAAAATCCTTGTTTAGCAGATTCCTACGCCGTAATGCCTACCTGTGAAAACATGTATTATGTTCTATCTCTAAAGTAAAATCTATATAATAGTATTAATAAATGTCAAAAATTCATTAATTTTGTCTGTAGTCCATATGCAAATTATATCATCAACGTACCTATACCAATAAAATATAAATTTCTCACTTTTTTATTACTTATTATGTATCAAAGTTGTTATTCAGGCATATCCATGAAATATATGTTATGAAATATATTAATAAATTGCAAATAAAAATCTGTTTTCCCGGAACATTAAAAAGTCTGTAGCGTTATTTATCGTGCAGATTTATTTCCTTTAGCTGCGCAAAAAATTCCACAACATTTTGTCCAAAGCAGGCAATACAATATTAAAACAAAGAGACCACTTAACTAGAAATGTTCTTTAAAAGACGGGTCCATTAAATTAAAAAGCAGTTAAAACTGCCACCCTTAAATATAATTTCTTTTATGCGATAATTAGAAACGTCAAGTCAAATTTTCCTTAAACGGTCCCAAGGTGTTACGTCCGACGAATTTGACCTAATTTCCGAAGTTTGGAATTAAATCATTATAAATTATGCAGAATGTATGACCTGACCGTGCCTAGGTATCTCAAATGTTACAAGGTTAGGCATTATACAAGGTAATAATTTACTTTGAAGCAAAATGAAAATTCATTTTGTACATTATACAGTGCTTTTAGTGGATAGTGAATGTAGATTTTTCGTAACATCGGAGCGACACGATCGTACCTACGTTTTTACGTAAGATCAAAAATGCATTAGAGAGAGCAATTTATCTTTATTTTATCAAAACTTCTTTTAAGTAAACTAAGTCGTCGTCGTCGTCAACCCTTAGTTCTCCCACTGCTGGGACACGGGTCTCCCCTCAATTGAAGGGGTTTATAGCATATGTACTCCACCACGCTACTCAACTGCGGGTTGGCGGAGGCCAGTTTTCAAGCCGCCAAAAAGCCACTGACTTAGCTTAACGACTGTCATCTAATGACAACTGTGCTCTTCGAAGCACGGAGGAATTCGAGATAAATAAACCCATCCAAGGCCAGGCTACGACAAACGCTGCTATTCGTAGACTGACACGCGCAACAACGCCATCGAGCTTTTGAATTTAAATGAATGTCTGTTATTATTAATTCTCTGATTAAATTCAGATGAGATAGAGAATTTTATTAAATCTCCAGCAAACATGCACCGTGGGAATAATCATATTTTAATTCGTCGCTTAAGGCGCCGCGCTACCTTGTTAATTTATTTATTCAACACCTAAAGTGCCATCGGACAGACCTGTTCTTCAGGTGTACTGTACTTACTGACAGGCTTTGAGATATAAATGAACTTAAATCATTTCGAAACAGTGAACTTTTTAACCGAATCCAAAAAAGGAGGAGGTTCTCAATTCGGGTGTATTTTTTTTAATGTTTGTTACATAATTACTCCGTGATTTATAAACCGATTTGAACTTTTTATTTGAAAGAGTTATACTTCCAGATTGGTCCCATATTTTTTTCATAATCATCATCATCATCATCAGCCTGTATCTACCCACTGTTAGGTTTGTTATTTCATTACTCCGTCATTTATAAACCAAATCGAAAGAAACTTTTTTTATTTGGAAGATTATACTTCTAGATTGGTCCCATATTTTTTTCATCATCATCATCATCAGCCTGTATCTGCATACATAAATGTAGAGTAATGTTTGGAGTTGGTTTTTTTCTTGTTAAAATTATATAGTATTTTTTAACCATTTCAACGGTATAACAATAATCGTCAATTAGATTTACAGCGTGCTTCCGGCACCAAACACCTTTTGTGTTTTGTGGCGAAAGCACGCTAAGTAGTGTAGATAAAATTGCCTGTAAATTTGACTTCCGCAAAATAACACCTGAATCAATTAACTATATAACAATAATTGTTGCCAGTCGATTTTTCTAAATTTTTAATCCACATTAACCACAATTAAGGAGAGAGGAGCAATTCTCGTAATTAAAATGTATTGAAAATTCAGTTTTTTTTTCAGTCTCCTTTAATTTTATCAATATATTATCGAAATGACCGAAAATTAAACAAATGAAGTATGTTGTTGCGCCAATAATAAGTACAGTTAATAATTAATTAATAAAATCAAGTAGGTATATAACTTTTAGGCAATTCACAATTCAATGTCGATTCGGTGAACTTTCATTCTGTGATCGTAAAATAATTTAGAGGATTTCAGATTTTTTTAGTGATTGCCTATAAAATACTATAAATAATCTTTTCAGCCTACTAATGTTCACTTTTTTATACAAGCTTATAATTACGCTCGCCCTATCTGTTGTCAGAACCTCGTTAGTTACTCAACAGGGTGCACCACGTGCAGGTAAGGTTGGCTTTGGCCCCAAGAAGTTCATTTTGCTTGTATTTGTCATAGATTGTAATGCTCGTGAAATGATAAACATATGTATGTATGTAAAATGCAGTTCCGCATACAAGATAGCTTGAATTACTTTTCATTTTAAATACTCGTTAATTTACTAATAGCTTAACTTTGTCGCTTGAGAGATCAAATAAGATTTAAAAGATCACTATAAATTTGAGAAATTAAAGATGTATTCGACTCTACAGCTATATAGCTTACAGACTTTATTTTGTGAACTGATTCGATCATATGATCGAAAGCTATTGCTTCTCCATTCGCCATGGCTATTTACAGCAAAAGCGAAATGGAATAGCGTTAGACAGTAAACCTCTGAATTGTGGTCAGTATTACTATTGTCTGAGGCTTTTGTGGTCACAACGAGCTTATGTAATTTGGTGGAATATCTGTATAACTTGTTTACAAGATTTTGGAGGTTTAAGCCAGTATCGTTATTTAAATGCCTGTTAACACACAATGTCAGCGATGTGATGTGTCAATTTGATATTGTCTGTAATGTCTGTGCCCTCAGTCAGTGTCACACACAGTTCCCCCTAATCTTACAGCCCCTAATACATGTATACGAAATAGTTTGTTGCCATTGTATGCAGGTTTTTTTTTTATACTACGTCGGGTGGTAGACAAGTATACGGCCTCCCACCTGATGTGAAGCGGTTACCGTAGCCATATTAACGCTCGCATAAAATATCGCTCGCGCGCCGCCACTCCCGCTGCCAATGCAGCATCTCCTTCCTTTTTTAAAGCCTGATATCGATAAGTTTATGTTTTGACGAACACGTCTTTAAAATTGCTTCGATAGGAAGACAATTAAAAAAAAACTAATGATGACAAAATCGGTGGATATAGTTTGGTGTTGCAGCTACAAATCTATCATCTCCATCCAAAATTCAATCACACCACTGGATAGACGAAGGACCAAAGAATTTATTACGCTAAGTAAGGACTATGGAACATTGCGTGCGTGGGAGGAGGAAGCGCTGCCATTTTGAGATAATTTTAGTGTATATAACATATTCATGTACAACACCCGGCTCGTATTTTTGTTACTATAACTTTTGTTATGGCACTAGCTACATAAACTGTTTCTACAAAGGTAATATTTATTTTTTATAATTTCATACTTTTAAAATGGACTTTCCCACCAAATTTTGATCGACAATAAAACACGTCGGACATAAGTTATTAAAATTTTGAGATCGCAGATCGTTCTAGTTTTATGTATTTTACGTTACTGACAGAGATTTTTTATAATTTTAGAACTTTGTTGATATGCCTATTGGCAGCATAATTATATATAATGTTAAAAATCATATCTTCATGTTATTGTGAATTGTTTCTTCATATGTATTAACTAAAAAATGTTACAATTATTTAGTACACATATTAAAAGCTTCGCTTAGTTTGGGACTAGATGGCGGTGTGTAATTTGTCCATTAATATTGATTTATTTCAGTTTCCGAACAAAACAAACATGTGTGTGTACAACATGTATAATTATGTATATGTGTAATTCATAATGTTATAATAAAACACTTGTACTGTTCCACGTAATTATATCTAATTTTACTGACCGGTTTCGCCGTTGGGCATAATCAAGGTAAACAGATAGTGTTTACATGAAAACTTATATATTTTAATTTTTTTTTTTCTTTTTTCTCATCTCGTAATCAAAAGATCAATAAACGTAATTAACACCTTTAATACAAGTTCTAAACAAACACCGTACTAGCACTTCTGTATTGTTAAAAAAAACAGTAAACATGCAATTTTTACTGCAGTTTTACAGTAAAATTGCATCTTTACATCATCCTATCAGTCTCATCCTCGTCAACCCTTATTCATCCCACTGCTGGGATACGGGTCTCCTCACAATCGAAGGGGTTTAGAGCATACTCTACCACACTGCTCAACTGCGGGTTGGCGGTGTTTCCTATGAGCTTATAACCCTCAACAAATTTTATTAATAAGGTTATTTCCCTCATATTATTTTCCACGACAAAACCTGCTATATCCTACATTATTCCAGGTATTAACCGTACTGCAAAAACTGTTAAGATTCGGAAGCAGGGCTAACAAAGAACCCTTTCTTCGTTCGGGTAAACGCCATCAATTCGGCCGCAAAACAATGGTAGCAAAAAGGCTGGCGATCTCAGACAAGATGATTGACGAGATTTGGAAGGGAGGCCGGGGAGGGATCAGATGGAAAAGATTATATCATTTTGAATGACGCGTTATGAACGTTAGTTGTAGGTCAAGGGAGAATTGAAACGGTTTCGTCGGGACGACTGAATCTAATGACATGTTTGAACGAATCCAATTCTGCAAGTAGAGAAAAGGATTTATATTGTAAAGCACCAATGAAATTACGATTTTTGGAATTGGAAAAAGTGAGAACGAGAAAGCATTAAATGCGTTCAAAACCCAAGTGCATTTGGAAATATGAACTAGAAAGAGATAAAGGATGTTCGTGCCTATCCCTTTGAAATTTTCTTCTCGGAGACGCCGTATTGTAAGAATTCTTATATATGTAATAATTAATAACTGAGATGAATCTAATGACATCTTATTTTGTGGAAATCAATAAAACTGTTTAGGCTGTAGAGCATGGGAAAGAGTTAAACATAATACATATCTTCTTAAATTTAAAAAATAATTGATGACGTTAATCAGTGTAAATAACATTATATATATACTCGGTAGCGAATTGAGGGATACTCAAATTCTGCTTGATATGAAACAGTCACTGCAACCTACAGACCATTTTAATACAAGGAGTATTGCTCGCACGTTGACAACCCTGGTAATCTCATTCATACACTGAAACACAACAATCACATACCATTGTTGTTGTATGTCAGCATTACTTAGCTGCGGTCTTATATGAGATGGAGTTACTACTCCAGCCAAGCTCATATGCCGTTATTTTCGGCAGAGCCTCATTTGCTTGGCGGTAAGGTGCACAGGTAAGGTCGGCTTAGACTCTACAGATAGTGGCAATCCTGTTACATCTCAAAATATGTTCATAATTAAATCTAAATTTTCAAAAAGGTACCTGTCATAATTAATTTTAGCTTCTCGTAAAATCTCCTAAAATGAATATTTTAGTTTCAAAATATTGTGTAAGTCTCACCGATTTCTTTATCTCATAACGATCCGACCGAGGATTTGCCTACCTTGAAGGATCGTAATATTTTTTCAAATAAAAAGGTCATTTCCCATCCGTCCCTTCGCTATACCTTTCGAGGAAGGAGCGTGAGCTTATAAATAAATAAGTAGGCTGCTACCTATTTATGTTGAGAAGACGCAAAAATCGGTCGCAACGTTTTTTTTTTCAATATCTTTTCATTAATACCTAAATCTTATTTTCAATATTTCTTGGAAATATTTTTTTAAATCTTTTAGGGTTACGATGGAATCAGTAAAAAATAACAGGTAGGGGAAAAAGTCTTTTCGCATTATAGTATGTATGAACTTGTAATAAAATCTCTTTGGTTATACCATTTGTATCTAGCAGGTTTTGATATCTATAAAAAGTTTAAATTTTAAAAAAGATAATTCCAAATTCAAATTAGGTAAATGTGTGATTTTCATTTGTTTTTTTTACTGTCAAGATGAGTGAATCTAATGAAGAAATTCGATACATTTTAAAATTTTACTACAAAAAAGGTAAAAATTCAACGCAAGCTGCGAAAAAAATTTGTGATTATTATGGACCTAGTGCAGTGTCTGTGAGAGTAGCACAAATTTGGTTTAAGCGTTTTCAATCCGGAAATTTTGATGTCAAAGATGCACGTCGCTCTGGTCGCCCTGTTACGGATAAAATGGATGCCATTTCTGAAAAAGTGGAGCAAGATCGGCATATCAGTAGTTACGACGTAGCTGAAGAACAAGGAATTGACCACATAACAGTTTTGGCGCATAAAAAGGTCGTGGTCAAAGACCGGCCAGGCTTCAGAGACTCTGGCGAAACCCGGGTTAACCCGCAACAAGGTGATGCTGTGTGTATGGTGGGATTGGAAGAGAAGATATTCATTATGAGCTGTTACCGCCAGGCAGGACTATCGATTCTGAACTCTACTGTGAACAACTGATGAGATTAAAGCAAAAAGTTGAGAGAAAGCGGCCGGAATTAATTAATAGAAGGGGTGTGATTTTTCATCATGATAACGCTAAACCTCACACATCTTTAGCCACTCAGCAAAAATTAAGAGAGTTTGACTGGGAGGTGTTAATGCATCCGCCGTATAGTCCTGACCTTGCACCTTCTGATTTCCACCTGTTTCGGTCTCTTAAGAATTCTTTAGGCAATGTCAGGTTAACATCACGAGAAGACTGCCAAAACCACTTGTCGCGGTTTTTTGAACAGAAGTCCCAAAATTTCTATAGTAATGGGATCATCTCTCTACCTACAAGATGACAAAAAGTTATCGAACATAATGGCACCTACATACTTTAGTTGAATGTAAATAAACTTTATTAAAAAATGTTTTGAATTTTCATATAAAATACGAAAAGACTTTTTCCCCAACCTAATATATAGACACCGGAGTAATGTTTTAGGAATGCGCAGTTTAACGTGGTGATCCAAGTATACTCAAAGACCTTGTGTCGAATCATTTTCCCGCAGCGGTGTTTCCATTGAAATACGACATTGGAACCTTCAAGAATAGAGTTTATAGTTCCCTTAAAATTCTGGCAATATATCGATGAGTCCTCGGTCTTAACATACAACCATACAACTGTCATCTAATGAATTGTCAGTGTTAGAAGCTCGAAATTCATATGGCTAAAATAACAATGATATTTCGACCTTCTAACAATGACAATGCTTAACTTTTTTTGAGGTGTAAGTGGTTCATCAACATCTTTGAGCCAAAGTCAACTACATCTGCTCGGTTGTTGTGTTCCTGCGAGTGAGTGAGGTCACCAGAAAGGAAGGAGATGCTGCGTTGGCAGCGGGGGTGGCGGCGCGCGAACGATATTTTATGTTGCGAACGTTAATATGGCTACGGTAACCACTTCACATCAGGCGGGCCGTATTGTCTTGTCTGCCACCCGATGTAGTATAAATAAAAAACTTGCTTTTTCGTCTAAACTGATACGCTCAAAGATGCCATAGAGCCCGTCCTTTCGTATTGAATATATAGGTGACTAAATTATCGGCTTAAATTGGATATTATAAGTAACTAGCTTGCCCACGCGACTTCGTACGAGCATATTCCTATATCCCGATAATTTTCAAAAATCCTTTCTTAGCGAATGCCTACATAATAGGTCCTGTATACTTAATTTCAACCTAATCTGTCCAGTGGTTTCAGGTGTACGTTAATAGATCAGTCAGTAACGTTTGCTTTTTAATACAAAAAAAGTAAAACAAGTACTCCACAAATAAGTATCACAAAACATCGCTAAAAATGGAACTCCTCTAGCTTTTTACATTTATTGCGACGGCATAAAATAAGTACTATTTAATACATTTTTCATTCATAACAAACTTGGTGTTATGACAAGTGACAAAAAGTAACTAATTTGACTAAGGTGCTCCTAACTAACTGAACGTAACTATGCCCTAATTCTATTAAGGTCCGCACATGCGTATATCTAGGTGTGCGATAACATAATTTAGGCTCAGTAGAATGTGTATCTATAAATACGGAACACCCACCTACGCCCCGTTGCGGTATTCACAACAGTTAAGCTGTAGAGTTCGTTGACCTACCAAGAAAACAAGGGCCATCAAAATAATCCTACTATATACTAAAGGAAGAATGTATGGATGATTCAGATTAGACATTTTTTTATACAACTAAAGTGGAAAAACAAGCATCCGATCCGCCATATGGTAAGCAGTCATCGCAGTCTATGGACGCCCGATATACCAGAGGTATCACTAACGCGTTGCCGACTCTGTCAAAACCTCTTCACGTATTTTTTGAAGAACTTCCTATTCTGTAGTATGTTGTCAAATTCTCGGCAGGTAATTACTTCCACAACATGAGAGTCCGTGGAAGCAAACCTTTCTAGACCCGCACAGTTCGCGACCATCTTGGCTCCAATGTGTGAGGAGAAATTCCTACTATTGGCGAGCAGTGCGACTATAGGAGGAGGCTCAGCCATCATATGGAACAACTGTTCCGAACACAACCCATTGTCTTACCTAAACTTAAGGTTTCAATACCATGTGTAAGTTTACGGTCGTCGACGATTCTCATAGCTCGCCTCGGATCAAATCACAAACGTGGGTCACATAGGTGAGAACAGTAATCCCTAAAAGGTCGAACTTGCGCCTTGTACAAAAGAAGTCTTTGCGAGTACTTCAATTAAAGTATTTAAGTAAGTTTTCGATTGCGAAAATCAAACTTCAGCTCATCATCATCATAATTATCACCTGTATCTATCCACTGCTGTAGACAGGCCTTCCCCAATGCAAAAGAAAAAATAAAATAATAATATTTGAATATAAATTTACCATTATGTTGAGTCCAAAAGTCTCTAGCAATTAGTATTTTTTTGATGAATTAAATAATTATAATAGAAATTTCATGCGGCCATCATCATCATCCTTATCAGCCTCTATCTGCCTACTGCTGGATATAGATAGGTCAGCCTCAACAAATGCTTTCCACCAAATGTGATTATCCGCGTTCCGCATGGTACGCATTCCGCAGCGTGCGTGAATTCCTTCTTTTATTTATTTTAATTTGTATATTGAAAAAATAAATAATTCCCCTGAGACTGTCAATAAAACTTTAACAAGGACGACAAATTAGCTCTACCCGCGAGGTAGTTTATTCTTGAAAAAACAAATAAAACTAATCCTAAAATGCTAGTATGCTAGATAGTACAAACCATTTGTTTCTCTCCCTTTGTACCCGGCTTTTCTTACTTTGACCTACAAATAGGCCAACTGGCAGCTACTAATAAAATATTAGGGACTAGCTTTCGCCCGCGGCTTCGCTCGCGTGAAATTCGGGGCAAACACGTGTTTACTCATTTATCTATAGAAGTAGTCGTGTAAAGTTTAAGATAAGATAGTCAACCAATCTCGTTTCCCCATAAAATTTTTGAAACTCCGTTTCACCCTCTTATGGGTAAAATTTGAAAAGTCCTTTAAACTAATTTTATGTCTACTATGTTATATTTACAAATCGATGCAATTTTCGTAGTTGACCCGACAGACTATAACAATACCCACAACAATACCCATGACGATTTTCAGTCTTTTTGACCGCATTTTAGACATTTCAACCCGCATAGCACCCCAATAGGAGATGATGGTCACGTTAGCTACGTTGAATTTTAAAATCGTTGTTGTTTTCGTAACCAGCGACCCGATAAACCATAAAGACAATACCCATGACGTTTTTCAGACTATTGGGACCCATTTTACCCTTTTAAAGGTTGAATTTTGAAAAATCATGAAACACGTGTTTAGTTATCTATAGAACTCGTGTGTCGCGTATCCAGTACTCGTGTAAAATTTAGAATAAAATAGCCAAACTAAACTCGTTTCCCCATACAAACTTTGAACCTCCGTTACACCCTCTTAGGGGTAAAATTTGAAAGATCCTTTTAAATAATTTCTTGTCCACTATATTATATTTTCAAATCGATGCCATTTTCGTAATTGAAGTCCTAGAAAACAAAAGAATCAACACCCATATTGATATTATGACATTTCAACCCCATCGCACCCCCACAGGAGGGATTTTATGTCACATCGACTACGTTTGATTAGAAAATACTTGTTATTTTCGTAATCAGCGACCCGATAAATCATAAAAAGAATACCTATGATGATTTTCAGACTTTTTCACCCCCTTTTAGACATTTCCATCCCATCACACCCCCACAGGGTCGACTTTTTGTCACGTCGGCTATGTTTGATTAGAAAATAGTTGTTATTTTAGTAATCAGCGACCCGTTAAACCATAAAAACAATACCCATGACGTATTTCAGACTTTTGGGAACCATTTTACCCTTTTAGGCGTTGAGTTTTGAAAAATTCTGAACACGTGTTTAGTCAATTATCTATAGAAGTACTCATGTAAAATTTAGGATAAAATAGTCCAACTAATTTCGTTTCCCCATACAAACTTTGGACCCCCATTTCACCCCCTTAGGGGATGGAAAAATCCTTTCTTAGTGTACCCCTAGACGTCATAAGCAACCTACGTGCCAAATTTCGAATCTCTAGACCCAGCGGTTTGGGTTGTGCGCTGATATATCAGTCAGTCAGTCAGTTAGGACTTTCAATTTTATATTAATTTTTTGTCCACTATGTTACATTTTCAAATCGATGCCATTTTCGTAATTGACGTCCCAGAAAACCATAGAATCAACACCCATATTGATATTATGACATTTCAACCCCATAACACCCCACAGGGGGCATTTTATGTCACATCGGCTACGTTTGATTAGAAAATAGTTGTTATTTTCGTAATCAGCGACCCGATAAACCATAAAAACAATACCCATGATGATTTTTAGAGTTTTTCACCCCATTTTAGACATTTCCATCCCATCGCACCCCCACAGGGGCGACTTTTAATCACTTCGGCTATGTTTGATTATATAATAGTTGTTATTTTCGTAATCAGCGACCCGATAAACTATAAAAACAATACCCATGACGATTTTCAGACTTTTTCACCCCATTTCACCCCTTTAGGGGTTGAATATTGAAAAATCCTGAAACACGTGTTTACTCATTTATCTACAGAAGTACTCGTGTAAAGTTTCGAATAAAATAGTCCAACTAATCTCGTTTCCCCATACAAACTTTGGACCCCCGTTTCACCCCCTTGGGGGATGAATTTTGAAAAATCCTTTCTTAGTGTACCCCTAGACGTCATAAGGTACCTATGTGCCAAATTTCGAATCTCTAGACCCAGTGGTTTGGGCTGTGCGTTGATATATCAGTCAATCAGTCAGTCAGTCAGTCAGTCAGGACTTTGAATTTTATATTTATAGATAGGCTTCTCACAGCCTGAAGCGTGCCATTTATGAAATTTATGTATGTAATATCAGTGTTATTATGAGCTGTTTAGTATTATAGATGTCTTTTTATGATAATTGTTTTCTTTTTATTCTAAGAATAGAACAAAAAGCGAAATACATTTTAAAGTAACTCAGAGTACCTAATTATGATAAGTTTATTTTAGTGCCTATTTTTACTTAAAATCGTCCAAAGGCCCAGAATATAAAATTGACGTAGGTTCAAGTTCAAGTATTTATTCAAAACAATTTACATTGTGTCTGAAATTATAACTATAGTAAAATATCCACTAAACAATTTTGACCACTTCCTATTATAATTATGTAATACTAGCTTCCTACCCGCGGCTTCGCCATATTTTACTTTAAAAAAAAAACATCTGGTAACAATAATGCTCATTTGGAAAGAGCACTCGATCGGTAATCGAGAATTCGGGTGCAGTGAATTTTTCCATTTTGAAAATATTTATAAAATTAGGCATCACGAGCACGACTTGGGGTGTATAGTCAGATAACACATATAACCAAAAACAGCGCTAAAACAAAAATATTTTCCGCGAATTTTACGTCCGTAAAAATAACAAATCGCATTTCAATAAATAAAAAAGGTTTTATTGTACGTAATACATTTAATACCTACGGCACGTATCTCCTTCGTTCTTCATTCATATCCTAAGGTGATATATCTCGTAATAAATGTTGTACCTATTAATAGGCCTGTGAACCATTTTTTTTTCGATTTGTTATTTAAAGACGTTACAATAATATAACTAAAGGTGAAAGAATTACTTCGATAGCATAAAAACTTCTCGAGATATGATAACTTGAAGATCACAATTTTGGACTATCCCGAAAACGCTCCATACAAAATGCATACAGTATTATGACGTCACGATACGCTATTTTATATGCAATAAATCAGAAATTTGTACGACAGCTATGTTAAATATTGCGTTTATGTAGCTAGTGCCGTAACAAAAGTTATAGTATTTTTTATTGTTTCTACAATGGTAATATTTATTTTTTATAATTTCATACTTTTAAAATGGACTTTTCCACCAAACTTTGATCGACCATAAAACACGTCGGACATAGGTTATTAAAATTTTGAGATCGCAGATCGTTCTAGTTTTATGTATTTTACGTTACTGATAGAGAGTTTTTCTATTTTTAGAACTTTGTTCACAGGCCTATTCTTTTTGGCGTAAATACCTCTTTAAAACTGCTTCCATAGGGAGAGAATTCAAAAAAGCGAATGATAACAAAATCGGGATATACAGTTTGGTTTTATAGCTACAAATCTATCATCTCCTCATTTCGACGAGCTTGGTGGCGTAGCGGTCAATGACGCGGCTTCGACACCAACGCTCGTGGGTTCGATTCCCACACAGGACAAACATTTGTATGCATGAACATGTCTGTTTGTCTTGGTCTGGGTGTTTTCTATGTATCAGAAGTATGTATTTACAAAAAAAAAAGTATTTTCGTATGTTTATCAGTTGTCTAGTACCCATAACACAAGCTTAGCTTACTTTGGGGCAAGCTGGCGCTGCGTAATTTGTCTGACACTATTTATTTATTTATCTCCATCCAAAATTCAATCACCGCTAGATAGATGAAGGATCAAAGCGGGGAAGGGGAAGCACTGCCATTTTGAGATAATTTTAGTGCATAACACACGGCCGTGCCCATGACACAGGCACACCACATTTTTAAAGTTTCCTTTTAAATTGAGGGGTGGGATGGGGGGATAGCATATAGGATTGTTTAGGCCAGCAAGTAGTCTTAATCCAGCACCGCCTGAGCGTTTTTTTCTTTTGACGTGACAACGTCTTATAATTCGATGGAGCCGGCTGCACGCACGAAAAAACATGACGTATGCAGCGTTACCTCGCTCTGAGGCGTTCCATTAAAATTTTCTTTTGAAAAATGCAAACATTCCATCAGTATTTTCTTATGTAGTTGTCACGTTCAACTATCGTCAGTAAATTTATCGAACTTATCACCAAACATTACTATTATAATAAATCGTAAGTCTAAACATTCTACCATAATTCAGTGGCCATAATGCAATAAAGTAACTAAGAGCTGACACGGTCCAAACACGGGCGACATTCCGACGCAAAACAATCATTTGTTTTGATAAACTCGTGGGTGTACCACGGCTATATTTAGTAACAGAAATTATTGCACAGGCCTCTGGGGTTTGAGTCACAAGACCTTAATATTGGAACATGTCTATTTATATAAGTCTCTCATTGCGAATATGACAAGACATTATAATATACTTACTGCGTTTACATTGTACACATTACAACATATTTTTTAACGTGATAACGTCTTATAAATCGATGAACGCCGGCTGCACGCACGTAAATGTATGACTCATTGTCACGTTCCGCCTGAGCCGAGTGTGCAAGCGTGAACGCTAGAGCTTGTGACGCACCTGTCTCTTCCACTCCATCAGCCGATGTTTTCTTATGACATTGTTACGTAAAATTATCATCCCTAAACCGACTTTACAGACAACCAATTTCTTTTTACCCGACTGCGTCAGAAGGAGGGTTATGTTTTTCGAGAGTATGTATGTATGTATAATTGTTTGGCACGCTCTGCAGCCTGAACGGTTGGATGGATTTTAGCTTGAGAGGTGTCGTTAGATTCGTATTTGCTGTGAGAGTGACATAGGCTGCATCAAATATAAAAAAAATCAATATGGCGGCTGTAAGCCGCAAAATTGTCGTTGCAGTATTTTTTTTTTCTTCTAAATATATCGATATGGGTATCAAAATAAAGGTCTCGAAGACCTGATTTAAAATATATATTTGATATATTAGTTTTTGCCTGCGGCTTTGCTTGTATGGAATTATAATATTGTTACGTGTGATTAATAAATCTGTTGTAGGTGCAGTCGGGTTTTTGATTTTTTTAATTAACTTATAACTTGTTTATAATCTGTGTTGGACGAGATCATCGAATAGAAATAACAACTACATTTCAAGTTCTTATCTCCGCACGACATTTTTATTATACTACGTCATTGGGCAGACAAACATTCCTGATGTCAAGTGGTTACCGCCGTCACACGTCACAGAATACCGCAGCCAAATAACAAGTCCTTTGAGGGTAGTCGAACGTTGTCAGTGAGTGACCACAAGAAAGGAAGGAGTTGCTGTGCTGGCACGTACCCTATACCTAAGTGCTAGTGCGTCCCTGTGGGCCAACCTTCCGGTTACATTACTGATCCAAACAAGCATCCCGTATGCGGGTTCCACCTGCGATACTCCCCACAGTCGGGTAGTCTGTGGGAGATCCGACTGTGCTGTGCTGGCAGTGGGGAGTGCGGCGCGCGAGCGATTTTGCAAATAATAATATGGCATGGTAACCGCTTCACATCAGGTGGTGGGTCGTATGCTTGTCTGTCACTGTAGTATAAAAACGTGATAGAAACGCTCGCAACATGAAATGTCGCTGGGGCGCTGCTACCCCCGCTGCCAATGCAGCAATTGCTTGTGACCTACCTCACTCTCAAGAACACAACAACTTTCGAGAGAATTGTTACATGGCTTCGGCATTTTGTGAGGTGTAGTTAGTTACTTGCCCTGTCGGGAAGCATTCAAATTACGCTATGCCCTAAAACTTTTTTCAACAGAACCTCGTTTGTCAGTCAGTAGGGTATACGTGCAAGTGAAGTTGATTTTGGTGCAAAGATGTTAATGATCCACTTACATCCCAACGCTTGGACGTAGGTCATCGAATAGAAACCAAAGCAACTTGTAGAGTTCTTGTCTTGAGGGTCATAATTCTGTAATTATATTTATAAGACCTAATTGTACACATTATAGACACAAAATACAGTGATTTTACTGTGTATTTTGTGTTATAGTTACAACGTATAATATGAGTCTCTTTATGATAATTATGAGGCTTTCTACAGCGCTACTTATTACCGCCACCATTGAAAAAAGAAATGTAGCTTGCGGAGTTAAGTTGGACTCCGTTATGCAGAATAAATCCAACCGACATTTTGTTACTTTTAAGTTAAACTTGCGGTATTCGTTTTGGGAAGCTTATGTCATCAAACTGCTAGACTCTGTTACGAATGTAATATAAAACTCCCGAATTTTTAAGTTGAAGTTTCCCGCTACGTATATCTCTCAATTTGCCATAGTTTATTGGTTGGAACTATTTTGCATAACATGGTCCGATTGTAAACTGTTGTACAGTTTTATTGAAGTTTCGTATACCAACGCCATCTATTGTCGAGTAGCTGTAAGTAACAGTTAAACGTTTCATCACTACTTTGGTTAAAGGCTTTACACTATATACATTACGTAATCGTTAAAATTGGGCAATCAGCTCTATAAATAGAAACAGTCTATATTTTCGAGTATTCTTTTTTTTTCTACAATACTTTTTTTTTGTACTACATTGAGCGGTAAACAAGCATAAGCCTGATTGATGTTCAGTACTATTTCAGACACCTGATGACGTTTGTATGATATATTTTTTTTTTTGTCTTTGTTTCCTTTTTATTTAATAAATAAGAAATATTTCATTTTCATATTTCATTTAATTTCTTTTCACTTCATATTTCATTTAAAACATTATATATGTTTCTTTTAGTTTATTCTCGAATGGCTCCAGATTTCAATATCAGGTTCAAATTAAATTTACATTGGACTACCACGGAAGTATTCTATTTCGCTAAAACAAAATCGGTTCATACTGTCAATACTGTCGCTATTGCGTAACATGAAGTGTGTGAAATTTTCACTATTTTCAGCTTATACCTAAATAGCCATTTTTCCTCCGTTTGGTATGTAAGAACGTGACAGTGGTATAACTATAGGTTTAGTAATTACGTCGATAATACAAAAAGTTATCGAGATAAGATAACTTCGCTATTGCAAACACGGGGTTTACCGCGATTGATTTTTATAGCACAAATCACTTCTATAGTGCATTCAACAGAGAATCCAACGATATCCATTTATTCTTTAGTTTTAATACTATTTTTCAATAGAATCATTTATTCAGCTCTATTTATTACCTTGATTTTTATACCAGCGTGAAAAGTGGTGTAAACAATCGTGAAAGTTTAAAATTATATACGAGTAAAACAACTTGAAAATCACAATTTTGGACTTATACAAATGGCTACTAGATTATGACGTCACACGTTTGTGTTTTGTATACATTAATTTAGACATCTATATATACGACAGATACGCTACAGTAACCGCTACCCATTGGAACCGCTCGCAACATAAATGTGGCTATAAGAAGCATATCGCTCGCGCACCGCCATCCTCGCTCCCGCAACGTAGTAACCCTTCTCTTCTTTGTGACCTCACTCACTCGCAGTAACACAACAACCCTCAAGAAAATTATTATTCGACTACAGTACTGTGGAGGTATTTCCCCATTCGAACATCTAATAAATACGCTGTACCCTACCTCTAATTTATCAGACTCTTGTTTGTCAGTCAGCAGTGTGCACTACGTGCCAGGTGAAGCTGGTTTCGGTTTAAGAATTATGATAAACCCTTTACACCACAGAATGTAATTTATATGGGATTGTTTTAGCAGCAACAAACGAACCACTTAACTCGTTACCGCGACTGACAATCAAAAGATAGCTATTTCCGCTCTAAAACCTTGTAACATTTCGAATAGCACCTGAAGATATCATCGGCTACTAAATACTATACAGGTTGTATCAGAAATATTTTGAACTACAAAAGTTCGAAAAAGTTGACCATTATAGTTTTTGTGAAGATTTGAGCCCAGTATATTGTATATTGGGGTGTAAGTGGTTCATCAACATCTTTGAACCAAAGCCAAGTTCACCTGTACGCGGGGCACCCTGCTGAGTGACAAACGAAGCTCTGGCGAAAAGAGAGGTAGGGAGCGTAATTGTAAGCTACCCGACTGGGGAATGTACCTCCACCTCACAGAATACCTCAGTCAAATAAAAATTACCTTGAGGGTTGTTGTATTCCTGCGAGTGATTGAGGTCACCAGAAAGGAAGGAGATGCTGCGTTGGCAGCGACAGCGGCGCGCGAGCAATATTTTATGTTGCGAGTGTTAATAAGGCTACAGTAATCGCTTCACAACAAGCGGCCCGTATGCTTGTCTGCCACCCGACGTAGTATTAAAAAAAAGTGTAACATGGATAAGAAGTCAAAATGACAAAATAATCCACTATTTCATATTATGGAACAAAGATAACTTACCCCGGAACGGTATTTAATTAAAAAAACGATATTCTGTACGCGCAGTAGCGTAGAAATCGAATACTCATCGCTCTAATCTTCGCCTTTCCAAACCCAACAGGCGCCTGACAAATGTACTTTATTTATTTTTTAAATTTTGACGTGATAACGTCATAAATCGATGAAATCGCATGACTCATTGTCACGTTCCTCCTGAACCGAGCGTGAAAGCAAGATCGCAAGCAAGAAGAACAAGCTACAGGCACGATCGGCCTGTGTTTCTTATGACATTATCACGTAAAATTATCGTCAGTAAACCGACTTTACTGACAACCAATTTTTTGTTTTACATTATGTACGTGGGGTGGCAAACAAGCCTGATGGGCAATAGACACTTCTAGCATAAAATAGCTAATCAACAATTCACTTGGATCATTTAGGTACAGTTGGGTACCAAAACTTATTGAGGAGCTCCTTGACTTCGTTGCACGTTATAGTCTAATCGATCATGCAAGTCTTGCAACATCGACCGTAGCCTGTCCATGGATGGCTCTATTTATCTCGAGCTCCCCAGTGCTTCAGAGGGCACGTTAAGCCGTCGGTTCCGGCTGTTGTCGTTAGATGACAGTCGTTAAGCCAAGTCAGTGGTCTTTAGGCGGCTTGAAAACTCTGACCTCCGTCAACCCGCAGTTAAGTTGAATTGGTGGAGTATGCTCTAAACCCCTAAACGATTGAGAGGAGACCCGTATCCCAGTGAGATGAATAAGGGTTAACGAGAGATGTACCAAAACGTAAAATTTATAATTCGCTAGTTTTTAAATTTAGTCCTGCAGATATGTACATATTTATGGTAGGTATCTTTCACCTTCCATTCCGTACACGTAGATCCGTATCCTGTGAAAACGAACCTTTTTTTTTTGTTGATACGTATGTTATAATATGAACCTGTATGCCAAATTTAAGTCCCGTTACTATTCCGTCCTGTGGTTTAAGATAGATAGATAGATAGATAGAATATGCTTTATTTGCATAATACAAATTAAAAGTACAGTGAATTAATAAATTATTACAGACTTGTATATGTGCAACAAGGCGGCCTTATTGCTGAGAGCAATCTTTTCAAGGCAACCTTAAGGTAACGAATTTGTACATAGAATTGTACATGTACATAGAGTTGGTTTCCTTTTTTATGTGTACTTTCGGCTTAATACACCCTTTGTGAAACAACCTGTACAATTCTACTATCGCTGCTAGTTAAACACATCAAGGCTATAAACATATAGATGACTATAGGCTCCATCAGCTACGAAACACTAGTTTCTTTTGTGAGCCGCACAAAGGGCAGTATCCAAGGACATTGCGCCCTTGTATCGAAGGCTGTCTGTGGCGATATTGCAGATTAGTGCCTTCGCCCCTTACCTGAAGTACCCACTGAAGACACGCTAGCCGACAAAGAAGTAACCTTGTTTTTACAACTCAACTATTCGCCGATAGATGGAGCTGTTTCTGACTTTGGTAAAAAGTTCTCATATGATTTTTGTGATTTATTCGTTGAAAGCCTAATATTGTGACATACGGAAGAGTGCTTCTTTATTGATTTTTCGCAAATTTTGTTAAAATTTGATATGAAGGTAGTGTTAGAAATTCTGGAGAAATTCTTACATAACCTGCGGAACAAAATAAATTGCTTGCACTTGACTAATGAAATCAGAAAACTAATCGAGTATTATTGCAAGCAGTAATCTATAATATATGACACACTAGCGACCCGCCTGGTTTCACACACAGCTATAAAGCTCTATTATTTTAACTGGCGCACGCCAATAAATCTCCCAGTCGTCGTATGTATGAATATGAACTTTTCCGATATCTTTATCAATCACTATTACACAAAACTTAAATGAATCCTACCTTCTCCATATCACAACCAATCACTCCGTGTGTTGGCAAAAACTGAAAGTTTGTTCAGAGGTTATTGCTTTTGAGTTTTATTTTGCGTATATATAAATTATTTCATATTTAATTAAGGGAAATACCGAATATCTACTAGTTCATTGAAATACTATCTTTTACGAGTGTCTTTTCTTCTAATATTTCAATTAATTATTAACTGGAAACCACTTAATAAAAACTCGATTTTAATTCAAACTGTTTTAAACACGTGTTTTAAAACAAAGTGTTTTAATCATGCCAACCCTGATTGTTCGTTCAGCTTCGTAATTCGTAAAACTTCCAGTATAAAATGTTCATGCGTAGCCAAGCGTACGTAGCATTCGTAGCTCTACGCGGGATCCTCTTACATTGGAAGTATTACTTAATATTCTGTGGTATTACGGTCTACAAACGGTGACTGAACGCTGACGTACTTGGCAGCTTCATAGAAACCAATCCCCTGTAAACGCTTAGATTATGAAATAAGCTTCCAGAAGATGGTGGTTAGGCTTTCTACATGCATGGCGTTACTAAAAAAGGAAGAAATAATTACAGGGTTGTCAACATCATTGAACACTAGTGACATGACTCATGTCACTAGTTCAAGCTTAGGTATATTACAGTAACTGATTGCCATCCGATGGGGTTGTTATTTATCCTGTTTGTTTTTCCGCTTGTATGTTGATACCGTACTTAATATTTGTTTTAAACAAGTGTATGATCCACTGGGGAACTACCTCCACCTCCCAGAATACCGCAGCCAAATAACAATTCTCTTGAGGTTTGTTGTGTTCTTGCGAGAGAGCGAGGTCACTAGAAAGCAAGGAGTTGCTCCGTTGGGAGTTACCGTGGTTGCGCGCCAGTGCTATTTCGTGTTGTGAGCATTAATATGGCCCCTTCACCTCAAGCAGATCGTATGCTTGTTTGCCACCCGTCGTGGTATAAAAAAAATCTAGGCTTCTAAATATAGTTATTTGGCTGCGCTTGAAGTCCACACTATTAGGTTGAAGTTATGATTCTATTATGATACTAGTCATTATTATTTTAATGTTTTAATGTGGTACATTATAACGTATTGTATTGTATTGTATTTTTTTATATATATGAGAGGGGGGCAAGCGAGCATGTGGGTCACGTGGTGGAAAGCAATCACCACCGCCAATAGTAATCAGCAACACCAAGGGGTCGCCGATCCGTTGCAGCCCTTTAAGGGAAATATCGACTTTTTTCTTGAAGGTCCCCATGTCGTGTAAGATATAATATGTGTGAGATATCTTATTCACTGAGTGGATAAAAACTTTCAATTACATTCTTATGTGGTACTAAGGGCTGTTTAGGAGGAAAAAGACATGGATATAGCCAGTAATATGTAATTTGTCTAGCACTGATGTGTTGCTCAAGGGGCATAAAGATAATGAGCTCAGTGCCGACTGCCGAAATGCCGTCTCACAACGACTCGCATAAAATACTCATCAATGTCTTTCTGTTCTTCATCTATAATATAAAAATGAATCGCTGAATATGCTGCTAAGCGCAAATCTCGAGAACAGCTGAACCGATTTCGCTAATTCTTTTTTTTTAGAATATTGGATTGTTCTTACGCAGAGAGAAATTTTAAAAATTGCGAGGAAAATAAAACACGTAATAGATATAATATATAATCATGGTTTTTAATAAGCTTCATAATGTGTCATTCGAACGATAGATTGATATGCAATGGAAGTAGCCGTAGACGCCGCGGAGCTCCTCATATAATTATACATATTATGTAAATTATTCACTAGCTTATTAGTTATTACAAACATTTTGGGGTGTAAGAGGTTCATCAACATCTTTGAACCAAAGCCAACTTCACCTGCACGCGGTGCACCCTGCTGACTGACAAACGAAGCTCTGGCGAAAAGAGAGGTAGGGAGCGTAATTGTAAGCTACCCGACTGGGGAATGTACCTTTACCTCACAGAAGACCGTAGCCAAATAACAATACCCTTGAGGGTTGTTGTGTTACTGCAAGTGAGTGAGGTCACTAGAAAGGAAGGAGATGCTGCGTCCCGTGCATTAAGCCGTAGGTCCCGACTATTGTCATTATATGACAGTCGCTAAGTCAAGTCAATGGCCTTTAGGTGACTTGATAACACTGACTTCCGCCAAACCGCAGTTGAGCAGCGTGGTGGAGCACGCTCTAAACCCCTTTGAATGAGGTGAGACTCATATCCCAACAATAGAATGAATAAGGGTTGACGACGGTATAACTATAGGTGGAAGTAATTCAAGAAAATACTTCGATAGTATAAAACTTCTCGAGATATGATAACTCATAATTTATAACCAAATTTGATGTTGTGCAAATTTTACACAACGAGCTAGAAGTTCATTCAAAACCACGTCACGACAAGCACTACTATAACCAGCATTGGGAAATTGCTCAAGAGGGTAGAGCCACTCGTAGAATTTTGAGATACTATTGTGGCTAAGAACTTGTTACATAAAATAACGATAAATCTATTTCCACGGGAGAAATATGGAAAGCATTTCTCTGCAGAAAACAAAGAGGAAAATTAATAAGAAATTGATGTTCACAATGAAAATGTTTTCCCCATTATGACTGAATACACCAGTTTTATCTTCCCACTTACGTAATTTAAAACTGGAATCCCAAGTACAAAAGACTCCTCTGAGACATATCAGTGGGCAGACCACTTACAATCCGTGCCGTGGACAATTGCACAAAAATGTCAGCCCACGGGGGGGTCACGTCTTCAGCCAGGGGGGCCAGAGGGCGGCGGCGGCGCGGGACGGGCGCCGCTCACCGACAACCAGTGCTCGCCCGGCCCCACACCCGCGCGCATGTCTACTACGATAGCCCTTCCTTCCAATTCCTACAAAACGCGGCTCCGTTACATAACCCCCCACGGGCACATTAAACCTCATAGTGTTTAAGGGCTTTTTTCTGTGATCGATACATTTTTGCACGTTTTACACGCGTAGATAAGTTAGTGTTACGTAAGCCGCCGTCCACGAAGCTTCGCTTGCAACTGCTTATTGTGATATTCGGTTGTGATATTCGTTTTAGGCTAGCTTATTGCTCGTAGTGTATTAGTGGTTAAAAGTTTGTTAACGGAGCTCGCGAACGTCTGAGCCGCCAAGACGTTTTCCTGTCCGACGACACTTGTTGATCCGTTCCCATCGTCCCTTGGTGAGCACTTGGGTGTCGGTACGACTAGTCGTGCAGTCGATTGTCGCGCGAAACTTGTTGATCGCGGGCTGAGAATGCGCGTGTAGCGCTCTCGAGAGTGGCTCGACACGGATTCGCGCGGCTGGTGGCGGCGCGCCACGCCATCTGGCGGCTGCGGCGCTCTGGCTCGCAACCGGCACACGACAACAATGACCACGAACAGAACAGCCATCTGTATGTCTTCTCTCTCTATCTCTTCACCTATCTGTCTGCAAGCTTTTGTTTTATCTGTGTTCTCTCATTCTATCATCTTCACTTTAACGTAACTTTTAAAGTTGATTGGCATAATACTACAGCTCAACATTGTTAAAGTGATTCATTCTATTTATTTCATTGCAAATCAAAAGGCAACACAGCACTAATAAATCAACCGCCGCTTCTCTTTCAAAATCATAATTAACTTCCAACGCGAGAGCATAATAAGCTGACGAACTCTCGCATGAAAGCAAAGTAAAACTCTGCAATCGCATTTCAACAAAAAAGCCGCAAATGTCGGGCTTTATGAATTACAAAGCGGCCGCCTCAAAAAGCAACTAGATGAGCCAAAGAGATGCTCCAGCAAAGTCCAGTCAAATCTATTTTCCTAGCTCTTTCATATTAAGTTTGTTTTCGTCTGCCGACTGCTCAGCTTCCCGCTTTACATTTCATATTTTCCCATTTCCCTAAAGTTGGTCCCGTTTGCCGCCGGATGTTCGAATGCCTACTATAATAAATGTTATCCACGAATGTTGTTTTATTTTGCGCTTGATGTCAACACCTCGTCGATGTTTGGGCTACATATGCTTACTCGTAGTTTGTCTTTAGAGCAATATAATCGATGTTTAGATAGTAATGTATCGGCACGCACGCAATACGTTTCTATTGTATTTAATGAGCTATTCAAATGAACGTTTGATTGTATGAACGGTTTGATATTGGATAGTCATTATTAAATGTATAGATACTATTATTATGTGTAAATAATTTTAAATGTTTGACATAATATACAGTTTTGAATTGAAAGTACGCAAAAAAGACGAACGAACGACGAAGAAAAATTTAAAAAGTTTTCATTTCTTTTCATGAGCCTTTTACAGATGTAATGAGGTTGCGGCCTTCGAGGTATTACTTTGATAAAAAAAATTTATATCAAAATTTAAGACCTGAAACTGTGTAAAGTCTAACTTTCCAGATATTAAATTTATATATGTAACAACATAATATAACAACATTTATATCTCAAACGGTTGACCGTTTGAGATATAAATACAACATAACATTTGGAACAAATGGATATAAATACAACGTAACATTTGGAGAGAGCGTTTATTTTACATGGTAGTCAGTATTTAAGAAGGATTTTTCAAAATTCATCCCCTGGGAGAGATAAGGCTTGCAATGAGAAATAATAATACTTTTTGTTTGAATAATTGACATATTTATACTTATTAGCTGACCCGTGTCCACTTCGTTGGGCGGTAATAGTAGTTTATGAAACTGTTGCATAATAAGGGTTATTAAAATACAAGTGTGTGTGTACGTTGCTATGAAACTCTAAATTTCGAAATTCTGACTTCGAATTCTTGTAGAGTGTGTCTTTCATCAAAAAGTAGTAATGTAAAGTGAACTTGGTTTTCCGACATCAATCGGGATTTCGAAAAAAAAAAATTCGCTATGGTGGCGCATGCTGCGCGTCCGATGTTTTAATCTATTACTAGTTAATGTTAGAATTGTATGAACAAATATAGACACTTGTTGACCCGTCATCGAAATACGAAGTTACTATTAGGTAATCTGCTTCTAATCAGTTTACAACGGAAGAAATTCAAATGTTTTTGCATAGGTAGTCGAAATACTCATATTTGAGGCACAAATTTGTTCGTAACTGTTAGGTAGAATTGCTAACAGTATGTGTTTATGTATCTTGTATATGCCTTACATCCTTAGGGAATTACCCACGACGAAGAAGGGATAGTAAATCCCTACCAAGACAAACAAGGAACATATACATCATACCAGACAAAAAACAGCAACTGTATAGTATTACCGTTTTCAAGATACGCTTTTTTTATAACAAACTCAACAAACGCCAAAGGATATTATAATCTAAATAAGAGTCTGTTTTTAGGGTTCCATACCCAAAGGGTAAAAAGGAACCCTATTGCTAAGGCTCCGCTGTCCGTTTGTCCGTCCCTCTGTCACCAGGCTGTATCTCATGAACCGTGTTAGTTAGACAGTTGAAATTTTCACAGATGATGCATTTCTGTTGCCGCTATAACAACAAATACTAAAAAGTAGAATAAAATATATATTTAAGGGGGCTCCCATACAATAAACGTGAATTTTTTGCTCGTTTCTGCTCGCAATAACGCCAATAGGTAGAAGCTTGAAATACTCACATAATAATTAGTTTTATATTCACTTTAAAAATAAATAATTAATTAAAAATAAAACAAATATTTAAGAGGGCTCCCATACAACAAAGGTGATATTATTTTACCGTTTTTATAGATACGATACCGTTTATATAGTACGGAACCTTCGTGCGTGAGTTTGACTTGGCCGGTTTTTATTTTGGTACGATGCCGTCTCATTGTAGTTATGAGACATTCGGTATTGGGATACATATTGTTTTATACCACATCGGGTGGTAGACAAGCATACGGTCCGCCCGATGTGAACGGTTACCGCAGCCATATTAACGCTCGCTATATGAAAAATCTCTCTTGCGCCGTCACTTCCTTCAGCCAACGCAGCAACTCCTTCCATACTGGTGACCTCACTCACTTGCGGGAACACAACTGTCCTCAAGGGAGTTGTTATTTGGCTGCTGTATTCTGTGAGGTGGAGGTACTTCCCCTGTCAGGCAGCTTACAAGTACGCTGTACCCTACCTGTCTTTCGCTAGAGCCTCGTCCGCAAGTCAGCAGAATATACCACGTGCATGTGAGGTTGGGTTTAGCTCTAAAGATCGTGGTGAGCATCTTAGATAGATAGATAGAATATGCTTTATTTGCACTATACAAACTACAGAAACTATTTAGTTAGCATACAGAAAATATCTACTTATAGAATGTGCAACAAGGCGTCCTTATTGCTAAAAGAAGTCTTAAGAAATCTTAAGGCAACCTTAAGGTAACCTTAAGGGAAGTAGGCAAGATTTACAAGACGACGGAAAGATGAAAATACCCAGTAACAAATTTGTAATATCATACAATATAACTAATAAACTTACGCCCTAATATAACTATAACATGAGTATATTATTATGTACATGTATACAGCATATGAGCAATATATTACATATCTATAACACAAGCATACAAACGTTTCCGTTTGTATGCGTGTGACAAACTTGGGACTTATTCTGCCCAATAAAACCTATTACTATATATTTTAGATAAGTAATAGAATCTGTCGATGATGATAGTCAAGGAAAAGTAGAGAAAAGACGGCAAAGCAAACTCGGCGAAACGTCCTATTTAATACTTATCCATCGTTATGGCCTAATAATTTTTGGAATTTATGTACTTACATTACTCTCGGATTGCAAATAATATAACAACTATAGAAATTTAGTAGAGCGCGTTGATCTCCAAATTCATACGACAGAGATGGAAAAAGAAGCTCAGTTAATGGAGTCCTTTATTCATTATTCTAATTTATAGGCTACTAGCATTACCATTTGTGTGGAATAAATTTCAGGCCCTGTTTCACTGAAATACTTAATAGTAACTTGCATACGTATACCTATTTTAATGAAATTTGAAAAGAAGTTGAACTATACAACGGCACGGTTGATGTCAAGTGGTTATTAGACCATAAACCTATTCACGCCCTTTTTGAAGAACTCCATGCTCCTGGGTTTGCATGTCAACTGGGTCGGAATGCATAGAGATACTAGAACTTTTGATATAAAGGGAAGTTATTAAGTATATATGCATAATAGTAATAAATAATAAATATTTGTCAGACAAATTACACAGCGCTATCTAGCCCCAAAGTAAGCGAAACTTGTGTTATGGGTACTAGACAATTGATAAACATACGTATATACATGTTTTTTTGAACAAGACAAACAGACATGTTCATGCACACAAATGTTTGTCCTGTGTGGGAATCGAACCCACGGGCGTTGGTGTCGAAGCCGCGTCATTGACCGCTACGCCACCGAGTTCGTCAGATCGTTACATGAATATGCCTATCGGATATTCTGGGATGTTAGGACTTATAGTAAGTTTACCTATTATGTACTTGTGGAATAAAATATGTAAGAATAATTTGAAGTCTCCTGAGAAAACCTCGACAGGCAGGCTAGCAGACAGGCTTTATGAAGATCGACCATGAACCTTGATAAAATCCTGTTCTACATATTTATTACTTAATAACAGTTCACATAGCTAGAGCTCTCAGAGGGTAAGGATAGAAAATATTAATTTGATGGAATATTGCGTTTCATGAAATTTAATTTACATGAATGAACTGAAGGGAACTAGGGACGGCAATACGCAATATTACTGGGAAGCTCACGCCGAGAGTATTTCTTTAATAGCATCATGTTTTTCGTCTTGGAATGTAATAAAATTATTTTTTATACTGATTGAAATTATATTTTCCTACTAGCTGACCCACTTATGTCACTTAATGGTGATCTTCACATTTGAGCCACTCGAGAATAAAATACGCCATCAATCAATTAACGGTCTTATACTACATTATTAGCATTACATTGATATTACTTATTTTGTCCTTATACGGTTGCTTAATGAGCCCTGTATTGTTTTTATAGCTGTTATAGTTAAAACATATGTGGATGTGTTCCTGAGAGTGAGTGAGGTCACCAGAAAAAGAGGAAGGAGTATAGACTGGCACTGAAATACATTCACTGAAGATAGTCAGGGGAGAGTGACTAAAGGATTAGGGAGATCACAAAAAATCCATGTGGGTCGACGTGTCAATTCTAATAATCTGCCCCCTTACCACCATCTCATATTGCGACTCAATAATTGAATAGATTGCTTATTCATAGCAAGGAATAAGCGACTCTATTGCATTTGAAATAGAGTCGCTTATTCATTGGTATAAATAAGGAATCTATTCAGTTATTGAGTCGCAATAACAGATGGTGGTAAGGGGGCAGATAACATAATAGGCTGGCAACAGATCGGCGACGCCTTAGTGTTGCCGATGTCCTTGGGCGGTGGTGATTGCTTTCCATCAGGTGACCCACATGCTCGTTTGCCCCCTTTCATATAAAAAAGACATAGTAACCTATTATTTATTATTATAAAATGTGACTTAGATAAAAGAGCTTCATGTTAGATAATGTATCTTGAATTCAGTTATTCAGTTTAGGTAGGTACGGAATAGGAATTCCTTTTTTATTCGATGCCGGTTTTAAACAAGCACATGACCTGCCTGCCGTAAAGCGGTTATCCTAGTCACAAAGACGCTCAAGTCACAATACAATTCTTGTGCGCCGGCCATCCCCGCTGCTAACGCAGTATCTGCTTACGTCTATTAACCTCGCTCACTCTCAGCACGATAACACTCCTCAAGGGCATTTTTATTTGACTGCGGATTCTATGGAGGTACTTTGGACTCGATATGCTCGCCTCTCATTAGCCAGAGCTTTTATTGGTCGCTGCTTAATGGCGGGGTGCACCACGTGCAGGTGAGGTTGTTTTGGCTCCAAGATATCACAATTTTTGGAGCTTACAATCCAAATTAAAATTTATTACAATTATTTCACAAACGTAATACTAAAAGTTTATGGATTTAATGGCTACTTTCACTATTAGCTTCCGTCAGCGGCTTCACTCGCGTTTAGGAACATTTTTTTCATTTTTAGGGTTAACCTAAAGCCTATGACAATCAAAAATAACGCGGTTTTATATTGGTAAAAAAAATTTCAACATCCGTTCAGTAGTTCGGGGGTTTCCAGTCATTACCCCCGACAACTCCACAAATTCACAAACTTTACGTCTTTATAATATAGATGTATTTTTAACAAGTGTAGGGCCCGCCTGGTGGAAAAGGGGCATCACATGCGCATCTCGGTCGCGGTAAAAACCTCAAGACGCCCTTTTTGAAGAACCCCATGCTGTATTCTACTAGAAAAATCTCTTTTTTTATACTAATTCGGGTGGCAGACAAGCATACGACCCGCCTGATGTGAAGCGGTTACCGTAGCCATGTTAACGCTCGCAATATAAAATATCGCTCGCGCGCCGCCACCACCGCTGCCATCGCAGCATCTCCTACCTTTCCGGTGACCTTACTCGCTCGCAGGAACACAACAGCCCTCAAGGGAACCGTTATTTGGCTGCGGTATTCTGTGAGGTGGAGGTACATTCCCCAGTCGGGTAGCTTACAATTACGCTCTCTACCTCTCTTTTTTTCTTCGCTTCGTTTGTCAGTCAGCAGTTCATTCCATAGCTTGATAGTACGCGGCATACGCATAACTCTGATACATTTTAGAACCATGGCATGAGTTCAATACACTATCGATTTCTTGTTGTTTATGATTGACATTATACCTTATTCAAATATCTGTGTTAAAACCGACGGTGTGCTTAGATTACCGTACGACATAATCGCAAGATGCATAATAGATGTTGATGTATATCATCGCCAGTCATTCTCATGTAATTATTTCAAGTTATTGATATCATATTGTAAAAGTGTGGTAATTTTCTTTGTTTACTTATGTGTTTGAACTTTCTTTATTTATCTACAGAAAGAACAAAAATAGATATTTAATAATATTTCATTGATTTTTGGTATGCGTACGTAGTACGTGTATTAATTTGACTCACTCCACCAACCAGTTGAGCAGCGTGGTTGAGTATGTTCCAATGGGGTGTAAGTCGTTCATCAATATCTTTGAACCAAAGCCAACTTTACCTGCACGCGGTGCACCCTGCTGACTGACAAACGAAGCTCTGGCGAAAAGAGAGGTAGGGAGCGTAATTGTAAGCTACCCGACTGGGGAATGTACCTCCACCTCACGGAATACCGCAGCCAAATAACAATTCTCTTGAGGGTTGTTCCTGCGCGTGAGTGAGGTCACCAGAAGGGAAGGAGATGCTGCGCTGGCAGCGGGGGTGGCTGCGCGCGAACTATATTTTATGTTGCGAGCGTTAATATGGCTACGGTAACCGCTTCACATCAGGCGGGCCGTATACTTGTCTGCCACCCGACGTAGTATAAAAATAAAACCCTTTCGATTGAGGGGAGACCCGTATCTCAGCAGGGGGATGTTATGGGTTGATGCCGATAGCAAATGTGCATAGGTAATGCGTATTTTTTTTATACTACGTCGACGTACGACCCGCCTTAACGCTCGTGACAAGAAATATTGCTCGCGCGCCACCTCCCCCGCTGCCAACCCAGCAACTTCTTCCTTTCTAGTCACCTCACACACTCGTAGGAACACAACAACCTTCAAAGGATATGTTATTTGGCTGCGGTCATCTGTGAGGTGGAGGGACATCCCCAGTCGAGCAGCTCTAGCCCTACCTCTCTTTCGCCAGAGCGTCCTTAGTTAATTAGCAGGGTGCACCAGGTGCAGATGAGATTGGCTTTGTCTAACAAGCTAAATACTTTAACAAAAACAAAGTGTTTCCTAACTCTTACAATATTGTTACCCCTATGACCAATGAAGGAAACTTTTACCCTCTCGTTACATTAGATATTATTAGTCTTAACCAATTTATTATCTTCAAATATAATACCCCTACAGAATCACTGTTTTATCCATACGGGAGTAATTACCACCAGAGGCACTACCGCCGAAGCTGAAGTCGACTACCATTTTTATAGTAGCTCAGCATATTGGCTCCGCTTCGCCTGATGGTATGCGAAAAGAGAAGCCCGAATCGCATCGGCAACAGACAAGAGAGCTTGATGTCCTGTCAGTTGACGCTGTCATGTTGCTTCTTGACGCTTCGCTTGAAGGATCCCATATTGTATGAATGAGGAAATACATATGCAGACAACGCGTTTCACTTTTTTGTGCGACATAGATAGGAATTGCCAAACTTTTTAGTACGCGAAGGAAGGATCCCAACGGTGAACTTGTGATATCACGAGCCTGCACGTGACTGTGACGAAAAGGGGAGTAAGGGATAAGGGAAAACAGTTCTTCAGAGCAATCACCATGGATATTTGGTAGAGCTACAGAGTGTCTACCAACTAAGCACAACATAAAAATAAAAACATAAATCCGATGGGAATCGGCTTTAGTTTAGGCTGTAGGCTCCCAGTTTTAGCAACACTGCCCTAAATCATTTATTTCGCGTAGTAATCTAGTACATCTGGTTACAAGCTATAAAGTAAAACAAAGTGTAGATACATAATACATCACATGTCCAGCTGTGGTTGATGGCCCAATAAAAATACAATAAGACTCGGTGTGCCCCTGACCTCGAATCGACAATAACGACCTGGAAAAGCTTATCTGGCATGAATTGCAAATGTCTTATGATTCTACCGAGTAAGTAAAATCAATATTTTATACATTATACTCGCAATGTACGGAAGGAAAGTCTAATTATATGCATTCAATATACTCGTATATATAGTTACGTATGTTGAATGAATTTTTGATGCATATAAACCAGAGAAACATCATTGCTGGGATATAAGTCTCAATCTAGGGGATTTAGAGCGTATTATACTACGCTATTCAATTGCGGGTTAGCCAAAACCAGTATTTTCACGCTACTTGGCTTAACGACTGTTGACGGGACTGACAGCTTAACGTACTTCACCAGCAGGCCTCTCTTTCACCAGAACTTTACTAGGTAGTAGGATCGGTTCAACCCGTGCAGGTGAGGGTGGCTTAGGCTCTAAAAATAGTAAACTCAGGTTCTCCAGAGTAGTTTCTTGCTGACAATCGCCAACTAGAAGGATTTTGATCTGCCGCAATTCCCGCGGCCTCGTCATACGGTGCGGAGGAGAGGTTTTTCGGTATCGCTTCTACCACCCCATAGCAATAGACTCTGCTATGACTACGCTGGGGCACCGTGGTTATGTCAGAGATTAGATGGCATGGCACAGGTCGCGAAGCCAGAGTTGAGGCGAACACAGAACTCACACAGATGCATTTCAATGTATACGAGTGAGATAGAAAGTGCTTTTCATTTCACTTGTGCATATTACGAGGGGCCTGAAATGCGTCTGCGTGAGTACTGTGCCTGCCTCAATTCTCGCTGCGTGACCTGTATCCATAAAAGATTCTCCATTTAAAAAAAATGTGTCGAATAGATTTTCTAACATATTTTTGACTTGACTATCATCTCAACCCATATTCGTCCTTTGCTTTTTTGGGGTGTAAGTAGTTCATCAACATCAATGAACCAAAGCCAACCTCACCTGTACGTGGTGCTCCCTGACAAACCTGCTGACTTACAAACGAGGCTCTGGCGAAAAGAGAGGTAGGACATAGCGTATTTTTTAAGCTGCCCAACTGGGGAAGTACTTCCACCTTACAGAATATAGCAGGCAAATAACAATTCCCTTGAGGGTTGTTGTGTTCCTGCGTTGAGTGAGTGTGTTGAGTGAGTGAGGTTACTAGAAAGAAAGGAAGGAGTAGGCTGGCAACGGATCGGCGACTCCTTGGTGTTGCTGATCTCCATGGGCGGTGGTGATTGCATTCCATCGGGTGACCCAAATGTTCGTTTGCCCCCCTCTTATAAAAAAAAAATAACATAAGTCTCCATCCTAGAGATCCACAAGGCTTGATCTTGAGCGACCTGTATCCGTCTACCTTTCTTCCATCTAGTGTGGGGTCCTTCCATACTGACTATATACGTATTTCAATTATTCTTGAATAACTCATATAACTAGATTTATATTACTTACAAAATATTCTCTTGGTGCCTGAGTATTTTTTATAAAGAGCCTGCAGGCACCAGGAGGTTCCAGGAGGTGGGTAGGGGTGGGCGTTTCAAGTCCTCTCACGTAGTCGCAACGTCCCACGCTTCGAGTTGCCTATAGTTACGGACTAAGATGGAATTATGTATAATTTTTTTCGCTCTGTTAACTGCGAGCATGTACGCCTATATACCAGTGTTACATAAGTTTCCTAAGACTAAGTTATTTAGGAAACTTTTATTACGTTCACAGACAGACTTTATTCGACATGACGGCAGTAACAAGTTATGCGCGGCGGTTTATTATGTTGGATTATGTTAAAACAAGTCGTGTTTCAGAATTTCATTTGATGTTACATAAGTGTATTAAAATATAAAGCGTAGAATATAAAAAATATCCTTAGCATTATAGTTTTAATAAATGCATGAAATCCAAATGGAACTTCAATTTGGTAGTTAGTAGTAGCAGGAGTAGTAAGTGTACTCAGTAAAGACATGCTCATCCTTGACAATATTTAACGATGACGTTATATTTCTACGTGTTTGGGAGGGTGCTGCTACTCAACCCATGCACGGCACCGCAGCTGACAATTTTAAAGCTTTTTGATACAACTTTCTGTCAGTTCACAAGTTTTCTTGTAGGCAAACGGCTTTACATGACTATTGCCGGCTCGCGGACGAATACGGCCCGCCCGATATCAAGCGATTGATGTAGCCAAATAAACACTCACAATATGAAATATCGCTTGCGAGCTGCCACCCCGCTACCAATGCAGCAACTCTTTCTTTTCTAGTGACTTCACTTACTCACAGGAATACAACAATCCTTAAGCGATTTGTTATTTGGCTGCGGTATCGTGTGAGGTAGAGTTACTTCCCTAGTCGGGCAACGTACAAAGAGTTTCGCCATAGTTTCGCTTACCAGTCAGCAGCCTCCACGTACAGGTGGAGTGAGTGTTTTATGCACTATCAAAACACGATTTAAATTTTCTTATTGACCTATCGTAGAAGCTCGTATTTCAAGGAGTACTATAGTATCACATTCACAGTCCGGTTTAATCGGTTATTGTTAATATGTCTGCGATATAATACAATCATAGCTTATAAATAGATGTCGCTGAAATTGCGAGTCATGCAGAATAGATAACGTAGGCGGCGTAGCGTAACGCGTAGGCAGCACGCGTAGCAACGCCTACGACGTAGGCCCGATGTGTACACTTCCGAAAACTTTTTCCAATTATAACAATATTTGAAACAATACGACGATGTATTTTTTACAGAAGCTAGACGTTACACATTTTAGCGTCTACCTTCTTTAAATGAAAATTATCGTATTACTTTAAAATATTTGTAATAAGTGAATTTGGCGACAGATTTTATTTTAGACTAGTTTCCACCCGCGGCTACGCCCACGTTTACTTGTACAAAGTTTCATGATGATCGGTTGAGTATTTTCGCCATGATAGCGTAACAAACAAACTCACATTCACATTTATTATATTAGTAGTGTTAGTAGGAAAGTAGGGATTATCTTGCGTCCACGAGTTCGTACTCTTGTATCCTGGTCGTCGTAAACACTTCCTATCCCACGGGCAATTGCCCGTAACCCAGCAGTATTTTAAGTATTTAGATAGTAATTGCCTGCAATCAAATTTGATATGTACATAGATTATAACCCGTAGCACTTCCTCGATTTTTATATATATTTATTTTTGACGCAATGTAACAATGTGGCAGTCATGCGGGCGGAGCCGTGGGTGGAAGCTAATAAGGATATTAATGCTATAATATACTCGTACTTTAATAAGGTTTAATAGTGAGGGTAAAAATAAATCTACGGTAAAACGGTAAAATGTTGACTGACAAACGAACCTCTGGCGAAAAGAGAGGTAGGGACGTTATTGTAAGCTACCCGACTGGGGAATGTACCTCCACCTCACAGAATACCGCAGCCAAATAACAATTCCCTTGAGGGTTGTTGTGTTCCTGGGAGTGAGTGAGGTCACCAGAAAGGAAGGAGATGCTGCGTTGGCAGCGGGAGAGGCGGCGCGCGAGCGATTTGTTTAATGTTGCGAGCGGTAATATGGCTACAGTTACCGCTTCACATCAGGCGGGCCTTATGCTTGTCTGCCAACCTACGTAGTATAAATAAAAAATGTTACATAATATTATTACATGATAGATATTTTGTCCTTGTATACACAATATGCTATTGTCGAAAAGACCTTGATGTTTAAAAATAATTATAAACGTGTAGCTATTGAAATGAATTGCACTTTCGGCGGTACCAGCTTGTAGGTTAAAAAGTGTTTAATATCGTAAGTGACGGGGGCAAATTATGGGACTGTCCTAATTACTTACCACATACCTACTGCTAATGAGTCTGCGGTATATTTTTGGGTTGATGTCGATTACCTACTACCCTAATGTTAATCGTCATCATTTCTCATCTATAATATAAAAATGAATCGCTGAATGTGTTGCTAAGCGCATATCTCGAGAACAGCTAACCCGACTTTGGTATTTTTTTTTAAGAATATTCCTTGAAGACCCTTATTTAAAATCAATTTGGAAATACAACATGGTTCAAGTTTAGTGTAATACTTTCCTGCAGGTGTTCTGAATTCCAATATTGATTTAGTGATTACAATAAGGCTGGCACGCGATTACTTCCCAAGTGAAAACGAAATAAGGCAACTTTCGATGAGTTTGTTACAAGTCCCACTTTAGTATTCTTTCCCTTAAGACAGAGTCACACTGTGCCAGTGAACTATGCGAGTCTTTATCGTTCTGTTGTAATTTGTAGAGAATGTTTGGCGAGGAAACTTGTTTAGGTTTACGTAACAGAAAATTACTGGGAAACCTTCATATGCAAAGTCATGAAACGTTGGAGTGTTTGGTGGAATCATTATTGTATGTGCGGCACTTACCGCGATCTATCTATATTTTTGAGAGTCTAATCTTATGCCAATAAAGATGCTTGTTTTGTTATCTACTACATGCGTCATTATTAATTTATTTTTGAAGTGAAAACTTCTTTAGCGGCGTTGTGCACTTTTAATGTAAATCTTTTAATTTTAAATGTTAAACTCGCGTCAGGACACGTGGCCTGATCGAAAATTCATAAAAAAAAAGAAGGAGAGGCGCGGACCGGCGCGGCCTAGGAGAGGAAGTAATTTCCCTCTCTCTTTCTACCGCGCGGCGAAAATGTATGCCTGCTCCTGCTGTTTATTTTTAATGTGAATAAATTGACATGTTTGTGTACGTTAGCGCAATAAATGAATATTGTATTTTACCACATAAATGAGAGTACTTATAAACTTATAAATAAAGCAATTCGTGCGAAATTATTCCCTAACCATTCCAAAATATTCAAAAATGCACAACATTATAATGTACAAGTTTTCACTTCTGCCAGCACTACCGGAGTGCAACCCGTTTTTATTTTATTGCACCCGGGGCTTTCCATCAGAAATTTCTACCATGTTGAACTAAGTTATGGTAGATAATAAATTAAACATTTGATGCTAAATGCGACAAAGTGGAGCGGGGCTATTTATTATAGCGTGCTTGTTCAGGTTTGATGGAAATAGGTACTAGAAAAAAATAATTGAATGCAAAATCTCCTCTTTTTTGTAATCGGTTGATTTTAATTCAGGGAGAGTTAAAATTAGTAGGAGCTCTGGCCACTGGCATTGTCTATTGTCAACCTCAGTTTAGCAATTCCTTGTCCTTATTAATTAGGTAATTCCTCGTTTTATTTTGATAAAGGTTTATCTCCATTAATTGAACAAGTCCTACCCAATTGTCTTGTGATGAAATTAAGCTACTTATTTGTTTCTGTAAACGACCAATGGTCCCTTACAGACGGTCGGATGAATAAATTACAACTTTGACGATTCGGAAAATGTCGTCAAGGAAATTGCCAACTTTCGAAATGAGATTAATTTGAGAGTAAATTAAATGGCAAAGAAGAATATTAATTTGTATACAAAATTATTAGGCGTCGTTGTCGTCAACCTTTCTTCATTCCACTGCTGGGATACGAGACTAACTCAAATAGAAAGGATTTAGAGCATACTCCGCTATGCTGCTCAACTGCGGGCAGGCAGAGATTCACTCACTCAATGTGCAAATCACTAGTATTAGATGTTTATTGTTTATCATGTTACTTATTAATTGATTCTAATATCTTCTCGCAGGACACCAAACTCCTCACCAACATACAACACGTTTCGTGTTTATGCTCATTAAAATGGTCTCTTTAAACAGGTTATAGATAAATGGTGATCAAAGTCTGGTGATGGAGCAGGAAAGATATTTCATTGATGTTGAATAAATTTTTAGTAAACATAAACGCGTGCCTTACGCATAGCAGTTAAGGCTTTTTGGGGTGTAAGTGGCCTTTCATCAAGAACTTTGAACCAAAGCCAACTTCACCTGCACGTGGTGCACCATGCTGAATGACAAACGAAGCTCTGGCTAAAAGAGAGGTAGGGAGCGTAATTGTAAGCTACCCGACTGGGGAATGTAGCTCCACCTCACAGAATACCGCAGCCAAAAAACAATTCCCTTGAGGGTTGTTGTGTTCCTGCGAGTGAGTGAGGTCACCAGAAAGAAAGGAAGGAGATGCTGTGTTGGCAGCGGGGGTGGCGTCGCGTGAGCAATATTTTATGTTGCGAGCGTTAATATGGCTACGGTAACCGCTTCACATCAGGCGGGCCGCATGCTTGTCTGCCACCCGACGTAGTGTAAAAACAAAAAAAAGGCTTACATATAGGTATACAACTTTTGAAAGACTAACCTATTTATTACGATTAACTATTGTTGTTCGATTAAAAAAATCACAAGTGCAACTTCGATCGGCTTTTGAATAAAATTAAAAAGACGAACATCTATCGATCAAATTATTAACGTGTGGCATCGTTAATAATTTGATCGATAGATGTTCGTACTACTCGTCAATACGAGCACGCATTTCAATCGAATAAACACCTCAATTGTGTACGAATCATCGTAGGTAAATCATTCAGTCGATATGCTATAGTCAATCCTTGAAATCTAAGCGCTCCTGTGTTTGACTAGTTAAACCTCGGTAGGTACCTCACGTCCAAATCACTTTTGACTGCAATATTAATTTTGATTAAGGACGTCCGTCGGAACCACTTTTACTAGCTAACCTATGCAGTCAAAAGTACTTTTAACTGAGGACATTGGTAAGATTAGGTTAAGCTTGTGACCAAAGAATGGCTAGCGACCGAAGCGAGCGAGACTTGACTTGTCTTTGGAGAGGCAGGTGAGGTACCCGAGATATAACTAGTCAAACCTTTGACATAAAAGCTTGTAATACCATATATACAATATATATATACACACTCGTTATATATGTATTGTATATAATGTTACATATGTTTTCCTTTCGAATATTAAATGGTTGGCTGGAAGAAATCCCATGTGGGATAAGCCCGCCCTTGTACATGTAACTATCCTATTTTTGATAACATATTTGTATTTCTTTGTATAATAAAGATTTTACAACAATTTTTTGGGGTGTAAGTGGTTCATCAACATCTTTGAACCAAAGCCAACTTCACCTGCACGCGGTGCACCCTGCTGTATGACAAACGAAGCTCTGGCTAAAAGAGAGGTAGTGAGCGTAATTGTAAGCTACCCGACTGGGGAATGTACCTCCACCTCACAGAATACCGCAGCCAAATAACGGTTCCCTTGTGTTCCTGCGAGTGAGTGAGGTCACCAGAAAGGAAGGAGATGCTGCGATGGCAGCGGGGGTGGCGGCGCGCGAGCGATATTTTATTTTGCGAGCGTTAATATGGCTACGGTAACCGCTTCACATCAGGCAGGCCGTATGCTTGTCTGCCACCCGACGAAGTATTATAAAAAAAAAAAAAAAAAACAATAACAATAACAACAACAAACCTAGGATCGCCTAGATTTCATGTATTGACCATAACAGATATACTTTCATATCGACTGCATAGTTTAGTTATGATGATTCTTACATACCTAAGCTGTTATGCACTGAGCCTAACAAATACCTATCTTAAAGACGAAATCAAATTAGTACGTAAACAAAGGGTTGACAATTACTTCCAGCATGATTCCCGCTTCAATAGACTACGTCGCCGACCGCCTTCTATATTGACCAGTCTATGTCAGCCAATTATAGAGGAATCAAAAGATGTTTATCTACTAGAAAACTATCAGAAATAGTACTCGTATTAAGGTTCTAACTGTAATGAATTAAATTCTTTATTTGTCACTGGGCTCTTATGGGCACTTAGACACTTTTTTTTATAGCAAGTCAGTATTTTTTTTATTCTTTTCCCCTTTTTTTAACATTTGCATTTCGAAAATAAGAATATAGAAATACAAAATCAAAAGTTAATAGAATAAATAAAAGGTAGTATGAAAATTCGTAAATATGTAGTTAAATTGGCAGTGGTAAGATGGGCAGGAAAGTGTCCTATTGCGGCCGTTAATATGGCTACAGTAAGCGCTTCATATCAGGCGGGCCGTATGCTTGTCTGCCACTCGACGTATTATAAAAAATGTAGTTATATTGTAAATTTTTGCGTTATAAAATGTTACTTATGTACCTAATATATAGATCTGTCCAGATTAGCTAAATTAATCGCAAACGCAACGAGTATATGAACCTGCTCATAACATATCTACGGATCTTGCCAAATTTTAAACATTCTTTCAGGTTTTCTATGGGTGACTGGAAAATGTATTATGGGAAAAATTATCCATTGTCTTTTTTTTTGTAAACACAATATTTTTTATATAATATAGTACATACTATTACTATATTATACCATATCAGATATTGGCCTCTTGAAATATTGATTCAGAATTTAATAAAATAGTGCATTTATTTTTTAATATTGGCTAAAAAATTTGAAAGTGTACTGTCTGAGACTCGACAGACGCGGCGTGGCCGACCGCCTGCGATATTGACCCGTCTATATTTAGACAGACGCGATTCTCCGATTCCGACTCGCTGCTGTAATCGCTTGAATCTATCACTTCCATTCAGACAGGAATTAGATTCACTTAGCTGCATTGGATTCTGTACACGAAGTCTGATCTCGTCTGCAGTAGCCTCTGCAAATATTTTGTTAATTTAGCAATTTAATTGGAATTTTACTCGGAGAGTTAGGTATTTGACAAGTCGGATTCGGTAATTTTTATCAGCTGTCAAAACACTTTGATGAGCCCGGGGTTTGAATAGCTAGCAATGGTCACTTTGACTACGAGGTCGCGGGTTCGAACCCCGCACGTGACAAATATTTGTGTGCATAAACATGTCTGTTTGTCATGATCTGGGTGTTTTCTATGTATTATGTATTTGTATTTATTCATATATGTATTTATTTAAAAAAAATGTATATAAGCGATGTGTAATGTCAAGGTATATTTATTTATTTAAACATCAAATAAGTATATTAGAAATATAATATAGTAAATTAAGACGCCATTCTGTTAGTCTACTCAGGTGATGTACATTTTATGTTTTATTTGTTTATTTGTACTAAGTGTAAAGCCCGATGAGTTAATTTTTCATATATCTTTTGTGATATTTTATTCAATGGACCAAACGTTAACAATTATTTATGATGCAGTGAACTACTCTAATTACCTTAACTGGAAATTAAATAAGTAATATTATTATTAATCAAAATCGATATGACTAATACGCGAACGTTTGTGGTTTTCAATCAAAAAATATCATACATATTTTATTTTTCGCCAACAAAATTTTGAACTTTTGCGAGTTCGCTTTTAAAATAATGACAAGAGCTGTCGTATTTCGTCGTTACGTCGTTCGTCGTTACGTTAGTCGGACAAAGCGGTATTGCCATTCCTCATAGTCCGATTAATCGAACCAACAGGAAAAAAAAGTTCACGTGGTCCGATTAGTCGGACAAAGCAGTCGGACCACGTGTTCAGAGGGGCTCAATTACTATTAGGTAGTGTATATAGGAGGAACGGAGCATAAAGTTTTACAAGCATAACATATGTATCTATATATACTGGGTGCAAAATGAAGGACATTCCCAACAATATGATGTGATATTAATGTTGTTTAGTCTATTTGTAATAGTTACAAACATTATATCTTGTTGTAAGTTTTCTTCTTCAAAATTAAAATATTTACTCTCTTCTGACATCCCTATGGAGAGTAAAAACGTACGAGGCGGAATTGGTCTGTTATTTGAAACCGCCATTAAAGGCTCTTAGGATCACTCTAAGATTCGCTGGATGCGATACAGGACATCTGTTTCTGTATTACCGTATCGTTGCCGTTCTAGTTGAATTCGCCATAAAACATCAACAAACAAATCGTACAAAATTGGCAAGATCTCTTATTACACATTATTACACACGGGTTCTAGATTACACACAAAAAGTGTAATTAATTTCAAACAAAATGGCAACACTGGACAGACCAGCGGTCAGGGGCGCCAACCTAGAGTAATCTTAGAAGTGCCGGTCATTGCTTTTATACATCTGGTTTAGGGATGAACATTGACCTTTTCTGTAATAAAAGTTGATAAGTTTTAATTTGACTAGGGAACTGTTAATAATAATAGCATAGTTTCTTTGGGAAAAATGTTGTTTGAGGTATGCACAATCTGTAATTTTTATATACCTTATACTTCACAGACATTGAGACTTACAGTTATAGAAAAACCAATACAGGAATATAAAAACTTAATACATAAATTAATAAATATTCCTGGACAAATTACACACGGCCATCTAGTCCCAAATTAAGCAAAGCTTGTACTATGGGTACTAGATAACTGATATTATACTTAAATACATTTTTTTTGTAAATACATACATATAATACACAGAAAACACCCAGACCAAGACAAATAGACATGTTCATGCACACAAATATTTGTCTTGTAGGCATTGAATCCGCGACCTCGGAATCCAAGTGGCCATTGCTAGCCACTCGATCACGGGGCTCGTCGTATAAATATTTTGTAATAAATACTTACTTTGTAACTGAGTAGGTTTCATCGTCAGGTCATTTTAGTTACGGAGCACGGAGCACGTCCCTCTCTCGTCCGTCCCAGACAGAAGGAGGATTTGGCCTACTCTCCCCACGCTAGCCAGACGGGTTGGGGAGGCCTGATCGCTGTTTTATAATGTATTTCCCTTAGTCGCCTTGTACGACATCCACGGGAAGAGACGGAGTGATTCTATTCTAGTCTGCCGGAAAAAAACACGGCCATTGGCACACGGAGTAGGTTTACATAACGTTAAATAATTTTTGTTAGGTACTAATCAAAATTGTCTATAAAACAGCCTCGTTATTTGTGCCTTATAGCAACGAAGGTATATATTTACCAACATTAGTGCCGGTTGTCAGTTTGTATAGCGGTGGGAGGAAATAGGGCCTCGTAATTGGCAGCCTTTTGTTGCCTCTTACTGGGTTTATGGCACATTTTATATCAACCCCTTCATTGAGTTGCTCTGGATATGAGTATCATAAAAAATGTACAAGTATACGTCAAAATACGGCAAGGAAATTGATTATGGTTCTTTGTTTCAATAAGCCAACTTCATCTGCATCTGGTGCATCCAGCTGGCTAACAAAAAAAGCTCTGTTAAAAGAAATGTTGGGTACAGCATATTTATAACTGCTTGACTAGGGAAATACCTTAGAGAAAACCACAGCCAAATAACAGTTTCCTAGACTTCTCAAAAGTCGTTGTATTCCTTTGAGAAACTGTAAACCAGCAGGCAGTTGCTTCGAAGACAGCTTGGGATGCAGCGCGCGAGCTATATTTTATATCGCATCGTCGTCAACCGTTATTAATGAATAAGTGTAATGACACTGCTGGGATATGAGGCTCCACTTAATTGAAGAGGTTTAGAGCATACTCCACCACACTGCTCAACTGTGGGTTGGCGGTTATGTCGCATGCCTATATTTATAGGCAAAAAATTCCCGTTTGTCATCATGCGAGCAGTACGCTTTTTTCCACCTGACGTAGTTATATTAAATAAATACAACGTTTAGAAAAAAGTACGAACCAAAATACATTGTTTTGCAAAAGATTTCTGAAAGATAAGATTTTTGCCATAATGCAATAGTAATCTGCCTTGGATAGATCGTATACATACATAAGCGAAGCGTGGCGAAGCATAATAATTAAGTAGTGACTCCCAAAAAGATGTTTATTATTATAGCCATCACAAAAAAAATCGTCCATTGATATCAAATTTACTTACAAAGTTAAGTAACGGTGACGAAACTCCTTTCAATGCACTAACGTTGCAATTTCATAGTTGTAGGAAAACATTTAAATATTATTTTACGGTACAGTTACAAATAACATTACTTTAACACATAGGAAAATTTAATAAACATGTAAATTCATTCTAACTAAAGGTTTCGTGTGTATAAGTATATCGTATATGCATTGTATTTCCAAGAATAACTTTCCGAGGTCGTATTTTATCGTCTATCATCGCGTAATTCCAAGGGCAGAGCAAAGCAATATAAATTACTTTATAATGAAAGCTACTTTGTACTACAGAATTCTTGTCCTTTATTTGTCCCTCGAATTAATAGTTGCCAAATTTCCATGTGCCCTCGAAAATGCACAATATTCTATTTGACTAACATTTTTTTCGGTTTGATACGTAGGTTTGTATTTTGTATGCATCAAATCTGAAATTTGTACGACAGCTATGTTAAATATTATGTTTATGTAATTAGTGTCATAATAAAAATTATAGTATTTCTTATTGCTTCTCCAATGGAAATATAATTGTTTAATAATTTCATACTTTTAAAATGGACTTTCCCGCCAAACTTTGATCGACCCTAAAATAAGTCGGACGGAAGATATTAGAATGAAAGTTTGCAGATCTTTATAGTTTTGTGTATTTCACGATATTCTTAAATAATTTATACAATTTTTAAACATTGGAAAATAGCCTATTGTCGTTTTTGCAGACAACTTTGAGATAATAAAATATAGAAAGTCCTGTAATAACGAGTATATGAAAATTGTGTGTTCTTCAAAAAGTTGGAAGTGTATTTGTATGTCGTTTTTTCTTGGAAAGGTCAAATTTTATTTAGACAACTAAAACACAACCTACAAAATAAATATATGATATTCATTATCTGTTGTTACAGGAAAACTGTTTTAGGAAACCACTACCGATTTTTCAAATATTTCGTATACCATTCGCGAATTTGAAAAAAATGTATTTACAGTTAGCAAGAAAAAAACAGTAAGAAAGAATATCTCAATTCGGTTGTTTAAAAGGATCAAAAATGTCTATTTGCGAAAAATACCATTTTACTTCCTGGTTGTACCATTTTTCAAAATTTGTAAATACCACTAGGTATTTAAAACAATTATAAAAGTCTCAAAACCCTTTTCAATTTATTTCTTTTCTACTTAGATTTTTTTTTTATATTTCTGGACAATTTACTCAGCGCCATATAGTCCCAAATTAAGCGCAAAGATTGTACTAGACAACTGATAAATGTACGTATGTACATTTTTTCTTATAAATAGTATATAATAATATTCCAGGACAAATTACACACGGCTATCTAGTCCTAAACTAAGCAAAGCTTGTACTATGGGTATATTGATATAATACTTAAATACTTTTTTTTTGTAAATACATACATATAATACATAGAAAATACCCAGACCAAGACAAACAGATAGGTTCATGCACACAAATATTTGTCTTGTGCGGGGATCTAACCATTAACCATTAGTAGCCATTGCTAGCCACTCGAGCACCGCGCTCGTCAATTTGTTAATTTTTATACCTAATCGTCGAAATCATAAGGCCAACGTCACACCAAGGTCTCGGGTCTTCTGTAGCAAATTCGTGGACCGTCTATGCCGAAAATACTTTATGCAAATGTACGGAACGAGGAAAATTCTGTAGATTTTCATTATGTTAACAGCTCTCCTTGCCATTACCACATACGAATATTAACTAAGTACTTCTCTAGAGACTTGTTGATGAGGGAATTATAAATAAAATTGTAGCTGTTTTAAGCATTCATTCTTATTTCGTCTTTACGCCTTTGTCTCAGTTTGAAAAAAAAAATCGTCTAGTGAGTTTATGCCATATACATTACAACCAAAATGGAGTTACCAGTAAATCTTAGTATGTGACAGATGCGCCTGTTCCGCGCTCACGCATGAACGATCGGCTCAGGCGGAACGTGACAATGAATCGTGCTTTTTCGTGGGTGCAGCTGTGTTCATCGATTTATATAACGTCAAAAATATTCATAAAAATATTAACATGCAGTTTTTTGTCCACATGTAGGTAATGACTACACCAAATTGTTGCCTCTCGTTTGGCCATAATTATGAAGAATAACTAACTAAAATCATGTATTATTACTGAGAAAATCCATTATTGTGGAACGACAGGCGATAAGCAAAATTATAACAAATTTTAATGATACAGGCGAACGAACTAAACAAAGTGCACTGACCTCATACTAAATTGCAGACAAAATGTTAACTGGTTATATTAGCGTTTAATCGAAAGGTTGGGCGGCCAAAAACGAAATTTAGTTAAATACACTTTCAACATTAAAATAAACTTACGTCTGATATAATTATTATTTTATTAATTGAACATAATGAAAATAACTTATTATGTAATAATTAAGTAAGTATACAATTATAATAAAAACTAAATATGGCTAACTATACATACAAAACGAAAATAACAAAAACTAATTAAAATTAATAAAATGATCTAAATAGCGTCAAAAAATCTACCGCCTGCACGTGCTACCTACGTGCCAGCTGACTAACTAAGAAGGGTCTGGCGAAAGAGGTACAGCGTACAGCGTATTCACAAGCTGCCTAATTAGGGAAGTAATTCCATCTCATAGAATACCGCAGCGAAATAACAATTATTCCTTTGCGGGTTGTTGTGTTCCGGCGAGTGAGTGAAGTCACCACAAGGACTTGCTGTCTTGGCAGCTGGGGTGGCGGCGCGTGAACGATATTTCATGTTGCAAGCGCTTATATGCCTATGGCAACCACATTACATCGTAATTATTTTACGATCGCAGAACAGAGTTAACCGAATCGAGATTGAATTGTGAATTGTTTAAAAATGTATACTTGATTTCATTTATTAATTATTGTCAATTCTAATTGTTAACAAAATAACCATTCTTAATTTATGTAATTTTCGATTATATTTCGATATAATACCCCTTAAATTAGACTTTGAAGTTTCATATCGTGATACGAGAATACCAAATTTGACATTTTTGAGATCGAGACTGGATCGGTACTGAATTTTGACTACATTTTAATTACGAGAATTGCCTCTCTGGTGAGCTGTATCGCCACCCGACGTATAAAAAAAAAAACCGGACAAGTGCGAGTCGGACTCGCCCACCGAGGGTTCCGTAGGTACGTAGTATCATTATTAAATTTGATATTTTTCATTATAAATAAGAAATCATGCGTCGAAAAAAATAAATAAAATATATTTTGCAATGTGTACATCAAGCCCTTTCATATGATACCCCATTTGAACTAGTAGTTTCAATTTGAAATTTCGACACCTTATAAAAAATATAGACCCCCTATTTTTTAAGATCTATTTACAAATGTATAGTTTTGAGATTTATTCCTGTACTTGTAGTCTATAACGATGTTACTTACCAAATTTCATAGTTCTAGGTCAACGGGAAGTACCCTATAGGTTTTGATACCCTTGAGTGTGTCGAAATATGCGTTTTTTGCTGAATAAACGGCCGTAACTTTTTTCTACGTAAACTTAGCAGTTTGATTATTTTACCACTTCATGGGACCGTAGATCTGAGTATACAGTTCAAATTTCAGCTTGATACCTCCACGCATTCTCGACATAGAAGTTCTTGACAGACAGACAGACAGACAGACAGACAGACAGACAGACAGACAGACAGACAGACGGACAACAAAGTGATCTTATAAGGGTTCCGTTTTTCGTTTTGAGGTACGGAACCCTAAAAATGATTTATTTTCGTAGATTTTATAAAATGCCCACTAAATGACATATGTACAGGCCCTCGCCACTCTACAGTTTATATCCAACACTTATGTGCTCAAAGGGGTAGAGATCTCAAAGAGATAAGCCCGCCCATGTACATCTGTATTTTAAGTGTTTTATATGTAAATATACTTATGGTTATTATGTACAATAAAGATAATACAAACCAACAAACAAACCTATAGCTGTGTCCGCAACTACGTTTCCGTGTAAAAATATTCCTGAAACGATAAATAAGATAGTTTATTACTAACAAGGGAAGGTTTCGGGCCCAAACTCACGAGAATATATGAACCTTTGTAGTTATGCAGAAGAAGTGAATCTGAGAATGACCACTTATTTTGGCGGAATGTCGGTTGTCTCGGAGTAAACCCCATTTGCATTTCTCATTTCTCAGAAATATATATATGTAATACAAAACAATACAATATTCTTTATTGCACCAAATAAAAGACTTTACAGAGGTATTAAGGTAATAAAAGTACAAAAAGCGGTCTTATCGCTAAGCAATCTCTTCCAGACCACCTTAAGGTAGAGGAAACGAGATTGATAGTAAGTAAGTAGGAGGCACATAGACTACCTACATACATACACATACACGTATACCACATAAACGATACACATATATCATATAAACAATAAATACACAATATATAACTTTAAATATCGTGTAAAAACATTACATAAACTAAATAACAATATATATATATTCATATACGAGAATGTAGAGCTTTTGATGTTACTGAATTTTACCAGAATATTTGAAACAAACATTTTAAAAATGCAACGGTCCGTAGGCTGGATTAATAATATCGATTTAACAAGGTGATTGACAGTAACGTAATAACTAGGTAGTTCAAACTTTGCAACTTTGTAACAGTAAAAAATAATTTCCTTGCACTTTAATTCCAATTTTAGTATATAATATGTAGTGTGTGTATTTTAATCTATTAGTCAATATTTATCAGTAGTAGGTTAAATATCTTCGTCTATACATAATAATTATTCTTATAAAAAATAACTACACTTATAATTTTCAATACTTTCTTTTGATTTGCCAATCCTGCCGGCTCCATGCACAAATTCGTTACCCTAAAGTTGCCCAGAAAAGATTGCTCTCAGCAACAAGGCCGCCTAGTTGCATATATACAAGTCTGTTATAGTTAATTGATTCACTGTACTTTAAATTTGTATTATGCAAATAAAGCATATTCTAACTTTTGTCATTCGAAAAATATCGTGTAGCTCTGCACCAGTAGCACTAATTATTTATGACCTAGTGAGTTCTAATATGTTCTGACTTAATTTACGAATATCGGTTTTGCAGCCTACTAACTTGCGACTGGGTATCTCGTATCTCGTATCCCGGTATCTCGTAGGATATCTCGTAGGCCGTATTCCTATGCCAAATTTCAACCCGATCCATCCAGTGGTTTGCTGTGCTTTGATAGATCAGTCAGTAACGGCTGGTGGCCTGTTATAGATCATACACATGACATTTTATACATCTTAGGATCAGAAGGTAAACTTCTAAGTTTTCTCTTTCATAACTATTTCTACTATTGGTAAACACCGTTTGAAAGTACGTACAATTTTTTCTAAGATGAGCTTTGAAAACGTGGCGGGATGCTTGAATTTATATTGTGTAGTGACGAGTCTCTAAAGCTTAAGTTTCTCCACAGAGGTTTTTGCTCCAAAGTTTTTCAGTTTGCTAAAACCCAAGACTAAAACGAAACTAACTTAAAAGCATTAGTGGCGCCATTGATTCAGCGAAGTTCGGAGCTAAAACGACGAAAATACGAAAGTTCAGTAGTTCGCCATATGGCTAACAGATGGCGGGGGAACTTAGCGTCGATATACAAAATTATGTCGTTGGGTGATGTTATACTGTTCCGCTACTCGCTGCTAGATGGCGTAAGTTACCTTATTTAGGCCATGTGCGGTCACTTTCTTATTTTATTCAAGTTACTGAAATATTAAGTTCAAAGTACAATGATTTTTCAACCTATATAAAGCTGAAAACTGGTCAATATCATTTGGGTATGTATATAATTTACTTTTTAAGTATACAGACATGTACCACGTATCATATAACTCTTTCCTTTATCCTATAACCCAACGACCCTCAACGGAATTGTTATTTGGCTGCGGTCTTTTTGTGTGTTTTTTCTGTGCACTGGAGGAGGTACTTCCCCAGTCGGGCAGCTTACAATAACGCTCGAGATACGAGTACTTCTTTTGCCAGGGTCTCGTCAGTCAGTCAGCTGGGTGCACCAGGTACAGATGAGGTTGGCTTTTACTTAAATGGTGGTGACACCATGTACTTTCAGGACAGTTGTGTAAAAAAATTGTCAAGTTTGTAGTAATTAGGTACTTAATTTACGATAACCAAATGCTATAATTGTTATATATTGGAAAGGCAGTATCGTATTTGGTGGAAAGCATTGGGGAAGGCTTATATCCAGTTGTGGATAGATACAGGCTGATGATGATGATGATGAAATGCTATAACTGCTTTAGTTTTATACTAGTAGATATTTAGTAGACGAGAATAAATCTAATTGACAAACTGCCACTTTCCAGCTAATCTGATAGTGAGCAAAGTTTTCCAACCACGAACCCCAACCCCCGTCTCGATCGGTAAACAGTGACGTAACAACGGAACTCGGTGGTTTTAGGTAAAACGAACTAGACTAGATAAAATATAGACTGATTTATGACGATAGTTTATCGAATCAAAGATCGATCTAGACTTTTTTCTTTTCAATAATTCTATGAACATGTGGAACGCCTAGCTTTGGCCTATAAAATTGACATAGTTATATAACAACTAGACTAGCACATTATCCTTCTGCATCAACTCATGGTCATCTCACTGCTGGGATAAGAGTCACCCCTCAATCGAAGGGGTTTAGACCGTATTTAAGTACCTGCTCAACTGCAGATAAGTGAATGCCAGTGTTTTCAAGCCACCCAAAGACCACTGACTTGGCTTAAAAAAAAAATCTTTTCCTGTTTCGTCCCACTTTTAATGTGCTTATGCAACAAAAGTAGCTATGCGAATGTGAACAATTATTAAAAATAGCTAATGTAACATATCAAGCTGATTAGAAAGAGATTAGCTATGTCGCCAAGATCGAAAGTACTTAATCATTGTCATATAATAAGTAAATAATAAATATTCCTGGACAAATTACACACGGTCATCTAGTCCTAAACTAAGCAAAGCATGTACAATGGGTACTAGATAACTGATATAATAGTTACTTAAATATTATTTAATTTTTTTGTAAATACATACATATAATACACAGAAAATACCCAGACCAAGACAAACAGACATATTCATGCACACAAATATTTGTCTTGTGCGGGGATAGAACCGGCGACCTCGGAGTCAAAGTGGCCATTGCTAACCATTCGACCACCGAGCTCGTCAAATATATATGTATATATAGTAAATAGTAACTGATCTTTACAAATAAAATAAAATTACTCCTAAACTAATACCTACAAGAAGATAAGAGATACCTATTATGTGTCAATGTATCAGCTTTGTTATAAAGCGAATGGAAATATTAGGGGTGGCATGGCAAATATTACCCTGGAGGATTACTGACTCTTCCCGCCAAGCAGTAGTAATGATTTATTACACTGCTGTTACTAAAGTTTTCCAATAGGACGAATAAGGATTAAATTAAAGATAGGGAAGAACACAACTGGTCTAAGAAGGTCATAGTGCCTCTGAAGATTCTCTATGGAGCTCTTGGACTTGGGGAGTAAGCTGGTAAATGCGTGACGAGAGCGTGACGTAAACGGCGAACGGAAGTTAAGAAGGAGATAAGTTAGTAGAGCTAAAGAAGTTTTATTTCAGTCGTGTGATCTAAAACACACTCGTTTTTTTTTATCCGATTCCAAAAAAGGAGGAGGTTCTCAATTCGGCTATACTTTTTTTTAATTATTATTTAATGTTTGTTACTTAATAACTCCATGATTTATAAACCGAATTGATTTTTTTTTATTTGAAAGAGAATACTTCCAGATTGGTCCCATATTTTTTTCATCATCCTCATCTGCCTGTATCTACATACATAAATGTAGAGTAATGTTTGGAGTCGGTTTTTTTAATTAAAATTATTAGGAAAACAACTTAACACTAACCAATCTTGTAACCTTAATGCTGTATCTATAAGTATTGATAGTTACTATAATCTATCTTCACCCTTCGGAACATCCCTAATCGTTTCGAACACTGACGTAACAGTAGTTTGCGAAAGTCATCGATGAATAGACACGATACATGTTTAAAGGACCGTCCCTGACCTCTCCACGCGAGGTCGCGTGTTTCAGGGTTACTATCTATACTTATAGTGTTCTGCGCTGGTTTTATAGGAAAGCATCGTGCGAATTATATTTTAGTGTTGTAACTAGGGGTATGCTGATTTTATAGGGTATATTTAGAGGTAGAGTTACATATAATGTTGTCGCCTTATTCATCCCACTGCTGGGATATGGGCCTCCCCTCAATCGAAGGGGTTAAGATCATACTCCACTATGCTGCTTAACTGCGGGTTGGCAGAGTGTAAGGCATATATGTAATGTAATACATGTTTACTCTTGGGGTTGACGACACATGTTAAGGTTTAAGTGGTTCATCAACATGATTGAACCAAAGCTCACAAAGAAAAAAGAGATGAGAAATGAGAGGTAGGGTAAAGTATACCGTATTACGTAATCTGGGAACTGACTGACGAGTAGCGACTGGAGAAGTACCTCCACCTCACAGAATACCGCAGCTAAATATCAACGTGTAACGAAATTGGCAATTAAAACAGTCGTCCTTGAGTTTCTTGCCAGTTCTTCTCAAGAAGCCCCGTCGCCGGAACTGGCACTTGAATTCACTTTCACATTCAAGATAGTGTGATGAAAGTGAATATAAGCTCTGCGGATTTAGAGTAGTAATGATTTAGATACATGTTCTTACATTTAACAAATGACGTTTCTAAGTGATTTATAAAGTCCAAGGAATAAAGATATTTTGATTTGATTTGAGGCCCGTATTCCTCCGACGCAGTGGAAGAAATAAGGGCTGACGACGGCTGTCGGCTTCGACTTCGATGAACTTTCTTCAGCAGTATATCCGAACCATTACGACATGGCAGCCTTCAAGGACAGTGAATTTATTTCCCTTAAAAGACTGGCAACGAATCGGCAAACCCTCGGTGTCGCTGATCTCAATGGCCGGTGGTGATTGCTTTTCAAAACGTGACTTTCATGCTCGTTTGTCCTCCTTTCATACATACATATATATACATACATATATATATATATATATATATATATATATATAGATATCCCTTTGGGCACTTTGTGGCTCAGACGTGCCGTATAGGTAGTAATTTGTTGATCAATTTTCACTTGTTGATCCGGACCTCTTTTGTTGATCCAATGCCAGCTGACCATAAATATGTAGCTCCGTTCGGAGCCACAAGTGTCACGATGAGAAATAATAATAATTAAGGGATTTTTATACAAATCTACCTTTTTGGCGTATGAGCAGTTGTTGATCCAATTCAAATGGGCCAATCAGGGCGCAGCATTTGCCAAGGGCTTCCTCATTGGCACGTTTGGGCTACTATATTACTGTCTACAGTAACTTAATAATGTCTAGCTAATATTTCAAATTCCCTCAAAGTAGTAGAGAATCTTGTCTTAAAAAAAAACGTGTGGCATGAGTTGAGTTGAGTGTTGAGTTGATTTGAGTGTAGTTGAGTGTTGAGTTGAGTTCAGTTTTGAGTGGAGTTTTGAGTTGAGTTTTGAGTTGAGTTTTGAATTGAGTTTTGAGTTGAGTTTTGAGTTGATTCGAGTTTTGAGTTGAGTTTTGAGTGCAATTTTGAACTGAGTTTTGAGCGGGGTTTTGAGCAGAGTTTAGTTTTGAGTTGAGTTTCGAGGTGAGTTGAGTTTTTAGCTGAGTTATGAGCAGAGTTTAGAGTTGTTTTGAGTAGAGTTTTGATTTCAGTTTTGAGTTGAGTTTTGAGTATAGTTGGGATTTGAGTTGAGTTTTGAGTTGATTCGAGTTTTGAGTTTTGAGTTTAGTTTTGAGTTCAGTTTTGAGCTAAGTTTTGAGTTCAGTTTTGAGCTAAGTTTTGAGCTGAGTTTAGAGTTGAGTTTTGAGGTTAGTTTTGCGTTGAGTTTTGAGTTGATTCTAGTTTTGAGTTGAGTTTAGAGTGCAATTTTGAACTGAGTTTTGAGCGGGGTTTTGAGCAGAGTTTAGTTTAGAGTTGAGTTTCGAGGTGAGTTGAGTTCTTAGCTGAGTTTTGAGCTGAGTTTAGACTTGTTTTGAGTAGAGATTTGAGTTTTGATTTAAGTTTTGAGTTGAGTATTGAGTAGAGTTGGGTTTTGAGTTGAGTTTTGAGTTGATTCGAGTTTTGAGTTCAGTTTTGAGCTAAGTTTTGAGCTGAGTTTTGCGTTGAGTTTTGCGTTGAGTTTTGAGTTGATTCGAGTTTTCAGTTGAGTTATGAGTTGATTTGCGTTTTCAGTTGAGTATTGAGTAGAGCTTTGCGTTGAGTTTTGAGTTGATTCGAGTTTAGAGTTGAGTTTTGAGTTGAGTTTTGAGGTGAGTTGGGTTTTGAGTTGAGTTTTGAGTTGATTCGAGTTTAGAGTTGAGTTTTGAGCTGAGTTTAGAGTTAAGTTTAGAGTTGAGTTTTGAGCTGAGTTTTGAGGTGAGTTTTGAGGTGAGTTTTGAGGTGAGTTTTGTGGTGAGTTTTGAGGTGAGTTTTGAGCTGAGTTTTGAGTTCAGTTATGAGTTGAGTTTTGAGGTGAGATGAGTAAAGTTGAGTGTTGATTTGAGTTTTGAGTTCAGTTTTGAGTCGAGTTTTGAGTTCAGTTTTCAGTTGTTTTGAGTTGAGTTTTGAGTTGAGTGTTGAGTTGAGTTTTGAGTTCAGTATTCAGTTGTTTTGAGTTGAGTTTTGAGTTTAGTTTTGAGTTGATTCGAGTTTTGAGTTGAGTTTTGTGTTCAGATTTGAGTTGAGTTTTGAGTTCAATTTTGAGTTGAGTTTTACACTATATATACATAATTATTTATACCTATTATTTATACCTAGCTCTTTACGTTTTATATAGAAGAAAAACTTAAAGAGCTAAAAAGAAATAGTAGTTTATGAAACTGTTGCATAATAAGGGTTATTAAAATACGAGTGTGAGTTTATAACATGAGCCGAAGGCGAATGTTATAATAGACCACACGAGTATTTTAATACCTAATTATGTGCAGTTTCATACACTACTTTATCTAATCTCATGAAATATATGATAATAATATTTTAAATACAATTAATTTAAATGAAGTTAATTTAACAGCTATAATTCTTACTTATAAATCCATTTTATGCATTTTAGCATGCGTAGTGCGCATGCGCGACGAGCCGCTCGGCGCCGCGTTCACAGGTTATGTAGAAAAATTTTGCAAAGTTGCAATGTATTTGTATTGCAACCTGTTTAAAATACCTGTATCCAGGGCTGAAGCTGTATCGAAATGGTAAATAAGTTATTTTACGATACAGTTGTCCATACAAGAGCTGTATCGAAAAATAACTTTTTAATTTTATTTTGATAGCTTGTGCGTAAAGACTGTCATTATGATACTGTGTTTAGTTTTTTAATGTGTAAATTTCAATATGAGATTAGATAAAAGAAATTATGAACGTCAAAGGGCATATTATCAACGTCAGTAGGATTTGAAGAAAAATGAAAAAATAAGTTCATAAAAAATGCTATGCAATAGCTTTACCGCGGCAGTCCCCGAGTGCCACACGTTTCTTTATTTAACTCGTTTGCTCGTCCATGCTCGTCCGTGCTCGTCCGTGTCGCTCGTGCTGGTCCGTGCTCGTCCATGCTTATTAACTCAACTCAACTCAACCTCCAACTCAACTCAACTCAACCCCCCACTCGACCCCCAACTCGATCCCCAACTCGACCCCCAACTCGATCCCCAACTCGACCCCCAACTCGATCCCCAACTCGACCCCCAACTCGAATCAGAACTCGACATCCAACACGACCCCCAATTCGACCCCCACCTCGACATCCAACTCGAACCCTAATTCGACCCTCAACTCGATCCCCAACTGGACCCCCAGCTCGACCCACGACCCCCAACTCGAAGCCCAACTCGACCCCCAACACGACCCCCAACTCGACCCCCAACTCTACACCCAACACGACTCCCAACTCGACCCCCACCTCGACATCCAACTCGAACACCCATTCGACCCCCAACTCGACCCCCAACTCGACTCAGAACTCGACATCCAACACGACCCCCAACGCGACCCCCAACTCGACCCCCACCTCGACATCCAACTCGAACCCCAATTCGACCCCCAACTCGACCCCCAACTCGATCCCCAACTCGACCCCCAGCACGACCCCCAACACGACCCCCAACTCGAAGCCCAACTCGACCCCAACTCGAAGCCCAACTCGACCCCAACTCGACCCCCAACTCGACCCCCAACTCGACCCCCACCTCGACATCCAACTCGATCCCCAATTTGACCCCCAACTCGATCCCCTACACGACACCCAACTCGATCCCCAACTCGACCCCCAACTCGACTCACAATTCGACCCCCAACTCGATCCCCAACACGACCCCCAACTCGACCCTCAACTCGATCCCTAACTCGACCGCCTATTCGACCGCCTATTCGACCCCCAACTCGACCCCCAACTCGACCCCCAACACGACCCCCAACTCGAAGCTCAACTCGACCCCCAACTCGACCCCCAACTCGTCACCCAACACGACTCCCAACTCGACCCCAACTCGACCCCCACCTCGACATCCAACTCGAACACCCATTCGACCCCCAACTCGACCCCCAACTCGATCCCTAACTCGACCGCCAACTCGACCGCCAACTCGACCCCCAACTCGACTCACAATTCGACCCCCAACTCGGTCCCCAACACGACCCCCCAACTCGACCCCCAACTCGACCCCAACTCGATCCCCAACTCGACGCCCAACTCGATCCCCAACTCGTCCCCCAACTCGACCCCCACCTCGACATCCAACTCGACTCCCAACTCGATCCCCAATTCGAACCCTAACTCGACCCCCAACTCGGCCCCCAACTCGACCGCCAACTCGACCCCCAACTCGACGCCCAACTCGACCCCCAACTCGACCCCCAACTCGACCGCCAACTCGACCCCCAACTCGACCCCCAACTCAACCCCGCTATTTGGAAAATATGTTAAACTCGCATCAGGACACGTGAATTGATGGAAAATTCGTAAGGCGGAGGGAGAGAAGACCCCCGGCGCGGCGTAGGAAAGAAAGTAACATCTCTTTCTGCCGCGCGGCAAAAATGTATGCAGTCATCGCAGCATAAGAACTCAACGACAACAGAGGCATCACTCTTACGTTGCAACTGTAAAAACTCCTTCACGCCTTTCTTGAAAAACCCCATACTCAATGTCCTGGGAAAACCAAAGGGCGCGAGGTGCGGTGTAAGGTGCTACCACCGCTCCTCCACCGTTACACCCGAGGCGGATCTTTTTTTTTTATACTACGTCGGGTGGCAGACCCGCCTGATGTGAAGCGGTTACCGTAGCCATATTTCTGGTGACCTCACTCACTCGCAGGAACACAACAGCCCTCAAGGGAACCGTTATTTGGCTGCGGTATTCTGTGAGGTGGAGGTACATTCACCAGTCGGGTAGCTTACAATTACGCTCCCTACCTCTCTTTTCGCCAGAGCTTCGTTTGTCAGTCAGCAGGGTGCACCGCGTGCAGGTGAAGTTGGCTTAGGTTCAAAGATGTTGATGAACCACTTACACCCCTAAACTTACAATGTATGGAGCATTGCGAATATAAAATATCTAGATTAGGTATATATTATATTCATAATTGATCGACCGTTACGGTATCGGTACCTATTCGGATCAAAACAAGTATTACTGGAAGTACGAGTATGTAAGCCTCCCCAACCCGTATGGCCAGCGTGGGGAGTGTAGGCCAAATCCTCCTTCCGTTTAGGACGGACGAGAGAGGGTCGTGCTCCTGTAGTGGAGACTAAAATGGACCTGATGATGATGATGACGAGTACATATATATTGATCAACACAAGTAATTGATTTTTGAAATATATACAGAGCCAAAAAGTCTTCGTGCATTTAAAAAAATTTGTCGTTACGGATCGACTATTGCATGAAATTGTTGAAAAAATATGTATGGAGTATAATGTACTATCGACGAATACATTTGGCAACAGCGCATAATAGAATGCGACGTTGCCATTTCGCCCGAGAAATACGCAACTGGATTCAAGTTATTCGGTGCAGAAGGTGGAGTCGGCAATGTACGAGGTCGTGGCTGGATCAACTTAGTGTGCAAAGAGGTGTTTATATATATATATATATATATATATATATATATATATATGAAAGGAGGATATATATATATATATACCCACGATTTATTATTATTAACACACATAAATCCTATCTTACTTTTTATTGAACGAAGGTCCAAAGGTGACAAGGGTTGACAAAAGATCAGTCCCGAGATTTGGATACGAGCGTACCGTTTGTATCATCAAGACGGGGGCGTATCTTATCGAATTGTCGCAAAGTGCTATCGCCAGATTTCGTATAGTGACATATTGTTATTTGAAAAGTGCTGAATGAAACATCTACTAGTGAACTGCCCTGGCTTCGCATGGGTAGCACTTATTAGAAGCATTTGAAAATTATGCTTATCAGAAGTCTTAAATGGACACCAGCTACCAATATTTTATATGGGGAAAACATTGCGAGTCGTCTGCATGAATTGCAAAAAATTCTCTTCGCTATTCAACATCGTTCCCATTCAGTACTGAAGCCGCCCATCGGCGTCCCGAAAATCATTAATCACATGCCAAAGACGCCCATAGGCTTCTAGGTTTTGTTTTCAATGTCTAGGGTAAATAGTATGTATGGCGGCATGAGGGTAAAATTCTTAGTATGTAAGTCGGCAATGAATGAATTAACGCTAATGTTCAGCACTGACCGCTACGCTTCCAGCCACTGACTTGGCTAAACGACTGTTATCTAACAACAAGATAAATATACCTATTCATAGACAGACTTCAGTTGTCGCTGCTTAACTTGCATGATCGATTAGACTGAAACGTGCAACGACATCACCGATCACTGTAAACTCTCTTTAAAACCCACACACAAATGATACCCTCTTTGCAATTTAAGTGCAAAATAATTTACACTGCTCGATGACATATTTGCAACGTCATCCAGCAGTGTAAATTCCCTTTCCCGATAACTATTACTTTCCCGATAACTATTACACCCGTCCCGCTCCCGCCGCATTCGCATAAGCACTGATTGACGTCAAATACAAATTTAAAAACCTATTGATAAAACAAGTCTTATTATTTTTAAGCTGATGGAATACATTATACATAATAATTATTAAATGCGAATAACTACATTAGATCTATTAATATCACAATTATTGGGAACACGTAATCATGTTATATGCAAATGTTCAAACTGTTACCGATTCGATTCGATATCCGTTCAATTTAATATGCCCTGTCGCCTGGCCTAAATCCCCCCGGAGCACCGATCTGTCATGCACATACAGTTACGATATACCTATCAAAATTTATATATGAAGATTTAAGTTGAAATTAATGTGGTTTCATCTCTCGTATTCTGCTCTCAATATAAATTGGCATTAAGGCAAAGTTTTGCAGTACGCCTGCTGAAAACTAGCGCCGAGTGAAAAAAAAAACTGTTTTACACGATTGTTTATTAATGTATTGATTAAGTACTCTGTAGTTGTTGAAGTGAAATGTGGTACAAGCAACCGTATTCAAATTATTACCGCTACCCCCGCTACCCCAGCTGCCAAATTTTGCAGGTGAATGAATCAAAACAAAAGTATACAAGAACAGAGTTTTCATTTTCCTTAAAAGGCTGGCAAAGGCTCGGCGACCCCTTGGTGTCGCTGGTCTCCATGGGCGGTGGTGATTGCTTTCCACCAGGTAACCTACATGCTCGTTTGCCCCCCTCTCACATAAAAAAAAAATACAATTTTTTATCAATTCATATTCAATTTCCATTCGGTCAACTTTCATTCTGCGTTGTAAAATATTTACGAGGATTGTTCAGACTTTGACATACTCGTCTGAAAACCAATGTTCATTGCACTTACAAAAGTTATACTTTCAGTGTCGTAGTAAAAATATAAAACTGATTTATGTGGCTGGGATACCACGTAAACAACATTGTAGCAAACTCGTGGCTAAACTAAACAAAGTGTTCAAACCGATCTCGACGTCCATCTAAAATTCTAAACTTATTTACAATGGGTTGTTGTACATTTTTTTTTTATTGTACTTCATTGATAAATGACGCCCAAAGGCCACTGACAATCAAGTGACAACAGCTAGAGCATGAAAAAGCTCGAGATAAATAGAAGAAGAAGAAGAAACATTTATTGTAACATAAAACAACACTATTACATTAATTACAAGCTGTTTATATAAGAGAACAGGGAACAAAAAAATAAACCTATCCATATCCATGCAGGCTACGGTTAGAGGGGGGAGGGTGATAAAGGACTTTACATTTGGTCTTCGCCTGCGATTTCTATCAAGCGAAATGAAGACATTTTAGACGGACAACATAAAGAAAGGTATGAATGGTATGATAGCATAAAATATCAGACGTCTAGTTTTTTTTTTTTTTTTTTGTTAATTTTCCTTAAAAAATTACATACTGCCATCTAGTCCCAAACTAAGCAAAGCTTGTACTATGGGTACTAGGTAACTGATATTATATATTTTTTTTAAATACATACATATAATACATAGCAAGCACCCAGACGAACACAAACATATATGCATATAGCACACAAATATTTGTCTTATGCGGAAATCGAACCTCAGAGTCAATGTTGCTAACCATTCGATCACTGAGCTCGTCTAGTTAAATGGAAACCTTCAAGAGTTGTCAATTAACTTTATCAATTACACGTGCAAACAAGGCCAGTGGCGCAGTGGGCAGCCCTCGGGACGAGATCTTTGTGACAGACCAAACGACCCGACACTAATTGAGATGGAGTATGCCGAGTTTACAAAGTTAGCGGCCGCTGGATCTACCACAAACAAATATATGTCAAATATATTCTGTAGACATATTGAAGCAATGTCATCAGTAGAATCTATACTAATAGCCTAATAGTAAATGACGAGCTCGGTGGTCGAATGGTTAGCAATGGCCACTTTGACTCCGAGGTCGCGGGTTTGATCCCCGCACAAGCCAAACATTTGTGTATATGAACATGTCTGTTTGTCTTGGTCTAGGCGTTTCTATGTATTATAAATATGTATTTAGAAAAAAAAATGTATTTAAGTACATTTATCAGTTGTCTAGTACCCATAACACAAGCATTGCGCTTAATTTGGTACTAGATAGCGCTGTGTAAATTGTCCAGAAATATTTATTTATTTATTTATTTATAATAGTAAATAGTACTACGTAATACTAGCTGACCCAACAGACATTATTACGTAGTCCTCTTAACATTGAATTTTGAAATCGAATTGGTATTGTGCATTCTGTCAATTGACTAACAGTTCTGTCAAACGACATAAAGTTACATTAGAAAGGTTAATATGGTCGTCCAGTTTTCTTTAATATTCTAATTTTCCGCGCAACATTTTTATGTTTTTCTTCCATAAGAACCTTCTCCTGAAAATAACAATACAACGTAAAAAGAAATAGCCAAATCGGTTCAGCCGTTCACGCGTGGTGCCTTGACCAACGGAAATAGGGACTCATTTATATATATATATATCATATATATATATATATATATATTATTATTATTATATATATGTATATATATATGATTATATATTATATATATATATATATATATATATAGACTAGCAAACCCGGCGAACTCTGTTTCGCCACCAGATGGCGCTGTATGTGAAAAAAGATTTTCCCGCTTTTCTTTTCAATTTTTTTCCAGAATTTTCTTTGCTATAAACCTCATGGAGCCCGAGACCTTTCCAACGAATGCAAAACCGTGGAAATCGGTTCGTGCGTTCTGGAGTTATAGCGTCAGGAAGGAAAACCCGAGTTATTTTTATATAGTAGATTATAAAGACGATCCGGTAGTCGAATGGCTAGCAATGGCCACTTTAGTTTGACTCCGAGGTCGCGGGTTCGATCCCCGCACATGAGTGCATGAACGTGTCTGTTTGTCTTGATCTGGGTGTTTTCTATGTAGTATATGTAAGTATTTACAAAAAAGTATTTAAGTACATCAATTATCTAGTACCCATAGTACAAGCTTTGCTTAGTTTGGGACTAGATGGCGCTGTGTAATTAGTCCAGGAATATTTATTATTTATATAAAGCTGAATAGTTTGGTTGAACGCGTTAAACTCGGGAACTACTGGTTCGAATGAATAAGTAATTTTAGTGTTGGATAGCCCATTTATCGAGGAAGACTATAGGCTATGTAACAAACATCACGCTATGGCTAATAGGAACGGAGCATCAATGAAAAATGTTGCAAAAACGGGAAAAATATTCTTTTTGAAAGCTTCTGTTGAGTGCGCTGCGTAAACGTTATTAACGAAATTAATTGTATTCAATGGTGTTGTGAATATTAAAATGGAAAACGTAATGTAGGCAAAACTAGTTACTCGCGTATCTATACTCTTCAGGCTTTAACTGAAAATCAGTGTACTGCTGCTTATCGCAGCTGACCACACTGAGTTATGGCCTTTTTGCACAGCTGCAGCACAAACATGCATTTGCACGGTTTGAAGCTTTTAATTTTATCAGCTATACATACGTGGGTAGGTACAATATGTTCACGCAGTTGTTCGTTTTTGCAACAAATTGTACTTGTTGTACTGACTAGGGCAGTACCTCGACCTCACAGAATAACAGCGCACCCACATAACAATTCCCTTGTAGATTGTTATGTTCCTGTGAGTGAGTGAGTGAGGTCACCTGAAAGAAGTTGCTGCGTTGCAGCAGGTATGGCGGCACTCGAGTTATATTTCATTTACTTTTCATTATTTTTTAGGCTATGGTACCTGCTCACCTCAGGCGAAAACCAATACATACAACTAGACCATAAAACCAATCTTAGATTTAGGTTTAACTAAAACTTCATAAAGAACTTACTACAATTTAATTATGCAACGCATTTCTATTTTGACTTAAAGTACAAACAATAATTAAAATTCCATTAAGATGGAATCTCATCTTATCATTTCATGGTAATCAAAGTCACGTAAAATTTTAACGGTCTGTATTTTCTTTTCGGATTTAAAAAAAAATCTTTGATACTAAATGTGTCTTTTAGATGTAAGATTTAAGTAATGTAATTTTTTGTACCTTGTTGCCATGGAAACCTCAGTGTTGCATATCGATCACTTGAAAGGGGTTTTTATATGAAAACTCTTTTCCTCCGCAGTCAATTGTCATGACAAACGAAGCTCTGGCGAAAATAGAGGTAGGGAGCGTAATTGTAAGCTCCAGTCGGGTGACTGGGGAATGTACTTCCACCAGAATGAATACCGCAGCCAAATAACAATCCCCTTGAGGGTTGTTGTGTTCCTGCGAGTGAGTGAGGTCACTAGAAAGGAAGGAGATTCTGCGTTGGCAGCGAGGGTAGCGGCGTGCGAGCGATATTTTATGTTGCAAGCGTTAATATGGCTACGGCAGCCGCTTCACATCAGGCGGGCCGTATGCTTGTCTTCCACCCGACGTAGTATAAAAAAAAACCAATAGTAATAAATCCTGTGCAGTACATTAATACACCATAATAATTGGAATAAAACTGAAAGAACACTTGTTTCAATGACATCCATTTCACATTGAGGTTTCTTTTATAGTAGGTAGCTTTGAATATTATAAGTTGCTCTCGACTGCTGCCCTCGAGTTCCACAAGAGCTTTAGAACAATGTCGAGCATTTTCAAAGCGTTTGATGTTTTTTTTTATTTATTTAAATAAGATTCAACTAAAAAAATTTGGTTGTCTGTAAAGTCGGTTTACGTACGATAATTTTAAGTGACAACGTCATCGGCCGATAGAGTGGAAGAGAGATAGATACGTCACAAGCCGCGCTCTCGTTTGCACTCTCACAGCATGAGGAAGGGGAAGTACCTCCACCTCATAGAATACCGCAGCCAAATAACAATTCCCTTGAGGGTCGTTGTGTTCGAGTGAGTAAGGTCACCAGAAAGAAAGGAAGGAGTATAGGCTTTCAAAGGATCGGCGACCCATTGGTGTTGCTGATCTCTATGGGCCAGCTGATCTGATGATTGCTTTCCATCGGGTGACCCACATGTTCGTTTGCCCCCCCTCTCATATAAAAAAAACAAGGTGCTTCGGGAAGAGAGCGTTCGATCCTCTTTAGTCCCCTATAGCTCCGATACCCATCATGGAGATTGGGGAGTGATGGCAGGGCCCCGATGCTTGGCAAATCGAGCGTCATTCGCCACGAGCTACTGGACTTAAGTGTGTGTTAGTCTGCTTGCAGGCGAAAGGGGAGTCAAACCTGCTACCAATCCGCTAGAGTGCCTGGTTGGTTTACCAGGCGCGATAGCGAGGCAGGTAAATATGTTCTCGTTTGATTAGGCGAAAGACTCGCAATCCTGTGATATAACCTAAAGGTGGATGCACAAGGGAGCATTAGCTATGTATAGTATATGGTCGTTGTCCACTGTGCCGTGGCCATGCAAAGCACATATACTTTCGTATAGTTCTTGTACATTATATTCTTGTAAGCTCCTCTAAGACGCGCTGTTGCACCTGTATACTTAAATACAACTTAGCTACAACTGTATACTTAGCTAAATTGTCTACACATACATTAGCCGCTGCTAACGTAGCATCCTCGTAGTTACGTCGGGCTCAATATACCCCATGTCTCTTTCGCCATTAATACCTAGGCAAATCAACCCAAGACCACCCACCAGGATATTTAACTTTAATTGTTCGTGTGGTGCTTGTAAGAACAGAGACGAAACACGGCAAGATATAAGAAACTTCATTAATCAACATTTCAGCCACATGAGAACTGTTGCTGAACACAAGTCTCTATTTTATATTTTGCATGCAATTTTAATGACTGAATATTCAGGAACTTTATGTTAAATTTCAGTTTAATACCAATTCATGTATCATATTCAAAGCAAATGACTCATTTATCCATTCATTCATTTTTCCCCTTGAACTTCCACATCGATCAGTTTTGTGCCTTTTGCATTCATAAGCTCCCTGCGTCCTTTATCAGATCGTCGGTCCATATGAAGGGTACTGGCAAAGATCAGGGATGGGAGGCATGTCCTTATAAATAGATGTTGCGATCCATATTAGTGATACATGTTACTAGATTGGAAATTAAAGTATAATAGATAAAGATTTACTTGCAATCGAAAAAATAAAATTGTGACAGTCCCTGTTCTTACCTGTACCATCTAGTGATCCATCTAGTGGGCGTCTGTCTAGTTAGACATAGATATAAGCGAGTGAAATATAAAATGGAGACACTTCTCACAAAGTACAAACTGACATTTAAATTATTACAGAACAAACAAATGCAGCTACTCCGCTCTTTATTTATTATTCATATACAAGAGGAGCTTACAAGATATACACGTGTATGTATAATAACCCATACGAAGAGAACTCAGCTACATTATAAATCATGAAGTTTGCACTCCATATTTGCTTTTATCGCTATCTCAAACTTCGGTAATACTATTTTAATATTCGTAAGTGACGTGTTCCCGAAGGTGTCAGAGTAAGAAAGTAAGTTTTTGTTTATTTGAGTTTGAAATTGAAAGGTGAAGGTGAGTTATTATGTGGCCTTTTTTTAACGTGAAAAAAAAATATCTTCACGTCGTTTGAAGGAAAGCTCAGAGGAAGACCAATTGTGGATACTCACAAATATATCATCGCTTCATATATATGCGAATATTTATGAGTAATTTTATAACTTAGTTACGTATGGTCTAAGTCATACATTTCACATCAATCAGTCAATCTTACTTCACTAAAATATTCCTATCAAATTCCAAATTTCTCGGACCAGCGGTTTTGGCTGTGTGAGAACTAAAAATTTTAATATATGCCACAAAATTATTATATGATACTAAACTAAAACGATTCTAGATTCATTTCTAACATAAATATGAAATGAGCTTCTACGGAAAGCGGTTTCGAGGTAACTGATGAATTATCTGTGAAGTATCCAGACCGAGGCCTCACCTCCCGGGGGACGACGAACGAACGAACGAGCATGACGTACGACTGACCCCTTCAAGAAAACTCTCTACGCTATCACCAATCATATTATGACCTACAATATCCCCAGAAATTATATAACAGCTTTTATAAACGAGGACACGCTAACCGATTACGAGAGACCACATTTGGGTGGATAACCACGAACGGCCAGTTACACAAATTGTACAATGTATTTGCCGACTGAAACTGCGGTTCCGCCTTTTATAGCTGTTTTTGCTGGACGCTTTTAATTGAAAAAAGTGCACAATGTGTTGATGATACTAATTTATTTTACGAGGTACCATTGACGGTGGTTATTTGTCAGCAGATAATATACGACTGTTTTTGTATGAAGTGTAAAATGTTTGGTGATATATGGGACGTGTTGACAGTTAGTCAAAAAATATAATAGGCATCTGAACCATTTTTTTTTCGATTTGTTATTTAAAGACGTTACAATAATATAACTATAGGAGAACGAATTACTTCGATAGCATAAAATCTTCTCGAGATATGATAACTTGAAGATCACAATTTTGGGCTATCCCGAAAAGGCTACAGTATTATGACGTCACGATACGCTATTTTATGTGCATTAAATCAGAAATTTGTACGACAGCTATGTTAAATATTGCGTTTATGTAGCTAGTGCCGTAACAAAAGTTATAGTATTTTTTATTGTTTCTACAATGGTAATATTTATTTTTGACGTGACAACGTCTTATAAATTGGTTAGCCGGGTGACACTTCAAGAAACTGGCTCACGTTATGCGCTTACAATGAGAGCGAGTGAAAGGCACGCGTCCCTTCTAAGAGCGAGAGAGACAGACATAAAAAGTGAAAGGCATGCGTCCCTTCCACTCGAAAACATTTTACCACTCAAAGTCGTTGTCACGTAAAACTTTCGCCCGTATACCGACTTTACAGGTAACCAATTTTTTTATAAATTCATACTTTTAAAATGGACTTTCCCACCAAACTTTGACCGACTATAAAACACGTCGGACATAAGTTATTAAAATTTTGAGATCGCAGATCGTTCTAGTTTTATGTATTTTACGTTACTGATACAGAGTTTTTATAATTTTAGAACTTTGTTCAGATGCCTATTATAACATAGACTTATAAATATGTTGCACACGTAGATAGAAAGCTATAGATAAATTGATAGTTTCTATCGTATTCACACTATAAAAAGAGTAACTTACGCAGTCATTATGTATATTATGTTTCGCCCACCTGATGTGAAGCGATTACCGTAGCCATATTAACACTCGCAACGTGAAATATCGCTTGCACGCCGCCACCCCTGCTGCCATCGCAGCAACACCTTCCATCCTGGTAACCTCACTCACTCACAGGAAAACAACAATCCTCAAGGGAATTGTTATTTGGCTGTGGTATTCTGTTAAGTTCCCCAGTAAGTTTTTTCAAAAGAGAGCACAATAATGTGCGAAATGTGTACGTCGGGTGCCAGCCAGCGCGCAAGCCATACTCCTTTTTCACACGTCTATGGACTACATACAGTAATCGCTATATATTACGCGGTCAGCATGCATGTTTGACACCCGGGCTGGTTATAAAAACCTTTGCCTTTACAAATACGCAATATTATGAAACGTAAAATTAAAGTCTAGTAGATGATATAACGTCTATAAACAGAATATTTAATTGTACTACGCTGTTTGCTGAGCATACAATGAAATTGCTCGTGTTACCCATTGAAACAAATACTATTTTAAGGTCGTCAAGTATTTATTTCAATGGTAGGTGCGAATTCGTGAAGATATTATTAAGTGAACATTTTATGGCTAATGAATGAGACTCAGTCCTCACGGTATGTAACGCGCCACGCTCGGGTTTGTAACAAACGATCAGTCGCATAAAGTCAGCAAGTAGGGAGCGAAAGATGAAGTTCAGAACTCATAATTCTTTCGTGTAGTCAAGCACATATATTTTTTTATACTAGTCGGTGGGCACTGTTGGCAGTCAAGCTTACGGCCCGCCTAATATAAAGGGGTGTCTATAGCCTAGCGCAGTATACTTTTTTCAACAGTATTTGTTGAAGCGGTCATTTGTAAGGTGGAGGTATACCTCTTTCGCCCGAGAGTCTTTTATGAATGGTCAAGGTGCAGATAAGTTAGGTTTTGTTAAAATAAATGAAATTGCTATTGTTATGTTTGTGACTAAATCACGAGGCTGAATGGCTTTGGATGATAACATTAAATTCATTATCGGTAAATATATAAATATCTAATTAATATATACTATACTTTTTATTCCGGTAGTGAAAATATTAACTAGTAAAGCGAAAAAAAAATCAATGTCTATTTTTTCCGCGTATATTGATCTAAGTCAGTCACCCACGGCTGAGACGACGAAACTAATGACATCTCGTATGTTGAAATCGAAGGTTGATTCAGAAAATCCACAAAAGGATTCTGTTGAGCTGTAGAACGCGCCAAAAAATTCTACATACGCTCGAAAAACCCTCCCGTCATCCGTAATCGACAAATAGTAACAAATATTGCACAAGCATGTTAGCGAGAAATGCAATAATTCAAAATTATATCTGCAGTTCCCACGAATTCAGAAACGAGCGATGCAGTACCAGATTCCAAGTACAATGCCGTGGGAGGTTTTTCCCGGAAACGAATGGAAGCTTCAACTCTCAATTCTCTGAACAATAAATTCAAGCTGAAAACTGGAACAAGCGGCTAACGTAATTTAAACTATCATCACGATCTATTCTCGCTCACCAGTGGCTGCCCGCGACTTTTTTTTTATACCACGAAGGTGACAAACAAGCATACGGCCCGCCTGATGGAAAGCAGTTACCGTAGCCTGTGGACGCCTGTAACACCAGAAGCATCACATGCGCGTTGCCGACCCTGTAAAAACCTCTTTACGCCCTTTTTGAAGAACCCCATGCTGTAGTCTCCTGGGAAAACCTCAGCAGGCAGTTCATTCCACAGCTTGATAGTACGATCCACGTCGACTTCGTCCACGTGGATTTCATAACATTACAAATGTTAACTTCTTCTCGCCGTATCGAGAGAAAACTTACAAAGACTTTTTTTTTATATGAGAGGGGGTGGGGGGGGGGGGGGGCAAGCGTGCATGTGGGTCACCTGATGGAAAGCAATCACCACCGCCCATTGAAATCAGCAACATTAAGGGGTCACCGATTTGTTGCCAGCCTATATACTCCTTCCTATCTTTCTTTCTTTCTGATGACCTCACTCGCAGAAACACAACAACCATCAAGGGAATTAAATCCATATTTAAGTACATTTATAAGTTGTCTAGTAAAGCGCAAAGCTTGTACTTACCGTGGACGGCATGTAAAGCGCAAAGCTTTGCGCTTAGCTTGGGACTAGATGGCGCTGTGTAAATTGTCTAGAAATATTTATTTATTTATTAGTGTATATGGTGTAGAAGTGAACATAATATGGATTTGCTTTGCGATACTTTTAATAATTCCCATTACGTCTCCTCGATCACCTGGGGTGGAATATGCAGGGGGGGAATTTATAGCCCGATCCGAGGTGGAAATTTGATTTCGTGAGATGAATTCCGTCTGACCTTAACTTTATAATATTTTTTCGGTTCAAATATTTTTTTCCTACGCATAGAATTATTACAATTTAGAAGAAAAGTATCACAATGATCTTGGCATATATACATAAATTTATTTACTTTTAGAAATAAATGTAGAGTTAGTTTTGGATTTAGACTATTCCAATAGTACACGTCTCATTTGCAATGCGAATATCGTACAAGTGCGAGTCGAATTCACGTGGAGAGGGTTCCGTACGATGAATATATATGAGGATTGACGAATATCTGAACTAACTGAATAAGTCTTACGACTAGTACCTATCAATAACTTGTGCCAAAACCAATTTAACATTTTAGTTAAAAGAACAAAAGAAACGATCTTAAAAATTAAAAACCATATGCCATTGCGTCTTACCGTAATGTAAGAAAATCTGATCTACTAAGCATTCAGTTCGTGGAGCTCGATGGAATCGTTACACGTGTCAGTCTAATCCAACACACAAGTTAAGCACCGTCGACCGTAGCCTGTCCATGGATGGGTTTATTTATCTCGAGTCCTCCGTGCTTCATGGGCACGTTAAGCCGTCGATCCCGGCTGTTGTCAGTAGATAACAGTCGTCAAGCCAAGTCAGTAGTCTTTAGGCGGCTTGAAAACACTGACCTCCGCCAACCCGCAGTTGAGCAGCCAGCGTGGTGGAGTATGCTAAACCGCTTCGATTGAAGCCCGTACCCCAGCAGTGGTATGAGTAAGGGGTAACGACGACGAAGCGTTCTCTGATATAATCGTTTACACTTGGAGTAGTGTTATTTTAATTATTTAATTCGTAACTTTATATATACTCTTTATTGCACATAACAAACAATAACACAACATAGTGATATAGGACATATACAAATGTGAGCTTATCTCTACAAGAGATCGCTAATAGATATAATATATATCTAAAAGATATTATGAAAAAAAGATATTATAGCTAAAAACTGTAATAAACTTAGAACAGAAAGCATTTATAAAAACGAAAGAATAATTACAAACGGATCGCTCTTAAAAATTAAAAACAATAAACCTCTTCTCTCTTCTTCATTGCCTTCGTAATGTGAGAAAATCTGATCGTTTTCACTTGGAGCCGAGTTATTTTAATGATTTATTTAACGACCGTGGACGGAGACTCGAAAATATAAAATGTTTATTTGGAATGTTATCGTTTTAACACACTCTGATCTACAATGTAGTACTTAGTACAAATCTCGGCTTAGAAATTAAAACAGAATTATATTTTGAATTACATAAATATGAATCCACAAAGCACATATCAGCTGGAACAGACCTCTTAGAGAGATAAGCATAACATTAAATTGTTACTTTTGTATTAATTCCTATTTTAATAAGTTGTACATTTTAAGTTACAGTCACATTCGCATTGTATTTTGTTTGTGTGCAATGAAAGAATATTTATAGGAATACGCGATGTGAAATTTAATTCTTAATTTTTACTAGCATACATATATTTATGAACTCTATATAATAACAAAGTACCAACTAAACAAAAGTAAATAGAAATACTAATCTTTAAATAATTTAAAGTAAAACTAATAAAAAAAAAACTTAACTATGTCTCAAAAAAATTATTTAGTGTTTGCGTAACTTGATGATGTTATATTACTTGAAAAAATATTGAAGCTGAAGCTTAAGATTCTTCAACATAAATGTCTCCATGTGTTAAGCTCTTCTTTAAATCTCTTTTTCTCTATTAAGTCTTCTTCTTCGAAAAAAAAAGCTGTTAATATAAAAAGGAACTGAAAAATTTACTTTTACTGTGTTTTGTTTCTTTTATTTGATACTCAAATCATAAACGTTAAAAATGGAAATTATAAATCGCCTTTTTATAGCGGCCGCCACGAGTGTACGAAATTGCAGGTTAATCGAATACTGAGATGTGGGTCAAATTTAACTTACGAGTTTTGACTACACCGTAAAACTAAATACAATTTGTTCTCTTTTCTCAAAAAAATGTTCTCTTTCAATATAGTCAGTTCCCTAATGGTGTATCCACACATACCCGGCGGCACGACCGTCGGTCAAGCCGGCCGCCGCCGGACCGACGGCACTCGCGGCTCGCGCGGTAAGCTAGCGTCAAGGCAGTCTGCAGCCGGCGGCAATACCAGCGGAATATGTGGCTCCACCATAAGATTTTCAACACTTTTATATACAGTTCAGTATGGCGGCAGATTGGTCAGTTATCTTAGGGCTAACTGGCTGTACTTCTTTTTCAGAGTTCCAAACCCAATAAACCCTTATAATGTCACTTCGTTGTCAGTCCGTCTGTCTGTTAAGCCCGACTTTACATGGCCGGTATTTTTATTACTCAGTTTCTTGTTGATGATTTTGGTCCAAAATGCAAGGTTCATGCAAACCTTGAGGGCAAATCTTCCAAGATTATATATTATTTTCACCCAAGTCATAGCCAGCAAGGTTTCCTCATAAGAACCCTATACAGTAAATATAGTCATAGATATAGGTATGTCAAGCTATCAAATATCCAATAGTTCTGCATCGACAGGCGAAATTGATCCTAATGCATGCAACTGTGCCGAAATATCCAGGGCTCATGAATAATTCACGCTGTGGTAGTATTCCCTAAATGTAACTTAATAGCTCATACCTACGCATTTACGTTTTGGAATATAGGTATATTAAAAGTACCCAGCAACTTAAAAGAAGAGGAGGAGGAAACATTTATTGCAATATAACAGAATACTTAGCATACATAAATTACAAGTTAGCTGTATTGGGGTGTAAGTGGTTCATCAACGTCTTTGAATCAAAGCCAACTTCACCTGCACGCGGTGCACCCTGCTGACTGACAAACGAAGCTCTGGCGAAAAGAGAGGTAGGGAGCGTAATTGTAAGCTACCCGACAACAATTCTCTGGATGTGTTTCTGCGAGTGAGTGAGGTCACCAGAAAGGTAGGACATGCTGCGTTGGCAGCGCGGGTGGCGGCGCGTGATCGATATTTTTAATGTTGCGAGCGCTAATATGGCTACGGTAACCGCTTCACATCAGGCTTGTCTGCCACCCTTATAAAAAAATAAGTAAGACAGAAAGATGAAACGAAATAGTGCTGCATGATGCTACAAATTGGACCCAACTCAGTATTATGCCGTGGGCTGACTATGTCAGACCCCAGCGCTGATTTTCAGTTGGGACCAGTCTGTGACACCACTGCCTTTGACACCATAAAACTGGTTTCTAATGATATTTACAAATAAGAGAAAATACTTATACGAATTCGTTGAGCGTGGCACTCTAATGAGGATCTCAATGGCGTCGTTACGCGTGGCTGTCTAATTGACCTCGCAAGTCAAGCAACGTCGACCATAGCCTGTCCATGGATGGGTTTATTTATCTCGAGCTCCTCCGTGCTTCGGAGGGCATATTAAGCCGTCGGTCCCAGGCAATTATAGACACTGCAAAACAATCGGCATCACCATTTTTTCCTGCTGCCAGCTCAGCATTTATTATTTTTGATGAACTTACTCATACGAAATATAATGAACTTACTCATTTTACTGAGTGTGTGCTCCACCACTGTGTTCTTCTTCTCATTTAACAGCTTCGCTCTTGTCGGTCTAATGGTCCCCCTTTATTTGTTTTTACGCCTGACGTATGGGTGGGCACCCTCCGAATGTTCCGAGGTGAGGGAGGCGGTAAATCCTCATGGATCCCCCGCTGCATAAGGCTGCGTTGGTGTCTGTTGTAAGATTTATTTTGTATCACCCTGTACGATACGAATTACAATTTGTTCTTTATTTACTCTATAAAGATTATATTTTCTTGACCTTTCCCCAAATCACATCTTACATGATGTTTTTTTTTTCAAAATATTTATACGTGTTCTACAAGGTAACCAATTATGGGTGTGAGACTTCTCGTGTTACTTATTCATTGTTTGTCACTTTTTTGTCCAGGTTATTCTTTCCATTCTTTACCAGTTTTTTTTTTCCTTCTAAAAACCTTTTTTCTAGAAAGACATTCTAGAAACTACTTAATGTTACAGGAGGGTAGCAGGTTTTGCTAAGCCTGCTACCCTCCTGTTTGAGGTCTCTTCCTCAATGATGAAGGTCTCGCGTGGGCGATTTCATGCCATTTGTTTCTTGGTCTCGCAGTATGTTGAGTGTGAATTTTGCCAACTTTCATCCTGCCAACGCATTGAACTCTGCTCACTTAATCGCTTTTCATCAATCTTCCTAGTTACTTATAGGGGATTGTTGTAAGCAAAGAAGATACCTGTCGCTAAATCAACTCTCTTTCTTTCTAGATGCGAAGATGGTGGAGGCGGCGCGGCGACAGGCACGGGCGGCGGGCGGACGGCTTCGCTGCGGCTCGCCAACGGGCGGGTCACGGCGCAGTCGGCGGAGCAGCTACCCCACTCGCCGGCCGACTGCGCCTCCGTGCGCATATCCATCGACAACACCAACACGTGCTGCACAGACTCGCTCGTCACCGCCCTCGACGACGAGACGCTGCTGCTTGGTAAGTAAATATTGCACTAGGTACAATTGACAAGTCCATAATAATATGTAACTTAAAGACTAAAATCTGGTGCTCGCAATGGTAAGCTATCAATGGTCGTATCGAATCGTATCGAATGTTAGTAAGAATCGTAAGTTTTAAAACAATTTTCATTAATATGTGACCGGTGCAAGCCATATCTTTCGCAGATTCTATATGCATTTTTGCACGTGATTGTACAATAGTAGAGAAGATGAAAGAGAGTGTGTGCGTAACTAGTGGTAGCAATGATGGGTACTGTCCATCTTAGAAAACTCACTCACTCGGTGAACCGATTTCTTTGAAAAAATCTATTTAAATTTATCTCTCTATTATTACTACTTATTGTTGACAAATTGCTGGGCTAGCTGTTCAGTCCGTTGACTATCACCTCTTTAGAAAATCTCTAGCTAAGACAGTAAAGCTGTGCTCAGTTCAGCCAGGCGCGTCTACCGTGTGTAGCACTTTATGCACCCAGGTGATTTTCTCCAGATCAATTAAAATCTACCTAGAGCAATTGTCATGGGTTCTACAACAGTCATGAGAATAAGGTACAGAAGTAAAGTCTGGTATGTCATGAATCTATGGAATATTATTAGTCGGGTCATAGCTAGTTTGTATACTGAAAATCATAACGCAACCTCGCACCGCCGCGTTATATGCTTTTGACACAACTAATAAACTGAAAAACTAAGTACTAAAAAACTATCTACTGAATACTCGTAAAGAGCTGATTGCACATCTAGAGAGACGCAAGGTTTCGATAACCATTAACGTCATAAAATCTACATAATTAATAATTTATTACATACTATTTTGGTAGCTATGAAGAGGTGTTTTGGGGTTTCTCTGAGAGATCGAACCCGGAACGAAGAAATTCGACAAAGAACCAACGCTGTCGACATAGCCTTTAGAGTTTGCACGGCTGGATGCGGAAGGCGGCGGATCGTATTTGTTGAAAATCATTGGGGAAAGCTTATATCCAGCAGTGGGTAGATACAGGCTGATGATGATGATTACATACTAATAACATAACGCAAGATTGTTATACACGTTCGTTTCTTTTTTATCAAAATAACCAGGGGCTCTGCCGGCTAAGCTGAAGTCGATTCTCTTCGGATTTTTTGATGGCGAAAATCAAATTTCTGCTTAGACATATGGTACTTGTGTTTAGCTTAGATGGTAACTCTAGAGCTCTACCAACTAAGCTATAGATGTTTGTCAATAACTAAAAGGTAAGACCTATTTTTCGGAATATGTGCTGGTAATGGACTTCAGCTTTCGCGGTAGGGCTCCTGGTTCAAGCCATCAAAGCAGCTATTCTTGTCTAAAAATCGACGACATACTAGCTCGCGCCCGCTTACTTTGTACGCTCATATTTCGATATTCCGCGGGAAGTATCATAAGTGCTTTCTAAGCGGATGCGTCTTACTACTACTACGTCTTATACAAATTTAGTAAAAAAATATTTCAAGTTATACAAAAATATATTAATAAATATAAATATTCCTGGACAAATTACACACGGCCATTTCGTCCCAAACTAAGCAAAGCTTGAATTACTATATAACTGATATAATACTTAAATGCATTTTTTTTAATATATACTCGTACATATAATACTTAGAAAACACCCATACAAAGACAAACAGACATGTTCATGAAACACAAATATTTGTCTTGTGCGGGGATCGAACCCGCGACCTCGGGGTCAAAATGGCCATTGCTAACCATTCGCCCACCGAGCTCGTCAATAATAGTTACAATAGTTGTTTGAGCACTCATTTGATAGAAAAACACAAATGGCTCTAATATGTATACGATACAAAAATTGCTAATTTAATCGTATAGTATTCTATACGATTAAATTAGTAATTTTTGTATCGTCCGATCTCATTGCGCCCGTCTGGAAATGTATATATGTAATTTGTAAAAGGTCGCTTACAGGCGCAGCTTTATCTTCTTTCATTTCCGAAACATCAATATATGTCACGCTGAAACCTACATTAGTGTTGATATCGACATTCTTCAATAGAACAGTTTGCAATATTATATTGCAGTAAGAGCACAGTATAAGTAATAGTACTAACGTACAGTATGGACACTCTCTGCCGCTCTCACTAGTCGACCTCACCTCCCCTATGGAACCGATTTGGAACCGTTCGCAAGGAATGCCACAACGTACGAATTAACGTCGCTTGTATTTTATTCTCCATACAGTTTAAAATAATATGCGAGTATGTAAAAGATGAGAGTTATCTGTGCAGTGGATGGATTTCTCAACACATGGAAAGTAAAAAAAAACAATTTGGATGGATGGATGGATGGACGGACGGACGGACGGACGGATTGATGGATGGATGGATGGTTGGATGGATTGATGAATGGATGGATGGATGGGTGGATGGATGGATGGATGGGTGGATGGATGGGTGGATGGATGGGTGGATGGGTGGATGAATGGATGGATGGATGGATGGATGGATAGATGAATGGATATGAATGGATGGATGGATGGATGAACGAGCAAACGAGCATTAGTTGATAAAAAATGCTATGCAATAGCTTTACCGCGGCAGTCCCCGAGTGTCACACGTTTTTTTTTTTTTTCACTTCGCCCACCTGATGTGAAGCGGTTACCGTAACCATATTAACGCTCGCAACATTAAATATCGCTCGCGCGCTGCCATACCCGCTGCCAACGCAGCAACTCCATCCTCTCTGGTGACCTCACTCACTCCCAGGAACGCAACAACCCTCAAGGAAATTGTAATTTGACTGCGGTATTCTGTGAGGTGGTGGTACTTCGTCAGTGGGGCTGCTTAAAAATGTCCTACCTCTCTTTTCGTCAGAGCCTCGTCTGTCAATCAGCAGGGCGTACCCCGTGTAGGTAAGATTGACTTTGGTTCAAAGATGTTGATGAACCACTTACACCCCCTTACATGTCCGACTAATAATTGTATAATGTCAGCCCTAGAGAACTTCACTCAAACATAGGCACGTGTACAGACGTCATTTGGTTACTACATGCAAAAGCGCCATTTTTGTATGGAGTGGCCGGGGTTTGGTAAGAGTTAACTAAAAGTATTACAACTTCGTAGGTTCAAATTTATTTGTAGATTTTGAAGTAAAACGTCTTTAAAATCAGTCCAATACATACCGAAACCAGGGGTCCCACCCTACCCACAGTATTACTTATGTTTTTTTTTTTTTTTTTTTTTTTTATACTACGTCGGGTGGCAGACAAGCATACGGCCCGCCTGATGTGAAGCGGTTACCGTAGCCATATTAACGCTCGCAACATAAAATATCGCTCGCGCGCCGCCACCCCCGCTGCCAACGCAGCATCTCCTTTTTGGTGACCTCACTCACTCGCAGGAACACAACAACCCTCAATGGAATTGTTATTTGGCTGCGGTATTCTGTGAGGTGGAGGTACATTCCCCAGTCGGGTCAGCTTACAATTACGCTCCCTACCTCTCTTTTTGCCAGAGCTTCGTTTGTCAGTCAGCAGGGTGCACCGCGTGCAGGTGAAGTTGGCTTTGGTCCAAAGATGTTGATGAACCACTTACACCCCAAGTGTGTTTTGAAGTTTTAAAACTGTGATCCTACCGCCGAAGTTGAAACCAATAACCATCGGATTTTTTGAATACGAAATTGGAACTAATACTTTGATTGTTGATAATTATGTGTAGCTGAGATGGTAGAAACCTTAGAGCTCTACCGAGTAAGTTAAAGATGTTTGTCAATAACTTTAAGCTGAAATTGGTCTTAGCTTAACGTTATTGACAAATACGCTTAGTAAGTAGTAGTTTCAATTTCGCATTAAAAAAAACCGATGGCAGGCAATCAGCTTCAGCTTCGACGGTAGGGCCCCCTGATCTAAATTCAACACAGTCATGTACAATAAATACGTTAGTACTACTAGTTATTCTGCACCAGAGCCTGTTGATTTCCCTGGAGACTTGAAAGATTTCTACATATCCATGTGTGAATTATCGTTAGTACCGACATTTGTAATAACTTACATAGTTCGAAATGCTCCTTTTTAGGGTGCCGTACCCAAAGGGTAAAACGGACCCTATTACTGAGACTCCACTGCCTGTTCGTCCGTCTGTCAACAGGCTGTATCTCATGAACCGTGATAGACAGTTGCAATTTTTACAGACTGGTGATGTATTTCTGTTGCCGCTATAACAACAAATACTAAAAAAAACAGAATAAAATAAATATTTAATGGGTCTCCCATACCATAAACGTGCCATAAACGTGATTCTTTTTGCTCGTTTTTGCTCGATGTTTATAACGGCAATAGGTAGGCGCTTGAAATATTCACAGAATATTTAGTTATATATACGACGAGCTCGGTGGTCGAATGGTTAGCAATGGCCACTTTGACTCCGAGGTCGCGGGTTCGATTCCCGCACATGACAAACATTTGTGTGCATGAACATGTCTGTTTGTCTTGGTCTGGGTATTTTCTATGTATTATAAGTATGTATTTACAAAAAAAAATGTATTTAAGTACATTTATCAGATGTCTAGTACCCATAACACAAGCTTAGCGCTTAATTTGGGACTAGATGGCGCTGTGTTAATTGTCTAGAAATATTTATTTATTTATTTATATTCACTTTAAAAATAAATAACTTAATTAAAATAAAACAAATATTTAAGGGGTGCTCGCATACAACAGATACGATTTTTTTGCCATTTTTAAAAATAATCAACCTTAGAGTAACTGCGTGGAATGGACATTACAATGATTGGCAAGTAATAATTTATTGATTCACTGTACCTTATTATGTTTCCATTTGTATTATGCAAATAAAGCATATTCTATATATCTATCTTGATACAATAATACAGTCGATGTTTGTTTGTTGAATTTAGTGTTACTATTTTGAACCTGACCGAAATTATATGCTAAAAATTTGATAAAATACTGTATGTATTTGTATGTTGTGACGAATAAATTTGTCGAGGCCTATATTATCGCTCCGCTGTACGTGAGAATCATATTTGTATAGGTATATATTTATATTTATCATGCAAAAAATATAATGGACTGTTTCATGTTTATAAATTGTTTTATCATAAAATTCGATAAGTTTGTAGTCGTAATAGAGGTCAGCTATATAAATATGATAGCCCGACAATCAGAGAGAATTGTGTTTGTAAGCATAAGGAACTACGCAAGCAGCCATCAATAGGCTATTTTCCAATGTTTAAAAATTGTATAAATTATTTAACAATATCGTAAAATACACAAAACTATAAAGATCTGCAAACTTTCATTCTAATATCTTCACTCAGACTTTTTTTAGCGTCGATCAAAGTTTGGGGGGAAAGTCCATTTTAAAAGTATGAAATTATTTAAAAATAATATTTTCCATTGGAGAAGCAATAAAAAATGCTATAACTTTTATTATGATACTAATAACATAAACGTAATATTTAACATAGCTGTCGTACAAATTTCTGATTTGATGCATACAAAATACAAACCTGTGACGTCATAATTCGGTAGTCTTTTGTATGGAGCGTTTTGGGGCAGTCTAAAAATTGTGATTTTCAAACTACCATATCTCGAGAGATTTTTGTGCTATCGAAGTAATTCTTTCACCTACGAGTATGGTTATATTATGGAGACGTCCCTACATATCAAACAGAAAAAAATGTTAGTCACATAGCCTATTTACATAGTATAGTTAATCGAGATTTATTGGTCTAAGAAATAAAATATAAGAATATGAGGGTACTTATTGATTCGCTGGAAAATAAAACAATCATTAGTGATACTGCCGATAGGATGGGGAAAGGGGGGACGGGTAGGTGTCCCGATATACGATACGAAATTTTACGTTTTTTTTTTTTTTTTTTTTTTTTTTTATACTACGTCGGGTGGCAGACAAGCATACGGCCCGCCTGATGTGAAACGGTTACCGTAACTGTATTAACACTCGCAACATAATATATCACTTGCGCGCCGCCACCCCCGCTACCAACGCAGCATCTCCTTCTTTTCTGGTGACCTCACTCACTCGCAGGAACACATCAACCCTCAAGGGAATTGTTATTTGGCTGCGGTCTTCTGTGAGGTGGGGGTACATTCCCCAGTCGGGTAGCTTACAATTACGCTCCCTACCTCTCTTTTCGCCAGAGCTTCGTTTGTCAGTCAGCAGGGTGCACCACGTGCAGGTGAAGTTGGCTTTGGTTCAAAGATTTTGATAAACCACATACACCCCAAAAATGCTTTGTTTTTTTTTTTCAAAAATTCTAAATCTAGTATTTGACACACGGGAGGAACTTGTCAATATTTCAAAACGTAAACTCGTTTTGAAATATTGACAAGAAATTTATGATTTTTGGAGCGGGTTGGGGGGGGGGGGGGGTTTGCACTGTACCTTCAACAGAAATTTCAATTCTGAAAGAGGTATAGCGACTGAATGTATCAGGCTGACTGAGTGTATTGCCACTAAACGCACCCTCAACCAAATGGCCGAGAGAACAGACCTTTTTTCTTGTTCTTTGAACGAATTCACAAAGATTGCATTATGTATTTTATGTTATAATTTATAATATTTGAATATTGTTTAATGAATGCTTTTCTATCGTATTGGTGTGATGCTGTAATGGTAGACTTACGCTAAGATAAATAAATAAAATGTCTAAAATTTTACAAGACTTCAAATTTTAAAATTACAATATTGGTTCAGTTATCACATCATTTTCGAGCCAAAGCATTGTGAATCTAAAGGTATTGGGTGTTGTATATTACTTGATGTAAAATATTTGTTTTTTTTTACAGTTATACAAGTCTAGGGCGTGTCGCGAGGACTGTTGTTAGATGTTGCGATTATTTCCAAGTGATGCAACAAAGGTTATATTTTTATTGTAATGCGGTATTAGGTGTATTATAGTCCGCTAATTCTAATCCATGTATTTATCTTTGGGCAGTTAACACATTATACAATTGTTTTTTAGTTATCCTTTCGCAAGCCATGAATTTAGATTGTTTAATGTAAATATTGTAGGGATTTTTATATCAATGTTATTCGCTTCTGAAACTAGGCGGTGAACGAACTACTCTTATCTAAATGGGATATTTTTACGAATACACTTTTTAATTGATGTAGTAGTTTACTTGCGATGTATTTCTAATGAGGATGACACTTTTTTTTTACAGAAATGATTTAATTCATTGAACTCACAATCTATCAGGCGATGGATGAGTTTTTTTTTTTTTTAGAAATGCCTAGATGATCAATTCAAATTTCTCTTCGTCAACCCTTATTCATCGCACTGTTGGGATATGTCTCTCCTCAATTGAAGAGGTTCAAAGCATAATCCACCACGCTTTTGGACTGCGGGTTGGAGGAGGCCAGTGTTTTTACGCAACCTAAAAACCACTGACTTGGCTTAACGACTGTCATCTAATGACAATAGTCAGGACCGACAGCTCAACGTGCCCTCCGAAGCACGCAATTAAAATTGACTAAATATTAATCATTAAAATACATCGCCACGCTTATTGTACAGTGCGTTAGCAGCCGTGATATTAATTCGATTGTAAATTGATAGAATTATTTATGAAATTATAGGTAGACTGTTTTATACTGAAATGAGCTCAGGTCTTTGTAGAGGTTCTGTTAAATATAAGATTACTATTGACGTGGTGTTTTTTCTCCTTTAGGCTGTTTTATAGTCTAGACGCGCATTTTACCATCGAGTAATAAATGAAAAAGGGAATTTGTAAACAAATAAATAAATAAAATTCATGGTCTGTGTACAGAGAACAGGAATTTTATTTATTTATGTTAAATATAGTTTTATAATAACTAAATTATAAAATTATAGTACACAGACAATGAAAATATTAGTTAACTTCAAGTCTCATGAGTAAAGAATCTTTTTGATCCTGATTTGAAGAAAAATAACTTAGGGGCCATCCGAACATTAACACCCAATGCGTTCCACATTTTTGCCGACCTTACTGTAAATAAATTTGTATACGCATTGGTGTTTTGAATATGGTCGCGGTGTTCAATTGCGCGGAAGCTATAAATAGGTATTGCTAACGTTGATATGGCACCCTATAAATATAAGCAATGAGTAAACATCCTATAGTTGTACGGCTGATAATATACGTACAATTTAATTATTTTAATATTTTAGAACTGAATTGTTAGCAGCTTTAACTTTCTTCTCTTGAATAGAACTCTCGGCGGTGCGGTTATGATATGCCTAATGCAGTATAGGACACTTAGGTACTTATATGAAAAATGTTTAGATGGCCTGTGTTCCGTCGCAGTATGCGTCAGCAGTTTCATACAATTGAGTGCCCTACGCCGCATAACGTTAGGTACGCGGCGTAGTACATCCGATCAGGGGCTCTACAGCCTAAACTGGGGGCCTACCACCGAAGCTGAAGCCGATTCCCATCGCGTTTTTTTATTGCGAAAATCGGGCTTCTGTTTGAATTTGTGATAAACATCTTCAGTTAAATCGGTAGATCTCTCCATCCCTATCAGCTAAGCTTATAAATATTAGCACAAATTTAAGGTTAAGTTAGATTTTTGCAATCAAAAAATCCGATCGTAATCGGTTTCAGCTTACGCAGTACCTGAAGCCAATTACCATGGAACTTTTCGACTGCGAAAATCAAACTTCAGGTTACATTACTAGTAATTGTACTTAGCTTCGACGAGCTCGGTGGCGTAGCGGTCAATGACGCGGCTTCGACACCAACGCTCGTGGGTTCGATTCCCACACAGGACAAACATTTGTGTGCATGAACTTGTCTGTTTGTCTTAGTCTGGGTGTATTCTATGTATCATAAGTATGTATTTACAAAAAAAATGTATTTACGTATGTTTATCAGTTGTCTAGTACCCATAACACAAGCTTCGCTTACTTTGGGGCTAGATGGCGCTGTGTAATTTGTCTGACAATATTTATTATTTATTAGCTTAGCTGGTAGAAATCTTGGAGCTCTACCGACTAAGCCGAAAATGTTTATTATTAACTTACACTTAGAACGTGTTTTTGGAATCTAAATATTGGATCTGAATCAGTTTTAGCTTAAGCAGTCTCATGGGGCCTTACGGCCCCATGAGACTGAAGCTTTCGGTAGGAGGGCCCGTACATAAATAACCATCTTTTATTTACTTTCACTAGTCAATATTCCATTGAATGTATGAAATGTTTTGAAGGGTCTACGCCCCCCGGCTTCGCCCGTGTGGAATGATTATACTCTAATTAAATGTATTCTAGGTGGATTTATGAGAAGTTATAGCGAATCAATAAACAGACAGACTCGGAAAACATATTCTAATATATATATACGTTAGTTATTGCTAAGAGGGGAAATCAAATTCCAAAAGCTTCTTACTCCTATTAATTTCTTCTGAATAAATTCATTTTGAGTTACAAGGCAGCCGTAATTTTACCCCCGGGACTCCAATGGACTTCACTGTTCATTGCCTTTTTGGCGGTCGCCGCTGTTAATCCTGGCTACACAGGAGACACAGTGGTGGGAATGTGTGGTGGGCCCCCGTCCCGTATACGTTAGTTAGTATTCTATGTAGGATCAAATAACATTTGTATGAAACGCGCAGAAAATACCAGACATTATCGTGCGGGATTTTTTACCTAAAATAAATATTTTATAGCTAATCATGAGTAAAGTTATTTGCACTGGCATTTTATAGCAAAGAAGTCCTGCGACTGCGACGAACAGCAAAATGAAATTAACTGAAACCATGGGTTAAATTTGCAATAGACTTTAGGAATTACCTGCTCTAACGTAGCCCTGATAGGCAACAGAGCTACGTTAGAGCAAGTAATTCCCATGTGACCTGAGCCTGATATGTTATCTTTAGGATGAACCGGGCATGGAGCGTAATTCAATTTTTGCAGTGTACCATACAATGAGTTCTACCGATTATACAATGGGGTGTGTTCAGAGGTGTTGTTTGACATGACGCCCACGACGTCCTTCTACAGTCGCACCGCTCGCCATCGACAGGGAATTCATCCTCACACATTGGACCCTAAGTAGTCGCGTACTGTGTGGTTCCAGAGAAGTGTTCTCCCGCGTACTGTCAAGCTGTGGAATGAACTGCCTGTTGAGGATTTCTCAGGAGACTACAGCAGCAGGGGTTCTTCAAAACGGCGTGAAGAGGTTGTTACAGGGTCGGCAACGCGCTTATGATGCCCCTGGTATTACAGGCGTTCATAGGCTACGGTAAATGTTTTCCATCAGGCGGGCTCGGGCTATGCTTGTTTGCCACTTTAGTGGTATAAAAAAAATGTGCTGGGCAAAGTAATTTTAACAAGTTATAATATCGATGTCGATCAAACAGCACACCATGTTCTCTGGGAGTGTGATCGTTGGCAACGGGAGCGGGATGACATGTTGAATTCATTGCAAGTTGCATCCGGTGTAGTATACTATTCAGATTTGGTAGCAACAAGGGAGAATTACCAAGCGTTCAGACGATTTTGCAATTCATATTATTGGAATCGATGTGTTAAGTAACAACTCATTGTTTTAGGTCCCCAATAGTGTTAGAAACTTAAAATCCGTGGTGCACGGCAGTTGAGCTTCACTTGAATAGCCATCTCCTTAGGCTTTTAATGCCTTATTTGCCATATTGCTGTCTCTCACATTGCTAAGAGGGGATGTCAAATTCCAAAAGCTTCCTACTCCTACTAATTTCTTCTGATTAAATTCGTTGTGAGTTCCAAGGCAGACGTAGTTTTACCCCTGGGACTGCAATGGACTTCATTGTTCATTGCCTTTTTTGGCGGTCGCCGCTGTTGGCTACACAGGAGATACAGTGGTGGGAATGTGTGGTGGGCCCCCGTCCCTAAAGTTATAATATCTTTAAAACTATAACAACACTGGACAAAACTGCACTGCACAGAAGCGCCAAGTACCAGTCATTGCTTTATATGCAATCAGCTGGTTTAGGAAAAATGTTCTTAGGGGATAAGGTTGTTTGAAGTATGCGCAATCTGTAATTTTTCGATGTGTCGCTCGACCTTTTCTATATAACTCACTAGACTTACAGTCTAATCACATAACCGCGCTCCTGATTCTTAAAAATAAATTTGCTGCACAGATGTTCACGTACTCGCTACTCGCTACGCTATCCGCTGACAATAAGGCCAGCGCTTACAAAACCGAGATGATTCGACAGAAGCATGGCGTGCGGATATAAAACCCATTTCCTGCTACAATTAAGTCGAACCCACATTAAATTCGCAGAGATTGCGCCCCATTCCGACTATTGTCTCTCCCTCTCCAACAATAACCAATTAGTAGAGACAGCTGTCGGTTGAGAAATTCAAAGTTTACTAAACATAAAGGTAGCCTATGCTTAGAGAAGAACTCCTGTAGTGGTTAGGAGATTTACGTAATTTTTTTGTACTACTTCGGGTGGCAAACAAGTGATTACCTTAGCCATATAAAGGCTTGCAACATGCAATATGCAGCAGCAACTGCTCTCTTGGTGAGATCACTCACTTGCAGGAACACAACAACCCTCAAGGGAATTGTTATTTGGCTACAGTATTCTATGAGATAGAGGTACTTCCCCAACCGGGCAACTTATAATTACGCTGTGCTACCTCACTGTCGCTAGAGCCTTGTTGGTCAATCAGCAGGGTGCACGTGCAGGTGAGTTTAGTTTTGGCTCAAAGATACAATGAGTTGTGCACTACTACATCCCTTACATTATTTACATGTATGTATATGTTGATATAAAATAGTGGTAAATTTAGAACATATGTTTTTTATATGAGAGGGGGCAACCGAGCATGTGGTTCGCCTGATGGTACGTTAAGTAACAAACGAAGCACTGGCGAAAAGATAGGTAGGGAGCGTAAATTGTTAGCTACCCGACTGGGGAATGTACCTCCACCTCACAGAATACCGCAGCCAAATAACAATTCCCTTGAGGATTGTTGTGTTCCTGCGAGTGAGTGAGGTCACCAGAAAGGAAGGAGATGCTGCATTGGCAGCGGGGGTGGCGGCGCGCAAGCGATATTTTATGTTGCGAGCGTTAATATGGCTACGTTAACCGCTTCACATCAGGCGGGCCGTATTCTTGTCTGCAACCAGATGTAGTATAAAAAATAAAAAAGGTAATCACCACCGGCCATAGAAACCAGCAACACCATCGGGTCGCCGATCCGTTGGGACAATTGACTCTGTTCTTGAATCTCTCTCATCAAGCTCACATATCGTGTTTATTAGGGAATACTGCTGAGGGAAGTTGATTCCACAATTTCACAGTTAATAATATTGAGTTAGTTTATTCCTGTCTAATCAAATGGCAACTCGTTCAGCGTGAACTATAAACTGCGGTTATCAATTATGTTCCAATTAGCGGAAATGTGGTTTACTATATATAATTTAGACAGATTATAAATATAACGAAGAGCTCGGTGGCATCGTGCGCGTGTCAGTCTATTCGATCACGCAAGTTAAGCAACGTCGACTGAAGTCTGTCTATGGATGGGTTTATTTATCTCGAGCTCCTCCGTACCTCGGAGGGCACGTTAAGTCGTCGATCCCGGTTTTTGTCTTTCGACGACAGTCGTTAAGACAAGTCAGTGGCCTTTGAAAACACTGGCCTCCGCCATCCCGCAGTTGAGCAGCGTGGTGGAGTATGCTCTAAACCCTATCGATTGAGGGGAAACCCGTATCCCAACAGTGGGATGATTATCGGTTGATGCCGATATATATAAATACTAAAAACACTCTACATAAGAATATTAAAGTAATGAAAATAAAAATTGTAATAATATGTAAATGGTAATTTTGCGGCCATTTTGGACAATTTGAATTTAATTTGTTTCGTTGTTGTTTGCCTATGCCTACGGCTTTATTCTACAATCGTACAGCTCGCCATCGGCTGGGAGTTCATCCTCACACTTTGGAACCGAAGTGGTCGCATATGGTTGCCAGATGTCCGGCTTTAGCGGGACATGATTGACTTTTTAGGGATATGTCAGGTCAATTTTTTTCTCGTCAGGCCTGTCCGGCTTTTGTTAGTTTTTTTTTTTTGTTAAGCTGGCTACCCCGCTAGTCAAAATAAAGTCTCTATGCGGCGATTCCTCGATGCGGGCCAAGCTCGCACAGACAAGTAATAAATTATCAAAATAATATCTTTATTATGAAATGTAACAAGTTTTTTCAAGCGTCGACAATGATCAATTCCAAAATGCCAGGATTTCACAAGTGCCGGTAACTAGTAGAGGATAAACCCCCTTAGGGGAAGATAAAAATTAGTGTATCCTGAGATTATCACGCAATAAAAACAAATCCAACGACATATAATTTAACACAATTTAGGCTAAGCTTTAAATTCTAACCACTTGATGGATCGGGTTGGAATTTGGCATACAGTTATTAGCCTTCCGCCAAGCAAGGAGTTTTGGGAATTCCTACAGGATACCTGGTTACGCGCATACGAAGTCGCGGATATAAGCTAGTCCAAAATAAAAAAGATAATAACGTTCAAATTAATTTTTAAATTTGATGAAGTGAGGTAATTGTTGTGAATATGTGTAGTGATGTGAATAATAAATAAATAAATATTCGTGGACAAATTACACACTGCCATATAGTCCCAAACTAAGCAAAGCTTGTAATATGGGTACTAGATAACTGATATTATACTTAAATACATTTTTTTGTAAATTCATACAAAACACCCAGACCAAGACAAACAGACATGTTCACGCACACAAATTTTTGTCTTCTCTCGGAGTCCAAGTGGCCATTGCTAGCCATTCAACCACTGAGCTCATCATCAGGTCCATTTTTAGTCTCCACTACAGGAACACGACCCTCTCTCGTCCGTCCTAGACGGAAGGAGGATTTGGCCTACACTCCCCACGCTGGCCAGACGGGTTGGGGAGGATCACCGAGCTCGTCAAATGTTTATTTCATCGTCATTATCATCCTTATCAGCCTGTATCTACCAACTGTTGGATATAGGCCTTTCCCAATGCTTTCCACCATATGCTGCTGCATATGCCACTGCCTGTCGAGGTTTTCTCATGAGACTACAGCATGGGGTTCTTCAAAAAGGGCGTGAAGAGGTTTTTACAGGGTTGGCAACGCGCGTGTGATGCTCTGGTGTTACAGGCGTTCATAGGCTACGGTAACTGCTTTCCATCAGGCGGGCCGTATGCTTGTTTACCACTTTAGTTGTATAAAAAAAAATGCGATCCTCCGCTTTCCGCATCCAACCGCTACCAGCCACTTTTATTTAAATGACATTAATTTGCCGATGCCAGTATACAATACAATACTTTTTATTGCACCAAAAACAGTAAAAAAATAATGACTTAAAATATTAAGTACAAAAGGCGGCCTTATCGCTTAGCGATCTCTTCCAGGCAACCTTTGGGTAGAGAAGCCAGTATATATGTCTAACTAAAGCGTGTAGAAGTGAGATAATTCTCAATGTCAAAAGTGAACGCCCAACGTTCGTCATCAAAACATTTTGCGGTAAATATTACGATCTCGTACAAATTTACGCAGCCCGAGCTCGAAGCCAATACTCAAATTGAGAAGGACTTCACATTTCAAAAACAGTTTTATTTATATTATGGTGAAATTATTCGTAATTATATGTATAAACAAATGTTTGAAACTGGTATGTTTTTTTTATTCCAATCGTATATAAGTACCTATTATTTTATATATCGATGGCATAAACTTACAGAGAGTCGCTTGTAATACAGCATTTTGGGGTGTAAGTGGTTTATCAACATCTTTGAACCAAAGCCAACGTCACCTGCACATGGTGCACCCTGCTGACTGACAAACGAAGCTCTGGCGAAAAGAGAGGTAGGGAGCGTAATTGTAAGCTACCCGACTGGGGTATTACAACCTCGCAAAATACCGCAGCCATATAACAATTCCCTTGAGGGTTGTTGTGTTCCTGCGAGTGAGTGAGGTCACCAGAAAAGAAGGAGATGCTGCGTTGGCAGCGGGGGTGGCGGCGCGCGATCGATATTTTATGTTGCGAGCGTTAATACGGTTACGGTAACCGCTTCACATCAGGCGGACCATATGCTTGTCTGCCACCCGACGTAGTATAAAAAAAACCGCTCCCTGAGTGTATTTTTTTTTTTCAAAATGTATACTTGCTTTTAGCCCTAAAAGCGAAAACTAACCTATCAATGAGACGGAGGGTGAGTGCCGAACACACAAAGAATGTGGCTCAATGACACTTCGATCGCGGGGGTTCCAGCGCTGAAAAGCCACGCTATTCTCCCTTGCTGGGATCCCACCACATACGTCTTCTTCCCAATCACAAAAGACACCCTGCGCTGACTATAGTATATATTTATCTTCCTTGTAACCTTACTTAATAACTCAAACATAACAACCCTCTAATAAACTTGGCTGATGTTATCAAGCAACTAATATAAAGCGGTTACCGTGCCCGTAATTATACAAGATCTTTGCGCGCTGGCACCCCAGCAACTAACGCAGCATCTCCTCACATCTGTTAATCTCACTCACTCGCAGGAACACAACAATCCTTAAGGGTATTATTATTGGGATACGGTTTCTGTAAGGTAGAGATATTTCCTCAGTCGGACTCGATATGCTCTACCTTCTCGCTAGAGCCTCTTTCACTAATCGGTTCACTATAGGGTGCATGATGTCAGGTATGGTTTTGGCTTTGGCCCTAAAAATAGCAGTGAGCCATTTAATCTCCAAAATATATAAACTAGACCGGAAGCAGCTAGATTCGCTGAGTGTAAACACATCAAATACATTTTCCATTGATATCAACGGATGTTTTCCATTGATATTGGCAATTAAAAGAGCTGGCCTTGAGTTTCTTGCCAGTTCTTCTCAAGAAGCCGCGTCGCCGGAACTGGTACTTAAATTCACTTTCACATTCAAGATAATGTGATGAAAGTGAATCTAAGCTCTGCGGATTTAGAGTAGTAATGATTTAAATACATGTTCTTGTATTTAATTTGTATGACGTTTCTAAGTGCTTTATAAATTCCAAGGAATAAAGATATTTTGATTTGATTTCTTTTGATATAGAAGTGTAAGTGGTTCATCAACATCTTTGAACCAAAGCCATCTTCACCTGCACGCGGTGCACGCCTGCTGACTGACAAACGAAGCTCTGGCGAAAAGACATGTAGGGAGCGTAATTGTAAGCTACCCGTCTAGGGAATGTACCTCCACCTCACAGAATACCGCAGCCAAATAACAATTCGCTTAAGGGTTGTTGTGTTCCTGCGAGTGACTGAGGTGACCAGAAAGGAAGGAGATGCTGCATTGGCAGCGGGGGTGGCGGCGCGCAAGCGATATTTTATGTTGCGACCGTTAATATGGCTACGGTAACCGCTTCACATCAGGCGGGCCGTAAGCTTGTCTGCCACCCGACGTAGTATAAAAAAAATTACATATCAATGGAAAATGTATTTGATGATCATTCCTCAAGGACATGATCGATCTAAATTTTTTTTCAACACAAACGTCAAGCATGTGGAGGTCTTTAATTGTGACAAGTTTCTTCAAAATCGATTTAGTGGTTTTGGAGCCTATTCATTTCAAAAAAGTGACTATTCGGCGTATATAAACGTTCCGCTAGCTCCACTCAACTTATAAAAAAACTTTTCTTCTCTTCACGCCTTTGTTGAAGAGCTCATGCTGCAGTCTCCTGGGGAAAATCTCGGCAGGATGTTCATTTCACTACCTGAGAGTTCGCGAACAAAATACAATACAAAATATAAGTGAACATTCATGTGCTTATTTATGACTTATTTTGTTCTAAAAATACACGTAAATCTCATGCCTGTTTTGCGTTAAAGTTAGTGTGTGTGTTTTATATTCTGTGTGACAATGTGAAAGTCAAAATGACAAACAGGGCAAAGTCAGTGAGCAAGTTTCACAAGTGAAACTAATTAGCATATTATATAATAGCTACGTTGTAAACTAAAACTGTTAATATTTTATTTGAAATACGTGATTTGTATGCAATAAAACTTTATAATACTCACCACTCGTAATTAAAAGTTAGTAACACAAGTCTATATTCCAAAAAGTATAGTGAAACTGTCAAAGACATTCAGCAGTTGTTTTTACACAAGCACATTATTGTGCCTTTGAAAGAATTAGCACGTGACTCGAAACTAAAAATCGTATCAATCTCAAGTTACTATCAAGCGCATGTTACTTTTTTCTTGTGTGAATGGGTTGAACACTATCAATTAATCTTTTTTTTTTCTTTTTTATACTACGTCGGGAGGCAGACAAGTATACAGCCCACCTGATGTGAAGCGGTTACCGTAGCAACTTTCACCAGTTCTACTATTAAGGCGTGCCCGGATATATGTAAATATATATGTGTACATTTATTTACCGATATTTTATATAAAATGTATAAAACAAAATTACACAGAAAAGAAAAAAATATGTGAATATATTAAAAATTATCTATACAATTTTCGAGCTTAAAAATGTGTGCACATATGTACAAAAACCGACCACCCAGACACTTGTCGCATGCATTTTGCAGACAAATGTTTTTATCTCTGTGATTATGGATCAGTTTTTGCCAAATTTGCGCATCCACATAGCAAGAGCGAACTAACTTTTTACAAAAAGTGTCGGAGTCACCAAAATAATTGTGGTTTGTGTCCTTTGACCTATATAAAAAACCGACACATAATGGCAAGTACGAAATGTGACAAAGATTGTACAAAAAATGAAACATTTGTGGCAAATACGAAATGTGACAAAGATTGTACACAAACTGAAACATTTGTTGCAAGTACGAAATGTGACAAAGATTGTACAAAAACTGAAACATTTGTACAAACATTTATAAAGGAGCTCCAACACTCGATACGATTGCTTTTGTACATCTTTATAAATGCTGAAACAGGATTTATCCGACTTATACTGCAATCTTCTGTAAATGGAACACTGTTATAGAATATATGGCTACAGAAAAACATATACAAACATTTTAATCTAATCTGAGAGTTCCAAAAGCTCTACTGAACTGACTCTACCTAAAACACTTTTCCACGCTGCAAACAATATCGCTCTCAATTGAACGAATAAGAGAGCATAAAATTTACCTTACAAGGATTCTGACAGATGTTAAGCTCAATTTGACCAGTTAACATTGACCATGAACATGAAAACTGGATGAGGCGGACTTCAGCCGCGCATGCCGTCCGTTGCGCTGCCCGTGTCCGCCTTATGCCGTCCTCCGCGCGTGCAGTTTTACTTCGCCGATCCCAGCGCTATGACATGCCGCTCTCCGCCCACCCAATAACAGTTCCCGCGAACCAACATCTAAATTTAGTGTCGTGTAGTGTCCTGTGATTGCAGAGAAAAATGTCGCGATTCTTCCAACATGTTCGTAAAAATTTTCGGGTGTCAAAGCTTTTTGTCGTTGTATGTATGTTGTGAAATATGGTTCGTTTTAACAACGCTTAGTGTCTTGTAAGGGAACAATCATAGGTAATAATTTCAATAAATTGGAATGGTGTTATCGCATGGCTTCATTGTATTATGATTAAGTTTAAAATAACTGGGTTAAGTTTGTTCCTCGGGTGCCAAATCGGGTTGTCGGAAGTTAAATGCAGTTGCCAACATAATTATTGACACTTTAAAACATCGGGAATTAGAGCATGGTCAAATATTAGGGTGCATTTAAGAGATTGCATGTGTTATTACTGGTTTAGATGACATTTATATGTATATAAGTGTAAAAATATATTTATGTAGGTAAAAGAATTTACTTAAAAAATAATTAAGTACTAGGTAATTTAATTAACTAATAGAATATCATATATCAGTCGTCGTAACTAATAATGGTAATCTTTATTAGTGTGATTAATAATTTCGATTCTATAGAATTTAATTTTTAGATAATTATAATTTTATTTTATATATATATATTATTACTACTTTGTTTTAAAATTTTACAGAAGAACTATTTTTAAATATCACGATCACGACGATTAATAAGATACAAATGCATAAGTAAATTTAAAACATAAATATTAACAGTCTCTACTTACTTACAAATATTTGATTTTGCGGATTTCACAAATCCTTTTATTTTTTAATTCATTTGTTTAAAACAAATGAATTTAAAAATAAAAGGATTTGTTATTTTTAAAAGAAATAATTATAACAGAGAACTTAAAAAAACATTTAAATTGTAATATTTATTATTACGTTTGTAGATTTCTATTGGTGTTGTGTTAACAAAATTAGCAATAAATTATTCCTTATACTTATTAGAAATAAACAACTTGACAAATATTTTTCATGGAAGTCAAATAAGTGTGGAAAAGTATAGTCGAGATAAATATTTATATCTCGATTATAAACTCATATATAATAATAGTTATTGATGTTTTTAGAATCCGTGTAATATATATGTCTACTCTATTTTGTGCTGAGTCAAATAGAACATATTTTTATTTTAGTTAACAGAACTCGGTTTCATTATAGGTTATTATAAATATAATATTAGGTATTATAGTTTCTGTCAGACGGTAGATAATTATCTTTCCGTGCGTAAATAATGTTAGCGGCCCGTCCCGGCTTCTCACGGGTGGACATATTTTTTTTTTAATACTTTTACCTTTTATTTAGCAATAAATATAACCTATGTTACTCAGAGGGAATGTAGCTTTCCAATAGTGAAAGGATTTTGAAATCAGCACAGTAGTTTTTGAGTTTATTCATTACAAACATACACACACACACAAAAATACAAATATTTCCTCTTTATAGTAGTAGTGTAGATTTATCAAGAACTGGCTTCACCTAAAAATTTCCTGTTCTCCAGGGCTATAATAAAAAAAATATGGACAACAAAGTACCGAGTTAAAACACGCTTGTCTAATTTTATGGTAGTAAACTTTATAGCTCTGGGAATTGCATGATGATTGATGAATCAGTTGAGTGAGGAGGTTACCTATTTGTTTAAAAATTTACTTCAAAAGCTCGGATAGATAGATACAATCAATGTGTTTTTATTTGTATAAAAAAACGAAACAATGAGGGTATTCTAACTAGGATGTAAAAACCAGGGTTTTATTTATTTGACTAGGTAACAAATATGTATCTTTGTGTATGATCTATATTTATAAAATAATGATACGAATTATGAGACTGTAAAGTAATAACAAGTTTATAAGCAACAATGTGTTTAGTTAGGTACTCATTACGGATGCAGCACTGCAATTATTTTTGACTAGCTTCTACCTACTGTATTGCCCTACGTAAACGTAGTGGTCGCATAAAGAGTGTCTTATGTGTCAATCCAGATCATATTTCTATTTGCATGCATGTTTTAATACAAAATTCGTTCAACTCTTTATGTATGAAACAGAATATACGTCCATACATTCATATATCCTCACAAAAATTTGTATTTATGAGTAAAATATGAAAAATACGTTTCATCAATATATATATGTTTCGCCAAGCTGAACCAGTTTGGGTCAAATTCATTCAAATTGGATAAGATGTATTGGGTAAAGTTGAGCCAAGTCGGGCAACATTTTGTATGTGATTTGGACAGGACAATGTATGTCGAGTCAGCTAGCTAACTATGTGTTGGTTGACTTTTGTCTTCATTTATTATCCTACTGTAATGTCTTATTGGATGTATAGAAATAGACTTCTAACAAAGGACTTAAAGAATTCACTTTTCAAATGAAAATGATGTGAAAACTACAAGACAAGGCAAGAACTTCACATTACTACTGCCACGCGGCCCGAACAAGAGTTCGTTCAGAATATATTTAGTACAACTTAAAATAACATACACCAGGAAATGGAATGACGGTGTTATTCGAAATCTCTCAGTTGACAGTAACAGATAGCTTGTGTGTGAAGGCAAAAAAAGTAAATACGCCATTGTTTTGATTAGGAATGATCTAAATCCCATTAAGAATAATAAACATATAACTTGAAATGCAAAAAAATCATAACTATTTAACCGTTCTATTTCTAGCTGAAATGAATATGAGGGAGCATTTTGATTTCAGCTAAAAATAGAATAGGCAGATTGTGATTAATGCAAGGAATAGTAGGCGGTTAATAAATGTAGTTTTGACAATCACATTGATAAATTCTGTAGGTACAGTAACAGTAAATGGCACTGAATGAAGGTTTCTTATTGTTAGTATCAATTGCTCAAATCAAGATCATGTCGCATCGAAAATCCGTGTCCGTGGTATACCACCGATACAGATACGTGGTGTACTATTTCATTCTCAATACACCAATACTAATTGTACAAAATCATCCTTAAACGGTTCGTTAATTTCTACACCAATATTAAATACTTTTCTGTTTGTGAAATAAGGAACCATGATGTCAATATCAGTTGCTCAAATCAAGATCTAAACATAGTCTGTGTATCTCGTTATCAATATACTAAAATAAATTGTTCAACGTTATCCTCTGCTTCGTTAATTTCTGCACTGATATCAAATAATTTTCTAAATTCACGTTTCAAAATTATACTAATTATTTCTTTACAAAATAGCACTGAGCTAAGGATCCATAATGTCAAGTACCAATTGCTCTAATCAAGATCTAAACGCACCAATAATCAGTGTATCTTGTTCTCAATACACTAAAACAAGTTATTGAAAGTTATCCGTTGAATCGTTCATTTCTGCGCCGATGTCGAATAAATTTCTGCAATTATATAATTCTAGCTAACACTGATTATTTCTTTAGGTAATGGCATTGAACTAAACATCTTTAATATCAGTATCAATTACTCAAATCAAGATCCAAACGCATCAATAATTCGTGTATTTTAATACACTCATACTAGTTCTTCAAAGAGATTCTTTACTTCGTTAATGTCCGCCCTATTATGAGATACTTTTCTGAATTCATATACTCCAAGATCGTCAGTTTCAATTGATTTAATCCAAGCTGCACTCGTATTGGTTACAACTACTTAAGACTTGGCATTGCAGCATTATTTACCATCCTTAGTCACGTGGCAATAACGCACAATGACGATTAATTCATGTTTATTAAACAAATTAACGTTACAAGTGTGGCATTAGATACGCAACAACTAATTGCTAGAGCCAAATGCGACGCCCGTGAAGATTGTGAAAAATCTTGCTATCTTTATACTAAAACGTCAAACCGTGAAGTTGTCTCCAAATTATGCCAACAAAAGGCAACCGAGGTACAAATATATTTCGTTTGTTAAATAAAGCGCTAATTTAAAAACAAAAGTAACACGTACGTAAATGGTTGTTCGTTAAACCGATGTTTGAGACATTTGGTTGATGTCAAACCGGTTTAATTATTTATCTCATTTTTAAAGTGTAATAGTTTATATAAGTAATACTGATAAAAATAGGTATGTTTAAAATTTTTATTAAATTGGTTTAAATCCTTGAGAATATGCCTGTATAAACCCAAATGTTGTATAGGGAAGGGAAGGAGTTGGCAACGGATCGGCGACCCCTTGGTGTTGCTGATCTCCATGGGTGGTTGTAATAGCTTTCCATCAGGTCACCCACATGCTCGAATACCCCCTCTCATATAAAAAAATATACCAACCGTTCATTGTTCATTGTTACTTTGACAATTACTTTATTAAAATTAAAGAAATTTTAACAAGTTATAATATCTTTGAAACTGGGTTTAAAATTAAACTAAAATACAAGAAAAGGAGTTATAGCATCCATATTTTCTATTTAGTCAAAGATTTAACAAAAAAAAATACGTATCAAAGATGTGACGCAATAATAAATTTTCCACTTGTGAAGTAATTAATATTATAGATCTGAAACAATTAGCTGTTAAGTCACTACTTTGTATAAATCTATGAGTGTTAATAATTATATTATAGAACTAGCTGATGCCCGCGACTTCGTTCGCGTGGACTTTATGATTCCGGCGTATTAATACAAATACGAAGTAATGTAGATATATCAGAAAATACTTGTTATACGTTATAAGTCAATAAGTTATTTTTTTTTTTTTATTTAACATTGTAACCATAGTTTTAAAAAAAATATAATATAAATTAAGGGAGTCTTTGTTTGCTTGTATTATCTTTATTGTTCAGATTACAACGAATGAGTACATGTAAAATAAAGGGATACAAAGGCGGACTTATCCCACACGGGGATCTCTTCCAGTCAACCTTAAGTCTTTCCTTCGGGAGCTAATATGTATGACCTGAAGCATTACTAACTCTCGAGAAAGCCACGTAAAGTTCGCCATGCGAAAAACAACCAGTCCTAAGCTAGACCAGCGAATTTTAGGGATTTCTTTATTATCATAGCCAAGCCACTGGTCACAGAGAACTGTGTACGTTTAAAATTAAAATGTATTTTTTTGGAGAAGAATGGCAAACGCGGAATAAATACAGTTTCACCGGCACCACTCCCAGTGAGAATCTCAGCTTCAATTTTATTTCGCTGCCGGACATTGACTTTACTTCAGGAAGGAGATCTTCCCCAAATTTTAATAATTTTCTTGAAAACTGTTGGGCACGTAAAGTTCTATATACAGCTTCTAGTGCCTTACTGTTGGCCATTTCGCATTCATCTCGAACGATTAGACAGCAGTCCTGAAACACCTTCGCTTTGTCACAGTTTCGTGTCACAGAGCATGTCCGTGTTTCAGTTCTGTTTAAATCGAGTAGGATATTGAACATTGTATTTGCGTCCTTCCGCCTAGAAGTAATGTGAGCATCTAAGAAAAACAGTTTCCACTCGTTGCTTAAAACACTTTCTACATAGCGTCCCGCAAATGCACGTATTCTTTCTGGTTTGTGCGGATATATACCAATCGTTCCATTTCAATTTTAGCGTACACGTCTATAATAAACTGATTAAATATACCATGTTACCTTTGTAAATAAAATAAAACGATTGCGTCTAACTTGTATCAGGTAAGAATAAAAGTAGCACCTCGCGGTTTTTTTTTACAATACATTCGATATTTTGTTTATGTTATTTTAAGTAACTTTTTTAGTTCTAGTTGCTATTATAGCGTGTTATTTTTAATTTTTTTAAACTATAATTTATTGTAAACACATGTTGTTTATGCAAATAAATTTAACTTTGTTCTGCACCAGGTGTTCCAAATCTTGGATTTTTATACCTCAACAAAAAATGCTCATCCGGCTGAACAACTTTTGCTAAGGCGTCATTTTTATTTTTCTTATAGTTTACCTGAAACATTATGGTTTTGCATCAGGTGTTCCAAATCTTGGATTTTTATACCTCAACAGAAAATGCTCATCAGGTTGTATAACTTTTGCCAAGGCGTCATTTTTATATTTCTTATAATTTACCTGAACCATTATGGTTCTGCATCAGGTGTTCCAAATCTTGGATTTTTATACCTCAACAGAAAATGCTCATCAGGTTGAATAACTTTTGCTAAGGCGTCATTTTTATATTTCTTATAGTTTACCTGAACCATTATGGTTCTGCATCAGGTGTTCCAAATCTTGGATTTTTTTACCTCAACAGAAAATGCTCATCAGGTTGAATAACTTTTGCTAAGGCGTCATTTTTATATTTCTTATAGTTTACCTGAACCATTATGGTTCTGCATCAGGTGTTCCACTTTTCAAAATCAATTATACCCTATATGTTGCCCAGGCTTAACAGCTATATAACAAAAAAAGTTTCATTCGAATCCGTCCAGTACTTCCAGAGATTAGCGTGTACAAACAGACAAACAGACATACAGACAAACAGACAAACAGACAAACAGACAAACAGACAGACATTTTTTTTTTAATTCTTACTCTATTACTATATCTCCATCGCCTCCAATTGTTTTTTTGTAAATATATTCAATGTACAGACACAATATTTTTACTGTTTTATTATATGTATAGATGTGCACTGATTACGGAAATGTCCAACCCACTGCCTAGCAATATTGATAATAATCTCAGGTGAATTCTTCAACCTGGCCTTGCCCCAATTTTGGGGTCGATGCTAGAGAGCTATCATGTAGGTACACGTCCACGATGTGATTGTATAGAAACCTTAAATGATCAATTAGATTACCCAGTATCATCGTCTGTAACTTCAATCGGTTCTTAATGGGTTGGTAAAATTCCAAGGAAAATAAATTCAGAGTTCAAATGACTCTGTGATGAATATGTGAGCTTCGATTTTTTTATATACTTTTTTTATATACTATGTCGGGTGGTAGATAAGCATACACCTCACCTGATGTGAAGCGGTTACCGTAGCCATATTACCGCTCGCAACATGAGATATCGCTCGCGCCCTGCCATCACCGCTACCAACGCAGCAACTCCTTCCTTTCTGGTGATCTCACTCACACGCAGGAACACAACAACCCTCTAGGGAATTGTTATTTGGCTGCGGTATCCTGTGAGGTGGAGGTACTTCCCCAGTCGAGCAGCTTAAAAAATACGCTATACTCTCTTTTTGCTAGAGCCTCTTCTGTCAGTCAACAGGGTGCACCACGTGCAGGTGAGGTTGACTTTGGTTCAAAGATGTTGATGAACCTCTTACACCCCAAAGATCGATTCAAGAAATTTCTACAAAACTGGTTAATTTTAAGGTCAAATCTGACCTAAAATTATTCATCAATCATTATTAGAGCTGTATAAGAGCTGGGCACTTTCCTCTTTCTGACCTCTGCCTATTTTAGATCACCGAGCGTATGGAAACGTGAAATTAATGCTTTCTAGATCACGTAGATCTTTGGAACTCTCAGAGGAATTTATTTATCGCTGCACTACTTCGTTGCTTTAGTTTGGTAATATATATTTTTTCCATATATCAACCGCATTATCGATGCGCAACCTAAACTATTGAAAAATGTAAAGATTTACAAGACAAGAGACAAGAGAGATTTATTGGAAAGATTTTTTGGTAACTTTAGGGTTTCTAAATTTCAGCCAAGAGTTCCAAGAGTTTTTTTATACTACTGCGTAGTACTATTACCTATACTGTGATACTACGTCGAAGATCTTTGAAGTGAAAACTTCTTTAGCGGCGTTGTGCACTTTTTTTGGGATGGGTAGAAAATGTTGAACTCGCGTCAGGATCACGTGTCGTGATCGAAAATCCGTAAATTAAAGCTGCGAAACTACAAAATTCAGCTTTAAGCAAAGACGATACGATTGAGATTGCTTTGAATAGTTTATGTTTGTGTACGATAGCGCAATAAATGAATATTGTATTTTACCATATAAATGATAGCACTATTATACTGATAAATAAAGCAATTCGTGCGAAATTATTTCCTACATTCCATTCCAAAATATTCATTATTATTATTAATGTTCAAGTTTTCACTTCTACTGGCACTCCCGGAGTGCAACCCGTTGTTTATTTTTTAATACTACGTCGAGTGATAGGATAGACAAGCATGCATATTTTTTTTTTCACATTTCTAAATATAACAGTTTCGTTGATATAGGGGGGAGGGGGGGGGCGTCTATATTTGCACGTTAAATGTAAATAATTCGCAAACAGATTACTATATCGAAAAATGATCTTCAAAATGATCTTCCCACACTCCCAATGTTTCTAAAAGACCTAACCAACCAATATTTTTTTCTGCACTTGGGGTAGGTGCAGAAAAAAAAAACATCCCCATTTTACGAAAAAAAATTTCAAAATTTTATTCTTCCACTTTATCAGATTAGTTAATAAGTATCTAGATGCCAAACTACAGCTATCTAGTATCAAGCGTCTCTGAGTTAGGCCGCGGATAGACAGACGGACGGACAGACGGACATGGCGAAACTATAAGGGTTCCTTGTTTACTACGGAACCCTAAAAAGACCCATATTGGCATGTTTCTGTCAAGCATTTCTTCCTCGCCAATGGTCAATACCGAAATGCCAATACGTGTCTCCCTTCAAACGAAGAGGTTTAGAGCGTATTCTACCACGATGCCCAACTACGGGTTGGCGGAGAAATATAATATAGCTTGGAGCAACGAAATACTGACGAGCACACAATTTATATAACTAGTACTCGAATGTCAGGACAATCTATCTGTTGAGGGTATCTGGCACATTGAATTTGTATGCAGTTATACCAATAATGGACCTATTACTTCCACGCTCGTTAATAATAGAGATTTCCAGATTCGCTGTGTAATTATAAAATGACAGACATCCTCCAATCTGTGCCCGCATAATGTCCCAACTCAGTACACAGATGATTAACTAAATTAACGTTATCTCTATTAAACTCGTCGCAAATTGCAAAACTAGTAACGTAATTTGTATTACCTGCTACAATAAATGTGCAGAAACTAATGACATCTATTTGTACAAAGCTGAAACATTTACTGCAACGTTCTGGTGCAGTAGAATTCTGATTGTCTGATTACAAATTATCTGGAGTGTAAGTGGGTGACCACAAACCTCAAGGGAATTGTTATTTGGCAGTGGTATTCTGTGAGGTGGTGGTACAACCCCAGTCGGGCAGCTTAAAAAATATGCTATGCCCTACCTCTCTCTACGATTAGTTAGACACCAGCTCGTATTTTAACTATTTATGTATTTGGTAATTATTGAGTGTAATGCATGTTTTGATTGTATATATTAATAGCATATTCTGTGTTAATAGTGGAAGGATCAGGTGTCTATGACACAGGCTCGGCCTAGTATAGACACTTGTGTGATGGACTCGACAAAATTGTGAGTGATTACTTTATATTCAGATACTAGTGTATAATAGATATAGTCCAAAATTGTATGCTTTTATGAAACAAATAAATATTTCAAATTTCTCTTTTCGCCAAAGCTTCGTTTCTCAGTCAGCAGAGTGCACCAGGTGCACGTGAGGTTAGCTCTGGTTCAAAGATATTGATGAACCACGTACACCCTAATAAAGCAAGTGCAACTCACGTGACTACATTTGTCGGCAAAGAATGTACATTCTTTTATTGTACCATGTTACTTATGTTATTGTACCATGGTGAACCATTTAAGCTTAGCGTACACGAGTGGAGTAAAATCAGACGAGCAGTGTACTGCGGAGCTACCAGCATGCTAAGAAAGAATAGTAGCATTGATGCAACAAACACATGATCAACAGAAAGAATAGTAGCATTGATGCAACAAATACATAATCAACAGAAATAATAGTAGCATTGATGCAACAAATACATAATCAACAGAAAGAATAGTAGCATTGATGCAACAAATACATAATCAATAGAAAGAATAGTAGCATTGATGCAACGAATACATAATCTACAGAAAGAATAGTAGCATTGATGCAACAAACACATAATCAACAGAAATAATAGTAGCATTGATGCAACAAATACATAATCAACAGAAAGAATAGTAGCATTGATGCAACAAATACATAATCAACAGAAAGAATAGTAGCATTGATGCAACAAATACATAATCAACAGAAAGAATAGTAGCATTGATGCAACAAATACATAATCAACAGAAATAATAGTAGCAATCATGCAACAAATGCATAGTTAACTTAATGCTACTCTACCGATTTTACTCTACGCATGTCCAAGAAGGCTCTACTCTTTACCTCAAAATCTCTCAAAAGATAATCAATATATTCCCATTCTAATAAATATTTATAATTAATTTAAACTTGAACAAAAGGTATTACAATAATCCAATGTAATTTAAACTTCTCCCAGCAATATAATATTAAAATGTTACGATCAAAATTTTAAATTGGTGTCTTTAGTCTATGTAATGGTTGGCTAATTTAACACAATTATATTTATTACTGATATTTAGGTAATCTTTATTGGAGCTCGATGGTCTCATTGCGCGTGTCAGTTTAATCGAACACGCAAGTTAAGCAAGGTCGACTGCAGCCTGTCCATGAATAAGTTTATTGACTTTATTTATCTCGAGCTCTTCTGTGCTTCGGAGGATACTTTAAGCCGTCGGTCCCGGCTGCTGTTTTATGTTTACATTAAATGATAGTCGTTAAGCGGCCAACCCACAGTTGAGCAGCGTGGTGGAGTATGCTCTAAACCCCTTCGATTGAGGAGAGACCCATATGCCAGCGGTATGGGCTAAATAAGGGTTGTCGACGATGTGCCATTAACTATTATTTTCATTATCTTATGATTAGTGTTACTTAAAAAATTATATTTTTTTTAATTTTTTTTTTTTTTAAAGTAATGTGGCTCAAAGTAGCTACCTTTTAATCTGTTTTTAAAGTCTGACTGATGAATCCACCCACATGCTTATGTTATAGTCAGTACCCGAAATTTAGGCGCTCCTAGGTTTGACTAGTTAAACCTAAGGTACCTCACCAGCCCACCGCCCTCTCCTAAAGCAAGTTAGCGTCGCGCGCTTCGCTATCTCGTCTTTTGTTGATCAGTACCTTAACCTTTTTTTTTTTCGATGGACGATGTGGGTATATCGGACTGCTACCCGTCGTACAAGGGACCCCTAAGGAACCCACCGGGTTTAGTCGGTAGGTCTACCTACCGACTAAAAAACCACCGGCGTTCCTTCTCGTCGCCTGTGGGCGGGGTTCCGGTTACTAAACAGTACCTTAACCTAACTTAACCTGTACTTGCTGTTGGAAAGAGAGGTGAGGTATTTGGGGTATCTTCGGATATTGACATATAACATATTTTTTTCGTCTTTTCTGCGTGTATTTGCAATCAGTCTTAAGACTTTGAGCGAATCTGTTCAGTGATACTGTCATGCAGAGTGACTTCCCACTAGAAACGCCTATCATCATCTGCTGCCTAGTCTTCTAGCTCTAAAGATATAATGACGATTTAGTCGTCTCACATAGTGGTCTATTGGGCTATAACTGCGCGTGTATTGATTGACTGTTGTAATTTGATTTATTTTAATATTTAACTATTTTTGTGTTATCCTTTACCTTTTATGCTGTGCCCTTCACAGGGTTCGTGTTAGAAACTGTTTGAGAAACACTACACTATTGCACCCTCGAATCTTTTAATTACTGACTCGGCAGATGTGGCCGACCAATTCCCACTTTAGTATATTATTTTAAAACGGCGTGCATGAAAAAAAAAATGGAGTATAATACAAAAAAAATTGCAGCCCGATTTTTTGTTACAGTTAATTTCTTTTCGTATATTCTTAAGCGCGATTTGAATCGACGAAAATGTCATTGTCAATTAAAAATGGCTAAAACCTACATAGAATCTAGACAAAAACGTAGCTAAACACAGAAGTTCACGTTTTAGTTAAGCTCGACAAAAACGATAATTTCGAGAGTCAAACCACAAGACGACCGTTTGAAACTAGCGCCGTAACATACTGTTATTGGTTTAGTCACAAATAGCACAAAAAGATATTTACTTAGTCAAAATTAAATTAAACTATATTTAAACTATGATGAACATGTCTGTTTGTCTTGGAATGGGTGTTTTTTATGTATTATATGTATGTATTTACAAAAAAAAATTGTATTTACGTATGTTTATCAGTTGTCTAGTACCCATAACACAATCAGTTAATGTTTATCAGTTAACTTTGTGAGGTTAACCCATAACACAAGCTTCGCTTACTTTGGGGCTAGATGGCGCTGTGTAATTTGTCTGACAATATTTAAAAAAAAATGAGTTGTGTTTAGAAGAGTTGTTTAGTATGATGCCTACAGCCTCCTTCTACAGTCATACAGCTCGCCATCTGCAGGGAATTCATCCTAACTCATTGGGGCCAAGATGGTCACGAACTGCGCGGTTCCTGAGAGATTTTCTATCTCTAACTGTCAAGTTGTGTAATGAATTATCTGCCAAGGTTTTCTCACGAGACAGTTTTTACAGGGTCAGCAACGCGTGAGTAATACTTCTGGTGATGTGAGCTCCATATACTGCGATAACGGCTTACCAACAGGCAAGTCCCATGCTTGTTTCCCACCTAAGATGTATAAAAAAAATCAATATAATAAATAAAACTGAGAAATTCTCTAAAAGATAATAAAAATCGCGGCAAATTTTGTTGCATAGTTCAGAAAAATCAAGCGGATACCGACAGTATTTGTTTTAGGTATTTGATTATGACTGCATATAACAATCTATTCTTACATTGACTTAGATATTACTTCAATTATTCTAATACTTCACGAGGCCTAGAAACGTCTTTAGCAGTCATATTCAATGACTAATAGAGTAGGAAACCTATTTAACTTTATTGACCTTTCCTAACCACAAATTACACATATTTATACTGCAAAAATACTTCAATACCGTACAGGCACTTATATAACTGACGTATATTTTTAACTGGGTAAGGGCCATTACCTGGTACCGGTTAACCTTCCGATATTCCGTCTGTTGATCCGCAGATTATTAAAGTTGTCATTATTTAGTTTAAACTAATTTATTATTTTAAATGCAATAATGAGCTAATCGAATGAAAAGGGTAATTATGTTTATTAGTACTAAATACTTGATAGTCAAATTGCACATGCACAAAACATCTTATCCTTCATTTCTCATCGATGTAGTGAAAAAAAAATACAAACAAAAATAAGTAATGCCTTGGAGGCGTAGGTAATCCAAAACGAAAGCCGAAGTTTCGGCATAAAGTTCGTTTTTTTTAATATATTTTGACGTGTCTTGAGTAAACAAATGTCAATATTTCATTTTTCTTATCTTGCTGGATAAAAGACCAAATGCATGTATCCAATTCAATAAAATTCGGATCTGAAAAATCCGAATTTCTTCCGAAACATCGGATTTTCACTTCGCAGTATCCCCTGAACTGCAGCGCCTGCAGTGCAGAAAGATCGACCAATTTTTATATCAAAGCATAAACCTTAATTGGTCTAAACGCCATATATAATTCATCCGAGCACACTTTAAAATCAATTTTAGAAAGTGTTCCTCAAAAAAAGTACGATAAACATTTTTGTATAAACCCTATGACGGCGTTTGCACCATTTTATGGATCTTGTGACGATATAATATTTTATTAGGCGGTAGCAAAATCACATTCCGGGCGAAAATTGTGTTTCAGTATGCTTTAATATCATATTATTACACGAAAATATTAGTTCTTAAAAAAATAAACTTGATTATATTTTGGGGTGTAAGTGGTTCATCAAGATCTTTGAACCAAAGCCAACTTCACCTGCACGCGGTGCACCCTGCTGACTGACAAACGAAGCTCTGGAGAAAAGAGAGGTAGGGAGCGTAATTGTAAGCTACCCGACTGGGGAATGTACCTCCACCTCACAGAATACCGCAGCCAAATAACAATTCCCTTGAGGGTAGTTGTGTTCCTGCGAATGAGTGAGGTCACCAGAAAGAAAGAAAGGAAGGAGATGCTGCGTTGGCAGCGGGGGTGGCGGCGCGCGAGCAATATTATATGTTGCAAGCGTTAATATGGCTACGGTAACCGCTTTGCATCAGGCGGGCCTTTATAAAAAATAAAAAATAAAAAAAAGATTAATTTTCCGAAGCATTTAATTTGCGTTTTTACGAAATAAATAAGACACAATATTACAATCAATAAATTACTTTCGGACAATGAAAATCGGACAAACAATTGTTTGTAACTTGTTCAGAAGTTTCGCTTCGGGAAATCGGGATTCTACCGTGTAGAATCCAAATCGGTTCAATGGTTTAATAGACATGCAAAGTTTTGCATAAATAGATAAATATGACTTTGGCTACAATCAAACAGAAAAATGTAAATAGACACTTTCGTTCATTAGAAGTTTATCATTCTAATTATAAACTACCTTCAGAAACTATAAATAGTTACACGTTTAAATAAAACAGGTTTTTAATTTATGCACAGTTACTTTAAAACAAAACATAAATTTCTAGAAATGTGCCGTTAATGCATTCACATTATTCTACAATCAGTCAGCAGTCAGCACGTGTATTGACGCGAGTCAAATCAATTAATAAATTCTACATTCAGAATATATTACTTATAAAATTAATTCGACTCTGATTGAGTTTACCAGTCCAGTTTTATTCTCGCTTGTAAGCAAGCATGACGTGTTTACCTTTCGTTATTCAAATTCGGTTCGAAGTGTGGTGCTCGATTTCTTTTTTTAAATGTAAAAGTTGACAGTCATGAAGTTAAGACAGTCTTGTTCCGTGTATTCTAACATGAAACTACGCGGAATGGTGGTCAAAACGTTTGGAAGCAAAGCCGGGGAATATTCGCCAAGTAAGAAATATTTTTAGCCATTTTTTTTTTATTTGGTCATATAAATAAATAGCAATACCTTTAAGGGTTATTGTGAGTGCGTGTTTCATATAAGTGTTGTACATCACCTTGATCGTATGCTTGTTTGGCATCCGCTGTGCGTAAAACAAAATTGCAAGCTTCTATACCATTTTATAATTACGTAAGTAGGTACCTACCTACTACCTACAGAGACGTACAAATTAAACAATGCAAATCATTTAACTTAGTTTATTCCTATATATACGCTAATAATTACGATTTTATTATTTATAAATCATGATTATGTACGCCGTTGTGAAATTAATTATTATGCATCTTTTTTAAATGCTATTAAGATTATTAAATGCATTTTATTTATAATAAAATTGCTTATTGTTTTATTTCTTGCAATTGACAACTAGAATAAAAAAATATCATCTCTCCAATTTACACCACTTAAATTTTCTAATCAATATATACAAGTAAATAAAGTTAAAGTGTGTCTTGCAAGGATGTATTCATTCTGGTGCAAATAGTCCTCTGTCTCAATTCGCTGACTTCCCAATCGGCTCCCAAAAGCACTAATTCTCAAAAGGACAACTTCCCAAACGGACTACATCTAAAAAAGACAACTCCTAAAAGGACTACGTTAACCTACCTCTTTTCAAAAGTGTAATTTAGAAAGAAATTAGGATTATAAATGAAATAAAAAGAGTGACAACCCGTACGTACAGTGCTTATTATTTAATTAATAACAGGGAGGATTTTCTTCTCACATGTCTGAGACGAAAAAAACAAATTACCTATTTAATAATAAATTGTTTTTTTTTCTACCTGGATATTTTTTCCAATCTAAATTAACAGCATTATTATCATTAATTAATCAAAAGATAAAAAAAATCAAATAAAAATGTTAGAACTGCTTCAAAGATACAGAATAAATGTATAATTTTTTATATAATATTCAGCGCCGCAGAAATATTTCCAATAAAACAAAACTATATTTTAATAAAATTTTAACTAAATTCATAAAAAATCATAACTATGTAAGCCTAAACCAACATTCATCATGTTTATTCTTTTCTAATCCGTAATAGCAAAAAATATTCCGAAATCTGATAGCACTGTTGTTCCACATGTGTTACAAACGTCCCTAAAATATCCCCTTCAAATATTATTGTTTCTATTGTAAGAAAAACTGGGTCCACGGACCATGATGCGGATAGAACCGGATCCATTCGAAGTATGACAAATTGTGACATTTTGACCACACACGTAGTGATCCATTATTTACCTTTTTAAGAGACTTTGGTCAAGTAACTTATTAGGCTATTTGACAATGTTCAAAAATTGTATAAATTATTTAACAATATCGTAAAATACACAAAACTATAAAGATCTGCAAACTTTCATTCTAATATCGTCCGGCAGACTTATTTTAGGGTCGATCAAAGTTTGGCGGGAAAGTCTATTTTAAAAGTATGAAATTATTAATTATATTTCCATTGGAGAAGCAATAAAAATACTATAACTTTTATTATTATACTAATTACATAAACTTACTATTTAACATAGATGTCGCACAAATTTCTGATTTAATCCATACATAATACAAACCTGTGACGTCATAATCTAGTAAGCTGATGAATGGAGCGTTTTTGGGAAAGTCCAAAATTGTGATCTTAAAATTAACATATCTCGAGAGATTTTTGTGCTATCAAAATAATTCTTTCACGTGTGGTTTTATTATTGTGACGTCCTTACATAAAAACCGAAAAAAAAACGTTGGTGAAATAGGCTTACGCAGCATACTACCACCGACATTGAAAAAAACATAGTTTGTGAAGGAAGAATAAAGCTAGAAAAGTAAAATATTATACTTTATCGTTACTGCCTCTCAAGAATATTAATATATAAATATTTATGTCACATAATACGCTTAAAATATTGTTGTATAAGAAAAGCGTCTACTAAAAGTGATCAGTTTTAACAATAGATGTTTACATCCACTGTTTAAATTTATTGTCCAATGCATGGCTATGCATTAAACAATAATATTTATTTCTTGATTAATTGAGCTCAAAATACTTTATTGTCTTCTCTTAGGACGATAAAGAACATTTGTTTTCAATGCCATCGTACTAACTAAGTATGCATTTATAAATTACAGCGTTTCTGCAGTACGTAATACTGTACTGCAGAAAGGCTGTAATTTATAAATGCATACTTAGTTTTTTTTATACTACGTCGGGTGGCAGACAAGCATACGAGTACCACATAATGAAAAGCGGTGCGATGATCGCTTACGCCAAACGCCATATTTACGCTTTTGTCGTCAACCCTTATACATCCCACTGCTGGGATATGGGCCTCTCCTCAATCGATGGTGTTTAGAGCTAGCATACTCCACCACGCTGCTCAACTGCGGGTTGGTGGAAGCCAGTGTTTTCAAGCAGCCCAAAGGCTTGGCTTAACGACTGTCATCTAATGACAATAGCCGGGACCGATGGCTTAACGTGCCCTCCGAAGCACGAATATTTGCGCTTGCAACATGAAATATCGCTCGGGCGCCGCATCCCCCGCTGCCGACGCAGCAACTCCTTTCTTTCCGGTCACCTCAGGAACCTAACAATCCTCAAGCGAATTGTTATTTGACTGCGATATTCTATGAGGTGGAGCTACTTCACCAGTCGGGCAGGTTACAAATACGCTGTACCGTACCTCTCTTTCGACAGAGCCTCTTTCGCTAGTCGGCAGGGTTCACCGCGTGCAGGTGAAGTTGGTTTTGGGTCTCGTTGTAAGCCACTTAGACCCCTGATAAAAAGACTAAGATAATAGTATTGATAGGTTTACTTTACAATAATTACAATATACTGAAATGTAAACAACTCCCACCATACTCGGATCCAACGTGGGAGTTTTATTAAAGTGTATAGAACGTAATTTAAGAATTACCCTCTCATAGTAACCGGTATCTACGTTAAAGTCAAGTTTTTTTTTATTATTATTGCCAGAAAGGTCACATTTAAATAATGTGGGAGCTGGTTAATACAACAAAAGCTTACTTGTTTTAATTTGAAATTGAAATTCAAGTTACAAAGAGGGTATATTTAAGCCAAATGTGACAGTTGTCATATTGTTTTTATTAAAACGAATTCTTGTTTCGTTTTCATATAACTAATATGTATGTAATATATGTTATAGGTATATATATATATAAAAATATATCCAAGGTGTACCATAAGTAATAGGAATTAGTAAATGGCTATATTAATTAAATATTAATCATCACATCAATTACAACAAATTCAAACTGAAAATTAAATAATCTTAAAATTACTTAAAAATAAAACTAATAAAAAAACGTACCTGGTTCTCTCTCAACTGATATTTTTTTTTTATACTACGTCGGCCAGGCAAGTATACGGCCTGCCTGATGTGAAGCGATTACCGTAGCCATATTAACGCTCGCAACGAAAAATATCGCTCGCGCGCCGCCAACCCCGCTGCCAACGCAGCGTCTCCTTCCTTTCTGGTAACCTCACTCACTCTCAGGAACACAACAACCCTCAAGGGAATTGTTATTTGGCTGCGGTATTCTGTGAGGTGGAGGTACATTCCCCAGTCGGGTAGCTTACAATTACGCTCCCTACCTCTCTTTTCGCCAGAGCTTCGATTGTCAGCCAGCAGGTGCACCACGTGCAGGTGAAGTTGGCTTTAGTTTAAATATGTTCTTTTTGGTTTAAATAAATCGATGAACGCCGGCTGCACGCACGAAAAAGCATGACTGATTGTCACGTTCCGTCTGAGCCGAGCGTGCAAGCAAGAGCGCGGAACAAGCGATAGAGGGGCACGAATGTTTTTTATGACGTTTTCAAGCAAAACTATCGTTCGTGAACCGACATACATTACAGACAATAAATTTTTTTTTTTTGAGGTCATCAGTCCATTTAGAAACCCTCAAGGTATACCACGATTATATAAGAAATGCTTACTAAAGTTTCAAACTTCTTAACAATAGGACACAGGGTTATTGTATAATATTTACAATTTCACCCTTTTGTTCAACCGCAAGCATGTTTGTAATTAGCTCCTTAGCCTGGCTAAATTAAACCTACTTTATACTTAATACAACTTTTTTTTACATTTACTTGCTTTTGAAACAACTATGGGAGAACAAAAGGTATAATATTCTGAACTGTATTCATGTTTTAAGTGGGGGAATTAATTAAACAAGCAGAGTTGAATGAGTTTTCTTGTTTTTAACGAGCTTGGTGGTCGAATGGTTAGCAATGGCCACTTTGACTCCGAGGTCGCGGGTTCAATTCCCGCACAAGACAAACATTTGTGTGCCTGAACATGTCTGTTTGTCTTGGTCTGGGTGTTTTCTATGTATTATAAGTATGTATTTACAAAAAAAAATGTATTTAAGTACATTTTTCAGTTGTCTAGTACCCATAACACAAAATTTTCGCTTAATTTGGGACTAGATGGCGCTGTGTAAATTGTCCACAAATATTTGTTTATTATTATTAATTAAGTAACTCCATGATACTATTACGCAAATTTTGACCTAATATGTAAAAATTAGTATTACTTTAGTAACTTTTATCTAATCTCATACTGAAATTTACACATTAAAAAACTAAACACAGTATCTTAATGACAGTCTTTACGCACAAGCTATCAAAATAAATTTAAAAAGTTATTTTTCGATACAGCTCTATGGACAACTGTATCGTAAAATAACTTTTTTACCATTTCGATACAGCTTCAGCCCTGGATACAGGTATTTTAAACAGGTTGCAATGCAAATACATTGCAACTTTGCAAAATTTTTCTACATAATCTGTGAACGCGGCGCCGCGCGGCGCTTCGCGCATGCGCACTACGCATGCTCGATCTGTAAATGGATTTATAATTAAGAATTATAGCTGTTAAATTAACTTCATGGTTGTATTTAAAATATTATTATCATATATTTCATGAGATTAGATAAACTAGTGTATGAAACTGCACATAATTAGGTATTAAAATACTCGTGTGGTCTATTATAACATTCGCCTTCGGCTCATGTTATAAACTCACACTCGTATTTTAATAACCCTTATTATGCAACAGTTTCATAAACTACTATTATACTATCGTGTTGCATGATTTATGAAAATAGATCATGCATAAGGGTACATGCATAGGTACCTTTAATATTGCCTGACGATTCGATAAGGTTGCACCGGCCGTGGTCACAGGCTGACTCTCATCGTGATCAGCCATCAGTCAGCTCATCAGATCAGATATATTAATATACTCGTAGATTTAATATTTTATTATTGTTCGCAAAAACTTCCAAGTAAAACGTCGTATACCAAGCCCGCAGACATCCTCAAAGTATTTGTAACAAATATAAAATCGAAGTAATAAATTCACTTCATAAATCAGTCAAAACTATATTGAGGCAAGGTTTTTTGCGGTAAATATCGCTCTTAGAACCGCTGTTGGGTTGATATCGATTATTTTGACCTTTTACTATGGCGGCCCTTGCGTGCGTGATCGTACACAATCAAAATATAACACTCTTACTTAAATACATGCTTCATATTACGTGAAACGCTGGATATTAACTGCACTGAACATGGAAAGCGTAATAGGTTACTCGAATACTCACGTATGGATTTGTTTACATCCACGGTTGTATACATTCACGAACTTTAAGATCCATGTCCACATCACTAATATAAAAGGAAAATAAATACAAAGTGCGGAAAGTCCCGACTTTTCGTGCAATTTGTATTTTACCTGCGTTTCAACGACGTTGTGTATGCTGTGGTCGCGGGATGACTATGTTGAGTAGTCCAATAAATCGCGGAATGACCCATATTTACTTTATGTTACCATATTTATTTTATGTTGTATAGCATCATCATTATTAGGAATCGCTCTGGCTCTGCATTGTGCCGGAGGAAATAAAACTTTTTCACGTCACTAAGTCACAATATAAAATGACGTAGTTAAGTTTATTTGTTGGACGAACTCGGTGGTCGAATAGTTAGCAATGGCCACTTTGGCTCCGAGGTCGCTGGTTTGATTTCCGCATAAAACAAATATTCGTTTTCGACTGGGTGAGTCTATCATCTTCGTCTGGTTGTTTTTATGTATTATATGTATGTATTTAACAAAAAATGTTACGTATAATATCAGTTACCTAGTACCCATGCTGCAAGCTTTGCATAGTTTGGGACTAGATGGCCGTGTGTAATTTATCCAGGAATATATATATTTTTTTCTTACGTACCAATAAGATGTAAAACAAGACTACAACTTACTAGATGGTAAGCAGTTATCGGAGCCTAGTCGGGGATTCGAATCCTACAGGGAAGGGATATTTTTCCGTTATGTATTTTTTTTTATTTAAAATAGTTGTAGGTAATTAATTCCCCGTTTAACTTTATAGTTGGGATGCGTCGGACGATAGATGCATTCCTAAATTGTAATATACACTTATGTTACGTTAAGTTCATTATTGAAAACTTACAGTCACGCTACACGTTAGGTACAGAGCATAAAGTTAATACATATATTATGATGCAGAGCTACCAACTTATCTGTGCATTAGATGGCGGCCACTCTGTTAGAATAAGATAGATTTTATCTCACAGAGTAGCTCCGCCATGTGTGGAATTTAACAGACATATTCATCAGCCTATATTTAGTCACTACTAGATATATATATATATATATATATATTCGTCAATTCTTTCCTCCATATGCGATCCTCTGCGTCTACGTACACGTAGCCGCTTCTTTTAAAGTTATCAGTCTCAGTTCATCTACAGCGGGAAAGTGCAACTATTCGGCGCCTCAGAACTTTCCACTAGTTCCCACAAACACCTGCCATCGCTGACTCAGCAGATGTGGCCGATCTTTTTCAGCTTGCTGATTTTAGGAACTATGTCGAAAACTTTGGTTCTTCGTCGAATTTCCTCGTTTCAGATTCTATCCCTTAATAAATAAATATTCCTTCCTTGACATATTACACAGCGCCATCTAGCCCCAAACTAAGCAAAGCTTTTACTATGGTATACTAGACAACTGATATACATACATAAATATATATATTTTTATAAATAACTACATATAATACATAGAAAACACCCAGACCAAAACAAGCAGACTCGTTCATACACACAAATATTTGTCTTGTGCGGGGATCGAACCCTCGACTTCGGAGTCAAAAGAAGTGCAACGATTCATCGCTTCAGAACGTTCCACTAGTTCCCACTTAGGAGATGTGGCCGACCTTCTTCAGCTTACTGATTTCTTCGAATTTCCTCGTTCCACATCCGAACCCCCAGCATAGCTCTCCCCATCGCTCGCTGTGCGACTTTTAACTTGTTGACCAGAACAGATAGTGTATACGAGTAACAGAACACAGTGCAAACAGAGTTAAACATACCAAATAATTTATGAAAAAAAAAAAATAGCAACATATTGTCATTTTAAAGACAAATTGATAGTTCAGTAGTTTGAATGCTTCTAGCCGGGTTGCGCCTGAATCACGTCAGACCACTTTCGAAGATGTCATTATGTTGCAAATAACCTGACAGTCGTGTATAATTCTGACTGATGGATTTCGTTCCATATGACAGTGTTGATGAGACTGTCATCCGCTTATTTTGTTCGCTCATCTATACGTGAATTTGTTAGATTGGCAACCTTGATCTTGTTGGTTTTACAATGTCATTTTTGAGCGTAAATGGTTATTTTGTAACAATAAACAAGGTTATGCATAGTGGCATTTGATTGCCAATTTCTCAATTATTAAACCAATTTTTCACTCACAACTTTTAACTTTTTTATACTACGTCGGATGGCAGATAACCATACAGAGTGCCTGATGTGTAGCGGTTACCGTAGCCATATTAACGCCGGCAAAAATGAAACATTGCTCGGACGCTGCCACTCCCGCTGCCAACGCAGCAACTTCTTCCGTTCTGGTGACCTCATTCACTCCCAGGAACATAACAACCGTCAAGGGAATTATTATTTGGTTGCGGTATTTTGTGAGGTGCAGGTACTTCCCCAGTCGGATTAGCTGTTAGACATTCAAATCCCATATCTTGGGTGTGTGGAAACAGGACCCCGCTGCTAATATCTGATCGTCTTTCCTTGTTACACTACGTTTGCTAATTGGGAGGTTGCATGAGTTTGGATATCCAAATAACATTAACTGTTTGGAGTTCTAATTTCTCAAAACCAGTTGTTTTTGAAAGCTATAATTATAATGATTTGATCATAAATCGTTTTGTTGACAAAATTATTTCAATACATCCGTATTATTTATGGATTTGAGATATCCTTCTTAAGTTAAGTTCCATAGTAACTTTAAAATTATTTAGCCAGTAGCACCAGTAATGTTAACTCGAATATCGACTCGAATATCGAATAGGAAATCGACTATTTGACGTTTACGGTAATCGCATGTCCTTAGCGCCACACTATCGTGTCATTGGTATGCAGTGTGAAGCCCGCCTTTATACATGCAAACGTTTTCAGCCGACGACGAAACTTTAAGCATTTTAAACATGCATGAAAGCGACGTTTCCTTTATTGTATTTGTATACATAATTTTTATTAGAAGCATATAAAATAAATTAGACGTTACCAAGAGATGACGCTGTCGCAGATTTTGCTCATGCTATGGTTTGTTAACCATCGATAGTTAGATCATAATAGATTTTTTTTCTAAATACAACCTCATGTCAATATATACTACTAATAAGTTTTATTTTCCATGACCAGATGGAGTAAGATCCCATAGTTCATTATTGAATAGTACACCTAGTACCTACAGTATTTAAAACGGTAATAGTTTTAATACCTACATGCACATACACAGCAGAACCTAAAAAATAATATAAAGTATATACACGATCTTTCGTATTTATGTTCATGTCTGCCACAACCCGTAAGGCCCGAGGAAAATCAGTTCAAAAATGCAAAAATGTACAGCAGATTCTGTCTGGTGCTGCAGCATTAGGCCAGAGTTACGATATTCTTTTCCCCTATCTTCAAATTGGTAATACCTGTCTAAGTAGTTCGTATCCTTACATAAACTAGAATAGATCTGATTAGCGTCAATTGCTGAACAGATTTACTTGAATCTTAACTAAAGGCTCTATCACGTAACCTTTCAAACAAAAAAAAAACTAAGTTAAAGTCGATTTATTGGTTTGGCAACTACTATGCCGCCGACGCCCAGTTATAATTTATAACACCCCTCATTTAAAAAGCGAGTTAAAAGTGGGTCTTACCGCGATATATTTTTCTGTTAGCTTTCTGCTCCGACTGATGGAAAGCAGTTACCGCAGCCTATGGACGCCTGCACCAACGCGAGCGTCGCACGCGTACCCTGTAAAAACCTCTTCACGTTCTTTTTTTTGCTATAGTTTTCTAGGAAATCCTCGACAAACATTCCGTTTGAATATCTTTTCTTTTCGCTTTTCTTCCAATTTTAAACCATGGGGCATTGTGTCCATTGAACAAAATCTACGCTGTCATTAATCGCATTATAAAATATAAATTTAAACTGTCCGTAATAATTAGACTTCAATAAGTTAAAAATTCTTGACTTCACAAAGTTGAAGTTCATTGTAAAGGTTGCATAATTTTCTGTAACATTGAAACGAAATAGCCGGTTATTTGTGTGCTTTCGACTTGATTGACAACTATCACATCGGAGGCACATATTTAGAGGGTAAAAAAAGTGTGGCATTAAACTAGTAATGCAACAAATATGTTGTTGCGAACTCTTTAGTGGGCAGTATCGCAACTGGCCACCGACAAAGACCGGACTGACCAGACTGAAAAGAAAATGACGAGAAAAAAAACCGGCCAAGTGCGAGTCGGACTCGCCCACCGAGGGTTCCATAGGTACGTAGTATCATTATTAAATTTGATATTTTTCATTATAAATAAGAAATAATGCGTCGAAAAAATTAAATAAAATATATTTTGCAATGTGTACATCAAGCCCTTTCATATGATACCCCTTTCATATTAAAACCCATTTGAACTAGTAGTTTCAATTTGAAATTTCGACACCCTATAAAAATATAGACCCCCTATTTTTTAAGATCTATTTACAAAGGTATAGTTTTGAGATTTATTCCTGTACTTGTAGTCTATAACGATGTTACTTGCCAAATTTCATAGCTCAAGGTCAACGGGAAGTACCCTATAGGTTTTGATTCCATTTGATTTTTGATTTTTTGCTGAATAAACGGCTGTAACTTTTTTTTACGTAAACTTAGCAGTTTGATTTTTAGGGTTCCGTACCCAAAGGGTAAAAAGGAACCTTATTACTAACGCTCCGCTGTCCGTCCGTCCGTCCGTTCGTCCGTCTGTCACCAGGCTGTATCTCATGAACCGTGATAGTTAGAGAGTTGAAATTTTCACAGATGATCTATTGCCGCTATAGCAACAAATATTAAAAAACAGAATAAATTAAATATTTAAGGGGGCTCCCATACAATAAACGTAATTTTTTTGGTCGTTTTTGCTCGCAATTGATAACGGCAATAGGTAGACACTTGAAATACTCACATAATATTTAGTTATGTATTCACTTTAAAAATAAATAACTAAATAAAAATAAAACAAATATTTAAGGGGGTTCCCCTCCAACAAACGTGATTTTTTTGCCATTTTTGTAGATAATGGTACGGAACCCTTCGTGCGCTAGTCCGACTCGCACTTGGCCGGTTTTATTTTACAACTTCATGGGACCGTAGACCTGAGTATACAGTTCAAATTTCAGCTTGATATCTCCACGCATTCTCGACATAGAGGGTCTTGACAGACAGACGGACAACGAAGTGATCCTATAAGGGCTCCGTTTTTCCTTTAGAGGTACGGAACCCTAAAAAGGACAAACGACGACGGGTCTGGACTAGTGAACGAACTTGTGAATTGACAAATATATTATATATGAGACGAACTTCTTAGCTTCCATGGATTCACCGTGCGGGTGCCGGGTCCATCGTGTGGCAGAGAGAGAAACCCAAGCAGATCCCGAGACTTGTGACACGGGTGTAGGTTTAAGGGGCCCCTTTCCGATTCCGAGGATTAAATTATTAATAAAGCCGTAAAATTAAATAAGTTCAGTGACGAGTGTATTTTAAATCCTGCATGTGTCTTTTTACTAATGCCACAAATAGGTTTTGTAACGTAACATAATATTTGCTCTAGACAAGGGAAGGTAATTTACTATATTATTGAAACTTAACGTTCGTCTATTTTACTTTGACCTCTGACAACTCATGCACCATTCATCATTATCGACCTGTATTGACTTACTGACTCACTACTCGATAATTTCAATCTTGAGTTCAGAGTGCTGAGTGCGAGTTTTTTATTCACGTTCGATAATGTCAACATAAACAAACCGACCAAACAGATAAGTACTCTCATGTTGTGAATTTATATGACACGTGTTACATATCAAAATTATATAGCTTACCCGCTCACATTTGGATGTGGATGAACCCGGCTAAATTGGATTTGTAACACGCGTCTGGTAAATTCACAACATGAGAGTACTTCTCTATTTGGTCGGTTTGTTTACGTTGACATTATCGAACGTGAATAAAAAACTCGCACTAATCACCCAGACAAAAATCCCACAGAAAAAACAAACGCTCAGTTTTCCTCGAATATTAAATTTTCACGGGATATAACCCATTAGGCAGAAGGCGCTATTTTGTGCTTCTGAATTGTTTTCACTAATCCTAAAATTATGAAGTTTCCAAGTTTTGCGAAACGTGAATGAAAATTGTTTGCTTGCCTAAATTACGCCTTGGTAGTTTGAATAAAAAATGAGAATTTAATCAGGCCTAAAAATTGGACCAGAATACATAATTAGTCCATTCTAATCTTGCTTTCGCCCTTCTTTAAATTTTACACGGGTATATAATTATTAAATACTTAACCTTATTTCACAGTGCCTTTGAATATTTGGGAAAAAAATCCTATGTTCTTCACCCCATATTTTTATAATTAATAATTTCTTGTTGTAAAATAATATAACAATATTGTACAATGTCTTTAGGACTACGAAGCGTTAGACCTGCTCCTTCTAGGTGGTCGGATGACCTTAAGAAAGCATCTGGATGTGGAAGGCGGAGGATCGTATTTAGTGGAAAGCATTGGGGAAGGATATATCCAGCAGTGAGTAGACACAGGCTGATGATGATGTTGTACAATTGTATTTGTATTAAGGCGTTAATTGTAATATGGCGGCCTGTATTTTAATATATTATGTTACTTTGTCCTTTGTAATATTTGTATTGTGGTTGCAATAAAGAATATTGTATAATGTTGTCAGTAAATACATTAGTATTCCAAACAAATAATTCGCCAAAAGACAAGTCCGGCCGAATGCCTTTTAAGCAGGATTAATAATCGTTTAGGTTTCAGTGGCCTCGACTCGATATATTTCTTTCTTCCGAATATTCGTTTCAAAGGCTTCGTCTCGAAGTATTTGTCTTTCTCCTGAATAAATTCGCCTTTTTGCCAACTGTTTCACTCGTATGGAGTAAGGATTCTTCAAGATTTAAAGCCTACATATGTCACCCGAGTTACAATTTAACTACGGTAGAAAAACCACATTGCTATATTATTAAGGACAGAAAGACATATGATACCTAATATGGAGGTAGTGACGCTACTCGTCACGTAAACATTGTACTGCATAATTATTTTATTTGAAAATTATTAACTGTCAATAAATAAAAGTAAAAACTTACGGAAAGTGATTAGCGGAATGCGATGATAAGGGATGTGTTCTGAAATTGAGGAGCCACAGCAAACGGGGTTTTCATGGCGGTAAACGCGCAGACTTGTGTCTTAGTACGGTTGAATTGGAGTTGGTTCTGTCATTCCCAATCGGACACTATATTCAATGTGCTCTCAATCTCACAAGTTGTTCGCGGCTCTCCTCAACTACAGAGCGAGGGATATTAGCGTAGCCCATGAAATAAGTGTCCCCTATCGTATCGTATAGCAAATGAAATACACAACAGCTCTAATGCTACTGGACAAGAAGCTAACGACTCCGGTAGGCCGGAGTGCGTCAGGGCTAATATATACTTCACATTGGTTCTTTACTTTTCTTTTTTGCTTTTACACATATCAAAACGGTGTTATTCCTACATGCATTTTATTGAGAAATGTATACAAAGTTACAAGGCGGATAGTCGGCGCTTTTTTCCGACTAATCGCCAACTACGAAAGTGGCCAAATAGTCTGCTTTACTGACTAGTCGCCAAATAGGCGAAACATCTCTAATTATAATATATTAATTATTACAATTGATTACGACCAAAACAACGTAGTATCTAAAATCTTGAAGTTAAATTGGACGAAAAATGCTTTTTGTTTGCAAATAACTCTCGTACATTCTAACATTTTGCAGAAGTATTGCAGGGAATGTAACACATTTTTTGATATATATACAAAGTTATGGCGGCATCACAACCGGTCCATAGTTTTTTTTATATTTAGCGTTAGATCGAGTAGATTGGATTAGATAGAGTAATCTTACCTTTAACAAAAAAATTCTTTAACTTATTTTTCAACCCTAATAATTTTTTTGAAAATAATGTAAGGGAATGTTTTATTCAAAGTTAAAAGAAAGGTGGGTGGAACTGCTCTAATGACCTTTGACTGCACACAATTCACACGTATTCATAGTGTCAAAATAAGTTCAATGGTAGATTCTAAACATCGTTTTTTTTTTATCTGAGAGGGGGCAAACGAGCATGTGGGTCACCTGGAAAGCAATCACCACTGCCCATGGAGATCAGCAACGCCAAGGGGTCGCCGATCCGTTGCCAGCCTTTTAAGGGAAATAAAGACTCAGTTCTTGAAGGCTCCCATGTCGTAGTTGTTCGAAAATACCGCTGAGGGAAGTTGTTTCTACAATTTTACTGTTCGTGGTATAAAATGTCTTAGGAAACGTACTGTAGTAGATCGCCGATTATCAAAATGATATGGATGGAATTGTAATTTATGGAGAAAACAAAAATTAATAAGAAAACAAAAATTGTGACGTCTTAGTTTGCAAGGAACTGTCAGGTAGTAAAATTAATAAACAGTTGGTGAATATGACGAATACCAATGCGGAGATTAGACGCACTAAAATACTAAGCAAATTAGTTTTGAAACAAGCAAGTATCGATCAACCGCAGGCTGCCGTTGGAACGGTTCGTGCGGTGTCACGAATTGTAAATGTTCGATAGTTCATAGTAGAATTAATAGACGATGAGAATCGATTAGAGAATCAGACTAACTCGATTTAACTGTTATAGTGTTCGATTTCCACATCAGATAAACATTTGAGTGAATTAAAAACTTTGTCTTGTTGTGCTATTTAACCAGAAATATTTATTGAAAAAATTGTGAAACACCAATAACATCACACAATTTTGGTGGAATATAGATGCTTGATTAAAAAGAGTATTGAAGAATGCATTCTTAATGATGCTGCTGACGTGTGCATCATTATCTATGGTAGAGTGCTTTTTTTGACGTATACGATAGGAAATCCTCAAAGTGACTCAACTTATTGACTTTCAAATTAAACAAGAATTTATTAACCGGCACAAAAAATCGGGCTGAATTTACATTTTTATTTTGTTTTTATACCTCATTTTTTTCTTTAAATAGATGAAATTACGAACCGATAAAGAGGTCATACAACCCAATCTGAAAACGATTCAATCCCAAAAGTTGCAGTTTAGCTTAGTGGTAATCGTCCGGATAAGTTACTTGGTAGGGTATAAGTAGGGATCCGGTATCTGGTTGAGTGAACTGAAAACGAATCCCTATCCTAAACACAAAAAAATGGGGTGTGGCTGTGTCATAGACACGGGCGTATCTTGTACGTGAATAAGTTATATGCACTAAAAATATCTCAAAATGGCAGCGATTCGCCCTCCCCGCACGTGATGTTCCATAGTCCTTACTTAGCGTAATAAATTCTTTGATCCTTCATCTATCCAGTGGTGTGATTGAATCCAGTGGTGTGATTGAATTTTGGATGGAGATGATAGATTTGTAGCTGCAACACCAAACTGTATCCCCCGATTTTGTTATCATTCGTATTTTTAATTGCCTCCCTGAGGAAGCAATTTTAAAGACGTATTCACGTCAAATGGCCGTGTGGTTTCCGGCAGACTAGAATAGAATCACTCCGTCTCTTCCCGTGGATGTCGTACAAGGCGACTAAGGAAAATACATTATCAAACATCGATCAGGCCTCCCCAACCCGTCTGGTCAGCGTGGGGAGTGTAGGCCAAATCCTCCTATCTGTGACGGACGAGAGAGGGTCGTGCTCCTGTAGTGGAGACTAAAATGACCTGATGAGGATGATGATGATGATTCACGTCAAAACCATTAGCAAATTTGATCTCAATCATCTCAGCAGTGTAGGCGGTAGAACCTTGATCCTTGTCTTTGAGACTCGAATAAAGGACTACTGTCTACCTAACACATTGTATCACCTACGTTCAGCTTCAAAACTACAAAATTATAGTATAATGACAATGTAATTTTGTCAAACAAGAAATCTATAGATCACTAGATACGGTTCATGTCAATTTGTTATACGTACCCTTCTCCAAACTAGAATTAAGTGATCCATGTTAACAAATAAGATTACTATGTCAAGTACAGCCTGTTTGTAACTTAGAAGTAAACTTAGGGTAACATACAAATAGTTACACACTGTTTAAGTTTTAGTCGGAAATTGTATGTTTTTACAACTTTTCATTTATCTTCACTCGTTAGTGTAATGTTTAGGTTTTTTATTATGTTTAGTAGTGTAATACTTAATAGGTAGATGGCGCCACACTGCGACTTTACAGCAGTAAATATAAATGCAAAAATTTGTCTTGTCCGAATTATTATTTGGCTGCAGTAGGTACTCTACCTCTCGTTTGCCAGAGCCCCTTTCACTAGTCGGCAGGGTGCACCACGTGCAGGCGAGAGTGGCCTTACCCCAATTGAAATGCATATTCCAAATAGTTTTGCGATAGCCATATTGAATTAAAAATAGTAGAATTTAAGTATTTGTGCAGTCGAGAATGGTATGGTCATATACTTCGAAGGTCAGACGGTCATGTCGTTCAAAAGTGCCTTTCCATGGCTACAAAGAGGAGGTACAGAGGGAGACCACAAACCGCGTGGAAGACGAGGGTCTATAAGGACATGAGGGAGATGGGCCTTACGGAAAATGACACTCTAGATCGTAACAAGTGGCGTCGCATGATTGGAAAAGCCGACTCCTAACGTAACGGGACAAGGGAGGCTAAAGATAAGTGCAGTGTCACGAAAACCAAGCAAGTGTTCCTAAATTCAGCTTGGAAATAAAAACATCAAGTTGTATTCAACATAGCATATTCAGTTAAGTGCGTCAAACAGAGACCTTATTCTGTTCTCGACTGCTTTTAAAACGCCCAAAAAAATATTTTTAGATGCTATTGTGTTGCATTCAGAATGAAATTAACTTTTTTACCAGCGTGCACAGCAAAGGAATCTCATTCATAAATAAACGTTCAAAAATACGAGACTATTCTTGAACACGCTCGACATAAAATGGAGAACGCGTAAACATTGGCGGGATATAGATTGCCCTATAAAAGGGTAGGCAGAGGGATTCCGTTAAAAAATATATAAAGACACGGAGAACGTCTGATACGTATTTAATACTAGTGCGAGACAACATTAAAAAAATTAACATTTTATTTACTTAAACACCCACACATACTTTGCGAAACTGCCAAGGGGCCGATGTTTTTTGTACTTATTCGTTATAATCGTAAGAGGCTCACTGTCATATTTGAGCCAAAGCCAACTGCACCTGCATGTGTTGCACATGTTCATTAAATAAGGCTCTAGCATAAGAGGGCATAGCGTTACAGAGTACCGCAACCAAATAATAATTCCCTTGAGGGTTGTTGCGTCCATGCGAGTAAGGTCACCAGAAAGAAAGAAGTCGCTGCTTTGGTAGCTGGGATGGCGCGCGCGATCGATATTTCATATTACGAGCGTTTATATGGCTACGGTAACCGCTTCACATCAGGCGGTAATCGGGCCGTATGTTTGTCTGCCATCTTACGTGTTATACTCGTAAAAGAAAAACAATATACCTAACGTAGTCAAAATATATTTTGTTAAATAATATTGTGACTAACATATAGCTTTTCTGTCAACCGATCTGAACAGACCTATCAATATCCCACAAAATAGCATTTAACTCAATTTAAGAAATTAGTGTATTATGCTATTGCTTTCATTGTCAATCTAATTACAAATTTGCCGTAAACATGATCAGTGACCCATTGAAACACGATATAATGTAGATATGTAATACAAAGGTTAAAAGTTATCTAGCTTGAACATTCATAATATTTGATGATATATTTTCTACGATCTTCATATGTCCTTCACAATAAGAAACTAAAAAAATCACCTAAAGAGACACAACATTAGAAAAAATCTCTTACGAAAAGGATTTTTTCCTGGTATCGTTTGTGATCTCCTGGTGATTTTGTTGTATAATAAATATCAGAAGCATCGCCACAGTATAAGCAATAGTACTAACGTAGTATCGTTGCACTGGTAATTCGAAATTTCATTCGCTCTGTCCAAACTTTGCGTGTTAATAACACGAGACATGACTAATATATTTATTTTTTATATCGTAAACAGGTAAGTGTAAAACATCCAAATTTCTAAACTTGAATCTAATACGTTAAACTATTCATAATGAAAAAGAAACCATTCGGAGATTAGATCTGTTAAGCACTTTCCAACTGATTGCATAAAAGGATGCATTATAATCGATGATTTCGGAATAGGCCCCCGTATTCAAAGTCTATATTCACGTATTATATTTTGTAGCAGTTGTAGCGTCCGTAGTTTAATTTCCAATTTCCCATCGAAATTGCCTTGGCCATTGACGGGAGTGACTCGATCATTCCCATAGTTTAATGGCAATGGTTCCCACCTGCGGTGACTCGTAAACTTGCCCTAAAATAAGTAAGTACACGGTAAAGCTCGGACAGTAAAGTGCATGTCTCTAGGGTCTTCAAAATTCATATTATATTTTTTTTTATTAATATATGTTTCAAATGAAAAATATCTGCTGTCTGTGTTTATTTATAAATTTCATTGATAATGTATGCAAACGGAAGTGAGCCGTTCTAGGTCAAATAGATAACGGGTCATGACATATAAATATAAAATGAATATGAATTCTGTTGTATTCCTATTACTTGTATGGTAGTCTTATCCTTATCCTATATTACCTATACCTGTATAGTAAATAAAAAAAGACGTGTGGCACTCGGGCACTGGCGCGGTAAAGCTATTGCATAGCATTTTGTATCAACTTATGCAATTATAATTTTATTTATTTATTTTATTCATGCAGTATTGCTTTTTCTTTCATATTAATTCAAGTTACACTTTTTGAGCGTGGTGACCGATAAGAAAACAAATTTTTCTATTATTAAATAAATAAAACGAGTTTCGTAGAGTCGTACAATACGTCTAATCGCACGCACACAACGCCGTGTCGAAGACTGCCGAACTGAAACGACGTTAGACGATGCACGGCCTTCAAGCCACACCTCCTTGCCCGTCGGAGTGGGGAGCGTGAGGTTTTTTCGTTACGGAATTTCTGGATTCGGTCCCCGCGCTCAAGGCCCGCGATAGAAGCTATGCAATAGCTTAATAAATATTCCTGTACAAATTATACAACGTCATGTAGACCATAACTAAGCAAAACTTGTAATACGAGTACTAGCTAACTTATAAACATGCATAAATACTCTGCAAAATCTTACTTGTGCGGGATCGAAACTGCCTTTATACTAGACAGCTAGGCTTGTCTAATATTAATAGTCTTCATAAGCTTAATATATATTATTATTATTTTTTGCTTTATAAACTTATACTGGCTATGTGGTTTCCGGCAGACTATAATAGAATCACTCCGTCTCTTCCCGTGGATGTCGTACAAGGCGACTAAGGGAAATACATTATAAAACATCGATCAGGTCTCCCCAACGTAGGACGGACGAGAGAGGGTCGTGCTCCTGTAGTGGAGACTAAAATGACCTGATGATGATGAAACTTATATTGTAAGTCGCAAAATATGTTCTATAATATAAAATTAAATTTTTAAATATAAAATTTGCTCTAATTATTCATCTAGTTATTTAAAACTTTATTAGCTATAAGTAATAAGGAAGTAATACAATACTAAAATCATTCTCTATCAGATAGTATAAATATGTACTTCATAATAATTAGAAAACATGTGCAAATCTAATTAATTCTGATGTCGAAATAACTTAAATAAATTGTAGTAACACTTATCTAGAACTACGACCAAGGGTGTTAGTTACAGTATTGTCAATAATGACCTATCTTCAAAAATAACCTAAAAGATGCTCAAATGTTACAAAGCTTACAATCTAGCAACGCTGGATGTTTTTCAAAGGCCACCAAAGTATAGTTGTGTTTTGTATTTGCCAATGCGGCCAGCCTTTTGGCCACAATCCCCGAAAATTGTCGACAATTAACATAGGTAATGATATTTTTTTATTTTTTCTGTTATTTTAATATAATTATAGTTTTTAATTAAATTTTATTTTAAATTTAATTTTAAGAAATTTTATTTGTAAGTAGTTATAATTTCCTTTATTTCAGTCAGTATTAGTTTAGATTTTTAATTGATTAATTATTCATACATAAAAGCTTAGTTGCATTTTTGTTGTATATAATTTAAACAGTCTGACAAAAGAAATCCTGATATTTTATCACACAGCGCCTGCCTTTTCCTACTACATTAGTCACTCGTCTTGCATCATGTGTAGTTTTTGTCCAAATTCTAACAAAATCCTGTGGATAAACTTAAAATCCTGACAAATCTGAATGGCAGGTAACCCAAAATTTAAGAATATGTCTGTATTAAAAGCACTCTCGCAATCCGTCAGAATATAAAACCATCTAGACCATGACAGATTGACTTACAGATGCAAACAACTTCGCTCACATAACCGCTGAGAGTCCTCAATACATTCATACCCATTTACAGAAATCCTTTGTATCAACGGTAGCCCTACAGAATAGCCACCTGACCCGATTCTGCAACTGTTCATCGTTGAATATTTAAAACGGACCCGTGTCAGTTGCAACCTGGAATTGTTATTGAGTCGTAAACGAAATATTGTAATAGCAAGTACTGGGTACACCTGTGCTCAGGTCCGGATTTATGGGTGTGAATAATGTAGCCTGTAAAATGTTCGCTACCGTTAATCAATGTTATACGTGTACCCAAAAGTAATATGGACCAGGGATCCTACCTAGGGGATCTACACCAAGGGCGATTTCCATGCCATACAGCGCCAGCTTTTTGCCTCTGTCATGTTCAAAGTTGGAAGTGTTGGAACGTGTAACAATGTCATTGTGAGAAGTTTATACGAGAGACTACAATTATCTCATATGTACTATCGTTGGGGGGATATTGCAGTGTAATGGTTTCTTTGATATCATTTTTTTTTTCATTATGGATCTTATGTTTGAAGTAAAGATATTATTATGTATCTATTTTGAACCACTGGTCAAGCCCGGTCATTTGATAAGCGTGCGCGGGGATATGCAGGAAAGAAATTTGATAAAGAAGAAGTGACCCGCTCCAGGATATATCAATGCAACGATATACCCATGAGCAGGTCTCGGCAGGTGTTGAAGTATGATGGAAAATAAATGGACTATGGAGATGAGATCTGCGTGAACTAAATACTAGATTATTATTATTTTATTATTTTCCTTAAAATTACACGATAAACCCATTCATTAGGTAGGCGTGCGCGGGGATATGGATCCATCGAGTAGAGAAGCCCCTTAGAGAAGTTTAATTTAGTGTTATACACCCGACGTGACCCGCTCTCGGATATATCAATGGAACAATATACCCATGAGCAGGTCTCGGCAAGCATTAAGACTATTGCATAATGTGTTGGAAATTATATCGACTAGGTAATGGTCTACGACAGTAGAGCGGCGGACGCCTGCCATAATTACCGTTATCGATCGTTACTTGCTGCAGGCGGTGGCTCGCCACTCACTAGATGAGCCCCCGGAATGCCAAAAAATCGACCGGGAGTAACACCGGTGTGAGTGACTCAGGGGTGTCGAGAGATGTAATGCGCTTTCTCCGAAGTTACTAGCGGCGTATGCACTTTAACACTTCCACCCCCGGGAGCATATAGCTCTAACGACTCCTCTCTGGACAGTCAATGAAGGCAAGCTAGAGCTGACAGTTCTGGCTTGGCTGCTCACACTTATTTGCGCTCTGCATAGACGTCATTATTTATGTAGTAGTAACGACGTGACATTTATTCGGCGTGGTCGGAGTGTGCTACAACTGTACAGTTAGTTTTAACATTAGCTAAGACGAATAAACACTGAGTTGACTCAGCGCGACGACGGGGGACTTCACTATCACTACATAGTATAAAACAAAGTCGCTTTCTCTGTCCCTATGTCTCTTTGTATGCTTAAATCTTTGAAACTACGCAACGGATTGTGATGCGGTTTTTTTTAATAGATAGAGTGATTCAACTGGAAAGTTTATATGTATAATATATGCATAACATAGTAGAAAAACACTGATAATTTAGAGGTTTCTAATGTGATGTCGTAAATAAACACATTTTTTTGCTCTTTCATTGCAAACGCTGGCTGAACCCAACGAGATAGATCAAAATAATGTAGTACAGTATTGTTCACCTTAAAATGGTCTACAAAAAAGTTCGCGATGGTATATGTCTATCTCTTAGTGGTAACACACAATAACCGTTATTTTATCCTTTGCTTTTTACAAGAAATAATGCCTTATTTACGAAGCGATTTTAAGCAATACAGAATTAATCTTTATCCAATTAAGTACCTTAAATACATTGCGCATTTAATATAGATCAATATGGCCCTTCACAGCATGTAATTTAAATGAATAGTTTAGAAGATATTACACATTTAAAATGCAGGGACATAACGGCTGTGGCGGTACCGGCCGCGGAGCCGGCGGCGTGTGCCTATAACTGGGGAAGGACTGGATAGGACAAAGCGCAAAGACCTTCTGTAGTACATTTAGTATCAGCATTGCACCCGTGCGAAGCCGGGGCGGGTCGCTAGTTCATTCATATTATATAGTGGCATGAGACTAATTTAATGTAAGCTTATTAACATAGCAATTACTTTTATACTAATGTACCAATTAGATTTATACAATTTGGCTTCACTTATTCAATTACAAACAAACGCCTGCGAAGAAGTTGACAGCAGTAATAAGCTTAATTGATTAATTGAATGGATTAGTAATTGAATCGGGCATTCATTCGACGCCTTGATGATTTTGAAGGCAGGAATCTCAACATTATCAAACATACGAATGTAGTATTTGACTACCGGATAGAATGTTTTAAGTCCCCAATAGTGTTAGATACTTAAAATCCGGGGTGCACGGCAGCTGAGCTTCATTTGAATAGCCATCTCATTACGCTTTTAATGCCTTGTTTGCCATATTGCGGTGTAGGGGTGTAAGTGGTTCATCAATATCTTTGAACCAAAGCCAACTTCACCTGCACGCGTTGCTCCCTGCTGACTGACAAACGAAGCTCTGGCGAAAAGAGAGGTAGGGAGCGTAAAAATAAGCTACCCGACTGGGTAATGTACAATGTGAGGTACCTCCACCTCACAGAATACCGCAGCCAAATAACAATTCCCTTGAGGGTTGTTGTGTTCCTGCGAGTGAGTGAGGTCACCAGAAAGGAAGGAGATGCTGCGTTGGCAGCGGGGGTGGCGACACGCGAGCGATATTTAATGTTGCGAACGTTAATATGGCTACGGTAGCCGCTTCACATCAGGCGGGCCGTATACTTGTCTGCCACCCAACGTAGTATATAAAAAAAAAAAATTGCTGCTAAGCTTCTTACTCCTACTAATTTCTTCTGATTAAATTCGTTGTGAGACCAAGGCAGCCTTAGTCTTACCACCAGGACTGTAATGGACATTGCCTTGTTCATTGCCTTTTTTGGTGGTCGCCGCTGTCAATGCTGGCTACACAGGAGACACAGTGGTGGGAATGTGTGGTAGGCCCCCGTTCCGTTTCCTGATACTTCATGTAATGAGCTTCATTTTGCCAGTTGCCGTTACACAAATTGGTAACTTTTTTAGCAGAAAAAAAATCGCAAAGAAAAACCCTTTGATTAAACAATTTTTTTACGATTTTTTTTTCTGTTATAAAATTTAATAATTCGTTGTCAAAAATTACATTAATGTTTCTTAAAATCTCATCGTCTTCAACCACCTACTCGTAATCTACACAAACATGCAAACACCATTAAAAACCTTTAAACCTTGTAGTGGTAGTAAAATTAATTTGTAAGTCAGGCTTTCGTGTTTATACTTAACATTGTCAAAGCACTAGTATTCCCACGATATCATACGATCGTCGAAATGTGCAAGACTGTACACACATCCTTTCGGCTCCCATTCGACTATTATACTCTTATATAATTAGCAAGTATTAACTTCCCTAACTAAAGTGACCGATTTAGCTCAAAAGATAAGCAAGATGAAGTAGGAGTTTCCCGGTATAACTCGTAAAATCGACAACCTCTGAGAAAGAAAAGTTCTCAAGAAGTAATGCCTGAACAGTTTCGAAAATACATTATACATAGATAACACCCAGACAAGGCAAACAGACATCTTCATGTGCACAAATGTTTGTCTTGTGCTGGGACCGATAGAAGCAATGGCTACTCGATCTAATTCGACAACCGAGCTCGTCGATCTTTTCAAGTCTTCATGAACTATAAAAGACCTGATTATTTTCTATCGGCTGAACCAAGAACCGTAGCTTTTTTTTCAAACTCCAAAAAGTACTATCTAAACAACATTATATAGTAAAGAACATCGACATTTTATATAGCGCTGACATATAACGGTTTCGCACATTATTGTATTTTCTTTTGAAAAAACCAGCGTGTGATGCGAACCAAAAAAATCGTATCATTCTGTTTCGTTTCATTACATAATGATGGCGTAAGTTACTATTTTTCTTGTGTCAATGCAATGGAAACTATCAATAAAATTAATTGGTCGATCTATAGTTTTCTCTGTTTACGGCAAAATACTAGGTCTATGGATAGACCAAACTGAAGCAACAGAATGTTTGCAGCTGTATTATTGAAAAATAGCCACTTTACCTAATCATAAATTATACATAAAAATGTTAAATAAACATTTTCTATTTCGAATTCCACAATAAAATTTAATTCGAAACCATTAACTAAATCGTTCGCTGATTGAAAAATGTATCAAAATAGCATAATACCCGACGCCATTATGTTTTTAAATAAATTACACTCGCCATTCATGGGGATTTATTCCTAAATGATTGATTTGAATGGCCAAAGTCAACCAATGGAAGAAAGTCTTTAACTAAAAAGTTCTTGCAATATTATTTATTATTTCCCATAATGCTGGTATTTTTCATTTGACTGCACTTAATGTTCTGCCTTCTTGTCCATTATGCTTTGTTTGCAAGTTAACGATTTTATTTATAAAACAGCTCCTGTCTTCAACTTCGAACGAAATTGATATTTGCTGTTAATTAATAAAAACAAGTGAATCACTGTGAATTCCTTTTTGATAAAAACTAATTAAGCTGTAGAACACATGTGTAAGGAAGAAAGGATCATCATTTTACATATGGACATAACATAAACAAAGCCTACTCGTATGTGAGCTTGCTCCCAGGGCTGAGCCACTGTGTCCTCAACAGGACATGAAGCAGTGCGACGAGGAGGGCTTCACCAAGGTGGAGAAAAAGAAGAGGAAAAAGCCCGCCAGCCGCAATCTTTGCGGTACCGCACAGACCGGACCATGCCAGCTGCGTGTAGAAACACCATCGACGCAGCTGTATGTGTCCCGATTGCACTGGACTACAAAGGCAGAGGATCTTGTGGAATACGTGCGCGGGAAGACAAAGTTCACCCTTAGGGTTGAGCGGTTGGAGTCTCGCCATAAGGTGAATTTTAATTCATTTGTGATGAGAGTTCCAACTCACCAGCTATCAACTTTTTTAAGGGAGGAATTTTGGCCGGTGGGCGTCGTATTTCGGAAGTTCCGAGGTCAGTTGTCGAATGCAACGCGATACACGTCGCCGACTGAACGTGTAATTAAATTAGTTTAGTATTATATTTTGTATGTATGTTAGTTTTAAGGTATTTATCTATGGACTTATGTTTATTATTAGTTGTAAACATGTTTAGTCTGAAATAAATGATTTTTATTTATTATTATTATTTATTTATAAGTACTTACAAGCTACGGTTAGGCTAGTGTTGAGGTTGCTTAACTTGCGTGTTTAATTTGACTGCCACAGGCAACGACTAATCAGGTGACCACAAATTCTCGCTTGCCCCGCTCTTATATAAAAAGGTGACCATTGTGTGTGTGTGTGTGTGTGACTTCTAGTAACTCAAAATGTTTAAGAATGGCACTATGTAAGAGTGAAAGGTATTTTTAGGAGGTTTATGGGTTTGAAGGAGTGAGAGTAAGAAATAAACTGACTTCTAATAGCAAACTGTAATTAATGCCTAATGAGTTACAAATTAATAATAAATTTTCATAATATACAAGCACAGCGAAACAATACAAAGACAATCTTGGACAATCTGACGTGAGTGTTTTTCTTCTCGTTGCTAAGCAACATAAAAGATATGTAGGGCCGCCACAGGACCCCCCTCCAGAGACCGTCTCAAGGGCGATAATAATTGGGAAAACACACTGTGCGACCTGACCGAGTCCTCCGAATATCACCTCCGTCGGATTTAGGTGGCGTAGTATCATGAGATGGGAGTGATGGGTGTGTTGGATGTGGTGTATGAGTGGCGGTATATTCGTTAACTAGTATATAGGCTGGCTTGACCCGATCTATCGACACTGTTTCCTCCCTATCGTTGATGCGGATTTTAAACACTTTGTCGCCGCGTTGCAGAACCTCGTACGGTCCCAAATAAGCAGGTTTTAGAGAGCCGCCAACAGTATCATCTCGCAGAAAGACGTGGGTTGCAGAAGCCAGATCTGTGAATATAAAAACTGTTTTCTTGGCATGACGTGAAGCTGGTGTTGGCTGCAGTCTCCTTGCAAATGCACGTATTCGCGACAAGTAATCTGTAAGATCTGTAGTAGTGTCTTCTTTATGATCGAAAAATTCACCAGGCAATCTGAGATTCTCACCGTAAACGAGTTCAGCCGACGAAGCACGCATGTCTTCTTTGAATGCACTCCGTATCCCAAGAAGGACCAGGGGAAGAGACTCGACCCAGTTGATATTCGAGTGGCAAACAATAGCAGCTTTTAGCTGTCTGTGAAATCGTTCTACTAAACCATTGCATGCTGGGTGATAAGCAGTTGTCCTCTTGTGATGAAATCCGATGAGGTCAGATAAACGTTTAAATAAAGTTGACTCAAACTGTCTACCGCGATCAGTGACAATTGTAGTAGGGCAACCAAATCGGGAGATCCATCCATAGAGTAGCGCTCTGGCCACTGACTCAGCAGTGATATCTTGGAGTGGGATTGCCTCAGGCCAACGCGTGAATCTATCGACGGCTGTGAGACAATACCTATATCCTTGTGACAGTGGCAGTGGACCAATAAGATCTATATGTATATGGGAAAATCTTGATTTAGGTAATTTAAAAGTGCTCAAGGGTGATGAGACATGGCGGGTGACCTTTGCACGCTGGCAAGCCAAACACGTACGTGTCCATTCCCGACAGTCTTTCCTAATCCCTGGCCAGACGTATCTCTCCGCGACTAGCTTGGCCGTGGTGTTTGCTCCGGGATGACTGAGACAGTGGAGCGTTTCGAAAACCTGCCGGCGATATTGTCTTGGAACATATGGTCGCGTAGTATTGCTTCTCTCATCGCAGTACAGTTCAGAATGCGTACCTGGCAGTTTAATCTTCTTCAGGCGTAACGAGGTGTTACCATTCAGTAATAGCTGCAGCTCTGGGTCAGAAAATTGGGACTTGGCCAACTGTTCCAAGTTAACCGGTTGAACGATTTCTTCGACTCGTGACAGGGTATCAGCTACTACGTTGTCCTTCCCAGAAATGTGCCTGATATCTGTTGTAAACTGCGAGATGTAATCTAGATGTCTGAACTGTCTTGGTGAGCAATTTTCTTTTCGTGAGTGAAACGCAAAACATAGGGGCTTATGATCTGTGTAGATGACAAAATCTCTTGCTTCTACCATATGTCTGAAGTATTTTATTGCTTCATATATCGCCAACAGCTCTCGATCGTAAGGAGAGTACTTCTGCTGAGCTGGACTTAACTTATGAGAGAAGAATGCTAATGGCTGCCAACCTTGTCCATCTTTGAACTGTTGCAGAGCTGCTCCGATTGCAGTGTCAGAAGCGTCCGTCACTATAGCTAGTTTCGCTTGGCAGTCCGGGTGAGCCAGCAGGGCAGCTCGACATAGTCCTTCTTTGCAGCTGTTGAACGCTTCTAGTTCCAACGAAGAAAACTTCACAGGGTGAGAACCTTTGACTGCGCCAGTAAGCAAAGCATTTAACGGGGCTTGATGTTGGGCGGCATCAGGAATGAACCTTCTATAAAAGTTGAGCATCCCTAAAAATCTTCGAAGCTCGCGTACTGTCTTCGGAACTGGAAAATTCACAATAGCCTCAACTTTGTCCGAAAGAGGTTTGGTGCCTTCAGCAGAGATACGATAGCCTAAAAATATAACCTCAGAGGCTCCAAATACACATTTAGAGGTGTTGATTACCATTCCGTATTCTCGCAATCTGGTAAATAATTGCCGAAGATGGTGCTTGTGCTCGGCTTCATCTTTCGAGAAAATTAGGAAGTCATCTAAATACGCGTAAACGAAGTCTAATCCCCTCAGCATTTCATCAACAAAGCGCTGAAATGTCTGTCCGGCATTACGAAGTCCGAACGTCATGTACGGAAATTCGTAAAGACCGAACGGTGTCGTGATGGCAGTTTTGTGTACATCCTCAGCACTTACAGGGATCTGGTTGTACGCTTTAACTAAATCTGTAGTTGAAAAAATTTTGCAACCGGCCAGATTGTGTGAAAAGTCATGAATGTGACGAATGGGGTATTTATCAGGTATAGTTCTGCTGTTTAACATCCTAAAATCGCCGCACGGGCGCCAACCATTGTCCTTTTTAGGTACTAAATGAAGAGGTGACGACCATGCTGATTCGGAGGGTCTGGCTATACCACTCTGGAGCATAGAAGCAAACTCCTCCTTAGCTATCTTCAATTTATCAGGGGCCAGCCTACGTGGTGTACAAGAAACAGGCGGTCCCGGCGTAGTGCGTATGTGATGTACGGTGTTATGTGTAGGTGTGCGATGTATACCATGGGGGCGAGTAATGTCGGGGTATTCCCTTAGTATGTCATGATACACAGACTTACCAATGATGCTTTTTATCGAAGAAATGATATCGGAAGATCGGGCAGGCAAAGCAGTGGTCGCGAGTGTTGTATTGCTATCTATTAATCGTTGGTTTCTGCAATCAACAGTAAGATTATAAAAAGATAGAAAATCTACACCTATTATCGCCTTTGTTACGTCTGCTACAATAAATCGCCAAGGAAAGTCGCGGCGCAAGCCTAGATTTAAATTTAATTCAATATAACCATATGTAGCAATGGAGCTACCGTTAGCGGCGTACAATTGAAATTTGGATAACGGTCGGCGTTCTTTTATATTGCTTCGAGGAAAAACACAGAGGTCACTACCGGTGTCCACTAAAAACTGCGTCTTCGTCCTACTATCGGTTACGAACAGGCGACCTGTACATTTGCAATCGGTTGTCGCCATTATCGATTGCCCGTTGCGTTTCCCGCTGGCGTCGATACAAAATCACAGGGCTTAACACATTTGAGTGCCTTATCACCAAACTTATTGTGGTACCAGCAGTTCGGGTACTTTTTGTATATCGAATGCGATCTCGTTTGTGTGCGACTGCTGCGACTAGGCGATCTTTGTCGATTACGGGAAATCCTGTCAATTTTACTAGATAATGCTGCGACTTGTTTTGATAGGTCTGCTATAAGATTGCTAGACGAACCATGTGATGATGTAGATGCTAGCTGATTCCCATATGGCGAGACGACATCGTGAACTCGATCAGCTAACTCGGCTAATTCCTCCAGCGTGGCCTTCGGTTGCGACGCAATAATTGATTGTGTACTGATAGGTAGGCGGCTTGTCCAAATAGTACGCAAGAAGTCATCCGGTATGCCGGGTCCTGCAAGATCACGCAAGTGGCGAACTAACTGCGACGGTTTTCTATCACCAAGCTCTACATTACCTAACAGCTGCATCACTTTTCGCTCCCGCGATGCCGAAAGACGTTTTATAAGCTCTTCCTTCAACTTCTCATATTTATTCGTAGCTGGTGGGGAAAGAATAATGCCTTCCACCTCGGTTGCATATTGCGGCTCCAGGTGTCCCGAGGCGTAATAAAATTTTGTACTATCTACTTTAATATTGTAGAGCTCAAATTGGCCCTCGAGCTGCGCGAACCACAATGCCGGCTTCTCTGCATAAAAGGGTGGAATTCTTATACCAACGCGGCATGTTTCGGCTTCGGAATTTTTGTTCTCACTCATTCTCGTGTGTGTACGGGGTCACCAGTTTAGGAGGTTTATGGGTTTGAAGGAGTGAGAGTAAGAAATAAACTGACTTCTAATAGCAAACTGTAATTAATGCCTAATGAGTTACAAATTAATAATAAATTTTCATAATATACAAGCACAGCGAAACAATACAAAGACAATCTTGGACAATCTGACGTGAGTGTTTTTCTTCTCGTTGCTAAGCAACATAAAAGATATGTAGGGCCGCCACATATTTGTTGGAGAAATCCAAACAGGATAAATTGCATACTAATTCACTATGACTCAGACGGCCGACAGACGACATAAATTCATTTCTGAGTATTGAATTGATGATAATATAAATCTTAAGGGCCCAGATTGTCTAGGCGCGACATCGGTTTCGAGCGACCGCAGCGCTACTGTTTACTGAAACAACCGACGGGGCGGGTGAATGACCCAAAGACAGCGCGATTTTCAAAATGTTTTGCGACAAACGTTCCAATTGTTATTGAAGTTGAATATTTACAGCATAACAAAAATGTTGGATTATTGGAAATAAACGACGAGTGTAAAATATTCTAAGACTAGTTTTTCGTTATAAAATGATAATAAATATTAATTACTAGATTAATAAGAGTAGTTGAGACACAATTTTTATGTTTTTCTATTTATATTAAACAATCAAGAGCAGGTCCGGACTGACCTTTTTGTATTCTACTTACCAAAAATTCCAACTATGTATTTATTTGTAATTTTCCTACCAAAGTTTATTCTTATTTCGTAAAATATTCATTCAACAAAATAATTGCAAATTCAGTAGGAAGTACGGTCGAAATAACATCGAGCTTTCCTCGCTAGTGTATATCTCTACGCAAGGAAATGTGCCTATTGCGTAAACTCAAATAGGGTGGTGGCACCAATTATCGGCCATGTCAACTTTTTTTTCAACTTTGTTTGCATGTAATTTTTGAGTTAATAACTTTTGCTACGCTAGTATACGAAAGTATAAAAATGATTCATATAATTAAAAGTAAGTAAACAATAACAAATATGAGTCGCCATCTAAAAAGCGTGCTAGGGTTGTACAAAAATAAATGAAACACAAGTTTATAAATTATTAATATACTAATTAAAAGTAAGTAAACAATAACAAAATATGAGTTCAAAATTCTAATGTTTTTTCATTTTAACGATTACTGATCAAATTTTGATTTCTGCTAATTTGATGATAAAATCAATTGCTATTGCAAAACTTATCAGAATGAGTACCAGCTGCCCGATTCACGTAATAAAAACCGTAGCGTAGGGACTTAAAAATGTCACTTCGTTTTTTGCAAATTAAGCCCTTTTAACCGACTTAAAAAAAGAAGAAGATTCTCAATTCGCTGTATTTTTGAAACAATTTTGATGATTCTTTACACCAGGTAACTCTTCAAAATCGTATAGGAATTGTATAGTAATTGAGCTATTGAAAGATTTATGACAATCCAAGACTAGATAAGTAAGTGCGTTTAAAACAGAAAAGCAAAAGGCGATTTCTAAGTTTCTAAGTTAAAACGACTTTTGGACTGGCGTGTTTACGTGAATCGACCGGCTGGATAGTTAAGTTACCTCAGTCTCTTTCAAAACCATTAGGCGTTCTTCTCTTTCAAAACACGTAAAGGTCTTTCTTTCCTCTCTTTCATAGCCTCTATGATACTGGGCGCGTCACGAATGGGCATGCTTCGTGACTGCCGAGGATTAACTAATTCTGGAAGTAGGCAATCGTAATAAAACCTAACTAATTTCATCTCCATTTTCTCCTTCCAAAATTTGTCGTCCTTTTCTAAAATATAAACTTTCATAGGTACAGTAGCACCAAACCAGATGCCAAGCATGCAAACGTTTCTTTTAGTAATATGTACCTGTCCCTGAATTTGGAAATACCAGTTATGATTTTTATTTATGACATAACTCTTGGAAGCCTTGCCCAAAAGGTATGTTTGGCCATTGCTTCATCAAGAGTCATGCCAGCTAAAGAATGTGGGCACTTAATTTCAATTAAACCGTTTGCATAAATGCCATCTGGTGTATTACCAAGAAATTCATATTGATCGTCGACGAACAAACCGCAACCTTGTATACTAATATTCTTTTGAATTTCTAACTGTCTAATTTCGGTTTCTTCGTTTTCGATACCGTACCGTACAGCAAGCAAACTGGAGATATTACTACCATAAACGATTTTACCAACAAAAGCAGCACAACTTGTGCTCTCTCGTTTTTTACAAACTTCCCCGAATGATGATGAGGTTAGTAATTTTCTCCTTGTACTCATCCACTCAGCACTACTTCTTTGCAAATGGGTCGACCTTTCAAGCTCCTCTCTTTCAGCACAAGACAACTTTAAATCGGCTAAAAAAGATGGCTTGGCTTTCTCATATAATTCTGGACTCAGATCAGGTTTTTCGCAGTTTGGTCCATAGTGAGCGTCTTTCGATACAGGCTTTTTTTCAATCTTAATTTAGGTTTAGCAATTAAACGGTTTCTACGATTACAATTTTCCACTTTCGCGATCAAAGGAATCGGACTACATTTAAATATGACTTCATGAGTTTTACTATGAATCGATCCCGTATTAAAAGACACAACAGCAGCTGCGCATCGGCCCTCATAAGAACCACGGGAAGAATAATTTACACGCTTACCCCCAACTAATTTGGCAATTACTCCGTTAAAACTTTCAACTATATTAACTTACAATCCATTGGACCGTGGTCCCCTATGGCCTGAAGAGCTTTATAAAAAAAAGAAATATCTATTACGCCCAACTTCCACTTCATCCACCTTTCCCTCTTGACTGTTTTCAATAACTAGTTCCTGTAAAGAAAGATAATGGCTTTATTTTTTTTTATAAAAAATAATTAAAAAAGAATGGGCCAAATTTCTTCAAACATAGCTAAGAACTCCCTTAGAATACATCTTTGAAACACATAACACTAGATCAAAATCTTGAACGTTTTATATAAATAAACGTAATAAAAACTGGTTGTTTGTAAAGTCGGTTCAGGACAATAATTTTAATAAAAAAAGCTGTTGTTTCATTTTTAACCTTATTAATATTCCTGTTAACATAAAAAATAGCTAAACATGTTGTTTAGCGTTTTCATGCATTTTCCTAATGTCGGCCGGGTGGCCGATATTGGGATTTATCAATAAATAAAGATCCCTAACCTCGACCCTGCGATTATTTCATAAAAAAGACAAGTAAATGTAAAAACCTTGGTTTTTCTTCAATAAAAAACAATATAAAATACCATAGGTATGTTTAATTCCATTTAAATACTAACTAACTCAATGCGCTCGCAACCGGGATTTGACTCGCCACTGCCACTAAACGACACAAGTCGGTACCGGCGCGTGCTCTATTGCCAACTGAACGTTCAAATATTGAAGCACCCGCACCAAATATGGATTATTCGCATATAGAGTCGCTTTTTGAATAAAAACTATTATAATTTTAGGGTTATTTTAATAGTTAGGGTAAGTGCTCCAGTGAATTAACACCCACCAGTGAATGAACAAAACACACATTTTTCAATATAATAAGAAATCTAAGCTTTTCTACTCAAGCCAGTATTTTTTTCTCAATCGAAACATTATATTACGTCAACTGAACACACAGGTATTTGCCTGTGACCTATAGTTTCAAAATCGCGACCGCCTAAAATGAAAGTATTCTGTCGTATTTTTGATTGTATGGAGCAGAATTTAGGGCATTGCTGAGACTTCGTGTTTTGATATTCACTTTGTAGACACTATAAATGTGATAGTGTTAACAAAATTTGATAGTAGGATGTAAAAAGAACTGTTTTATCTTACAAAAAGCAGATTGCATAAATTTTAATTATCATAAATAAATTATAGGGGTGTTCGATAATTGGATCACGAAATTGAAGAAAATCTAGTCAATGAACACACAGTTTTAAGCATTTGGCATCTTAGCCTTAATGCAGTTGGCTAATTTTTTGTACACAACTTTTATAAACGGTTGTCAATTTTTTGACCAATATTCGAACGAGGTGTTCTTTTATTATTACCAGTTTATCCTCCATACCTAGCCTGATATCTTCAGTAACTTTTAGAAGTGCAGTAATAGTACTGTGCCCAGGACGAAAACCAGACGGAGTGAACTGATTAAATAAAATAAATAAAGATCTCCACATAGAAGTGCCTTTCAGCTAAAACGACCATGGAAAGACAGCAAAATGCAAGCTAAAAAGAAATTAATAAATAATGATGACATATAGAACCAATCTTCTATTATAGAAATATAATAGTTTAGAAGAGAAAGGAGAATCTAACATAGAAGTGATGAATAATAATATTAAATATTTTATAATAATAATCCAGTATTAATATTATGTTTTAAGCATTTGGCATCTTAGCCTTACGGTCTGCCCGAGGGGCTATGCGAATGGGTTGCTAGCTTCTTGTCCAGCAGAAGCATTAGAGCCGTTGTAGATGGCAGTTGCTCCGATAGCATGGACATCAATGCTGGCGTCCCGCAGGGTTCTGTATTGTCCCCGACGCTGTTTCTGCTGCATGTTAATGATATGTTGTATAATGACAGCATTCATTGTTATGCGGACGACAGCACCGGGGACACTTATTACACGGGCCGCGCAAATATCCCTCGTTCTTTGGTGGAGGAGAGCCGCGAACAACTTGTGTCGCAAATTGAGAGCACACTAAGTAGAGTGTCCGACTGGGGGCGACAGAACTTAGTGCGATTTAACCCCTCTAAGACACAAGTCTGCGCGTTCACCGCTAAAAAAACCCCATTTGCTGTGGCTCCACACTTCGAAAACACACCCCTCACCATCGCCAATAGTATTGGTATTCTAGGAGTTGACATCTCCAGCGACGTCCAGTTTCGATGTCATCTGGAGGGGAAGGTCAAGCTGGCATCGAAGAAACTAGGTGTGCTCAACAGGGCGAAACATTACTTCAACCCGCGGCAAAGACTTATACAAAGCTCAAGTTCGGCCGCATATGGAGTACTGTTGCCATCTATGGGCGGGAGCGCCTAGATACCAGCTTGCACCCTGTGACTCGATTCAAAGGCGTGCTGTGAGGATTGTTGACGATCCCAAACTGACAGACGGTTTAGAACCTTTAAGTCTGAGAAGAGATTTTGCGTCCCTTTGTGTGTTCTACCGTTTGTACAATGGGGTGTGTTCAGAGGAGTTGTTTGACATGATGCCCACGGCTTCCTTCTACAGTCGCACCGCTCGCCATCGACAGGGAATTCATCCTCACACTTTAGAACCGAAATGGTCACGTACTGTGCGGTTCCAGAGAAGTTTTCTTCCACGTACTATCAAGCTGTGGAATGAATTGCCTGTTGAGGTTTTCCCAGGAGACTACAGCATGGGGTTCTTCAAAAAGGGCTTGAAGAGGTTTTTACAGGGTCGGCAACGCGCATGTGATGCCTCCGGTGTTACAGGCGTCCATAGGCTGCGGTAACTGCTTTCCATCAGGCGGACCGTATGCTTGTTTGCCACCTTAGTGGTATAAAAAAAAATGTTAGATAGTTCTCTTTAGGTTATAAAATATCAAGTAACACGCAATTATAATAGTAATCATATCGGCTATTTAATATAATAAAAAAATATATATATTTACAATAACAATTACCCGAAATAAATTCTTACATAATAATTTATATATAGAACTGATATATAAAAGTGGTAGTTCATTCAATGGGTTTCAAAAGGTTTATTCACTGGATTTTTTTGTTCATTCTCTGGTGATTTGTGTGTTCAATGCTGATAGTTATTGAGATAACCTGCATTTTATACAAATATACCCCATATTTGTATAAAATGCAGATTATCTCAATAACTATCAGCATTTTTGCTAAAATATGTATACTGTATCAATCATGAATAAATTGTGAACATAATAAAATAAAATATTTTTTGGTTAGGATCTCATAAGTAGCTGGCTGTAATTTTCAAAGTTTGGAATGCCCTTAAGGGTTCATTCAATGGAGCACTTACCCTATATTCCATTTTCTCGCAAAGGCCGATATTAGGAGGAGGCCGATACTAGAAGACTTCACCCTACTGAGATTTTGTCTTCGTCCATCACTAACTAGGTATTTTTTTTTTTTATACTACGTCGGGTAGCAGACAAGCATACGGCCCGCCTGATCTGAAGCGGTTACCGTAGCCATATTAACGCTCGCAACATAAAATATCGCTCGCGCGCCGCCACCCCCGCCACCCCCGCTGCCATCGCAGCATCTCCTTCCTTTCTGGTGACCTCACTCACTCGCAGGAAGACAACAGCCCTCAAGGAAACCGTTATTTGGCTGCGGTATTCTGTGAGGTGGAGGTACATTCCCCAGTCGGGTAGCTTACAATTACGCTCCCTACCTCTCTTTTCGCCAGAGCTTCGTTTGTCAGTCAGCAGGGTGTACCGCATGCAGGTGAATTTGGCTTTGGTTTAAAGATCTTGATGAACCACTTACACCCCAAGGTAGTTTGTTTATTTATGTAATAAGTCTACAAGAATTACGTATAACAACTTACGTCTATAGTGTGTAGTCTAAGCATAGCAGTGTTGCTTGGAGTCTCGGCCTGAAGGTTTTCTTTATTTTCAATACTGGAAATATTATTCATCATTATTATCCACTTTATAATTATTTTGTAATTTTTGTACAACACCAGACCCTAGGCGCGTCGCGTCTCTTTGGCGGGAAGTATGTCGACAAAGCCGCGCGCCCGTGCTATTTCTGTTATGAAACATACCTACTTCCACAATCTGATATTTAGACAATAATGATGAACATGAAAACGAATACTAGGTAGAAATTGACTTTATTACTTATAATACAAACCAATATTTACATGCTATTGTATATGTCTGAATCAAGCGATCTAAATCATATGACATAGGTATTGTATTAGCTTTGTAATGTACCCTGTTCAAATGAAAATAAATTATATTATTATTACTACTTAGACAGGATAAGCACACAAATAAAACTAGGATTTTTACATGACACTTTCACAGAAATCTCGTAATTTTTTTCTAGGTAGGTATTTAGGACAAGACGTAGTAAAGTAGGCAGATAAATAAATAAGTAGGAAGGAACTTACATTTTTTCCGAGATCTTTTGGCTTTCATATTTTTATAATGCGTACTAAACTTTCTTTTCCCTGGCAAATTCAAATTCAATCAGTCCTGCGAAAAAAACTCTCGATTACCGACTAGATACGTTTATGATATTGGCTATAGCATGTTGAAATCATGTTTCAAGCCTGAATTGATACATATTTTACAAGGTTCATAAAATAACCTACTCAACAAAGTATCTAATTCATTCTTTGTATTTTTTACGATTTATATACATTCATTATATTGGTAAATTAGTTATACTTACAGTTTTTCACAAAAAACACAAATTCACAACACGTAATTTTGCTAGAGCATCCGACGCGCGTGGTGTCACCTTGACATATAAAAACACACTGGCGATTAGCGGCGACCCAGAGTACTAATTCGTAATATCGGAATGTGCGTCATTTTTCATACATTTTTCTATGGAGAATTTACGTAAAACATATCTAGATTTTAGGGCTTTAAAAGAGGAAGTCTTTGTTTGTAAAGGTACAAAAAAAAAGTATATGTTATATTTATTGGTTTCTTCAGTGTTCAAAAAGTGTTTCTTTTTATCAATTTGTGTTGATTTATTGGGTTAAATCTGAAAAATACGAAGGCATGTTTTTGCATTTTTTCTCAATTTTGTGCGTTTGTTGACCTTTATTATAAAACAACTATTAGATTTTAAGAGTTTAATATAATCATACAATAATTTTTGGTCTTTGATTGTAATATATACAAATTATCATTGATATCAATCATATCTAAATAGGTTAAATATGAAAAATCGTAACACTCTTTTCACAGTTTTCACGATCTGGCCCCGTGTGGTTGGGGATTTTTTATGTTTTTGCAAAAGAAAAGGAGGACACAGCGTAATATGCTGCCCGATTGGGAACTCTACCTCACAGAAGGCCGCAACTGAATAACAATTCCTAGAGTCTCTCTAGAGATCTAGGAATTGTAACAACCCACTGGTTGGTGTTGTTGTGTATCTAAGAGAGGTAACCAGGATATTCAATGGAAAATTTCACCTCCCCATCTACTTCGATGCTATTCTGCTTAGAACACCAATCCACCACCTCTCACTCATACTTCGACGAGTACGGTGCTCTAATGGCTAGCAATAGCCACTTTGACTCCGGGGTCGCGGGTTCGACCCTCGCTCAAGACAAATATTTATGTGCATGTACATATGTGTTTGTCTCGGTCTGGGTGTTTTCTATGTATAACAAAAAAATGTATTTTAAATACATATAATATCAGGTATCTAGTACAAGCTTTGCTTAGTTTAGAACTAGATGGGATGGTGTTGGTGAATAAATATATAGATATTTATTTATTCTCACAACACCTATTTACAGCGGTAGATATTTTTTTTTTTTTAAAGTAGGTATAACAAACCTTCCTAGTAGCTCAATTGGAAACTCGACCGATTATCGAGAGGTCGTGGGTTCAAGTCCCACCTAGACGGTGGAGGTGAATTCTTCCAATTCAAATTCAAATTAATTTATTTGCTAAATGTAAGTACAGGGATGTTTAACATAGTAATTATTGTTTATCGCTACATTTTGCCTGTTGGCGTGCAAATACAATAACATTTTTGTTATTAATTGGTCATTTATATGTATTATTTTACACAAACAGTTGTTTCAAGAAACTAACATCTCTCATTAATAACTAACATATCATTATTCCTTTTACTATAAAATAATTCTCGAGTTTAATTAATATTGTATGTATTACGTAAACTATCATGTCATTGATATTCATTGATTGATATCATGCCAATGAAAAAAATATTTACATAGAGCATTACTCGCGCAGGCACCCCTGCTTCACAAGGGTATATCTGGTTACGGTCTTCCCAATCCCATTTGGGCTCGTCCCTATGTCTCTAGTGCTAGACCCTATAACATTATGTGCATCTCTCTATCTCTACATCAACCTATTTTCATCACACTACTAGGATATGGGTTTTTTCTCAATCGAACGGGGTTTAGAGTGTACTCCACCACGCTGCTCAGTTGCGGGTTGCTATATTTCATTATCATTATAGCAAAAAATTTGTACCCCTTAATACGAAAATTGCGCGGACGGAGGAGTATGAAATTTCGCTATAATATATATTCGCTATAATAGTTTATATAGCAGTATGCTAATATGTATTTTTTTTAATAGGCTATTTGACTAACATTTTTTTCAGTTTGATATGTAGGGACGTCTCCATAATATAACCATAGGTGAAAGAATTACTTCGATAGCGCTAAAATCTCTCGAGATATGGTAATTTGAAAATCACAATTTTTAGACTGCCCCAAAACGCTCCATACAAAAGACTACCGAATTATGACGTCACATGTTTGTATTTTGTGTGCATCAAATCAGAAATTTGTACGACAGCTATGTTAAATATTACGTTCATTATTTTATCATAATAAAACTTACGTTCATTATATTAGATTTGTATCATAATAAAAGTTATAGCATTTTTTATTGCTTCTCCAATGGAAATATTATTTTTTAATAATTTCATACTTTTAAAATGGACTTTCCCGCCAAACTTTGATCGACGCTAAAAAAAGTCTGACTGAAGATATAAGAATGAAAGTTTGCAGATCTTTATAGTTTTGTGTATTTTACGATATTGTTAAATAATTTATACAATTCTTAAACATTGGAAAATAGCCTATTATGCATAAAAATAGATTAAATCAATAAAAAAAAGCATTACCCACACTACCATGTATTTGACACAATTAGGCATATTATACTCTTTAAGGTCGAATTTCGACCAATGGGCCACCATTGCTTAATAATAAATGAAAAGAAATGGCATTCTGCCATTGGGCCCTTGTGGGCATTTATAACTGCTGACAAAAACATCACTACCCTTGTGGTATTTTAGTTGACAATATAACTGCTGACAAAATCATCAGTAGTTAAAATCCAACACACTAAAGCCTAATCCTGTTAAGGCCAACCTTATTGAACTTAACCTCCACTCTCGTTTATCTCAAAGATCATAAATTCTTAACTAATTTGTCAATATCGAGATAAGAAGGTTGCCATAATCCGCTATTTACCCTTGATATTCGACATTGACCAATCATCAATCATTTATGGAGCAGATAAAAAGAAATATTACTAAACTTCAATAAGTTTATCGTTGTTTAAACGCGATGAGATAAAAAAGTAAGTAACCACTTATATAAGAAGAAAGGACACAAATTATTTTGTTTTATTTTTAGTATGTATTTCACGCTACATATTTATATATTTTTTTACCCGCAATATAACATCGATTATTACATTAATAACAAAAATAAAAAAATAATGAACGTCACGCATAGTACGGTACTTAATTTGAAACTGCTATTTAATACCTTTAGGGTGAGAAACATGCGTAGGACCCGCCTAATGAAAAGCAGTTATCGTAACCTATGGACGCTTGCGACTCCAGGGCATCACTCACGCGTTGCCGGCTCTGCAACGCCTTTCTTGAAAACCCCCATACTGTTAAATCAATCAATACCGGAAAATTCATGAACTATAATTATTTTTTTCCGACTCGCCATGATTTCCCCATACATTGAAGCTTTTAAAGAAAAGTTACCTAGTGACTCATCGGGAGATTTTTTTCAAATGAGGAATAATTAATGAATTATAATTCATTTTTCCCGATTCGCGATGATTCCTCATATATTGATCCCCTTAAGGAAAAGTTGCTTGCCATACTCAATATTTGTTTTTAAAGAAATCTGGAGCATACCTACTAGGTCAAAATATAAACTGTACGATATTTTATGTATCCTTCATCACGTAACATTTCGCTAACTATGTAATATGTTTCATTTATCAGTCAACTCTAGCCTGAGGCATGGAAATAACCAAAGGTCATCGGACGCGCCTCCTATTTCCGCCATGTGACTATTACATATCGAGTAAATCAACCGAGTGTCGATGCAAAATATACTGCAATTTATTATAACATGTATGTATGTTTTATAAATTACTATTTGACGAGCTCGGTGGTCGAATACACTCTTAATATTGTGGCAATGGCCACTTTGATTCCGAGGTCGCGGGTCGATCCCCGCACAAGACAAATATTTCTGTGCATGAACATGTCTGTTTGTCTTGGTCTGGGTCTGTTTTCTATGTATGATATGTATGTATTTACATAACAAAAAATAAATAAGTAATATATCACTTATCTCGTACCCATAGTACAAGCTTTGCTTAGTTTGGGACTAGATGGCCGTGTGTAATTTGTCCCGGAACATTTATTTATTTATTACTCTGCCATAGGCAGGGACTTCATCCACACACACACATGAATGAACCCCTCCGAGGTATTCCCAGGAGTACTGACAGTAACAGAACAAAAAAACCGGAACGAATTAAAGAGAAGGAAAAATATAAAAGACATATAAGAGTGACTGACTGTTTTAATGCACAGTTTGAGCACTGTACAGAAGTCGATCGAACACCTAAGCTGAAGTCGATTGTCGTCGGGTTTTTTGGATACGAAATTCAAAGTCCGGCGTAGATTAGTATGGTAATTGTGTGTAGCTTAACTGTTAGGAACTCTGTTACTTTACTAAAACTGACTATGTTTGTCATTAACTTAAAGTCGTTCATTAATTCCTATATTTGGAATCAGAATGTTCGATCTGAATCTGTTGAAGCTGATTTCCATCGGACTTTTTGGTTGCGAAATCGGACTTTTGTTAAAATTTGTGATAAACATCTTCAATTTAATTGGTAAATCCCTACCTGTTAAGCTTATTACTATTAGCACTAATTTAATATGAATTAGGTTTTCGCAGTCAAAAATACCGATCTGCCTATTGTACGAAAATATTGTGGTGAATAAAGTTTTAAATAAAAAATAAATATATTTAAAGTTAACCTTTAACAAAATTTTCAACAATCCTTTTATAGTGGATACCAACATCATAATAGGACTTTTAAAAGGACGGGAATAGGTTTTTACAGGGTCCGTAACGCACGTGTGATGCTCCTGACGTTCATAGGCCGCTGTAACTGCTTTCCATCAGGCGGGCCGTATGCTTGTTTGATTTTAGTGGTATAAGAAAATAGCTACTTGTATGCTATTTTTCAGTCCGATCCGTCCAGTGCTTTGAGTTGTACGTAGATCGATCAATCAAGCAATCAGTTTCATCTTTATAGATTACAAAGTTTTGTAATACAGCATTGCGGTTTATCGGCATAATTTCGACATGTTTATTACGATGTATGAAAAATAAAATGGCAAGGAATACGTAACATCTGCTTTATGACAGACGTATCGAATGACGACTGTGACGAATTTACTATACACACTGATCCGAAACTCTCATGCTTCACGTTTCTCGGTATTTTGATGTTTTCGACACACTTATCTCGTTTTGTGTGTGCAAATAATGTTCCTTAGTATTTGAAATACTGGATATTAATAATGTTAAATAAAAATATATATCAACCAACTTCAATTAAAATTTTCATGCATCGAAGTGGCATTATTAAGTTATTAATACTACTGTTTTTAACTCAAAAACTACTGGTCAGCTCTTGATCCAATTTAAATTAGGAAGGGATCACATGAGAAGCATCAGCTGTCAAAGAAAAAAAGTGAATGGAAGAAAAAGATATACTCCGCCAATCTTTTTTCCATTATTTGGGGTAAATATTTTCAATAAAATAATAATGTAGTATTGTGATGAGGCAATCTTTACAACTCACTTCTTTTAAGTATCTCCTGTCTATCTTGTAACTTACCTTACCTTTATACATATCAGTCTTGCATTTGATTTACTTCCCAAAGAGGTTCTTAGTAAAAGAACCTTATTACTTTTCCTTATAATCCATCGTAACGACAACGTACCTTGTTCGTAGTTCATTGTCAGATTCTTAGCTAATTAATAATGACGAGGGGGACTATTTAGATAAGCAACATTGAACTTGCCTGACACGAACCCAATCAAACAATAGCAATCTCCGCGAATCATCTAAACTACGCCTCCAGTCTCGGTGACTTGTCGTCAACTTATTAACATAATTAGAAAACTTCGGAATACTTATCGAGTGAAACTACCATTGTCTTCTTTGACCGATTAGCTGACAGTCTGCCCATTTATTTTTTATTCGGAGTACTTACATTTTTTTTTACTAAACCAATGCGTGTTTAGCTTCAAATCTAATTAAGTGATTAGTCGTCTAGTAACCACAGTACAAGCTTTGCGCGTAATTTATCCCAAATTAAGCGCAAATCTAGATGGCGCTGTGTTAAATTGTCTAGAAATATTTCTTTATTTAATTAACTGCCCACGGATCACCAGTTGTCTAAATCCAATTGAATTCGTTGTATATTTCGTAAAGTAATAAAATAAATTATATTATTATATTAAACAAAAACACTGTTTCTCAAATGCCATATTGAACTTACGTCTGAATGTCCATTCAGTCGTTGAATAAAAAACTTTTAATGATTGCTGAAAAAAAGAAAGTTGAGAAACACTGATTTAAATAAATAAATAATCATATATTATACATAGTATACCTAACCAAACACAAATGACAATTTTCATAATAATATTATTATGACATGCCATCTTATTTCATTTTATATATATAATTCTTTATTGCATAACAACAAATACATAAAATTTGTGAACAGACAAGTATACAAAGGTGAGCTTATCTCTTCAAGAGATTTCTTCCAGCCAACCCGACTGTTACATACAGAAATTGTACATGGCTGGGAGTCTAGCAAGCTATGCATAACATTTTAGTATCTTTTATACAATACGAGTTACATACTACCTAAATTAAACTTATCACAAGTCATGAGTAAGATAGTGCTCCTTTAGCTTCTTTTTAAAAGTAGCGACAGTACAGCTATCTCTAATATGTCCAGGCAGTTTGTTCCAGAGCTGCGCCGCACGGACAGTAAAGGACTGAAAGAAAAAACATGTGTTCGATGAGGGATAATTCATTCGATTATAGTTATTGCTACATCATTACATCCCATAATTGCTCTATTCAATTTTGTAACTGCATTACAATTGTATTGCATTTATAAGAACGAGTATATTACCCATCGATTTCCGGAGAATTGTCCAATAAATATCGATACTACTAGATGGCAACAATTAAGAAATGTTTTGTGAGATCATAATTATACCGTTTTTATGTTGCGAGCATTTTCCTGTAATTATTTTGAAAATTCCAACGTCTTGTTTAAAGAAGGATGCTTTGTTTGATTTATGTTATTATTACGAACAGACGAACAGTATTACGAACAGTTTTTAAGAGAGGTAAGGAGCGTAATTGTAAGCTACCCGACTGGGGAATGTACCTCCACCTCACAGAATATCGCAGCCAAATAACAATTCTCTTGAAGGTTGTTGTGTTCCTGCGAGTGAGCGAGGTCACCAGAAAGGAAGGAGATGCTGCGCTGGCAGCGGGGGTGGCGGCGCGCTAGCGATATTTTTATGTTGCGAGCGTTAATATGGCTACAGTCACCGCTTCACATCTTATCTTCCCTGCCTTACTGCTAGATATGTTGTCATATGTGTTGGTTGGTTCCCATGAAACCTCGTAACAATATTTTTATATGATGCCTTTTATAGTGCTCTCCGAAGTGTAGAGGTAGTAAAACCATTCCAAGGTATCAGACTGAGGGTCAATTCTTATAATTAAAATGTAGTCAAAATTCAGTTCCGATCCAATCTAGATTTACCGCAGCGATTATACTTAGCCTCGCCTTCATTGGCCGTCCAGAGAGGTATTGTTTGAGCCATATTCTACTGGAGTGGAAATGTGAAAGGGTATAAACACTGCAAGTAACTTTAGAGAAAGCTCAGCACACCTCTCGACACTTACATCATTCACATCGGTGTTGTTTCTGGCAATTTTTTTTCTGTCCGTTTCGTGTCAGTCCTTGGTGTTATAGTAACAAAAAGAAATTTAGAATAAAAATAAAGACATGCATATATAAATTCCCCTTATAACAAACGTCAAATTTGGTACTTTCATATCACAATATGAAATTTCAAAGTAATATAAGTGGGATTATGTCGTAATATAAATACATATAAATGTATATTCCTGGACAAACTGCACACGGCCGTCTAGTCCCAAATTAAGCACAAAGCTTGTACTATGTAATATTTACTAGAGAACTGATATTATACTTAAATACATTTTTTTGTACATACATACATAAAATACCCAGAAAACACCCAGACCAAGACAAACAGATATTCATGCAAAGAAATATTTGTCAACCTGGGAGTCAAAGTGGCCATTGCTAATCATTCGACCACCGAGCTCGTCAAAAATATGATAGATAATTAAGCAAACTAAGAATATTATTTTTCCAATAATTGATAATAATTAATTAATGAAATCATGTATATAATTTTTAACCTATTCACATTTCAATCTCGATTCGGTCAACTTTTATTCTGCGGTTAATTAATCGAACCTGTAATGACAACTAAGTTTTTGCATGCTAGTGCAAACCTGGCGGTACATGTAGGTATTTTTTTCCATGCATTAAATCAGATCAATCAGCATTTGTACGTCTTGAGCTCTTAAATTATATTTTTTGTTAGAACAACGAGTGCGAATCGTGCCACAAATCTTTTCATGTGTCAAAATCTTCATAGATTAAAAATAGAGCAAATTGCACAGATTACATAATATTATCAAATAATCGATTTGACAAACGTTAAGATTATTCGAATCTCTTACATTATGATGAATGATACAAATTATTAGGATAGCTAACATGGGGATGTCAACTTACTCTAGCAAATCATTGTAAAGTAAAACACATAACACAGCATTGTCAAATAAATTGTTATGACAACGTATATAATATAATTAATAGGATAATTAAAGTAAGAAAAGGAATTTCGTCTCAGAAGCTTCAAAACCGTCCAAACGCTGCCTCATTACAAATCGACGTCATTATTATATGTCGTTGTGACGAACTGTGGAACAATTTTAGGATTAAGTAGCTATATTCATACGTGTAATTAAATCTTGTGTGTAAATAACTCACAAATCTAGGACAGGGGTATGTCTACCCCTGTTCTAGATTTGTGAGTAGTTACCCCTCGGGCTATAATTTGCCAAGTATAACCCGAGGGGTAACTACGAACCAAAAGGGAATTCTGCCATCGCGGGCAGAATCTTCGCACCAGTGCAAGACGCGTGTTGCCCGTGGTGTTACAGGCATCCATAGGCGGCGGTAACTGCTTTCCATCAGACGGCTTGTTTCTCTCATTAATAGTATAAAAAAACGGATACTGTATTCTCTGTTTTAAAAGCACCATGAGGTCAAACCACCATAATAGGGCATTATGGAAAACAAATGGAAAATCAATCAGTAAACCCGATGGTAATCGGCTTCAGTTAAAGCGGCAGGCCTCCTGGTACCATATATAATTTCATGAAACTATCATTTGTGATATATTGCTCAATAAATAGCACGGTTAAGAAATATTACTAAATAAGTACCAAGTGTAATGTTTTATTTGATTACAAAATAGCCTATTACTTTCTCTCTACACCACTTATCAAAATATTCCTGCCAATGATATTCAATTCTATATAGCTTAATATAATGCATTAATTTGACGCAATATTATTATTATATGATAATTGGTTAATATAAAATAACGCATTAACAATGTTTATCTTTAATAAAGCTAGACGCGAAATTGCGTGGTACGGAAATCGATTGTTCATCGTTAAATTAATGAACAAATATTATGTTTTCAATGGAGTAGACCGCCTTTGATGATTTGTTAAATTTTACACCAGATTATAACAAATTAATGTATTTTTTATGATTTTCACACAAATTTAATGCCTCGGTACATACTATCATGTACAAAGCGTATTTAATTACGCTACTATTTATATATAGGTGTGATGTGTAGAGTCAATGTATGTATGTAAAATCTTCATGGCAATACAACAACAACAAATATGTACATGTACATTGTAAAAATATATGTTGTACAATGGCGGACTTATCCCATCAGGGATCTCTTCCAGTCAACCATAGAATGCTCACAGGAGTTTACAAATTTTGTAAAGCAGATAGATAAAAACACAATGTCTCTTTACATATATTTTTATAGGAATATACAAATATATGCAATAGTTACCTAATATACATACTACATAAATAATAGTATGTAACGTGATTTATTATGTATATATTAGAAGTCTATGTACTAAAAGTTATTTTGAAAGTGAATAAACAAAAAAACACGACATAAGCTGACAAGCGTGAGTCACATTTAACTCAGATAAAAATGAAAGTATCTACTGGTACTTTCAAAACCGGGTATTTCAAAGCATAATTAATTATAGCTAATACCATTAGTTAGCGTAGGGGATAAGCAAACATGTCAATGACAACATTCTTCTTCTCGTGGTTATGGATTGGGTGTCACTGCCTGCAGCAGCTGCCGCAATTCTCTTCACCTCTCTCTGTTTAAAAGTTTCACTGAATGAGCGAGCAGCCAGTCGCGGACTTGATGAAACCTTGTTGGACATCTCCATCGAGTACGCTGACATTCCACACGACCCTGCACCATCATTCATTCCATCGACTCGACATTCTGAGAAACGACGATTATCTTCGTTTCAAATGACAACATAGATTTCTAGACAGTATTTACGAGTCTATAAAACGCAGTAAAATACTTTGTTTTATAGCCGCCGATTTAGCGTAGCAAACATGAAATAGATATGTCGAAATTGTATTGCGTCGACAACCCTTATTCATCCCACTGCTGGGATACGGGTCTCCCCTCAATCGAAGAGGTTTATAGCATACTCTACCACGCTGCTCAACTGCGAGTTGGTGGAGGCCAGTGGCGTTTTAGCTTGCTTACCAGCTATTATTATGGTTAGCTAACTAATCTATGACGATATAGGTATTTATTATTATTATGTATAGACATACATAACTATACATTTTGATTACATTTTGTATAAATGTAGACACATTTCTACAAAATGTAAATCAGTGGTTGACCGTCATTGTTCCGTAACTAATATCAATTGCACGTGGTGCACCCTGCCTACTTAAAATCGAGACCCTGACAAAATAAAGGACAGCAATATTTACTAAGCAGCTAGAGTGGGAAAATAGGTACCTCCACAAATCACATCTAAATAACAACTCACTCGACTAATGAGTCGCTCGCGGTATATTTCTAATATTTAATTAAAGTTCCTATAGAGATGCTGCATTAGCAAGGTGATAACGTTCCTCCGTTCTACACTGGAATCTATAGTTCGAAGAACTAAAGCGGTTTCTGTGAATCTACTCAGATGGATAAAAATTAAATGTGGCTTTTAACCCACATTTCATTTAAAATTTTGTAAAGTATGATAATAATTTATTATTCATCATACTTTACAAAATTTAAGTTGCATCTATATAGGCACAGCTAGTGTGCCAAGCAACCAGCCGGGCGGGACAACAGACCTCGTATATATCGGGCTAAAATGAACATATTTATGAATGCATGCGCATACAAAGGAAGTCAAGACTAACTTTATATAAATCCAATCAGTATGTTCTACGCTAATCTCTAGTTAGATATTAATAATTCCAAGCAAACATAAAATTACATTTTGTGTAGCTTAATCTTACTTAAATACAGTAACTTTGACCATATCGTTTTTAGCCTCATTAATTTACAACAATGATATTTGGAATAAACCGGAAAGTTGTATTAAGAAGTCGCATGACAGATATAAACAAGCAATTATTGACTACGAAACACCACCGATCTGCTTCTGTTTCGTCAGTCATTGACATTAATTGCTCTTCTCGTGGTAAAAAATATCAGTGCATAGTAGAATGCTGAAGCGTTCACTCGTGAACTGGTTAATGTTTAGTGCATAATTCGGGGCGCATACAGTTCGAACTACGAACTATACGCGACTGAGCCCTCCCGTTCAATTGTATTCCGCTATGAGCCCCGATCGGTTGTGTTCGTGTACGAGTCGCCCGCGCATACTCACAATAATGACATTCTCCACAAGTGTACACTGACATTTACAAGTTGTCACAATGTGTTGTTCGAGGTTCTCTAACTACATATTCAGAACTGTCGTCAAATACTCATGTGGGATTGCCAGCCGCGAAAGTAAGTGTGGTTATTTGAAACTTGCCATAAGTTTACATTGTACCAGTAGTGTTCGTAATGTATGATTTACACGCCGGTACTAGAAATCTATTTTGGTTCTCAAGAGCTTTATATACACACCCGTTTTCTGTTGTTTGTAAATTATTACTAAGGGTTATTATATCAGCCATATCTTTATTATAAAAAAAAGTTGTTTATTTGTTCGTGAGTCACGTGAAGACCGCCGAACCGATTTCGTTGAAAGTTAGTCAAATCGATCAAAGTTCTATGTAAAACATTGTTTCATTTTTATTCTAGAATTTTAACGAAAGAACGAGAGTGAAAGAAAAGGATGAGTTATTTGAGTGAAGACTGCTAGCTCTGCCATGATCGGTTGTTTTGCAGAATTAACTCATTCTCGTATTAAATATATAGTCATATTCATTGAAATAATCTTCCTTCCAGTAAAAAAGTGACTCACAATAAAATTAAAAACTATAATGAACGAACATAATACAAGAGGATGCAGTTGGGCTCTGCAATACGTTTAAATAACTAATATGTCGAATTATCGATGGTCACACGAATGGTGGCTAGCCAATGGAAACTCGTACTTTGACTCCGAGGTCTCGGATTCGGCCCTCGCGCAAGGCAAACATTTGTGTACATGAATATGTCTTTTTGTTTTGATCTGGGTATTTTCTGTGTATTATATGTAGCTATATACAAAAAAATGTATTTAAGTATATTTATCGGTCATTTAGTCCCATATTAAAATCTTTCCATAGTTTGGCACTAGATTTTGGTATGTAATTCGTCCCGGAATATTTATTTATTTATATACTATCGTACGGTTCGGATACAATACTATTAGTTTTTGTACTTAATTAAATTGTTAGTAACATAGTATTGTTTTATATTTTTATATATTAGAGAGTGGCAAAGATAGCTTTAATTGATTTAATCACCTACGAGTATATATATAAACTTATACATTGCTAAATTTAGTATTTTCGATCAAAATATCTTTTCGATAAGTGATATTTATGATCCTAGTAATATTAGAAATGTGAAAGTTTGTGGGGATGTATGTATGAATTTAATTTATGGATAGATATTTAGATACATATTATAGATTTAGATAGTAAATAGATGAAATAATTTGGATGAAATTTGGTAGAATAGAATAGAGTACACTTTATTGGACCAATATGATTGGTACATAATAATATCTCGTCATCATCAGGTCATTTTAGTCTCCACTACAGGAGCACGACTCTCTCTCTTCCGTCCCAGACAGAAGGAGGATTTGGCCTACACTCCCCACGCTGGCCAGGCGGGTTGGGAGGCCTGATCGATGTATTATAATGTATTTCCCTTAGTCGCCTTGTACGACATCCACGGGAAGAGACGGAGTGATTCTATTCTAGTCTGCTGGAAACCACACGGCCTTAATAATATCTACATATATAAAATGAATCCCTATTTCCCTTGGTCGCGGCATCATACGTGAACGGCTGGACCGATTTCGCTATTTTTTTTTATGTTGTATTTGTTATTGTCCGGAAAAGGTTCTTAGGAAAGAAAAAAAATTGAAAGTTGCGTGAAAAATTTGAAAATTTAAGAAACTTAATGACCATAGATATAAACTTTTCTAATGTAACTTTATAGCGTTTGACAGAACTGTCAGTCATTTGACAGATTGCGCGAAACCAAATCAAATTCAATATTCGTTGTTAAAAAGGCTGGACAATGTATGTCGGGTCGGCTAGTTCCATGTATATTATGAATTAATGGAGAATGTAATATAATGAATGGAAATGAAGAATTGTATATTATGTTTCGTGGGGTATGCAGCTAAACTATTAATTAAAGTCGTTCCTAATTAAATTAGTTTTGTAATAAACATTGATTATTACAGCTATAGGAAAAACATGTTTATCCTCTACATAAATTATTAAAATATACCTAAAGCGAATATAGCAATGCTACGAATATGGTGTACTCGGTAAATATTGCTTGGAGGTTATAAAAATACATATGTTTACAATCGATTCCCGCAATAATCGAGTGTAATTCTCACAATCAGACAAATCGAATTATTGGAATGAAACTCCTGACTCATCGCTGCAGTAGCGACTTTTAACCAATAATGAATTTTATAATAATAATGATAAATATATCTGGTCAATTTACACAACACCATCTAGTCCCAAATTAAGCGCAAAGCTTGTATTATACAACTAATAAATGTACATAAATACATTTTTTTTATAAATACATACATGTAATATATTTAAACACCCAGACCAAGATAAACAGATATGTTCATGCACACCAATGTTTGTCTTGTGCGGGGATCGAACCCGCGACCTCGGAGCCAAAGTAACCATTGCTAGCCATTCGACCACCGGGCTCGTCCAATCGACCGCCAGTGTTATATATACAGTGAAACCGCCATGAAAAATATAAGGAAACAGTAAAATATAATGAGATGAATACCATTGAAAATTTCAAAATCATGCGTTACGACAAATATATTCCGCAAACAGCCATTTACAGTGTGGTCACCGAAAGAATGCGTTTCTCCTCACAGCTGTCAATAAGATAAGTATTATCTATAGCCATCTCTTTCTGTATCACACATTTCGCACCGTCTATCGAACCTAGTTCAGTTCGGTTTCGACCTAGTTCAGACTCCAGACTTTCGCAAGGATTCGCTTGTGAGAAGTGAATAAATTAAATTTATTATTATACGAGTATGTATCTCTCTTGGACTCACGGGCTTAAACCCGGCCATTTGATAGTGGGCGGGGATATAGATCCAACGCGCAGAGGCCCCTTTGAGAAGTTTCACATTATTATTATTATTTTGTATTTTATCAATTTTCTCAGCTTATATGCCTTGTAGGTATTAAATGACATTTACCAACACCAAGTGAATGTCATTGAGAGGGATTATTGGAATGAATCATTTGGTTATAATGTTGTATCCTCTATGTCCGGTAAATCCATGAACTTCATCACATTATTTTTTTTAAAGACAATTTACACAGCGCCATCTAGTCCCAAATTAAGCGCAAAGCTTCTACTATGGGAACTTGACAACTGATAAATGTACTTAATTATTTTTTTTGTAAATACATATAATACATAGAAAATGTATCGCATTCTTTCGTTGGTCGCACTGTAGCAAATGATCTACATACTTCTGCGATAATATTTACTAATATATTTACTAATACGTACTTGTTACAGTTCATACAACAATGCACAATACATGCATCGATCAAGGCATACTCAATTGTTTGAATTGTGTGTGAGCGCTCTTGGGAGTTGATGATACCTAAAATTTACATTTTGTTGTCTGTCAGAACAATAATATTGTATAAAACAGTAAGATTAACAAGTATACTTAACAAATAAAAAACTTGAAACAAATTTTAATAAAAAAAAAAAGCACCGCTCGCCATGGACAGGGAATTCATCCTCACAAAAAATGATCGCGCACTGTGCGGTTCCAGAGAACTTTTCCCGCGTACTGTCAAGCTGTGGAATGATCTGCTTGTCGAGGTTTTCTCAGGAGTCTACATTATTTTATAGAGCATGGGTCTTCAAAAAGGGAATGAAGAGGTTTTTACAGGGTCGCAACGTGTCCTGCCCCTGGTGTTACAGGCGTTCATAGGCTACGGTAACTGCTTTCTATCAGGCGGACCGTATGCTTGTTTGCCACTTTAGTGTTAAAAATAAATATTATTTATTTATGATACAGCCACTACCCAATTAAAGAAAACCGTCAACAATAAAGCATTACGTAGATATTATCTACTTGTTCCTCGTCATTTTACGTTGTACATATATAATTTAAATTGGCGATTGGAAGAAAAACAGTTTAATTTAGGTTCATATTTCTATCGTCTTCAAATAGGTATTTTCTGTGTAATTTTATTCAATACTAGCGACCCGTCCCGGCTTTACCCATTGGGATTTTCCCCGTTTATGCAACATGTTTCTTTGACGCTCAGCTCCTATCCGTGATATTGTATAGCCTTCCTTGATAAATAGGGTATCCAACACTAAAATCATTTTTTAATTCGGATAAGTAGTTCTTGAGATTAGCGCGTTCAACTATACAAAATCTTCAGTTTTATAATATTAGTATAGATTAGTGTTTTTCAAAGTGTGGATCGGGATAGACCTCATAGGGGGTCCCCTATCCCTACAAGTGGGTCACGGTAGGTCGCGAGGAGATGTTTCAAAAATATTTTTAAGCTATTGCATAGCTTCTATCGCGGGCCTTGAGCGCGGGGACCGAATCCAGAAATTCCGTAACGAAAAAACCTCACGCTCCCCACTCCGACGGGCAAGGAGGTGTGGCTTGAAGGCCGTGCATCGTCTAACGTCGTTTCAGTTCGGCAGTCTTCGACACGGCGTTGTGTGCGTGCGATTAGACGTATTGTACGACTCTACGAAACTCGTTTTATTTATTTAATAATAGAAAAAATTGTTTTCTTATCGGTCACCACGCTCAAAAAGTGTAACTTGAATTAATATCAAAGAAAAAGCAATACTGCATGAATAAAATAAATAAATAAAATTATAATTGCATAAGTTGATACAAAATGCTATGCAATAGCTTTACCGCGGCAGTCCCCGAGTGCCACACGTCTTTTTTATAAAGAAAATGCTCATTTCTAAGCCGATACCTAGCTATGAAAATAAATAAAAGTGTACCGATTTGATACGTGTAAGTCAATAAAATACATGTAGGTTAGGAACATTGGTCGCAAATAAATTCCATGTAGGTACATACTCGTACTAAGGGGTTCGCTCCATGAAAAGATTTGAAAAGCACTGGCGTAGATAATCAAGACCACATTTTTAGGTCATGGCAGAAAAAAGAGATTTATCATAAATGTTACATTACTAAGTAATAATTTCTCTACTGTGAATTCCACTTTACACAGGTGTGTGCAGTCTTGCATTATGAAACAAACATTACGAAACGCATTTTTTCGCTCTACATATAAAAGTTATGCGATTTTGTTTAACAACTAAGGTGGCAAACAAACGTACGACCTACCTGATCGTAATCAGTCATCTCAGCCTATGGACGCTCGCAACAGCATAGGTATCACTCACGCGTTGTCGACAGTTAAGTTAACAATAAGGATTTAAGTTAATATTAACCGTTTAAGTTAACAATAATATCGTTAACTTCAAATCGTTTTTAGTAATTAAATAACTCTCGTATTGCTACGAGGACAAAGCTTCGCACGCGAGATTGCCGGGTATCGCTGCAAAAGCAACTTTTGGTTATCCCTCGGGAACAGCTAATTTTTTCGGGATAAAACGTACTTTATAATTTATTCTGGATTTCTATGATGATGATATATGCAAAATTTCATGGCAATCGGTTCAATAAAATCAGATCAAAGAAATATTTCTGAATTTATACAGCGCCATCTGATCCAAAATTAACCGTAAAGCTTGTACTATGGGTACTAGACAACTGATATATTTACTCAAATACATTTTTTAATACATACTTATAATACATAGAAAACACCCAGACCAAGGAAAACAGAAAGGAAGGAGATGCTGCGTTGGCTGGGATGGCGGCGCGCGAACGATATTTTATGTTGCGAGCGTTAATATGGCTACGGTAACCGCTTCACATCAAACGAGCCGTATGCTTGTCTGCCACCTGACGTAGTATAAAAAAAAACAGACACAAATTCTCTTTCGCAATCTTATCAATAAGGACAAATTTTTAGTCATCCGAAGATAACAACCAACGATGTCCAGCAGTCAAGGAGTGAAAGCGGAACCAACAAACACACTCACTTTGTCATTTATTGCATACATTTGAAACGAACGTCATTGAAAAGATAATAAACTATTTAAGTTAATGATAATAACATTGGCAGAGTTAACGACAACTTAATTCGTTTATTATCTACTAGGTACTACTCGTAGCTGCCCCGCCAGAGGTTGTCCCGTCTTCTTAACAATGAATATTGAATTCGAATTGGTTTCTCGCAATCTGTCAAATGACTGACAGTACTGTGAAACGACATAAAGTTACCTCAGAAAAGTTAATATAAATATAAATAAATAAATATTTGTCAGATAAATTACACAGCGCTATCTAGCCCCAAAGTTAGCTAAGCTTGTGTTATGGGTACTAGACAACTGATAAACATACGTAAATACATTTTTTTTGTAAATACATACTTATGATACATAGAAAACACACAGACTAAGACAAACAGACATGTTCATGCACACAAATGTTTGTCCTATGTGGGAATCGAACCCACGAGCGTTGGTGTCGAAGCCGCGTCATTGACCACTACGCCACCGAGCTCGTCAAATATAGTCGTTCAGTTTACTTAATTTTTTTTTTAGTGTCCGCACTTTCTTATTTTTTGATTTCATAAGAACCTTATCCTGACAATAAGAAATACTTACAACATAAAAAGAAATAGAGAAATTTCATTAATTAATTCATTAATTAAAAAAATCAAAAACCCGACTGCACCTACAACAGATTTATTCATCATCATCATCAGGTCATTTTAGTCTCCACTACAGGAGTACGACCCTCTCTCGTCCGTCCCAGACAGTTGGACTTGGCCTACACTCTCCCCGCTGGCCAGACGGGTTGGGGATTCATATACATAACCATAGTGACAGATTTATTAATCACGCGTAACAATAATATAATTCCATACAAGCAAAGCCGCAGGCAAAAACTAATATATCAAACATTTATTTGAAATCAGTCATCGCGACCTTTATTTTCATACCCATATCGATATATTTAGAAGAAAAAAAACTGCCTATTTCAATGTTGCTTCGTTCAGAATGTGTAAGGCTAAATATTTGTGAAAAGGTAAATTTACAGGAATATATTCTGTTACGAATCGAATATTATAGATTTGTATAATCTGGTGTGTCATGGCTATACTCATAGTTGTGAAATAACCATAGTTACTGTTATTTAACTAAACTATCAATACAATGCCGTTATTAAATTATTATGTATATACTCGTATATTCATAATTTCTAGGTGAAATTCGTAAAAAAGTATCTCTCAGGAGGATAGGTTTAGCTATATAGCTCTAGAAAAATACCAAAATAATACAGCATCTTCTTCTTTTTCCGTGCCTATGTCCCATGTCTTTGGGGTCGGCCCTCCTAATCATATTGCGGCCTTCCGATCGTGCATGTGTCATATCAGGGAGTAGTCCCATCGTCTTCATATCGTTTTGCACTGTCTGGCCCAGTTGGTCAGAGGTCTACCGCGTCCTCGTTTCGGCGCTTCTATCTCCATTACTTTTCTAGTCATGTGTTCTTTATCGCGGCGCATGGCATGACCGTAGCATCGTAGTCGGTGACAGCATGAAAACCAATAAATTTAATTCGCATATGTAGAGAATCACTTTATTGATTGTAGCTCATTCTAATGAGGTCGTTCATGCGAGGTTTCCCATCATTGAGGACACAGGCCGTTTGCATTTTATGTGCACGTACATATTGAGTAGTTCAGTAACCATCACGGCATGGTGATCAATGGAAATGTTTAAGGATTGATTTACATTTTGTAAATGGGTATACACAGGTTTATTTAAGGCAGAGGTTCCCAACCGGTAGTCCGCGGACCGGCAGTGGTCCGTGAGAGGTACGAGTTAATTATGGTCCGTGTTATAAAGGACAAACAAAATGAAAGAGATTGAGCACTGTTATACAAAATACTCAATCTTGAGTTACAGAATAATGGATTTATATGATAGGTCACAAAAATCTCGTAGTGGTCCGCGAAAAAAAAAGGGTTGGGTACCACTGATTTAAGGTATAAATTAGTCTTAAAAAATAAAAATGAATTCTTTCTATTTTGACTAATAGTTATTTGTTATACAAAAGCACAACAAAAGTGTAAAGTTGCTTTTTAACCGCGTGCTCAATTTTGATGACCGTGCAAGAGAAGGATTCTAAAATTGTATCACGAGCGCAGCAAGTGATTCAAAAATTAGAAACAAGAACATTTACAATCAAGATACTTTTATTTCAGTTTAAGTATTAATTACTACATTATGAAATCACTCATTTTAAGTTTTTCACTTGTTTTCAAGTTTCTTGTTTTTAACCTAAGGTTTTAACAATATAATGTGAAATGAAAATTGCGCGCGCAAAGCAAATTAAAAAAAAGTACGCCAAGGAGGTTCCGAGTCTGAGTTTTTAACAAATTAAAAAAAGTTGTATGATAAATTCGGCACCATGGAGGTACAAGTAGGTTTAATGATGTTTTGAATTCACCAACTTAAACTACTTTTGCACTCAGATATTCAAGAGCAAAAATACTCTTTCCGAGATGGGGAGATGAAAATGTATTTGACTGGTTGAATGTATTCTCTGACATCGCGATGCTTGAATTAATAATATTGTTGAGTAGTAGTTAATGTGATATAAATATTGGAAGTACAATAATCCTCAATTAATGACAATTTTGTAATGTATTTAGCCATTTAAAATATAGATTTGCATGCCGAAAGGTAAAATGTAGTAGAGGTTGCTATTATGTATTTCTATCATCTATTGCGTACCTACATTTGCAAATAAATAGATTGATTGATTAAAATTAACACACCATTCATTCGCTTGCCCTTTCCGCATTATTTGGGGCTAGAGGATTTATTTTTCATTCATTCATTTCTATCAGCCGTCGGTTAGCAGCTCTACGGTTATTCCTTTCTTTCCCCTAGTATCTTTCACACAAACCAGGGTATGAATTTTTGATCTTCCTCTCTCATTATATCCATTCACATTCATATTCATCGTTCTTTTTGTGACATGTCTTGTGTGACTACGATATGAAAGAAAGAAGAAGAGGTTTCCAAGGTTTTCCTAGAGACTACAGTATGGGGTTCTTCAAGAAAGGCGTGAACGCGTTTTTACAACGCGTGAGTGATGATGTTGCGAGTATCCATGACTGCTTCCCATCAGCAAGTCGTATGCTTGCTTAAGACATTAGTTGTATATAAAAAAGAAGATTATCTAAGAAGCCGATGGTGAGCTTAAGAGACTGAGAGTTTGACGACCCCGGTGATCGAATGGCTAACCATGTCCACTTTGACTCCGGGGTCGTGGGTTCGATTCCCGCACAAGACAAATATTTGTGTGCATGAACATGTCTGTTTGTCTTGGTCTGGATGTTTCCTATTTTTTTTATGTTTTTACAAAAAAAAATGTATTTATGTACATTTATCAGTTGTCTAGTACCCATAGTACAAGCTTTGCGCTTAATTTGGGACTAGATGGCGCTGTGTAAATTGTCCAGAATTATTATTATTCCATTTATTATATTTTTTTTTGCAAAATTATTACACGCCAAATCCATGGTGCACGGCAGTTAAGCTTCATTTGACTAGCCACCTCTTTAGGTTTTTTAATGCCTTATTTGCCATATTGCTGTCTCTCATATTGCTAAAAGGGGAAGTAACATTCCATAAACTTCTTACTCCTACTAATTTCTTCTGATTAAATTCGCTGTGAGTTCCAAAGCAGCCGTAGTTTTACCCCCGCAACTGCAATGGACTTCTTTGTTAATTGCCATTTATTGGTGCTCGCCGCTGTTAATCCTGGCTACACAGGAGACATAGCGGTGGGAATGTGTGGTGGGCCCCCGTCCCATAGGCAACTAAACCGCAAATTAATTAGTCTATATTCTATCATATCAGAATTGCTTTATTATATAAAATATTCTACCTAAATATCATTAATAACAATTTTATTTCTACCTTTAACCTAATAAAGGTTTAATTTCGGAAAGAATTTATGTCAAGTCATTTGCATCCGATGAACAATGAGATTTAAAAATGAAAGTACATTATGAATTACACTGGTTCCAACTGTACGGTCAAAAGAGTTAAGTTGGCTTAAAATTTTACTAACTGGCTCGAATACACGATTCCTTTGTCCCATTAGATCTTTTGTTCCATAGAAACTAGGTCGAATCTACTAAGTTTTGTACCATGTGTGTACAATGGGGACGTTAAAAAGCAACTAATTTGAACGTGTCAACCTTAGTCAAATTAGTTCTTTTTTATTTTACTAATTTGACTAAGGTTGACATCTTATTAGTTGTTTTAATTAAAAAATATATTCCTGCACAAATTACACAGCGCCATCTAGTCCCAAACTACTAAAGCTTGTACTATGGGTACTCGATAACTGATATATGTACTAAAATACAAATGAGTGAGATGACCGCTTTACATCAGGCGGGCTGTATTCATGTTCGCCAGCCGCGTAGTATAAAAAAAATCTAATTTTATAGTCTAAAATTGGAAACAAATTAATAAAATGTCAGACAATGTCGAAAGTTACGGTAGTTATCCTTTTAACACACGTGACTAAGCGCCCGGTCAGGTGGAAAATGCTTTCCACTCGATTCCAACATTAACGAGCAGATTTTCCAATTATGCGAAGGCAGCTAATAGGAAAAATATTACAATCATAGCGAATTTCATTGTCAAATGTAATAGAGTCAAATGAAATTTCAATTATAATTGTAAATTAACAATACTTCATTTCAACTGTCAGCTGCCGGCGGTTGAATACGTCAATTATGCTACATAATTCTATCTGTTCTCAGGAGCAGCTCCATGTCGTTGTGCGTCATTCTGATCAATTACGCAAGTTAAGCAATGTCGATCGTAGCTTGGCTGTGGGTGGGTTTCTTTACCTCGAGCTTTGGAGAGCGTGTTTTATTATGTCTTTTTGTAATAAGTCAGGTGGCAGATGCATAAGTTATACAGTAGGGAGTTATTATTTGGCTGCGGTATTCTGTTTGGTGGAGGTACTTCCCCAGTCGAGCAGCTTATAAATGCGATGTTCCCTACTTTTAACGGAGCTTCTTTCGTTTAATAAAGTTATAGTAGTTCAAAACCAAATCTACGAAGAATTAACCATTTTATATAAATAAAATTTACGAACCAGACAATACAATTAAAAGAACAAAAACTTCGAGTAATTTACTTAATTTACATTTGCGTAACCAATCTATGTAGTAATTACTTTTTTAACCTAAGTCAGGTGCCAAAGACGCATCAGCGAGCCTGTTGTATTTATAGATCACAAGTTCTTCAGGCACATTATCTATATAAATAAAAATGAATGTTGCTAAGCGCAAAACTCGAGAACGCCTGGACCAATTGTACTAATTTTTGTTTTAATATTTTCGTTAAGTATAAGGAAGGTTCTTATGGAGAGAAAAGACGTAAAAATTGCGAGGAAAATAAATCACCACTTTCTACCAGTGCGATGCCGGGATGGGCAGCTAGTGCGTATCATGCAAGCAAGATGGAGGGAAGAAATGCCGTGGTCGCTTGCCAAGTACACATGCACAGACCGTATTATTTCTCTTACTAAATCCACCATATCCGACTGCTCCCATTTTATATTTATTAGACATTTTATATATAGACGGGTCATAGGTGAACATCACGTCACTAAAAAGTAGCGATAAGGCGCTTACTCAAACTATATATCTCTTACTGTAGCAGTATAATTAGTTTAAACACACAAGAAGATATTTTATCTACATTATATTTATATGATTAACGACTTACCGCGACGGTAAACGGCGCGTGACTGTGTGAATGTCGGACAATAGGCTATTTGACTAACATTTTTTTCGGTTTGATATGTAGGGACGTCTCCAAAATATAACCATATGTGAAAGAATTACTTCGATAGCACAAAAATCTCTCGAGATATGTTAATTTGAAAATCACAATTTTTAGACTGTAATGAAAACGCTCCATACCGAAGTATGACGTCACAGGTTTGTATTTTGTATGCATCAAATCAGAAATTTGTACGATAGCTATGTTAAATATTACGTTTATGTGATTAGTATCATAATAAAAGTTATAGCATTTTTTATTGCTTCTCCAATGGAAATATTATTTTTTAATAATTTCATACTTTTAAAATGGACTTTCCCGCCAAACTTTGATCGACGCTAAAAAAAGTCTGACTGAAGATATTAGAATGAAAGTTTGCAGATCTTTATAGTTTTGTGTATTTTACGATATTGTTTTTTTTTTTTTTTTATACTACGTCGGGTGGCAGACAAGCATATGGCCCGCTTGATGTGAAGCGGTTACCGTAGCCATTTTAACGCTCGCAACATAAAATATCGCTCGCGCGCCGCCACCCCCGCTGCCAACGCAGCATCTCCTTCCTTTCTGGTGACCTCACTCACTCGCAGGAACACAACAGCCCTCAAGGGAACCGTTATTTGGCTGCGGTATTCTGTGAGGTGGAGGTACATTCACCAGTCGGGTAGCTTACAATTACGCTCCCTACCTCTCTTTTCGCCAGAGCTTCGTTTGTCAGTCAGCAGGGTGCACCGCGTGCAGGTGAAGTTGGCTTTGGTTCAAAGATGTTGATGAACCACTTACACCGCAAAATTTATACAATTTTTAAACATAGGAAAATATTGTTAAATAATTTATACAATTTTTAAACATTGGAAAATAGCCTATTGCCTAGCTGTCTTCTTGCCACTATAGAGGCAGGTATGCAACTATTGGTAAAACATCTTATACTGCTCTCACAAAATCTCCTACAGAACCAAATGGAGGTGCATATCAAAAACCACCATTCCTAAAGACCTGCACATATCCTCAACCATTCTGTCAAGAATGTCTTGTTAGACATTGTAAATTAATAATACTTCATTTCAACTGTCGAATTGAGAAGAAGCATATAGACACTTGCAATAGAAGGCGGATAGCTGGCACACTAGTAGCCCCAATATCGGCCACAAAATTATCTCATGTAGTGTATCTAAATCATTCTCATGAACACAAAAATCGTTAACCTTCGTATACTCGCACACGAAAGCATTACACATTTATACTCGCGCACGGTGTCTTAGACCGAAAGTTGATCTCATCTGTATTCTATTGAATGGGTCGTTTTCAAAATAAATGTACGTCACGAAAGTGTCAGTAAATTGTTTTGTTAGGAAATGACGTTTTATCATGGTTGTATTGACCAACAATTTCCTAACATTGACATTGCCTTATTTTTACCATTTCCTGACGGCACAATTTGCTAAAATTTTCGGGTCGTACATTTATTTTGAAAAAAGCTCGAATAATTATATACTTTTTATTTTAAAGAAGAGATTACATTTTAATAAAAAGACGTTAAATGTATTAGTAAAATTTACTTTATTTGATAGACATAAGTCTTTTAAATCAGCCTTAAACTTTACGTAATTTTTGATGCTTTTTTTGAACTTTAAATAATAACAACTGAAATCTAATAAATGAGTATCAATAGCTATAAATATACTAATAAGCATTATTTCTTCAATAGTATTAATTGTGTAACAATCAGAACAGACCATAATTGCGTGATCAAGACAAAAATATGTTTGATGTTCATGCAGTTGTATCGGGTCTTACGATTTTACTTCAATAAATAACAAAGTAGCACTATAAAGCATAAAATCTCAGAGATTTTATTTTTTATAAAACAGCGAATTATTGACTTGTCGGTCTGACAGACCAATATGCAGTATACGAAGTTAAGTGATTTGTTATTTGGCTGCAGTTTTCTATGAAGTGGAAGTACTTCCCGGACTGAGCTCTTTAGCCAGTTTTAATGTTAACATTCCAATTAAGTTTGAAACTGGTCTTTGTTATGTTGGTAATATCTTTTAAGTGTCTATATTATCTTTGCCGAAGTTAATTTAGGAGCTCAAATTACTCTGCGGTGTTGGTAGGGTCTTGGACTAAACTATTATTGTTGCTATTAAATTAATAACTTTGTTACTACTCTGTTTAATAACAGTATTAAAACTAAATTGGCCGCTGTAATAATAAAAAGTTACTTTGAAGCGGTTGTTGATGCTGAACGAATGTTTGAACGAACGTCAATTGCAGACTTCCGGAGTCGGCACAATGTAAATTTAAAAATTATTTTAATATATTCTCAGAAATTACGAGATTATTCCCGGATGGTAACGACTTGTAGTCTAAGAGAACGCAACGGATTGACTAAACTGTCGATGATCGGCTGATTTGGTAACTTTACCACGTGCTTCAATGGCTGTACCTAACAAACGCACTAATATCATGCAGGCAGACCAGCTCCATGCGATTCACATACCTAATCTTGCTATAGTTACCAAATCAGCCGGTCCAATGATAGTTTAGTCAATCCGTTGCGGCCTGTCTTTAACTCTTTTGAATTTGAAAATCGGAGAAAAATATGCATGTGGCTATGTATAGTGGACATGGCAGTATGTTTTACATAAATACGTATATGTTACCGATTGTGTGACGCAGCGAAACGACCTCAAATCGGCCACATTTTTCCCTGCGCCACGCAATACGTCACGGTTCTCACTCACCGTAACAAATTATTTCATCATTTAGGAATCGAGTGGAGAAAATAAATTTTAGAGGTAGATGACAGTTTACATACTGTTTTGATACAACACTTTGTATTGGTGGTTCCCCCGATTTTGTTAACATTCTCTATGGAAACCTCAACCTCTTTGTAAGTAATGTTAAAGGGGTATTCATGTGAAAATTCCTATTCGTGGGTGTATCAATCATTGCATTTCACCCATACTGCATAGTACTATAGTTACACTGTATCCCATACCTACATTTTCAATAGTATGTACAGACATAATTCTTTTATCTCTATGGTACAAACGATTATCAAAAAGCATTTACCTATCTTATCTGTAAGAATAAATGACCGCTGTGCAATTCGGTTTCCGTGCATCCATCCATAGCAGCCTTTACTTTATCCTTTGTAGGCTATAGGCCTCCTCCATATCTTTCCATTTCTGTCCCGTGCCACTTGCATCCAGTTGCGGCCTGCGTGACGCCTGATCTCGTCCAATCAACGTTGCGGGGTGTCCTGTACCTCGCGTGTTGGCCCACGGTCGCCACTCCAGTCACTTCTGGTCCAGCGATTTAAATCCATCCCTGCTATGTGTCCTATCCACTTGCATTTCTGATTTTTTCTTGTGCAATACGGCTTAATATGGCACAACAGTCATCTTAGAAACTGTGCATTATGTCTCATCTGTCTTTATCATCAAAACTATAAAAATAAATCAAGCGTGTCAATTTTTATTTCCAATTGGAAGAACGAAGCGTCGACCTTGACACGCGGGCCAAACATTATCCTTTTATCTCAATTGGTCAGTAATTGACGGACGTCTTCTGCTATTCCGAGATACAATTTGCACTTGTATCATCAAATTGCACCTTAACTGACCACAGAGGGATAAACTTTATTATCTTAAGTAACGGTAATAGTAACACTGTCGTCAGGCAAATCGTCTTCGCCAGTTTTTTGGACTCTAACACCATTCCAATTTACTCATTATATGTTCTGTAAAGAGTTCAATTTAGATTGATCAGTTTAGATAAAAGCGTTTATTATGAGGGTATTCGTAAATTTCTGTTACAACACACGATTGTATTCATTATAAAAATCAACTTTCTCAAAGAAACGAATTATATTCATATTCAATACGTTCCCGTTATTATAAATGGGGCGACTGCTAATTTTCTTATTTAATTCATTTGTATTAAGGGAAAAACAAATAATCCGCTTCTTTCAAAAAAATGGGGGTAGTTATGAATACTTATCATGTGTAAATCATCAGCAATTTATCGACATCTCTCTGGTATGATAGGAGGTTCACAATTATCGATTTTATAATTTATCATTTTACTATTGTTGATGGCAAACAACATAGGTATTTTATATACGGAGCCTAATACCTTTTACAACACGATTATTGTCATTAAATTAGACGATGTGAAACGTTGGCTTGTTTAAGACCGTTATTAGACTAGTGATTTTTACTGCGCCTATACGATCGTTTCTAAAATTCGTGTCTTCATTTCGCGCTCAAAAAATCCGAACGCGCGTGTAAGCGCGTTCTTAAGCGGGGATTATTCGGAGTTTATGAGACCCGTCTCTCGCAACTCGCATTTATACGAGATACTAACTACGTAAGCGAGTCAACGCTCGTACGAATCACGCGCAGAAGGCGCGCCTATACGCAAGTCGAAAAAAACGAGCTTATACACTCGTATAAAACTGTAATCTAAAAGCGCTGAGTATGTCTTTGTAGTAAGTATTATTTTCACAAGGCACCGCATATTATTATTACATTTAGTTTGTAATCAACAATATAAAAATTGTAAATTCGATTCTTTATCCATACAGATAAAGGTTATGACGTAAAAAGAGAACAGCATTAAAATACTTAAATTCAAACAAATCATAATTCTATACATTTCTCATATTTCAGCCAAATAGAAAGCCAAAACAACTTAGTCAATTACAAATAGTCAATGGGATTTAAATATTAAGTATTAATGAAAAGCCAAATTGAGAATTAGCTAGTTTTGTGCGTGTTTTGTGTCTGTGCTGTGTATTTTTGTGTTGTGATGTGTCAAACTAAGAATTGCATGGGATACCACGTGGATTCTGAACGCTTGTAACTGCTAACTACAAAGGATAAGCTGACGGGACATAGCCAGCTACAAAGCTAACTTACAAAAACATGCCTAAAGGTAAGTAATACTTTGATAAAAGAACGTACACACAAAAAACCGACCTCGAAATATAATTCTTGTTCTGTGGAGAGGATACGAAAATACAGAATTTTAATGTTGCGGAAAGGGATCAAGAAGAAAAAACACATGTCGACACAGGAAAAATAGAAAAGTGACTTATTTTACCATAATATTATTAGAAAGCTCTATCATAATATCCACGTATGTGACTATAACGTTTGGTACTCGTATCAGAAACTGCATATAATTTGTTCAATAAGATTTTCAAAAGACCTATCCTGTATGATACATTTTTGATTACTTACTAGCCGCATGATTCAACTAATACGCTACAATAAAAAAACGTAAGCAAACTCAAAACTTTAAATCTTTTTCCAATGGAAGCCTATTTCTCTTTTCAATTTTTATGTGAACAAAATGGAAAGCAAATGGCACTAAAAATTTTAAAGATTTCATTGCCAGCTGAATTGTTGAAGTTTGGAGAAGAAGGAGAAGGAGGGACGAGGGATCGCCAGAATTTTTTAACTTTTATGGGTCCATCCATAAATTACGTCACACGTTAAGGGGGAGGGAGGAGGTCGATGAAGTGTGACATTGTGTGACAAGGGTGGGAGGGGTCCTAAATTTCGTGACGTGACATTTCAAAATCTATTATAATCTAAGTGTTAACACGAACTTTGAACTATTAACAAAAAAACCGGACAAGTGCGAGTCGGACTCGCCCACCGAGGGTTCCGTAGGTACGTAGTATCATTATTAAATTTGATATTTTTCATTATAAATAAGAAATAATGCGTCGAAAAAAATAAATAAAATATATTTTGCAATGTGTACATCAAGCCCTTTCATATGATACCCCATTTGAACTAGTAGTTTCAATTTGAAATTTCGACACTCTATAAAAAATATAGACCCCCTATTTTTTTAGATCTATTTACAAATGTATAGTTTTGAGATTTATTCCTGTACTTGTAGTCTATAACGATGTTACTTCCCAAATTTCATAGTTCTAGGTCAACGGGAAGTACCCCATAGGTTTTGATTCCTTTGAGTGTGTCGAAATATGCGTTTTTTGCTGAATAAACGGCCGTAACTTTTTTCTACGTAAACTTAGCAGTTTGATTTTTTTTTAACTTCATGGGACCGTAGACTTGTGTATACAGTTCAAATTTCAGCTTGATACCTCCACGCATTCTCGACATAGAAATGTTTGACAGACAGACAGACAGACAGACAGACAGACAGACAGACAGACAGACAGACAGACGGACAACAAAGTGATCTTATAAGGGTTCCGTTTTTCCTTTTGAGGTTCGGAACCCTAAAAAACGAAAACATTTGCAACTCTAGATGTAAATTTGCAACTCACACATGTGACCAGCTGTGACAAGGACGTGGGGAGGGGTAAAAAAATCATGAAATTCGTGTGACGTAATTTATGGATTGCCCCTAAAGGGGTCCTGTATTTAAAAAGATTGAAAAATATTGCTCTAATGGCATGTTTAAACCATAACATAAGTATTTCAATAGTGATCCAAATTCGGTCTGCCGTTTACGCGTGCGTTGTGACTCGATCAATATATATCATACAAATATTCAAACATTGTCACAAACTTTCACATACAGTGGAATAATCTGCCATTATAAACTATAAATGGGTCCTATACAAAATTTACACAACTTTCTAAAGTCATTGTAAAATTAATTACTAAACCTGAAAACTGTTTACAAGCTGTCATTAGTCTCATGATTCTTCTGAAAATTTTAATAATTCAAGAAAGATCAAAATGTTACTGTAATGCATTAAAAGTTTAAACGCTCATTGTCATTGTCAAACAATTTTCAAAGATTTCTGTAACCTAGCCTCTCTGGAAGTTATTCAAGAGACACTGGTTATGTCTCATTTAAATTAGTGCACTTTCTCGAAGCGAGACCAATTTGACTTTTGGTTTCTAAACTGGGGCTCTACCGCCGAAGCTGAAGCCGATTGTCATCGGTTTTTTTCGTTCCAAAAATTGATCTTAGGTAAAAGTTATTGACAAACATCTTCAGATTAGTCGGTAGAACTCTAGGGTTTCTACCAGCTGAGCTAAACATAATTAGCGACAATCTAAGCAGTAGTTTTATTTTCGCATTTAAAAATCCAATCAAAAATCCAAATGTAATCGTCATCAGCTTCGGCGGTAGGGCCCCTGGTCGCTTAAAATAGTAATGACGCTTTATACTACCAGGGTGGACAGAACCATACGACCTAAGGACAAAACGAGCATAATAATTATATGCTTTTGACTGCTTATTGACACTCATGGCACCCTTGTATCAAGCGTGTAAAAACCTTTTTACACCGTTCTTGAAGAACCTAGTACATAAAGAAAACATTCCTTTCGCAAATTGAGAGCTCAAGGTAGAAAATATTTTGTAACTACACACAACTAGCTCTTTTTAGTTCCAATGTGTGTTCGAACTAAACAAAGAAACCCCAGGGCTTATATCCAACAGCTCCTCTGAACACAACGCGTTATACAGTCTGCGCCGAACACACATAGAGACGCAAAGATTTTTCACAGACTTAGTGGCCCAATACCGCCCGTGAACTTAAAATCTTAAATTTCTCTTTGAACCGAGTTACAATACATGTACTGGTATTTGGGTGCATCCGTCCGGAGAAGACAGCAATACTCTGCATGAGGTTACACTTGCGATTTGCAAAGTAGAAATCTTTGTCGCGAGCTAAAGTACCTACTGCTTCGCGCTGTTGAGCAGAACCATGTTTTAGATGCCAACTTGACCGTCGTCTGCAAGTGACTTCAGAACTGAAGATCTCCACGCCAAAAACTAAAATATCTACTCTTGGAGATAGTAAGAGATGTGTCCTGGATTTTTGGAGCAATAAAAATTAGGTTTTCGATATGGGACTCCGTAAGTTACTCTTTAGCAAAAACATCAGTAATTTCTTTGTTAAGACCTTAGTTATTTTGGTAGGGTTCGCCTCTGTCTCTATACAGATCAAATATGGAAGCGTTTATTAAATGGTAATTGCTGTTCCAATAGTCAGAATTTTAGTCTCACTTTGAGGTCTTTAAATACTTCGCAATTTATCTTCCATTAAACAATCAGCTTTATAATCTTACGTAACTCGGAAAGATCTAAATGATTCCTGCCAAAAACCTTGAAGAAAGGTTACTGATATTCGCTAGAACTTGTTGCATCATTATAAAAAACAGTGCATTTAATTCACAAAAAAAACGTCTAGATTCGTATCATTAAATAAGAAAATATAGAATTTAAACCAATTTGTAAGATAAGAATGAAAAAGTTAAATATCTTCATGGACAAGTTATAAACACTCATGTTAATTATAAAGGTATCTGGAGCCAAGAAGATCTATTCGCTTCCTAAATACAACTTTGTGCTGCATATCTCACCAGTTAAATTAAATAGAAACTTCATCCTCTCTCCAAGCTTATTAATCTTAATGCCCTCCATGGAGCTGCTAATAGCTTAGCAGCTGCTAAGCTATTAGCAATTAGCAATCTCAAGCTAATAAATAATCTATATAAAATTTATGATTACCACTCTGCAAACGAGCTTCTGTGGCTTCACATAAATCTCTAAATCTCAAAAGAAATCCTACATACCGCTCGTGAATTTATTCACGGTTGGTTATTTATCTTGACTGTCTTCAAATTGCTGAATCGCGAATCATCTCTTTGATGGTGCCTATTTTAAAAATGCCAACCCTGTATCCTGCTCATTTACTTTTGTACGACATCCTGGTAACATACGAGTATGTCAATATGCGAGTCTTGTTATGTATTTCGCCACTTTGTGTATGTTTGTGTACTTTATTCCTACGTATGTAATTCATACAAGGGCATAAAGCATAAGAAGACACTAAACACGTATTTTCTGAATGTCAATACCCGAGGTTAATGCCTGACATCCGGATATATTTGGCAAGGTACAACAAAATGAGGATATCGGTCATACTGTAATATTCAGATAAACTTGTTTTATACTTCGTCGTGTGGTAGATAAGCACAGTCCACCTAATGTGTGTAACCTATAGACTCTTAAACTCTCTCTAACATAATCTCCGGCTGCCTGCAGTACCCTCTTGGTTTTTCCATATAATAAACAATTCCTAGATACCTGAAGGGTTGCTCTATTTCTATGAGTAAGGTAACCTTACATTGCCTTAATCTACTTTTAGGTCTCTAATAATTGTTTGATAAATAAAGGACTTATGAACATAAGTGTAGTTAGTTTTTATGATTGTTTATTTTTAATGTGATTATTTCTTGGGGTATAGTTAAATGAACCCATAGGTTAATAATAGGGCCGAAAAAGTATTTACTTCTATATACTTCTTAATCTATTAATAAACCATTTACAAAATTAACACAACGAAGTCTAGCGATAGACATTTAGGCCACCTACTTCTAAAACGTTTCAAGCAGTTTAGTTAAGTCCTAACTCAGCTGCAATATACACACGGGTACAGTGTGTGTAATGCATATCACACATGCGTGTAAGAGATATAGCTATATAGCCTCTCTTGTCGCTCCTGTAGCAACTTCTGGTTCTAAATATTTTGTATCTACTAAGTGCTTAAGTCCTTATAAAACTGAAATTATTCATACCTGTATATACTATAATGTATCACTGTAATCTATTGTCTATTGGATCAAAGGCAATCAACCTGAAACCTTCATGCTTGTAACTGATATCATTATTCATCACACATGTTGTATTAACAGATGATATTTTATATACATTACGGTATGTATTGTTTAGCTGTTTTACATCATCTGCCAGCGTATCAACTATTATTTGAATTACGTTTACCTATAGCTTCCATTAGTCATCGATCGTGTTTGTATGGGACAAATTTGGATAGGGAGACGATTTTTTCCATGTGGCTCTTGCCACTGTCGCTGAACTTCTCGCTGTGTAATGGAGAATTCCCGAATATAAATGGGTCTTCTTAACCAAAAAGATGTATTATTGTGTATTCTTATCCCACACTTAGTGTTTCTATTGTTTTATTCTTTCATACTGAATTCTTGCTGTCTTCTTCTTTAGCAGCATGTATGCGCTCACCGTTGGGCATTTGCCTCCCATCCACGTCTCTAAAAGTGGTCTCGCAAAGTTAATGACCATCTGGCCATTGTGGTATGCTTGTACTTCTATCCTAGTGTAATGTATCCAAGTGAAGCTGTTACTATATTTATTATTATATATATATTTGTTGATCCCTATTGGTTAATTTCATTCATTCCTTATAACAAACTTACAATTATTTCGTTTCCAATTACTAGTCTTCAATCAACTTAAAGCAGAACCATTAACTAAAACTTCACAATTGCATCATTTCACTTCTCTCGTATAACAATTTCATCTTCAAAGAAACTTGACATTTAATTAAAGTTCCTCGATACTCCGGCAGATAAATTAATATCTCCGAAACATCTGATACTCTGAATTTAAAATACTAGAAATGGAAGACGAGCGTGAAGCCAGACCGATATTCATTTAATTAAAAATAATAAATTGTTTACAGATACACTTCCTTGTCTATTTACAAAAGAAAAACATTAAGTTCTCGTGGCTTAAATGCTGATTTACCTTCTGCCTTCGGATATTTGACCATATTTCTTCCTACGGATCCATGGCTTTCCATACGGCAGCGTCGAAATTCAAGATTTTTTTCAATTCTCTTCAATTCTTGCTCACCACATGAGATGATCACTTTACTTAAGATGCAAATTTCTGTATCTTTGTGACTCTCACAGCCTTCAGCTTCGCTCAGATAACTCTCAGTTACACTCAATCCCACTTTTACGTTGGGGCTTTATGTCTAATTCTTTTGCTCTTCAACTAATTTATTTTATCTTTTAAAAAGTTTATCAAAGCATTAAGTTTTGCACCAATCTATTATACTAATTAAATGTTTACTATATAATATGTAAAAATGTATATATATTATTTTAATTACCTACTATTAATATATGGTTATAAAAACCGCAATTCGTGATGTTCTGCACTCGTAATGTTTGACTGACTGTTGAGACGAAAGATAGTTAATAATAATAATAATAAATATGTAGGTGGAACCAACTGAACATATTCAGAATGGTCTAATATATTATAGCAACTGAAAAAAAGTATTTCACATGGTGACTCAGAATAATAAAAAAGTAATCAATTGTAAACATGCATAACTTGTTTCAAAACTGCAAAATCAAAAATAACTCATCCCATACCAAATGCTCGTACAAAATTAATTGTACAATATATTTGTACACTTCACCGAGATTTGGAAACAAGTTATAAATATTCACTCAATTATTTACACAAACCCGTTATACAAATTTTATAAGTTATGAGTCAGAAATACGTTATGAGGCAGACACGATAACTATAAACAAAAATTACTCGAATTTCCGCCAATTTTGCTATTATGACGGCACGAGGTACAGGCACAGAATGAGTTGATTGGCGGTCTACAGTTTCAATGTTGACGCCACTTGAATCAATGAAGTGCTATTGGCTGATTGTTTAATCGTCTGTTTTATCAGATGTAATGGACATACTCGGTCTGGTCGTGCATGCAACTCGTTAAGACACTCAATCCACTGTAGATTTGTAGTTACCGTATATCGCACACATACAGAGATAGGTCGGTACACAATACTAAACAAAGCATCGCTTAGAATCGTGTAGTGCGGTGTGTATGTATGCATACATTTTGATCTTTGGCATAATGTGTGATGCTCTATATCTTCTGTTCTCGTCGTCAACTCTTATTTATCCCACTGTTGGCATACGGGTCTCCTTTCAAACGAAGGGGTTTAGAGCTGCTCTAGAGCTGCTAGAGTCCACCACGCTGCTCAACTGCGGGTTGACGGAGGCCAGTGTTTGCAAGTCGCGTAAAGACCACTGACTTGGCTTAACGACTTGACTCATCTAATGACAACTGCCGGGACCGATAGCTTAAAGTGCCCTCCAAAGCACGGAGGACCTCGAGATAAATAAACTCATCCATAGACGGGCTACGGATATCTAAAATGAAGATATTTAAAAGGAACAATCACTGAGTTCATAAACATTTCAGACTTTATATTTCAAGCAAACATCGATAGCTTTAGTGAAATGTTTTATTTCAACTGCGAATATATCACACAGACTTTAAACAGCAGCTGATTGATTAGAAAATGGATCGGTCACGTGTTTGTTACTCATACGATGGAATTGGACGACGATTACAGTTCAAAGGATGCTTTTGTTGCGCATTACTAATATTGAACTTAAAACGGGTCTTCTGCAAGTGTGTTTTTGAAACATTGTCCAAAAACATTGAGACAAGGAAGCGTGGTTATAACCTCATAAAGTATGACCACGCCTCTTTGTTTTGTTTTTGATGAATGTTTCAAAAACACACTTGCAGGAGACCTAGCTTTAGACATCCTCATCCTCAAAGCTGTGTCTAAATCTGTGGGACTCTGAATAAATTTTGACAAGATGAATGTCACATTCAAAGACTTTGTTAGTATAGACTTAGTTGAGGTAGATCTAGGCTTAGGAGATATACATCAATTAGGTCGGAAACCTGGCCAAGGAAAGCTAACAGGGACCGATAAACATAAAACACATATTCTACTCGGCTGGGCAACTTTTGAAAATTTTCTGTACATTCTCACGGAGCAGATGCTCCAATAATTTAAAACCAAAGATACGTATAATACATTCAAGTGCATTCTCCCCTCCGTTAGATACGCTGCAGGGACACTAGGAGTCAAGCTGGTCCACAGCTTTAAAGTCACGCAACAAGCGAACAAAACTCAGTGTCTGTTATTTCTCTAAGAGTTAAAATACGGAACTAGAGAATTCGGAGGAGATCCACAATTATCGAAATAATCGATCAAACAGAATGCTGATGTGGCAATGGGCCGACCACATCTGCCGAATGGAAGTACGGGATGCCGAATGGAATGGACGCACGGAACAAACTATTGGGTGCAATCCAATCTCTCTTAAGACTTAAGACGGATAGTTGAATTCTGAAAACGTGGGAAATGCCTATATCCTGCAGTGGAGTACAAATACAGACTGACGATAATTTTTATGAAAGTATAATACCGAATAATTTCGTCGAGTTACTTCTAGTCAATGATATTTTTTTTCTAGTGTTCAAATATCGCAACTAATTTTATTGACATTCCTGAAAATACGTGTAATTATTAGTGGCAAGTCACATGACCTTTAATAACATCAACTTATACTTTCGTATCTAGGTTGTTTTAAAAAAATATGTATGTCACGAAAGTGTGAGCAATTTTTTTCGTCAGGAAAGGTCCGGTTAGGTTTTACATATTAGCACAGTATAAATAAGTAATAATACTTCTACAGTATGGCCAATCACTGCCGCTTTCTGGTATAGACCTCACCATACCTGTGTGACAAATCTGGAACAGTTTGTATGGCGCCGCACACATGGTCATTCACGTTCTGCACAGTCTTTGTTTATATATATAGTATTTCACAACGCGACATTTGTATAAAGTAGCCAGGGTGTGATATTAATAACAATTTCTAACTGACATTTACATTGCCTTATTTTTACCATTTCCTGACGAAACATTGGTAAAATAGACAAATAGTGAAATTGGACCGTGGGGTAAAGTAGACCCCATCGGTCTACTTTTTCCATCGGTCCAATGTCACTATTTGTCTGTTTCCGGAGTACAATTTTCTAACACTTTTATGACGTAGGTAGGCATATTTATTTTTAAAACATAGATGAGTGTACGATTACTGTAAACATTTGAACATAAACCACCCACTCACTCAGGACATTTACTGAAGTAGATGTTAGTTCCAATTGAGAGATACACATCGTAACCATGCATGTACAAATAAACACGTCGACAATGTGAGTTATTATAATGTTATTTATTGTAATACTAAATAAAGACTGTAATTTCCTGTTATCAGCGCGCATTCAACCTTTTTCATTTTAAAATGTCTGTCAACAGAGTATATATACCTAACGATTACCACAGACCCTGCTTTAATCTCTCTACTAAAGATGTCTTCATATATTTTTGTTATTTACATATTCGTCTATATAAATAAAAATGTTTGCCGAAATGTATGTTCGCCCATAGCTTCCGATCGACTGCACCAAATTGAATATTCTTTTTTTTTTTTTGTATTCGTTATTCTGACAGGGTTTGAACAAAAAAAATTCGAACAGATTTTGTTTTAATCTCACATATGGCACGAAGATCACCGGGTCAGCTATAAAAATAACAGATGAGCTATAAAAATAACAGTAATAAACATCGGTCGCGCAGCATGCGCCACCATAGCGAAATTTATTTATTTATTTATTTTGGCCACTTTCCCGAATTGATATCGGAAAACCAAGGTCACTTTACATTACTACTTTTTGATGCTCTACACGAATCCGAAGTCAGAATTTCGAAATTTTGAGTTTCATGGCAACGGACGGACAGACAAAACGACCGGACGGACAGACCGGACGATTTTATAAGCTCAATAAATTTCGCTGAAAATAACAGATCGATAACAGGTTTTTTATGCTTCAAAACGATTTAAGTAATGCTAGTTTTCATATATTTATTACAAACAAACTGTGTCCCGCAATTTCACCTGCCGTCACGGGTTCTAATCAATTCCCACTCTATGGTAGAGCAAGTGGAATGGCCAATTTAGGTGCCAGATGATCTGATCTAATTCAGGACATCGTCGTTGTCAACCCTTATTCATCCCATTGTTGAGATTAGAGAGTTGAGAATTAAATCATTTAAATTCAATTCGTACTACAGAAATTACCACGTTCAAACATAATATGCCATGCCAGCATCAGCTTGTTTAAAGCTTCAGCTTTATTACATCTAGTAGAAATTGTACATTGCATTGCTAAACACAATTCGTTTCATTTAATATGAAACATTTACAGAGAAAGAGCATGCATTTGAAAGAACAATAGCATTTGCTTTGAGTGCTGCGCCCCGGGTATCCGCTATTGTGAACCTTGCCCAATGCCCTCACTTCTCTATTGATTTTGGTACAATTGTGCAACTCAACACACTACTGACCCTGATACTCATTGTTAAAAGGCCGAAACACATCGGATTTCTCACGTAAGCACGTTTCATCCGATTACGGTATTTCCAGTAAATTCTCAAAAGGTTTTGTTAAATTCACCTCGCTCTTTTCAGGACGAATTGTCACGAACATTGAAAGAAATCTTAAATGTTACTTTCCTTTTCAACTTCAAAGATTTCTAATTGAAAATAGGTCAAATTGTAGATACATTGGACATTGTTATATCCCATCTATCTACAATTTGACCTATTATTACACATTACATTTATAGGTACACGAAATTGATTTACGTGGGCATAGTCAATTCAAATTCGATTGAAAGAAAAAAAAATGAATTATCTGTGCTAAAAATAAAACCGCTCAAATGCGAGTCGGACTCGTACACGAGTTTTCCATATCTCCGTTCAATGTTCTCCGTACAAAAATACCCATTACATTTATAGGTACACGAAATTGATTTACGTTGGCATAATCAATTTAAATTCGATTCAAAGAAAAAAATTTTGGATTATCTGTGCAAAAAATAAAACCAATTGCGAGTAGGACTTGTACATGAAGGTTCCATACCTCCGTACGAAAACACGTGTCTTGTTTGACGACCCTCTTTAACAAAAGTTAAACTAACCTACAACAAATACCAAAAATAAAATATTTTTAGTATTTGTTGTCGGTTGTAAGGGTCACAGTAATGCAATAATTGGTGAAAATTTCAAGTATTTAGTTATTGCCTTTATAGATCTTGAGTTAAAAATACTTGCTGCCACCTGTATAGTATAAAAATTTAAGTTTGACGTCACATTCCCGATTTTACCTTATTCCCAAATTAGGACATGACCGAGTCAAATATTTTTTTATAAGTTATTGAAAGAAATATTATCACTCTCTTTACATACCTATATCCTAAAGCTTTATCGGAACCAATTTTCCTGAACTGACCCTTCTAGTGAGGAGTACGATGGCGTCGTTGCGCGGGTCAATCGATTACCCAAGTTAAGGAACGTCGACCGTAGCCAGCCTATGGATGGGTTAATCTATCTCGTGCTCCTCCGTGCTTCGGAAGGCACGTTAAGCCGTCGGCCCTTGTTATCTTTAGACAACAGTCATTAATCCAAGTCAGTGGCTTTTGGGCGGCTTGAAAACACTGGACTCCACCAACCCGCAGTTCAGCAGCGTAGTAGAGTACGCTCGAAACCCCCTTTATTGAAGGGAGATTCGTATCTCAACAGTGGGATGATTATGGGTTGACGCCGATCCTTCTAGTACAGCGTTTCCTAACCTTTCCAATGTTGTTACCCTTATGACCAATAAAGGAAACTGATTTCACACCCCTCCTTGATCTGGTCTAACTCCTCCTGGTACTCCTTAGTCTGAACTAATTTGTTATCTTTTATCAACTTGATTATTTATTATTATTATCCCTACAGAATTTATTTATTACCCCTAGATTCGCAACCAACGTTCTAGTAAGTTGAAGAATCGTACCAATTTGGTTATAACCATTCTTTTATTTTACTTACAGGCGACGCCGACATGTCGCTAAAGCAGGGCAGCGGCACCGGCAAGGTCCACTTCGGTGGTTTGGACGATGTGTCTCTGTACGGCACGCCCGTGGAGCCTGCGCCCCCGGCCACCGACGCCAAGCAGGGCTTCCTTCGCAACCAGCTGCAGGCGCTCTTCCAACCCACCGACAACAAGCTCGCCATGAAACTCTTCGGCTCAAAGAAAGCTCTGATGAAAGAGCGAATCAGACAGAAGGCGGCGGGCCATTGGGTTATACATCCGTGCAGCAGTTTCAGGTAAGGTTTCTTATTTCTATAGCTTTAGAGTTGTTATTACCTACAGCATTAAGGAGTTTAGGTTTTAGGAAACATTAGATCTCAGTTTTTTCTGAGATTAGATTAGATATCAATTGCATTGAGTTTGTCCACCGATACAAAAAATGTTAGATTGCGCAGAGACTTTACGCATATTTTCAATCAACCACTGAACCAAAGAGAAAGAGTGGCCACAGACAACAAAACATCAGTGTGGTTGTTTATTAATCACAACAATAACCAAATTATAAGTAAAATAAACTTAAAGTATACTTAAAATATATAAAATACATTCTATAACAATACATAAAATACAAATAAAACTAAATTACATAGAACTAAATAATACTAGAATAAAAGTTAACTAAAACAAAATATATATATACATTGAGTTTTATATCATCTGCTTCAGAACCTGGGATATTATTCTGTGCCTGGGCCCTACCGCCGAAGCTCAAGTCGATTACCATCGGAATTATTTATTGCGAAAATAAAACTTCAGCTTACATTGGCAGTAATTGTTTAGCTTAGTAGAAACCGTAGAGCTCTACCGACTAACCTGAAGATGTTTGTCATTAACTTAAACCTAAGGTCTATTTTCGCGATCAAAACATCCAGCGGTAATCGGCTTGAGCTGCGGCGGTAGGGCCCCTGCCCCCCTAGCCAAGTGTAATTCGTAGCGTAACGAACGTTAGATAGATCACGTGACATTTGTCAAAATCGAACATTGTAGTAAGAGAATTGACAAATGTCACGTGATCTATCTAACGTTCGTTACGCTACGAATTACACTTGGCTAGGGGGGCTGATTTTTATTTCAGCTCAAAATATACAGTTAATTTTAATGATCATAAGGTGTAGCAATATTCAATAAAAAATACAATACTCGTGACTCAGGCAACATATTTATTATTATTGTGTAATCGATAAGAATGTCAACGCAATCGATATGTTATGTTAATACATTGTGTATAAATGTATATATACTCGTAATAATTCCATGTAGTGTAATTTAGTGTATATTGAGGAGCTAGCTCCAAGTCGTCGTTGCGCGTGTCAGTATAATCGGACACACAAGTTCAGCAACGTCGGCCGTAGCCTGTCCATAGATGGGTTTATTTATCTCGAGCTCCTTCGTGCTTATATCGAAAGCTTTATCTTAATATTATATGTCCTAAAGCTTTTCCTGAACTGATCCTACTAGTGAGGAGTTCGATGGCGTCGTTGCTCATGTCAATCTAATTGATCACCCAAGTTAAGCAACGCGACCGTAGCCAGCCTATGGATGGGTTAATCTATCTCGAGCTCCTCCGTGCTTCGGAGGACAAGTTAAGCCGTCGGTCCCGGCTGTTGTCATTAGATGACAGCCATTAAACCAAGTCAGTGGACTTTAGGCGGTTTGGAAACACTGGCCTCTGCGAACCGCAGTTGAGCAGCGTAGTGGAGTATGCTCTAAAGCCCTTTGATTGAGGGGAGACCCGTATCCCAGCAATGGTATGAAAGTATGTAATTTAGCACTGAATTGTAGTTATATAGGTATATAGTGAATAAATCGTTTTATTATGTCTGGTTAACTATTACGAAGAGTTGAATCCACTAACCGACGTCATCCAACGATCAGATGGAATGACGATCGGCTGTCAACCGTAACGATTAGTCATCATGAAAAATGCGTAATGAATTCTACTAACTCAATACCAATAACTTTTTTTTTATACTACGTCGAGTGGCAGACAAGCATACGGCCCGCCTGATTTGAAGCGGTTAGCGTTACCATGTTAACGCTCGCAATATAAAATATCGCTCGCGCGCCGCCACCCCCGCTGCCAACGCAGCATCTCCTTCCTTTCTGGTGACCTCACTCACTCGCAGGAACAAAACAACCCTCAAGGGAATTGTTATGTGGCTGCGGTATACTGTGAGGTGGAGGTACATTCCCAGTCGGGTAGCTTACAATTACTCTCCCTACCTCTCTTTTCGCCAGAGCTTCGTTTGTCAGTCGGCAGGGTGCACCGCGTGCAGGTGAAGTTTGCTTTGATTCGAAGATGTTGGTGACCCACTTACACCCCCCAACTTCTACTTTAAACTACTATAAACTTCTAGCTTAATTATGATTTTCAATTATGTATACAATACAATACTCATTATTGCACCAAAAGCAGTAAAGTTTTAACAATAAACACTTAAAAAATAGAGTACATAATTTTAACAAAAAAAAACCGACGCCAAACATTACTCTACATTTATGTATGTATGTGTTGCGTTGTGTCTCCTCCTTTTTGGAGCCGGTTAAAAAGGCGGCTTTATGGCTTAGCCAAGTATTAAAAATACTAATCCCTTTTACTCCAATCTCCAATACCTTAGCAGGTAACTACACTTTCGTTTGTATTTTATCAGAAAACATAAAGAGAACAGTTGATATTTGCCAGCGTAACGTTGCACTTAACCGAGGCGGAAACGCAGCTGCATCCGAGAATGCAGGGGATTAAAGAAACAGTGGCAATATCTTGTCTCCAAGTTTAGAACTCGAGCCGAACCGCTGATGCATAAATACGAATATGTTGACTCGGGGATGAATGCGGGAGGAATATTTTACGCCCTCGGGTTTTTTCAACTTTAATGCAGCATTATTTTAACAGGGCTTTTTGTTATATTCAAGACTTATCAGATTTTCTAATTATATACTTATTCATCATATAATTATAACTAGCGACCCGCCCCAGCTTCGCCCATTTGGGATTTTCGCTGTTATTTGCAACATTTTTCATTAATGCTCCTATTGATGGTATAGGCCTATAGCTATCCTTGATAAATGGGATATCTATCACTAAAATATTTTTAAAATTCGGATTAGTAATTCCTCGGATAAGTGTGTTCAACCAAACAAAGTCTTTAGCTTCATAATAAATAAATAGAATATGCTTTATTTTCATAATACAAACTTAAAGTACAGTGAATCACAAAATTATTACAGATTTGTATATATGCAACAAGGCGGTCTGCTAAGAGCAATCTTTTCTAGCAACATCAGGGGCCTTACCATAAGCTCTAAACGCAGGAATGGAACCATGATGGTTGCGAATTTATGAATGAAATTCATTGATAAATACGCAACCATCGTAGTTCCATTCCTGCGTTTAGAGTTTGTGGTAAAGCCCCTGGGTGCATGGAGTGGGCAGGATTCGTAACTTATTATAAATCATTATTACGTATAGACGAAGACTTGTAACCTATTACTGATAAATAATTGATAATAAATACATACACAACATATTATAAAATATATAAATAAATACCTAAAGAAATATTACCTAAATTATTACTATAAAATGTTAGTTTACTAAAGTTGACAAGGAATTATAGACAAGGAAATGATTTTTTACTTGTTTTTTTTTTTAATATCAATAAACTTTGCAGTTGTGATAGCTCTACAGGTAAGGTATTCTAAAATCTGATAGCTGGAACATTAAAAGATTGATTGAAGAAATAATGCCTTACTTGAGCGTTTCTGGCTATAAGTGATGGCGGCCAAATACTTATACACATTAAGTTATCTAAGTTGTGAGTAGTTTGTAAAAAAAATATTATGTCATAAAAATGGATTAAGTAGGTTAAAAAGACGGGTATGCCATCTGTGCCGTTAACAATAAGAAAAATCGGTTCAATATAAGTAATAAGATAAATTACTTTGGTATTTAATAGGACTAGGCAAAGAATTGAATTATTTGTACATTTGTGCATCGTGAATATAAAAATTTAATAGATAAAGGGGGCCATGTCATACTGCTGATATATGTTATTTACATTTATTAACAATATATCTATCTCTTTTGTTTTATAGATAACGGCGATAAATAAGAAATGAGACTATACGTGTATATTTTCAACAAAAACAAATAATAAAAAAAAAACTTACAGTTTTTACAAATTGAAGCATACGTCACAAGAAGTAATATCTTTTTACTTACCTTTCTCAACCCTTTAATAGCCCCACAATGGTCTTTTAGAAATTTTTGTCATTGATTGTAATAAAGACCTCTTAGTTACGAATACAAGAAAATAAGTCCTGTATTAAGTACAGAATTCTCTTGGTAATTATTACAAAATTCACTCCGACTCTTGTTGAACAATACAAATAACAGTACTCTAAAAATTTTAGTCCCAGACGAGATACATAGGTATACGCAAATGTACATTTGAGTGGAATACAGACATAATGGCGATCTACTACTACAGTACGTTTCCTAAGACATTATATATCACCAACGGTGAAACTGTGAAATCAACTTCCTTCAGCGGTATTTTCGAACAAATACGACATGGAAGCCTTCAAGAACAGAGTCTATGTTTCCCTAAAACGGCTAGCAATAGATCGGCGACCTCTTGGTGTTGCTGATCTCCATGGGCAGTGTTGATTGCTTTCCACCAGGTGACCCACATCCTCGTTTGCCCCCCTCTTATTACCACGTATAGCAAATGCCTGGCATTTTGCCCATCTCTAGTGATGATACATCATCAAACACAGAGTCAACTGTACCTCCTATTGTTCCATCATCTATATACCACACATTTAATTTGGAATTTGGAGAACCATAGGTATAAAACTAGGTTATTGGATAACTTTTTACATTCTGAGGCATTGAAAAAAATATAATTAAACATTTCTAAGTATATGCCTATTTATTGAATCATAAACCCTGTAACAGAATACTATGTGCAATGGAAAATCATAATAAGTCTATTACTTATAATTTCAAAGTTAGATGTTAATCGCGCAGATGACATATTATCTCTCTTGTATTATCCCTGCAGAATTGTCGACTAACAGTTGCTATTAATCATTGTGCGCACATTTTGCTCAGCGGAGCGTTCAGTACAAAAGAGTGTTGGCTATATAATTAGGGGCACGGGTACGGGTTACGTTGATAACTCATTGTCAATTTGCGACTACAGCAAAGCATAAGTGTATGTGCATCATGCCATTAATATGACTAGTAATTAAACATGCTGTACTCTTGAATTTAATTACAAAGGAGTCACTGACGGGTTGGTGGTTAATCTTCATTTAACAGTTGTGAACATTGATGTAGCAACGTCATTTTTCTCGAGGTCAGATCGATTCGTCAGTCTAGTATAACAATTTTCTCGTTGTCGAAGAAAAAGAGGAAGCAATTGCTACATGTCAGTCTTCAGATTATTTATCTCGAGCTCCTCCGTGCTTCGGAAAGAACAGTAAGCCGTCGGTCCCAGCTGTTGTCATTAGATGACAGTCGTTAAGCTGAGTCAGTGGCATTAGAACGGCTTGAAAACACTGGCCTCTGTCAACCCGCAGTTGAGCAGCATGGTCGAGTATGCTCTATAGAACCCTTCGATTGAAACGAAACCCGTATCCGGTATCCCAGCAGTAGGATGAATAAGGGTTGATGACGATAGTCTTCAAAGTTGATCTTTTCTCTTTTTTATTCTTTTATCATATTTTATTGTTTTTAGGGTTCCGTACCTCAAAAGGAAAAACGGAACCCTTATAAGATCACTTTGTTGTCCGTCTGTCTGTCTGTTTGTCAAGAATTTCTATGTCGAGAATGCGTGGAGGTATCAAGCTGAAATTTGAACTGTATACTCAGGTCTACGGTCCCATGAAGTTGTAAAATAATCAAACTGCTAAGTTTACGTAGAAAAATGTTACGGCCGTTTATTCAGCAAAAAACGCATATTTCGACACATTCTCAAGGGTATCAAAACCTATAGGGTACTTCCCGTTGACCTAGAACTATGAAATTTGGTAAGTAACATCGTTATAAACTACAAGTACAGGAATAAATCTCAAAACTATACATTTGTAAACAGATCTTAAAAAATAGGAGGTCTATATTTTTTATAATGTGTCGAAATTTCAAATTGAAACTACTAGTTCAAATGGGGTATCATATGAAAGGGCTTGATGTACACATTGCAAAATATATTTTATTTATATTTTTCGACGCATGATTTCTTATTTATAATGAAAAATATCAAATTTAATAATGATACTACGTACCTACGGAGCCCTCGGTGGGCGAGTCCGACTCGCACTTGTCCGGTTTTTTTTTTAAAGGACGTTAAAGATTTTTTTTTTTTTCAATGACGTTAATGTTAGTGTAAAATATGAACGTTATGGTAGCAAAAAAAATATTCAGTGTAATTCAATTGAGACAAGTTTTTTTATAGTTTCGTTTTATATCAAAATATCATACAGTCGGTCTGACATTACCATAGATGCTTGCAAGATATGAAGTATAACTCACATTTTGCCATCTTTATTATTAAGGTTGTTTTCCCATCTTCATTTTAAGACACCTGTCTAGGAGCTTTTTCGTAACTCAATCTCATATTCAACAACCCTCCCCGAAATTGATATTTGGCTGCCGTCTGATGTGAAGAGGGGATACTCTCAAAATCAGACTGCTAATTTAATAAAATATCTTTCATGTAATCAGAGCTTTGTTTGCTAATTCGCAATGTGCACCATGTTCAACTGACTTTGGCTCTGTCAATAAAAATAATGGTGACTAAGGGCAGGCGCAGACCGACGACACTTCACAATTAATATCTAAAAAGAAAAGTTAATATTAGAATAATATATCTTTAGAACTTTCCTTGCTTATGACTGCGACAATAAATAGGTACTTAATTATCGTATCCTTAATTTACATAATATTCATTAAACTTATTATGTAAAGCGTACAGTACACACATAGTGGATTAAATATGGCATACGTAAGCTGAGTAAGTGTGTAGTACCTTTCAGGTTTGGTTATCGGATTTCATATTTCTATGAAATTAATTTTATTATTTAGCAATTTTGCCAGCGTGGAGTTTAGAAAATTAACAACAATTTTTTCAAGGAGTATTTCGAAAAAACGACACTCGGTTCTGTAGGGTCAACCCTTGCCGGAAAGCGAATAAAAATCTAGGATTTTCATCTATAGGAGATGCAAATCCTATTATTCTCACCAAGAACTGTAATAACTCTGGTCATTTTAAAAATATGTCTGATACATTTACTCTTGTCTTTAAACAGGACAGGATGGGATCAGTGAATAAAGGAAGAGAACAAAAGATTCAAGGAGGTCGACGTGTGGCCGAGGCTTATATGAGGCCCTAGTCCCATTAATAAAAAAAAAATGATAGTGTACGGATCACAAGTTGTGATCCGTACACTATCATTTTTTTTTTATTAAGTTGTGATTCACAACTGTCCAAAGAATAAAGGTACAAGGAAACATCTACAATTAACTGTAAAGTTGTCGGGTCTATTATACATACAATGCTCGCGATAGGTAGGTATGTAAAACAAGGAAAAAATTAAATTTTACGATATTACTGTAACATACGACCTACATAAATTATAATTATACCTATGATGCTAAGTAATACATGCTGTATGTATTTATATTATTTATTCCTATGAATTATATTGCAATTTGTATTTTTTTTTACAGATCTAGCGACAGTACTAAATAAAAAAAAATCTCATATGAATTTAAAAACGAACTTTTCAAACATCCGCATGGATTTATAAATTAAATTCAAACATACCTTACCTTACCTTACCTTACTATACCTTATACCTATTTCATTTTGTGTGTTACTTTCGAAATAAATGACATAAAAATGCTTCATTCACCTTTATGATAAACTTTCGTGTTTATATTCGTTTGCGAACTAATTTTTTTTCTTGAGTTGTGGCGCTAGTTTCGAAATGCTAGTAGATAAAAAATGAACAAGAATATGATGTAGATAAAAAAAGTGTAAGACGTGTCTAAGTGCTCACAAGGGCCCAAGGCAGAAGAAAGAATAGGCTATTTGACAATGTTCAAAAATTGTATAAATTATTTAACAATATCGTAAAATACACAAAACTATAAAGATCTGCAAACTTTTATTCCAATATCTTTCGTCTGACTTATTTTAGGGTCAATTAAAGTTTGGCGGGAAAGTCCATTTTAAAAGTATGAAATTATTAAAAAATAATATTTCCATTGGAGAAGTAATAAACAATACTATAACTTTATTGTGATACTAATTACATAAACGTAATATTTAACATAGCTGTCGTACAAATTTCTGATTTGATGCATACAAAATACAAACCTGTGACGTCATAACTCAGTAGCCTTTTGTATGGAGCGTTTTCGGGAAAGTCCAAAATTGTGGTTTTCAAATTAACATATCTCGAGAGATTTTTGATTTATTGTGTTATCGAAGTAATTCTTTCATCTATGGTTATATTATTGAGACGTCCCTACAAATCAAATCAAGCCGAAAAAAATGTTGGTCAAATAGCCTACTGCAGGCAATTTGATCTAGACTAGACTAAAGTATTCCATTTCATTTTATTGCTGCGCAATAAATCTTTAGAGTTACCTTGTACACTAATACACATTGCCTAGTTGTAGCCTTGCATAATTGAGGTGACACTTTATAATTTACCCAGAAATATACATTTATATTACCCGTCTGAAAATTCGCAGATATGAACACTCCTTTAGAACGAAACTGAAATTTTAATGGGCCCGGTCGTCCGCCCCACGTTGTTGGGCGCTAGAATCACAAAGGCGGCATTGTACTGCTAATTCAACCTAAATAATAATTAGTCCTACACAACGAATGCCTATAAACGAGAAAATCTTGTTAGCCATTTTCTGTGCAGCACAATTAAATTCGTTAACGAGCCACCCATAAATTATTTAACGGGTAGACCAGCGCCGATTAGACGAGCACTTACCTGCTTCTGTCGACTAAAGTGGTTATAATAAATAAGCATAAACAGTGATTACAAAGGTTTCTTAGTACCATTACAATTAGTAAAATATTCTTAGACAAATTATACAGCGTCATCTAGTTCCAAACTAAGCAAAGCTTTTACTATGGATAGTAAAATACTAATAGGTATGTAAACAAAACTTGTTTTATTACATTACCGCCTGCCTCTGTTGCTTGAAACAAATGTTTAATTATTAATAATAACCGGTAAAAGTGAATAATTCATTACTTTTAATTATTACTTATTGTAATTATTAATAATTTTCAACTAATCACACTTACTGTTACATATATACTTACTATCTGACCCGGCAAACGTTGTTTTGTCATATGATTTTAGGGGTTGATGGCAGAAGGGTGAAAATTTTGAAGTTGTATGTATTTTTCAATGCTAAATCATAATAAAATAAAATAAAATATTTAGGGGTGGGTCATCCTTATCATTTAGGGGTATAAAAAATAGATGTTAACCGATTCTCAGACCTACCCGATATGCACACAAAATTTCATAAAAATCGGTGCAGCCGTTTTGGAGGAGTTTTGTAACAAACACTGTGACACGAGAATTTTATACATTCGTTTTTTTTTAAAGTACATAGGTACGTATTATACCTACATAGTAAACACCCAGACCAAGACAAAAAGATATATGTTCATGCACACAAATATTTGTCTTCACAACGATTGTAGATGGAAACAAATCGGATAGATAGAATATATTTAGTAAACTGGTATTACTACCATTTTAAAGAGGTCGTAAAGCACTTTCAGAATTAGTAATCAGTTTTTCATTGCTGATTCTGAATTATCTTGTATAGTTTAGAAATAATCGAGTGAGTTCAGTTATAATTTCCCACTGTATGAACTCATGCGGAGTCGTATGTACGTAAATATGAATGACTGCGTAACTCCTACCTACTTTATTTCAAGCTCACTGAAACTCCACAACTACGCCATTTAAATAAAAAATTAATAACTACGTCGAAATTATTCCGTTTATAACTAGTTTACGTAACACACTTTCACGAAACTCTTGTGTGCGAAAATATAGACGCAATTACAAAAAAAAAATGAGGGTAGATTTGAAGTATTTCGAACGAACGAGTGAAATAAATGAGATTATCAAGTAGAGGTAGCTTGACTAAATATTTTTTGTATGTAGGTATGTCTATGTCATAATAACACAGGTAAATTTTGGAAACGTTCACAACTTTTAAGCCCGTTCGACAGAAACATAATTTAATAGTTTATGAAATATTGTCATTAGTAAATGTTATGCTATTTCTAGAAAACTGCTTATTCGATTTTGATGACACATTTTGGAATTTAATAAGTAATAGACATACAATTCACGACTTTATTGTTTTTGAGTTAAACTAATTTATTTGAAAAAATAACGTGAGGTTTGGTTACAGCAGCTTATGCCTGGTTTCCATCCGCGCCTCCGAGCTTATTGGACATACAAGTCCGCGTGAAGTCGGGATATATGAAAAGTTTGAGAAACCCTGGTTTAAGGAAAACCTAGCATTGGATAGATACAGGTTAATATTAATGATGATGATGATGATATTTTGTAACCACACACGCATTTACACCTGCTCCTCAACATAAACAAATCCTATCCATGCATCGAAATTTTCGCTACCAACTATTTATTTACAAGGCCTTTTCACGTTTACTTAGGCCTTATACCTTAATTAGAGAAAACTACCCATTCCGCTGTTCGACGACGGTATGTAAATAGCTGTACAACTTCATGTGCCTGCCTGAATACCTGTTTAATTACTTAAAGAAGTAATATGAAATTAATAAAGTATTATTATTGCTTTTTGACGAGCTCGGTGGTCGAATGGTAAGCAATGGCCACTTTGATTCCGAGGTCGCGAATTCGATTCCCGCACAAGACAAACATTTGTGTGCATGAACATGTCTATTTGTCCTGGTCTGGGTGTTTTCTATGTATTATAATTATGTATTTAGAAAAAAAAATGTATTTAAGTACATTTATCGTTGTCTAATTCCCATAACACAAGCTTTGCGCTTAATTTGGGACCAGACGGCGCTGTGTAAATTGTCCAGAAATATTTATTTATTTATTGCTATAGTATAGTGGCTGGAAGCGACTGGATGCGGATAGCGGAGAATCGCATATGGTGGAAAGCATTAGGGAAGGCGTATATCCAGCAGTGAATAGATACATGCTGATAATAATAATGATGATAAATAATTAATAATAATTCGCTCCGCTACCGGCGGGTGCTCCTGTTTTTTTATATTTTTAAATGTATTTTTATTTTTTATATGAATGAATATATTTAAAAATGTAATAAAATAAGAGTTAAAATTAAATAAAGGAATGATGATAATATTGGCAGATATATATAGATGCCTTATACTTCTTCGAGAGTCATTTTTTATTAAAAAAAAAAGCTATTTAAAAAACACAAGTATGGTACCCGCCGCGGTACAAAACACGCATTTCATTCTATGAAATAACTCTTTGATCTATGATAACAAAACCCATAAACATAATTATTCTTCTATTTATTTACTATTCTCATGTTTGTTTATTTTTAGGGTTCCGAACCTCAAAAGGAAAAACGGAACCCTTATAAGATCACTTTGTTGTCCGTCTGTCTGTCTGTCTGTCTGTCTGTCTGTCTGTCTGTCTGTCTGTCTGTCAAGAATTTCTATGTCGAGAATGCGTGGAGGTATCAAGCTGAAATTTGAACTGTATACTCAGGTCTACGGTCCCATGAAGTTAAAAAAAAATCAAACTGCTAAGTTTACGTAGAAAAAAGTTACGGCCGTTTATTCAGCAAAAAACGCATATTTCGACACACTCAAGGGAATCAAAACCTATAGGGTACTTCCCGTTGACCTAGAACTATGAAATTTGGCAAGTAACATCGTTATAGACTACAAGTACAGGAATAAATCTCAAAACTATACATTTGTAAATAGATCTTAAAAAATAGGGGGTCTATATTTTTTATAGGGTGTCGAAATTTCAAATTGAAACTACTAGTTCAAATGGGGTATCATATGAAAGGGCTTGATGTACACATTGCAAAATATATTTTATTTATTTTTTCGACGCATTATTTCTTATTTATAATGAAAAATATCAAATTTAATAATGATACTACGTACCTACGGAACCCTCGGTGGGCGAGTCCGACTCGCACTTGTCCGGTTTTTTTATCATGTTTAGCTTCTGAAAAAGAAAATATTGAGAGTGATAAAAAATGTCTATCCATTAGTCGTTGTACGGGTTACGTGACGGGGGCCCACCATACATTCCCATTACTGTATCTCCTGTATAGCCAAGATTAACAGCAGCCACCACCAAAAAAGGCAAAGAACAATGAAATCCACTGCAGTCTCGGGGATAAAACTACGGCTGCCTGGGAACTCACAACGAATTAATCAGAAGAAATTAGTTAGTCATTATTAGAACACTAGTTGTCGACAGATTGATTTACAGTGTCGCCACACGTTAACTACTATAGGTAGTGTAGGTAGATCTTTAACTGGGTAATAAAGGAATTGGAAGCGAGGCTGTTCATAATACGTAGGTAGTTTGAATGTTACAGTAAAATAGCGTGCTAGTAGTAAAATAGACAATTTGAAACTCTACTGGTAACACAGACTAAACTCTAAGCAATTACAAATTTCTTTACAGAATAATGAAAAGATCTGGAAGGAAAGACTAAATAATATGAATAAAGAGACGAACTTCTTAGCTTCCATGGATTCACCGTGCGTGTGCCGGGTCCATCGTGTGGCAGAGAGAGAAACCCAAGTCTCTTTTTTATTTTTTAGTCTTTATTTATTAGACTTTTTTCAAGTGAAAACAGTTGAAGAAAATTTTAATAAAATCTAAATAAAAATAATATGTAATTCTATAAGTAATTACAATATACTTTATACAATAAAATTATGATTTTGCTTAAAAAATATAAAATAAAACCAACTTGGCTTGCTATGGCTAGCAAAATATTTTTTATTTTATTTTAATAATACTTAGCTGCACTCATAAACACGAAACAATATTTTTTTAAATTGTTGTCAGTTTGTATATTGTGCATGCGTGACGCAAAAACTACTTAACGTTTTTGATAAAATTTACACTGCGGTATCACATATTCCAGATCATAAAACAGTTTTAAAGGAATAGCACTACAATTGCATTCAGTTGACGGATTTAAAAAAAAACTAACAAATCACTTGAATGAAGTCGGGAGCACAGCTAGTTGCAGGAGCATGCTCCATTATGATATTAGTATATCGTAACGAAGCATAAGTACTCCAAGCTAAATATTAGGTTTAACGACTGAAGCTACAAACTAATTCTGTTAATACTGTGTTCACGAATGCAAAAGCCTCACTAAATACTATGCAAACGTTGTTGAATTTAAAATCAACTTAAAAGCGTTAATTTTCCTTTGAGCGCGTTCTTTCTTTAATAAATGTCAGAATTTTAAATGTTTCAACTCTCAACTTTATTTCCGCTTCCATTCATTCACTACTAACATAATCCCATAATCAATTATGTGAATTAATATGTAGTTAAAAAAGCATCACAAGATAGGGTATTTTAATAAGGCATCTATGACATATTAAAATAGTGACGTTACTTACATCGATTTAATATCGAAGAATATTGTCAATTGACAGTTGCATCTATGATTCAGATTTATTTAAATAGTTTTAATAAAAACATTTTCTTTGAATATTGGAATAAAAAAGTGATATGTATTTTACATATCACTTTTTTGCGCCCAAGATATTAAAAATAAAAAAGGAAAAAGGGGCGTTGATGAACAAATTCGTAAAATGAAGTAAAGAAGCCGAGAGTTATGTACGTGACCCTACCTGCATAATATATGTACCTGCTGATATTAGATACAAAAAAAAAACAATATGTAACATTATCATACAATACTGACTGATGTCAGAATTTGTACGTTCACTTCCTAAACAGATTTTTGTTTAGCTAAACAAGCTTTTTAAGGAATCGCTTACGAACTCTACACCCCTTTTGCGCCTTTCGTAGCCTGAATAAGTGTCCTAGAATTATACATTTAATAAATTATTTTTACCACTCACATCACTATTGATCATGAAGAACAACATTTGTGTCTTCAGACGTAGTTGTTAATTTTTACGAAACTTCATGAGATGACAAATGTCAAAGATGCCTTATTATCTTAACGTGCCGAAAGAGCATATTTCATTATGTAAATTTATCCCTTCGGTAGTTTATAAATATGTATTTGATTTACTTATTATATAATTTATAGTGCAGCGATTTAAATAATTTCCTTATTCTTCTGAAGAAAAGCTAAGGTTTCAGTTATAGCGGAAAATGTCGTTCGATAACCGAACACTTATCAATGCTATGAATAGAATAGAATATTCGTCTTTATTGCTGATTTATATAAGTGAATCAGGTTAATTAGAATAAACACTTTTTGTTTTTATAGGACATGCAATTCAAAAACAATATTAAAAAAAATTACATTATAACGCAAGATATAATGGTCTCAATTGTAAGAAGTTTCATATACGGGACTAGCTACTAAATTTTTTTAGTATAATTTCTTTATACCTTATTTAACTTTTTATTTTGATTCACGATTTTGTTCTACCTACCTACCTAACGAAAGTTTAATTCTATGCAGTTTACTTCCTTTATTTTTCTGGATACAAAATTTAATAGGCGATTCACACAGGACAAACTTATGGTGTTGCACAAACAGAGGTCTTTATGAGTTCCATCGTCCACACACCACAAGCTATTCAGTTGGTCGTTTGCAGCACATGTGTAGGGCTGTTATTCCAGCTGCGGTGAAAGTGTAACAGACAATCGTATTTGCAATAAATAAGTTTATTATTGTTAGCAGGAGCTACAATATCATTTATATTATTTTTAAGGTAATTCATTATTTAACACTTTACGGGACAGAAGGCTGAATTCAAATTTCAGAGGTTGTCACTACGACTTTCCATACAAAAAACTACTACATTTATAGCCGTACTTATCAAAATAAATAGTATCATACCAAACTACGTCAGTAACCACGGGCATTACCGCTGTACGGATACAACGGCACTATTATTATAAGTAGCAAAGTTAAGCCGTCAAGATGGTATTTCCCAGTCGGCGCGACACTGACTTGGTGATTCTATGAATTCTCTAAGCAAACTAAGCCGTAGTGTCACTATATAAGTCACTTTTTTGATTTTCTATGTGATGTAGAAATGTATATATTTTAGATCTTAGATTTGACCGTATAAAGAGTTGATTAAATTGTAGGTAGACAGTACATCTTGTTCTTTACAATGATAGTATGAGCATATCACGGTAATCTCCAGTGTGCATTATACACTATTTTTTTTAGTTACTGCGATGCCCGTACTGTCAAACACCTGTTTTGTCAGAGCACTGGTATCGCCGTTACTGTCCTGTAAAGTGTAATAGTAGATTAGTAGCCAAGGGCTGTAAGGCATCAATTGCAGCCCGAGATATTTAGGCGCACGAGCGCAGCGAGGGCGCCTATAGTTCGAGGGTGCAATTGATGCTTACACCCGAGCTAACTATTCTGCTTTACATCTCGATTGTGAGGTAAGTAGAAAAAAACCGGGATTACAAGAATAAAAGACTTTACTTGTTTTTCTTTTCGCCACTTCATGAACTCTTCGTAAGTTTTCAAATATCTCTCTTTAGAACTTTCAGGCAAAATATTGTTAATTGCTGCTTCAGCTTCCATTTTTATTGAATCGGGAGTGCAGCTTATATCTTCATCACTTGCAGAACTCATGTTTTTTTCCTAATTAGCACGTAATTATAAAAAAATCACGAAAACAAACAATATTAAAAGTAAAAGTTTCTATTCCCGCCTTTTTTCATCTCTTTTTTTTTATTTTATTTTATTTTCTAGAAGGAAATTGAGCTTCGCCGTTCGATATTTAAATTGATGACTATTATACTCATACGAAGACAAGGCTGAATAGCGAAGCGACCTCTTTTGTCATTGGGCTGAATGCATGATGTCTATTGCCAGTATGATGGTTAGACGTACGCGAACTTTTTGAAAGAGTGAAGTGTTTTTTTTTTAATTACTTACCGCCCTAGAGCCTTTTATAGCTACATTATTACCCTAGAGCTCTAATTGGTCACCTACAAGCCCCATTTGGGGGTAATAATACCTGGACCTGGACCTACTTACCGAATATGAGAGATGTAAAATTATTTTATTCTGAATCACTATAACAAATTTGTGCATGCAACCATGCAACTCTAATCTACACGCTGCTGTAAGCGTAAGCAAATATGTTTTACGATGATTTTTGATACAAAATACAAATAAATACAAACTTTCGCCACATGAGTAAAGAAACGAACAGAGATAAAGCTTCATTCAACCGCGGTGTTTAGGTACACTACTACAAGCATGCGTAGCCTTGTGTGCGTGTCCACTGGCCGCTCATCGCGTACACGCCGCGGTTAGAAATAACCGGTTCAAACTGACTCCGCCAGTGGACAAGCTCAGGGCCTGCGCGTTGCACGTATAGGTGTTTGTGTGCGCTCCACGTTGTTTACGAATAAAAGTTAAAAATAAAAAAAGTGTGACAAAATGGTTATTTACTGTACTGTGTGTATGAACAATAATAGAAAAAGTAAACATATGTCGTATTTTAACTATCACACTTTACTTGCTCACTAATAAGATTAAAAATTTGGAGTGTAAGTGGTTCATCAACATCTTTGAAGCAAAGTCAACTTCACCTGCACGCGGTGCACCCTGCTGACTGACAAACGAAGCTCTGGCGAAAAGATAGGTAGGGAGCGTAATTGTAAGCTAACCGACTGGGGAATGTACCTCTACCTCACAGAATACCGCAGCCAAATAACGGTTACCTTGAGGGCTGTTGTGTTCCTGCGAGTGAGTGAGGTCACCAGAAAGGAAGGAGATGCTGCGATGGCAGCGGGGGTGGCGGCGCGCGAGCGATATTTTATGTTGCGAGCGTTAATATGGTTACGGTAACCGCTTCACATCAGGCGGGCCGTATGCTTGTCTGCCACCCGACGTAGTATAAAAAAAAAAAAAAATTACATAAAACATGTTTTTTTTTATTAGTTTTTATACATTAAATCTATGCGTCGCCATTTTTATGAAGCGAAACGTTCAATCACCTTTTTATTAAAATTAAAAAAATATACAAGCAATACCCGATGGTATTGTTTGCGCATTTTAGCGAACCCCTAGACATGGCCGCCCGCGAATTTCGTCAAACATCGTCGGCTGCTCTCGGTAATCTTCGGCATAGTAAAATGTCTTCGATTAGCCCGTGCGGCGCGCACGAAAACAGACCCAATACTCGGTACATTAAAGTACATTTCTATGAACTATCTTTTGTTTCACGCGTCAGGCATATTAGCTCGTCGCCCATATATGTTACATTAGCAGCTCTCGTGCGCTTCGGCGAGCGGCGATTTTTGTTTACAGGGAAAATAACTCTTAATAGTTTAGCAAAGAGCTTATATGTAGTTTCGTCATTATGAAATATTTTATTTGTTATATGTTTTTGTATGTTTAAAAAATAAATAGGTATTAAAATGGTAATTTAAAAATAAATATGAAATAATATTATGTAATTTTTAATCTTTCCAAATTGTGGTTCAGCGCACGAGCGCACTTAAGGTACAGCCGCCACTGCTTGCAACACAGTAAATGCCACTCGCGCGTTGCAACCCCGGCTGCTATTGCTGCTAATCCTTCTTTTTGATGACCTGACGCAGGAACACAATAACACTCCAGAGAGATGTCATTTGACTGCGGTCTTATGTGAGGTGTGGTACCTCCCAGTCGGGCTATTGATGTTAGTAATTTACTTTTAGTTTTTAGAATAAGTACGTTGTATTTTAGATATTAACTTTAGTGTACGTGTGAATACATTTTATTAATGTACATTTATTTTTATTTTTTTCCGCTAATCCTTTTGTACGAGCAAAAGGTGTCAACCCTATGAGAATAGGCACAAATTTTGCAGATCTTAGACAGCTTTCCCTCTGTTCGTTTCTTTACTCATGTGCTTTCGCGCCAACTGCAAACTTGACATCTACATATTCCGTTTTGCCTAATTTCGTTTGTGCAAGCATAAGTTGGTGTCGTGTAAACCGGCTTTTAGAGCAGTTAGTAAATATTTTAGAACTTTCGGAATGCAATAGCCGCATTTTCCAGTTTTGAAAAAAAAACATTGTACTATATGTTAGACATTGCTAGCAACAAAAAAAGTGTTTGGCAATATATGGCATTATGTATTTTTTTTTTGCAAATATTTTTGAGCGGATTGTTTTTTTATAGCTTTCGTAAGTTATTCAGAAATTTTATATAATAGGTCGGGGAAAAAGTCTTTTCGCATTATAGTATGTATGAACTTGTAATAAAATCTCTTTGGTTATACCATTTGTATCTAGCAGGTTTTGATATCTATAAAAAGTTTAAATTTTAAAAAAGATAATTCCAAATTCAAATTAGGTAAATGTGTGATTTTCATTTGTTTTTTTTACTGTCAAGATGAGTGAATCTAATGAAGAAATTCGATACATTTTAAAATTTTACTACAAAAAAGGTAAAAATTCAACGCAAGCTGCGAAAAAAATTTGTGATTATTATGGACCTAGTGCAGTGTCTGTGAGAGTAGCACAAATTTGGTTTAAGCGTTTTCAATCCGGAAATTTTGATGTCAAAGATGCATGTCGCTCTGGTCGCCCTATTACGGATAAAATGGATGCCATTTCTGAAAAAGTGGAGCAAGATCGGCATATCAGTAGTTACGACGTAGCTGAAGAACTAGGAATTGACCACATAACAGTTTTGGCGCATAAAAAGGTCGTGGTCAAAGACCGGCCAGGCTTCAGAGACTCTGGCGAAACCCGGGTTAACCCGCAACAAGGTGATGCTGTGTGTATGGTGGGATTGGAAGGGAAGATATTCATTATGAGCTGTTACCGCCAGGCAGGACTATCGATTCTGAACTCTACTGTGAACAACTGATGAGATTAAAGCAAAAAGTTGAAAGAAAGCGGCCGGAATTAATTAATAGAAGGGGTGTGATTTTTCATCATGATAACGCTAAACCTCACACATCTTTAGCCACTCAGCAAAAATTAAGAGAGTTTGACTGGGAGGTGTTAATGCATCCGCCGTATAGTCCTGACCTTGCACCTTCTGATTTCCACCTGTTTCGGTCTTTTAAGAATTCTTTAGGCAATGTCAGGTTAACATCACGAGAAGACTGCCAAAACCACTTGTCCCGGTTTTTTGAACAGAAGTCCCAAAATTTCTATAGTAATGGGATCATGTCTCTACCTACAAGATGACAAAAAGTTATCGAACATAATGGCACCTACATACTTTAGTTAAATGTAAATAAACTTTATTAAAAAATGTTTTGAATTTTCATATAAAATACGAAAAGACTTTTTCCCCAACCTAATATTTCTTGTAATACTTCTTGTCGCCGGCAACAACGTTATTTATTATATTATTCATCCCACTGCTGGGATATGGGTCTCCCCTCAATCGAAAGGATTTAGAGCATACTTCACCACACTGTTCAACTGCGGGTTGGCGGAGGAATAACTTCTTGTAATACAATTTAATGCATCCGTACATTCTCGCTACATATTAAACCTCACCCGTAGCGGTAGTTTATCAGACAGCGCAGGCCAGCGTCGTCCGAGGTGACAGCTTCCGCTCGAGTAACTCGCTGTTACGATTAGATGCAATCTATTAACGTGATGCTGCTATACGATATCAAATATCAAATTCAATGCAAGTTACGTAATTATCTTATTAATAATAAATAACAGTAGTACACTATTAACATTGAAAATGTTTTTTCGTTCGATCCAGTAGGCCCCCATTTTCGCTGCAAGTGCGACTAGCCCGTGATACCCTGAGGTTTAGGGCCACGAAGACGTATGAGGTCTCAAAAGATTCGGAATTTGAAGGGCTTTAGGATTTCGGAAAAGTCAAAAACTTTTATGGAAATCGAAAAAAACCGACTTTTTTCGACCGAAAAATCGTGTATTTTCACAGAAAATTTCCGATATCTCGAAAACAGGGCCGAATTTCAAAAATATGAAAAAAAAGCATCTCGGTATTGAACTAAGGAACAATTTTAGTCATTACACTTTTTTCGATATTGGTGACGGTTGAGGCTGTAGAGGTGCCCTTAGCCGCGAGTTTTGCGCGGCGCGAGGTGCGATATCACGCGGCGGGTGGCTCGCGTGCGGCCACGAGGACATATGAGAGCTCAAAAGACGTGGAATTGGAAGAGCTTTAAGATGATGTAAAAATGTTTTGGAAAAGTTTTTTTGGCAGATTCATTTTCAATGCCCTTTCAAGTCGTGTAGAGCACGAGATCTGTGAATTTTTCTTATAAGCTAATTCAAGTCTCCAGTCTCATGATGTGAAAGTAATATATTGATGACAATGTTGTTATAAATACTATAGATATGCCACAAGCGTCAAAAAACGTACACCCTAAAAGTAAGCCAACTGTCTTACTTCGCAATTAGTTCGCACAAGCAAGCCGACAAATCTGACGTTTGCCATGATGATGTGTCGGTCGATATTAACGCTTATTTTATGTAGCTTAATTTTATAGTTGAAGAAAAAAGGACGCATTGCGCCGATTACGTAATCAGCGAGGGAAAGAGATAGCAAGTATATTAAAGCGCCGAGATGATAAGGATAGCGATAGTCATAGATATCCCAGACGACGGAATTTGTTTACTGACACATTTTATGTATTTATAACGTCATTGTTTGATGACCTATTGTAATGAATAACTTATAACTATTGCGATTTATCTTACCTATCTTATAAAGTGGCTGGTAGCGGTTGGATGCGGAAAGCGGAGGATCACATATCGTGGAAAGCATTGGAAAAGGCCTATATCAGCAATGGGTAGATACAGGCTGATAATGATGATGATAGTTACAGATTATGACGTGATATAACATAATGCGTAACAGATAGCAATAAAGCAATAACGAAGTTCGATATTATAATGTAATTGTTGTAGTTAGTCTACATTACACGTACATATACATTATTCATGTCTCATCTCATAAATGAGTTGCTAAGCTCTAATCAATCAGCATCTAGTCATCCGGAAACAATGATAATGGTAGACTAGATTTAGATATAAAATCCTTTATCTATAGAAAAGTAGAGTCTATAAAATAATCACAAAATAAAGAACCAGTTCATAAATTTAGAAACTGAATGAACAAAACGTTTTTTTAACAAGTTTTCATTAGTTGTTAATAAAAATTTTAAAAAAAATGTTTGCTTACCTACTACTTTTTGCTCATCAAGCCCTTCCATTTGATACCCATTTCCAGTATGGCCACTCCCTGCCGCTCTCTCGTGTCGACCTCACCTCCCCTCTGAGATGAATCTGGAACAGTTTATATGACGCCGCACACACACACGCTTATTTATACGCTGCACAGACGCCATTGTGCATCATGGAGTAGCCAGGGTATGCCTATATTATAGGGATTAAAGTGGAAAATTATAAATCGCCATTATGTGGCTGCTGGATTGGATTTAAAATGTCAGCATTTAGGTAAAAGCGTATTGTCACAAGAGGCAAAGAGTGTGTTATTTTTTTGCATATGCAGACACTGGGAGCTAGGTCTTATGAGTCGGTCTGAGCAGAGTTTGATTAGGTACATCTGTAATCAATTCTGCAAGTAAAATTTGACCGGTATCTACCGTTGTGAAACTAAATAAAGACTTCTAATGAACATGAAATAAAAACCTGCTTATAAAACATATCAAAACAGTTCAGAAAATAAAAATTAGGCCTTAGGCCCCATGAACACACAAGCAAGATCTTCTCAAATCTTCATCAATCGAATTCATTTAGAGCATAACTGTGCTACGCGACAACAACTACGCTGCAATTTCGCAACGTTTTCAACCAATGTTGGCCTTAACAACTGTCATATAACGACAGCAACCGGTACCAACCGGTTGCTGTCGTTATATGACAGTTGTTGGTTGAACTTGCCGAAAAACGTAATGATGACAAGAAGCAAACCGCTATCAATAAAATCATTTGACTTGCGCTGTCGCGTTAGAGTATAACGAGCAACTCAGTCATCGTATACTCCATTAAAATCAAAATCTCATCCACAAAATGGTGTAACTTAAACAATATTGCTAAAAATAATGTTGTTATAGAGCGCGATCCATTAATAAAATCAACAAAGTAACAATGTTCATCATCAAAAGCTATTGCGGCTATTGGCGTAACAATGGCAGCTGCCGGCGCACAGAATAATGACCGAACAATATGCGCAAGTCATTCCTACTACATTAGGCTGAGGTTTCCCTTACACGCAACCGCGGATAAGCGAAACCTATTTTCCACATACGCAGGTACGTAAGGACGTATCTTGTGCAATCTTACCTAGATTGCAAAGATTAGAGAGATCAATTACTATAATATGGCACATATGCAATTTTTTTTAATGAGACTGTATTATGTTTCCCTTTAGCATAATTCAAAACCTGAAGAACTATATTTGACGACATTAAGATCTGTCATCCAAATTTCACGAAAAATGTGTTCCAGTGTTAACTAAATAAACTTCACTATATTTATGGAAATACAAACATTCCAAAATGGAAACTATGATACACCATCATCTTTTCTCACTTGAATAGTTTGTAGAAGATTTTACGAGACACCACGGCATTATGAACGTCTTATCCATCAGTAATCTAAATAAAGACTGGCGCGTGGTTGTACCTCATTTTACGATATTTTTCTTTTTGGTTCAGATACTTTTGAGCACAGATCGCCCATTAAAGCTTAATAATGTAAAAAAAAAACCATGAAATTCATTTTTTTTTTCAACAAGAATTGCTAATTATGTTTCATTTTGGAAGGTGAGAAATGCAAGATCCTTATTGTGACAAAGAATTCTTTCAGTACAAGTTGACATAACATTGACGAAACAATAGACGACGCATGGAATAATGGCAGTTCAATATACGCAAGTCACTCGTATTGCATTAAGCTGATGTTTCTTTGACGGCGATAATCGAGTAGTAAATAGAGAGATAAAATAAATCTAGTGAGACGCCAAAGTTTTAATGATACAATTGGAAATCGAACATGAATGAACGAAATGCTTCAGCATTCATTAATTACACTGAGAATAAAGAAACAGACAAACATACATTCCATGAAGGTTGTTTACCTTAAAGGAACTTTAATTGTATTGTTAACCTACTTTTTACTGGCAGTCATGTAAAAATACGTGGAAATCTATTTTCATAATGCTCTCTCAAGAGAGCACTATGAAAATAAAGCTATATGCAATATCCGCTTACACACAAACCTCAGCCGCCTGCATATATGTAGCAATAGAGTACCGCCTGCATATGTGTAGGAAAAGAACTTACTGAAAGGAAATACAACCGGTTGGCACAGGTACTAGTCAAACTAGAGCGAATATCTACATTGTCAAGGGTCGCCAATAGAAATGTCCTTAGACAAATTGGTCTTGCCTGCCCCCTTACTATTGTTGCAATTCAACGTTGATATACTGGTACTTTAGAATCAGTGTGCGAACAAAGTATATAGAGACCGACTGCGTGGGCGCGTGTAAATTGTTGGTGAGACTAAGTCGAGTGCATGAAATTTAACTAACAATCTTCGTTAATCCTTCTAAATTCTATCTATCATCCTACTGGTAGACAAAAATAAGACCACTGTGATTATAGTTCATCATTATTCATAATTAACATTACCTATCAGCTTATTACTACCTGCTGCTGGATATAGGCTTTCCCCAATACATTCTCCCATATGCGATCCTCCCGCTTCCAGCTGCTGTTTTGACGTCACGGGTACTTTCCTCTTTATTTACCCTCGCTGACTCGAGAGATGTAGCCAGTATTTGAATATTTCAGTACCGTGTTAACATGATAAATGATTTTTATACGCATATATGGGTGTAGGTGGCTCGCATTTAAGAAATTGGCTTGGACTCTGAATTTAGAACCATCCCCTTCATGTATTAATATAATGATTATACTATGCACGGCACACCATTAAGTATCACATCTTTAAAGGTTTTGCCGGATCTATTTCAAGCTGAGTAAGTCACATCTCTATATGTAGAGCACCGTTTCCGAGCATTGCTAGTCAGGCCATTTGACTCATTTGTTACATGATTGCGTCCATGTACCGCCACAAGATCGTATTAAATTGATTTCTCAGTGCATTCCAGTGAATTCACGTGATTGCACTGGTGATATTATCAAGTATGCGCTTACGTGAAATACGCAGTTCGATATAGTATAGTTTTCATTAGCATTTACCATGGATTTTTAGGTAGGTAGATTTTTTTAGGTAGGCAATATTAGGTAGGTAGATTTTTTTAGGTAGGCTCTTATTAGGTAGGCAAGCGAGCATGTGGGTCACCTGATGGAAAGTAATCACCACCGCTCATAGAAATCAGCAACACCAAGGGGTGGCCGAAGTTCTCTTAGAAGGCTGGCAACGGTGCCAGCCTTCTAAGAGAAAAATTTACTCTGTTCTTTAAGGCTCCCATATACTATTTATTTGGAAATACTGCTGAGAGAAGTTCCACAATTTCTCAGTTCGTGGTAGAAAATGTCTTAAAAAGCGTACTGTGATAGATGTAGATTCATCATCATCATCAGCCTGCATCTAGCCACTGCTGGATATAAGCCTTCCCCAATGCTTTCCACCAGATACGATCCTCCGCCTTCCACATCCAGCCGCTCCCAGCCGCTCTCTTTAGGTCAGCGGACCATCTAGAGGGAGGGCGCCCAACACTTCGTCGTCCTACGCGCGGCCTCCACTCTAATACCTTCCTCCCCCATCTGCCATCACTTACTCGGCAGATGTGACCGGCCCATTTCCACTTCAGCTTGCAAACTCTGAAGGTTATGTCGCCAACTTTAGTTCTCCGTCGAATTTCTTCGTTCCGGATTCGATCCCGCAGAGAAACCCCGAGCATAGCCCTCTCCATCGCTCGCTGTGCGACCTTTAACCTGTGGACCAGATCGATGATCGATGTAGATTGGTTAAGAAAATATCTTAAATTTCTCTGATTCAGGAATTTTAAAACCGGATCATGGATTTAACCTATCTTTACATTACGTTTTGCTTTACAATTTTGGTATACCACACCTGCAGCTAAACTAGCATACGGCCCGCGTGATATAAAATGATTACCGTAGCTCATAAACACAATACAAATCATATTGCTCCCACCTTAGCACCTCCTATCTATACAATGGATGTCATATTTATGTCTTATCGTCTCATCTCACGTAAAATAATAAGTACTTAACTACGTAGCCAGTCCTTACTGGACATTATAATATGCCGAGTGAGTTCCATTAGGCGAATTAAAATTTTGCGTACAAAAGGTTGGAATATTTATTTTATTTTGCTGCCTCTGCCTTTTAAATTGCTGACCGTGTGTGACTAAATTAACAAGCAAACAGCCAATCTCATCAGCTTTAACCGTTGAGATTGGATTCGAATTAAGGACATACGTATCGATTATTCATCGACATTAATTAATGAGTCAGAAAACGTGGACGGGTACAAAACTGAACTTCATGCCTGTTGCCGACAGTACACGAAATATTACAGAATATACGTTAAATTAATCGTTCGTCGTGAATAACTGGAGCTGATATTTTGCTGATGTAATACATATTGAATTAGAATATTATATCGTATTTATTTAACATCTATTAAATTAATACGATGATATTTATTATCTAAAAATACATTATGTGATTAATTAAGATTAAATCTTCCAACTATAATGTTATAATAAAACATTTGTACTGTTCCACGTAATTATATTTAATTTTACGGTAGAAACACAAACAGTTTACCTTGGTAATGCCTTAGCGGCGAAAATTAAATATAATTACATGGAATAGTACAAATGTTTTATTATAACATTATGATAATAATGTTCCCCCAAGTGCCAACAATCAACAATATCAACTTGATCCAGTATCAACCTTCCAACTTTATTCATTTTCACAACAATGTACAATGAATAAATCATAGTAAAGGAAAGAAAAATATTTTTCTGTTAATTAAAATACTCGTATGTATTGATTTGCCATAACCTCAAATGATGTTGAATTAATTATTATTCAACCCAAAAACAGACTTTGCTATTATCATTATAAAAATAGTATGAGTGCCGATATAGTTGTGATATTTTTTTTTTATGGAAAAAATCACCTTCCTCGCCTAGGTGAGATTTGAACTCAAGACCCCTCGATTACCTATCGAATGCTTTTCAAATTGAGCTACCAGGAAGGTTTGTGACGGTGGCGAATTTTTGCATTCTATATTTTACTACTGTGAAGTCGCAGTGTGACGCCATCTACCTATTAAGTACTACACTACTAAATATTTATAATATTCTGTATATTGCACTTTTAAAATATTTATAATATTCTGGAAAGATAGCCGCAGTGAACTATTTAAATAATAATAGCTGTATATTGTCGGAGTAGTATATTATATTGGCTATTGTCACAAACTTTATTAATAGACCAACGTTCAATCGAAGGAAAACTCTAATATCAACAGAATATTTCAAGGGCGATGCGATACAAAGGCTGTACTAGGAAGCAGGGGTCGGTTATCGATATTGCTTCCTACGCGTTGAGCAATGTTTATAAACACAGGCCGTGTGCAATGAGGACAGCCGTTCAATAGTCTAGCTTAGCGTGAAATTAGTAACAATGTGACATTAAAGAAAACAAGAAATAAGAGTATATAGGTAGATAGAATATAAGAAAACATTCAATAGTATAATTTAAGTATCCTAAATCCGTGGTGCACGTCTGTTAAGCTTCACTTGACTAGCCATCTCTTTAGGCTATTAATGCCTTACTTGCCATCTTGCTGTCTCTCACATTGCTAAGAGGGGAAGTCAAATTCTAAAAGCTTCTTACGCCTACTAATTTCTTCTGATTAAATTCGTTGTGAGTTCCAAGGCAGCCGTAGTTTTACCCCGGGAACTGCAATGGACTTCACTGTACATTGCCTTTTTTGGCGGTCGCCGCTGTTCATACTGGCAACACAGGAGACGCAGTGGTGGGAATGTGTGGTGGGCCCCCTTCCCGTATAAGAAAAGTATAGTTTAAGTAGGTACATGATGCGAGCATTTGTAGGTATCACAGAACAAACAACATGTAATACATATATGAAGAAAAATGTGATCGGAAATAATTGAAAATGCGTTACTAATATTTTAATCCGTGTTAGTTGCACCTTGAAGGTTTAGAAAGTGTGACAATTTATAAGAGAAATATTAAAAAAACATTTATTGATGAATCTTATTGATAAAACCATATTGTATTATTCAGTGCCTCCATAATATAATACTTTTGCGAATATGAAATAGAATGTAGGATTGTAACGATACCTCTTGATAACCTAGTATCTATCTCGGTCATAAATAATGGAACACAGATTCACTTGCTGGATTCTCGTATCGAAACAGATATTTACGATAACCGCAGCACATCAAAACGACTCTATCTAGTGTCGACGTTTAGACTATGCTGTAATATTTTATCCATGCATATAGTAAAGAAAAATACTAAGGAATAACGAGCGGAAAACCATATCTGGGAACAGCTTGGTGATATGACAAATGCGAAAAATACATTTTTGGAATTCATACCTGGGACCAGTGTGATTCGCAATAAAAAAAATCGATGGTAATGGGCTTCAGAGTAGCCGGTAGGGTACCGGCTACTCTGAAGCCCATTACCATCGATTTTTTTTATTGCGAATCACACTTCAGCTGAGATTTATGGTACCTGTGTTTAGCTTTGCTGGTAGAATCCCTGGAGCTCTACCAACTAAACTAAAAAGTGTAAAAATAACTAAAACATGGGACATATTTTGCGAATCCAAATCGATGGTAATCGGCTTCAGCTTCAGCAGTAGGGCTCCCGTTTACCTCTCTATGTCAGTATGTTTAAACCCACATGACATGGTAACACGGTTGGACTAATTTCAATGGAACTTTTTTATTGTATTACTAGTAGTATCACAATAATAGCAGTCTCATTGTAATTGGAATTATTTGAGTAATAATTTGAGGTCATCGTACGATTTACATGCGTGTCGTCGTTTGATTTGACGTATCAAACGAGGATCATGATATCTTGTAATCTGGGCCCTACCGCCGAAGGCGAAGCCGATTACCATCGAATATTTTGATTGGAAAAATAGATCTTCCGTTTTAGTTACTGATAAAATATCTTCAACTTAGTTGGAAGAGCTCCAGAGTTTCTACCAACCAAGCTAAACAAAGGTACCATAAATCTAAGCTAAAGTTTGATATTCGCATTCAATACATCCGATGGTAATCGGCTTCAGCTAGCTAAGCTGAAACCGATTACCATCGGATTTTTTGTGGTAGGGTGGTAGGGTCCCAGGTATGAATTCCAAAAATGTATTTTTCGCATTTACTCGTATTATATCACCAAGCTGTTCCCAGATATGGTTATCCGCTCGTTATTCCTTTTTTTTTTTATACTACGTCGGGTGGCAGGCTGTGGTCGTTAGATCGTTACTACGCATACAAACGAAGTCACGTTCGCAACTGCTACTGATAAATGATAATTCTGCTAGAGATAGAAAGTTTTTCTTATTATCCACTAAGGTGGCAAACAAGCATGCGGACTGCCTGGTGGAAAGCAAGCCTATGAATGCCTGCAACGCCAGGGCCTCACACGCGCGTTGCCGACCCTATAAAAACCTCTTCACAAGAAACATTAATATAAGTCACATGTTTTACCGGACTGGTCACGCGACCAGTATTTTATTTAATTTGTTTTAATTTCCATGACCACGCGGTCATGGAAATTATAACAAATCGGTTTTATATGGGTGACAACATGTAGACTTGTGCTAATTTATATTAAAAATTTGCGTCTTATAAACTGTAATTGCGATACAATGCATTAATGTGTGCTTATTATCATTTTTATGTCAGCTCTAACAACAAATACAATTGTAATTCTGCTCTTATAAAGAAAAAATCGGAACAAAATCGGTATGTGTGTGCCGTGCTAATGAAATTTATTGAGATGTATACTATGTATGTACGAGTACGTCGCCTAAATTCATTAATTGTAAATAACCGCAGCCAAATAACAATGCCTTTGAAGATTGTTTTGTTGCTGCGAGTGAATGAAGTCACCGGAAGAGAGGAAATGCTGCGTGGACAGTGGAAGTGCCAGAGCGCGAGGAATGCTTTTTGTATTGTGAGCGTTTAAATGGCTGCATCAATCGCTTCACGTCAGGCGGGCCATATACTTATTTGGCACCCGGCGTCATAAAATTAATACGAATTAGAAGCTAATAATAAATATCTTGCACATAATAAGCTAGTCTCTATAGCGGCAATGGTGACCTCAGCTGTTATTAAATGATGAGGTTGTCCAAGATGATCCAATTACAAGATCATATCGCTTATACTCATCCTCTGTCACAGATATTTGATCACGCTGTTGACACCAATTGCATTGGTGTCAACAGCGTGATCGTTCAATAGTTCGAGTTTATTAATATCAAACCTGTAGACAATATAGACGAAAAGAACAGAGTGTACAAAAACATTGCAAGTCCAAGCATGCCTAAATATAATCACAGTATCGTAGTTTCTGTTTACGTTATCATCATAGAATATATTAATGTAATCAAATCGCGTTTCCCCCAAGAATAGAGAATACCTACTTGGCTTGTTCTAGTTAATAAATAAAAGATGTAAAAAAAATATCGGCCATTTAAAAGGTAGAGCATACTTGAGGATCTGAGATGTGCGAGTTTTTAAATTTTATTTTAGAGATAATAAAGTTTTTACAATCCTTTTGAAAACAACGAGACAAATACATTTCATGACTACATAAGAAAATATTAAATTGATCCACTAAAATGACCTGATGTTCACATGAATCTAATCTGATAGCACATCAAATCCTGCGTTTGATATGGAATAAGTTTTTTAACATCAATCAGGCCTCCCCAACCCGTCTGACCAGCCAGCGCGGGAAGTGTAGGCCAAATCCTCCTTGTGTCTAGGACGGACGAGGATCGTGCACCTGTAGTGAAGACTAAAATGACCTGATGATGAAGTATTTTTGATGTGCATTTTGCACATCAAAAAATACTTATCACTAATTTTAAATTAAATTACACATCAAGTAGGTACACGGAGACCCTCAAACGGCGCAAATATTCAAACCTCATCGGTAGTTATGTTTTTGAGCCGTTTGGGGTGGAAACGCTTGGCCCATGGGGTCCGAGCGCAAAAAATTTATTTAGGGACATCTCCAAACGGTTAGTCGACTCTTCCCGCGACCAGAGGGCTGGCCTATTTCTCGCTCAGCGAATAAGCATTGCCATCCAGCGTGGCAATGCTGCTAGCCTTCTGGCCACGTTACCCTTTGATGGCGATGCGGAAGAATTTTTTGATGCTATTTAGATATTATATTTTATTAATTTTAATTAGTTTTTGTTATTTCTGTTTCTTTTTTTGTTTGTATATATAGTTAGTCATATTTAGTATTTATTTTAATTGTACATCAAGTAGGTTAGGTTAGGTTAGCAATGTATTTATTTGATGTGACGTAAAATAGTATACCTTTTCATATTGAAAAGATTTTATTTCATATCCAATTTCTTCTGATTCCATGATCAGTACCTTAATTTACATGGCATCATGGCAATATAAAATGAATTTCAAAGGTGTCAAATGCTGGCACTATCACGTAATAGGCCTAAAAATGTTTTTTTAAGTGCGCAAACAAACTAACATAAAAACTAATGTTATTTATCACAAAAACAATGAAGTATTTTTATATTATTTCGTTCATATGTAACAACGGAAACGGAATATGTAAAATTGTCATAAACTGCAAGTTTTGTTACTTTTACCTATTCCTTTCTAAAAGTAGCTAAACTTACCGAATGTATAACACATTTGGGATGTTAAGCAAGACGAAACTATTCCCTATAGTCTTTTTGTGAATTAAATTTTTGATAATTGTAGTTTTTACAATCGTTTACTAACTATGATTTTTTATTTATTTATTGGTGAGGATGGTATTTTAGCATGTCTAATCGTCTTAAGCAATACCACAATATAAATAATAGCATATAATAAATCTGTAATAATACTTACGTAGTTACAGTCGTTTAAAACAACACTACAAGACTAAAGTCTTGTAGAGTTTTGTTTTAAACGACTACGAAAGTATTTGTCATGCTTCACTTAGGGTATGTAATCGTCTTAAGCAATACCACAGTATAATTAATAGCACATAACAAGTATGTATTAGTACTTACGTAGTAATAGTCGATTAAATCCGAACTCTACCTTTTTAAACTAAAGTCATGCTTTCACCCATGATTTTTATATTTTCCCTATATTTCGGCGACGTTGCATGCCATGGTCACAGGGTGACTGAAGACGACGAGTAGATGGTAGTCTGTTAAGGGCAAACATATCTATCTACCCTTTTTCATCTTCGTTTATTACTAGTCACTTTACACATATATACACAATATACATATTTACAATAGAGATGTGAACAACCGTGAAAGTTTAAAATTGTCTTGCTTTGTATGCAATTTACATTAGGCACTCTAGAATGAACAACGAAAGCAGTTGAGTTACCTAACAATCCTCCTGGGTGGTTTGTCGTTAATGGGATGCAATAATTAAAAGCACAAAATATCCAGAGCTCAACTAGTCCCGTGTTCCATTACTACATAATGACAACAGATGAAATAAGTAGAAATAAAACTATAACAAAATGTTTTTTTTTACAAGTTTTTGTTACAACTGCGTGTATATTATACTAGTTGCGGAAACGAAGTTTTATTGACGTGATAATGTCTTATAAATCGATGAACGCCGGCTACATGCACGAAAAAGCATGCCTCATTGTCACGTTCCGCCTGAGCCGAGCGTGCAAGCGAGAGCGCGGAACAAGCTATAGAGAGACACGATCGGCCTAAGCGTTCGGGTTGTGACGCATCTATCTCTCTACCGATGTTTTCTTATGACGTTATCACGTAAAATTTATCGTCCATAATCCGACTTTACAGACAACCAATTTTTTTTTTATGAGAGGGGGTCAAACGAGCATGTGGGTCACCTGATGGAAGGTAATCACCACCGCTCATAAAAATCAACGACACCATGGGGTCATACATACATATATATACATATCACCATGGATATCATAATTAAGGAGGAAAGCATTGGAGAAGGTATAGATGTGGTATAGACCTCTGTATCTTTTCAATTCGTAATGATTAATTAGCTGGCCGTGTGGTTTCCGGCAGACTAGAATAAAATCACTTCGTTTCTTCCCGTGGATGTCGTACAAGGCGACTAAGGGAAATACATTATCAAATATCCATCAGGTGTCCCCAACCCGTTTGGCCAGCGTGGGGAGTGTAGGCCAAATCCTCCTTCCGTCTAGGACGGACGAGAGAGCGTCGTGCTCCTGTAGTGGAGACTAAAATGGACCTGATGATGATGATGATGAATTAGTTTAAAATACGTGTAAGAGTAATTGTAATTTAAGTATAAAATTATCTCCATGTATTAATAAATTTATTGAAACATACATACAATAAACTAAACCTTTCTCGTGTATATTCGAACTAACTACACTCCACAGTTTATAACCAAAAGGTTGGCTGGTAAAGAAATCTCTTGTAAAGATAAACACTTAAAATATAGATGCACTAAGGCGGACCCTTAGTGCATCTATATTTTAAGTGTTTTTTATGTATATGTTACGGCTAAAGGTGGGTGTGAACATAAACTTAAGATTAGCCGACTAATGTGCACATTAACCGAAAGGAAACGGCTAAAAATGTATTCGATGGACGCGCCGGGCCGGCGGAGGGCTTAAGGGGGCGGTAGGGAGACAATGCGCGCACACGTGGCAATGAAACTTCCGAATAGAATACAATTTTAATGAATTACGACGTAGGATGCAAGAGCGAGCGAAGGGCACCCCGAGGTTAGGTTTTGTTAGGTTAAACTCTTTACACTTTTCTATATGCAATATGAACGGTAATTTAACCGGCTAAAGATAGAAGAAACTAACATTAACACCTCCTAGAAGTTAGACCTAAGTTTAGCCGGCTAATCTTAAGTTTATGTTCACACCCACCTTTAGCCGTAACATATATAAATAGAAATTAAATAGTATAGAGCATAAATGCACTCATTATCTATATAAAGAAAAATGAATGTTGCTAAGAGCAAAACTCCAGAACGGCTCGATCAATTCTGCTAATTTTTGTTTTAATATTTTCGTTAAGGTATAGGGAGGGTTCGAATGGAAAGACAAGACGTAAAAATTTAATGGAAAATAAAATATCACTTTCTACCCGTGTGAAGCCAGGAGGGAGGGGGCAGCTAGTGAATAATAAAGATAATTTAAACAAACAAACTAAAAACGAGTCAAACCTGGGGAAAAAATTGTAAGGATTTAATAGTATTCTCCAATCATATCATAATGTTCAATATTGCAAGAGGCAGGTATTGACTTTATCTCGGCGCGCGCCGCCGCTTTAGCCGCTTACCATGTTGTTTGGTATGCTGCTATATCGCTTACTAACTGTAGTTACTAACGTGTACTAAACTGTAATAATATCACAGTATAGGAAAATAAGCTGTGATAATATTATGTTAAAACTCACCGTACGTGTTATGATTTAATCTCATCCTGTAATAAAAAGGCAATAAAAGCCATATTTTTATAGTTACGAATGAAATCATCATCGTTATCATCAGCCTGTATCTACCTACTGCTGGATATAAGCCTCCCTAATACCTTCCACCAAATACGATCCTCCGCCTTCCGCATCAAACTGCTTTCATCGGTCATCGAATCATCTAGAAGGAGGGCGCCCAACGCTTCGACGTCCTACGCGCGGCCTCCACTCTAATACCTTGCAAACTCCGAAGGCTATGTCGACAATTTTAGTTCTCCCTCGAATTTCTTCGTTTCAGATTCGATCCCTCAGAGAAACCCCGAGCATAATCCTCGCCATCGCTCGCTGCGCGACACTTAGCCTGTGGACCAGTTCGATGGTCAGTGTCCAAGACTCTGCACCATAGGTTATTGCAGGGAGGAGTTTAGTTCAGACGAATGAAATTATTTAATTCTTCCTTCCCGCTGATCAATATCAGCTATCGTCCGAATGTATGATCACATACTCGTTATTTTGCATTTTTATATAAAATCTTATAATTTAGCTAATATACACTAGCCGTTGCCTGTGGCTTCATTCACATCGACATATTGAACCCTGCGAGAAATGTAAATAAAATATACACGAAAGTTAGACTTTTAAGTTTTGTTACGTAATGAATTCTAGTTATATATTTACAAGAAACTATAATTATTATGTAATTAGCTGACCTGAGAGACTTTGTCCTGTTTCTCTCATATTCATAGTACAAGCTTTGCGCATAATTTGGGGGTACATGGCGCTGTGTAAATTGTCCAAAAATATTTATTTATTTAAATAAAATGTCAATGTTATATGTTTATTTTATTTTGTCGAAATCATTGCTTTAGTAAGGTCATTGTCCTACAAAGCAGATCGCTGTGTCCACGTGCTCAAGTTCTGATGACAATTTGCAACAAATATGAACATAAATACCGAACAACTCATAAACAGTTTCAACAGACATATAGCGAGCTCTCACAGGCATATTGTCGTAGTCGCCCTCCTCTTAATGGGGGTTACTGAGAAAGTTTTAATTAAATACGTCCACTTCTACAGATCTGCTTTATCTTTCCAGTTTGTCTCATGGAGCGAAACCTCTTTTGCAATTAGATACCAGATTCTCTGTGAGCTATGAACTCATTGTAGTGATTTATTTAGCGTTATCTATTTTGGTTTTGTTCTATTTCTCCTACTGATTGAATTTTGTATATAGTATGTATTATTCTACTTGACTAATTAAGAATAATACTTTTAAGTGCGCTTACATAAAGCGAGTCCGAGCTCTCGCTATTATAAACAAATAAATATTCTTGGACAAATTACACACGGCCATCTAGTCCCAAACTAAGGAAAGCTTGTACTGTGGATACTTGGATAACTGATATACATGTGTGTAATATATATGTATATATACATATATTTATTAGTATATTACTAATAGAGTAATTTAGATACATACTAAGCAAAATTATATTTGGACTCCTTCAATTAATTCACGAGCAATACTTGACCGCTTCGTGCTGTAGGCTTCAAGTCGATAGCCGGAAATGAAAATATCTGGGATGACTACTAACGTGAGCGAAGTCACAAGAATTCTCTATCTACTTATAATTACATTCATCTATACATATATATTCCCTTGGTCATCGTATCACGCGTGAACGGATGGAACAATTTCGCTAATTCTTTTTATGTTGTATTTGTTACTGTCAGGAGAAGGTTCTTATGAAAGAAAAAAATAAGAAACTGAGCGGAAAATTAGAAAATAAAAAAAATTGGATGACCATAAAAACTTTTCTAATGTAACTTTATGTCGCTTGACAGAACTATCAGTCATTTGACAGCGTGCGCGAAATCAATGCGAAATCAATATCATAGTTAGAAAGACTTGACTGTCTTTCCAGCTATGATATTGATTTCGCATTGGTTTCAAGACAAAACAAGACGTCTGTCGGGTGAGTTACTACAAAATAAACGACTGAATGACCGCGTCAACTACATTTATTTGGAATGTGGAAAGTAGGTTGAATGAATAGGTAATTAGTCCCTTAATCCAGTGTTCCGCAAAGTGTGTGCCGCGACACACTGGTGTACCGTGGTCATTAGTTGGTGTGCCTCGGAAAAATAAGGTTATCTCATAAAGCTACATAGACGGGCGGAAGAGGAAAAATACTTACACAAATAAAAACTGATTTAACAAATTTATAGTGGAGCTCCAAATAAATTTTATTTTCCTAGATGTACCTTAAATATCCTAATACTTATCTTCTGGAAACTCACAAGAGGAGGTTTCGGACAAACAGACAACCACGAAATGTTATAAATACATATTCCATTTCTGCTAAATGTTTCCTTGTCTCAAATAATCGCCTCGGGAATTCCCAAGCCCGTACTCACAAGAACCCAAAGTTATGTAGGTATATTAAATCAGGTACATAATTCTGAGTACAAAACTTTTCATGAAAAATTTCGTGCGTTTCTGTGAATTCGATTTGAAAGTATTTCTTCTGAGGTAATTCTTCTGGGATTTTATTTTTAACCCGCTATTTGTCAAGGCTCCGTTGGTGTTTAGTGATTTACTGTTTAGGCCGGACTATAAACAACGTTCGGGGACACTAACTAAAATACACTGTTGTATTGTTTTTCGGTAGCATCTAGTCCAAAAAATTGTCAAACATCAAGGCTCTCAAAACTTAAATTGGGACTGAAGTAATTACTTAAATAGTGTAGATAGCGGGGGTGGCGGCGCATGAACAATGTTTCATGTTGCGAGTGTTTAGATGGCTACAGTAATATGGCCCACCTGATGTGAAGCGGTCTGCCATCAAACGTAGTATAAAAATTAGGATGTTAATTAGACTGTTCAATTGAGGTATTTTTATTGTGTGATTTATTATGGATACTTCGTAACGGTATTAAAAATCTTAATAAGTTGTTTTTCAAAGGTGTATTATGATGCAGGTTTTAATCAATATATAATTGATTATTTATTTTTATTATTAGATTATAGTATTAGATTGCCTTACTTTACTTTTCATACAACATCCCTATTGCACGAATTTGAGTTACGTTTTTAAAAGTAATTTTTACTAATATTTACTAATACTAGTCTAGGTCTAGATCGCCCGTCAGTGATCGTAATTCGACCGTTATTAATTTAAATTATGACTTTAACAATAAACAAAAGAGTATACGAGTATATGCGTGTGTGTGCCAAATGCATGCAATGTCTGTAATGTTTTTTTTATTGATTTTTTTTTAATTATGCATAAAAATACATTTATATTTTTATGCATAATTAAAAAAAAATTGCATTCTGCACTCCTTCTCTATATAAACTACAAGTGTGCTTAACTTTATACTCCTCTTTCCGCGCAATTTTCATAAAAAGGGGTACATAATTTTTGCTTCACGTATTAATATTTTTTACCAACTTTTTTATACGATTGTATGGGTATACAATCGTATAAAAAAGTTGGTACCATTTGGTAACATTTAAAGTTACCTATATGTAATCCAGACAGGAGGATTATGGTCGCGTTAACATATAAGAAACTGACTACGCAGGCAGATTGCAGTGTCAATATTTAAGATACTCTCTGACGCCCTAGCGTACTCCAGGGGGATGAGTGACCTTACCTTATCTCATGTTTCATGCAGAACCTTCTCGTTGGAAATCCAGTTTATATTGATATCTATCGTGACTTTATTGCAGGTCTATCAATCATAGGGTTAGGGTTAGTTTTTATAGCCCCGTTGTGGCCAAAAAACTGTGCCTCTATAGTAAAAATAAATGTTTTAACATTACTTTCTTGTAACAACTTTTTTTTTGTACAAGTAATTTTCTTTCGTTTTTTTACATGGTTCGTAGACTAACTAGTCTTGTTAACTAGTAGTTAGTGTTCGTTAACTAACGGTGCGCATAATTGCTTCAGGGTCTACGATGCTATGCCTACAGCTAATCCGCCCCTGTGATATAAACCTTTCCGTTATATTGCTAGTCTCTCGCCCAGTAAACCAACCAGGCACTCAAGCGGATTGGTAGCAGGTCTTACTCCCCTTTCGCCTGCAAGCAGGCTACTTGGGCACTCATAAGTCGAGTAGCTCGAAGAGACCAACGCTTTCCCATATAAAGTAATTTTTCTGACCAGTCAATATCTAAGAAAAGCTATCACATAACCTGGAACAGATTTAGATCGGATTTTTTGTTCGCCAGAATGTATTTTTTGCTTTAGATTTGTGTTAATCATGAAACATTTGTCACCCTTGTGGTATTAAAAAAAATGATGGTATGATGGATCTACCTAAGTTAAATAACTTAGTCGCTAGGTACCCTAGAGCTATAATATTTTTTTTACGTGAAAATCATTATTTTTTTCTTAGATAAAAGTAGCCTATGTCACTCTTCAAACCTTAAACCCCGTAAAAATATATCAATTCATTGGTTCCTTTTGACGTGGAATAAGGACAAACAAACACTCTTTCAATACTTTCACATTTATTATAAAACGTATAGATCTCACTAACTTAAACCTAAATCCTATTTTCGGAACAAAAAATTTATAAACCTATACTGAAATTTTCCTTATGTGTGCAAATTTGGTCCAAGAGATACGATAGTTTTAACCTAAATCGTCTCCTAAGTAAATGAAAGTTTATATGAAAGCGCAAGCGAATAAAGTTGCAAGAGACCGTTGGTATAATAATAAAAAAAAAATCAGATGAATAAGAAGTAAAACTAAAAACAAATTTTTTTTAGGCGAAAAAAATGCAAATGAAATAAAAAGCCACTTCAGTGGCCGAGTAAGCAAATTGTGAACAAACGGCTCTACGGTCCGCCCGTTTGCTGCACAAAGTTGTTCATTGCACAAAGGCTGTGGTTTTTCTTTCGCTTCATATAAACCTGTTTCAGGGAACCCACCTACCCGTGTCGCAGATACAATTGTAAATATTTAGTTAGATACTTGGGACTTGGGGCGTTTTAACGCAGCTGCTGTATATGGTAACTGGTAGAAACTCTATTTTATTATTGAGATTGTGTCTATTTGTCCTTGTCTTATTTTTACTTTATCATCGTCATTATCTGTTATCTATCTATCTAATATATATAAAATTCTCGTGTCACAATGTTAGTTACCATACTCCTCCGAAACGGCTTGACCGATTTTTATGAAATTTTATATACATATTCAGTAGGTCTGAGAATCAGCTACTATGTATTTTTCATACCCATAAGTGATAAGGGTTGTCGACGCCTAACATTTTTTTTAAGTTTTAGGACATTTTTTTTTTATAATGTGACATTAAAAAATACATACAACTTCAAATTTTCACCCTTCTACTATCAACCCCTAAATTTATATGGCAAAACAACGTTTGCCGGGTCAACTAGTTATATATATAGGAGATCTAATCCAATGCTTTCCACCTTATACAATCCTCCGCTTTCCGCATCCAGCCGCTTTCTAAATGTCATTGGACCATCTAGAAGGAGGGCGTCCAAAGCTTCGTCATCCTACGCGCGGCCTCCACTCTAATACCTTCCTCCCCTACTGCTGTCACTTACTCGGCAGATGTGACCCGTCAATTACCACTTCAGCTTGAAAACTCGAACGCTATGTCGACAACTTTAGTTCTCCGTCGAATTTCTTTATTCCGGATTCGATCCCTGAGAAACCCCGAACATAGCCCTCTCCATCGCATATTACAGACATTATACTACAACAATTCAATACCTCATTTTACGCGCTCTAGAACGATATCTACGTCTTCCTAATAAACATAATATTATTCCCAGCTAGGTTAATTACCTCAAGCCAAATCACCAGCACCATATATAATAAAATAAGCACCAGCCGGGAGAGAGCCTGGAGATCTGTAACGCAGGTTTTTAAACCTAGCCCGGACTCCAGACTCTCACAAGGTCTTACCTGTGCAATGTCTGTAATGTACCCACTGTTCTACTGTACAAACTTTATGAGAAGTAAATAAAGTTATTATTATCATTATCACTTACAATAAATAATAAATAAATATTTCTGGACAATTTACACAGCGCCATCTAGTCCCAAATTAAGCATAAAGCTTGTGTTATGAGTACTAGACAACTGATAAATGTACTTAAATACATTTTTTTTGTAAATAAATAATAATAATAATAATAAATATTGTCAGACAAATTACACAGCGCCATCTAGCCCCAAAGTAAGCGAAGCTTGTGTTATGGGTACTAGACAACTGATAAACATACGTAAATACATTTTTTTTTGTAAATACATACTTATAATACATAAAAAACGCCCAGACCAAGACAAACATACATGTTTATGCACACAAATATTTGTCCTGTACAGGAATCGAACCCGCGACCTCGGAGTCAAAGTGGCCATTGCTAACCATTCGACCACCGAGCTCGTCAAATACAATAAACATGTCAAAAAAAAATCAAGTTACTGTTACTGTCCGCGGAGGAGTAGTTTTAAAGACACGTATTCGTCATTATAGAGTTAGTGTAGTCTGTTTGCTTACATACAAAACTATGAAGCAGCAAGCAGGCGTACTCTCTGGAAGAAGCGGTAATTGCGCTGCATGCAAGTTTCTGACGCCTGACACACAACGTACATCAAATGGAATTTAAAATGTTTATTTTAAGAAAGTAGTAGGGAAGGTTGCGAGATTTATACAGAAAATCTGAAAACATGGTCTTGCAGCTGAAAATTCACGGACGAAGTTTAGTACGCTATATAACAGCGTTAAGCTGCAGAAGCGTTTGTGAAGTAAAAAAAGTAATGATATTCAGTAACATTGAAAAATGAGTAATAAATTGGTACAATAGTTTAAAATGATCAGTGGTAGCGATCAACTCTCGAAATTGAATGATAGCTTATAAATTTGGTAAAACAACATACGATGTTTGAAAACCAACGGTCTATATTACTAATCTTTAGATTACTCCAACTGAAAAGGGTTAGATCAATCACCAGAGGGGCAATTCTCGTATATAAAATGTAGTCGAAATTCAGTTCCGATCCCGCATATGTCACGTTTGGTATTCTCATATCTCAATACGAGTCGTCGAAGATTAAATATAGTGCGATCATTATTGAAATACGACGGAAAATATACAAACTAAGAATAGCAATCTGCTTGGAATAAGAATTACCCCTTCCGACCCATGGTTACACTGATTAGTTACACTGGTGTAACCACTGAGCACACTTATAACTGTTAGTTACACTAATGTAACTATCGAGCATATCTATTACCGGTGGTGACACTCAAACATGGTGACAATACTGGCTAGTTAGTTTCAATGATAATTAAGATAAAATGAACTGTAAAAGTCATTCATTGTCACTTTCATTACTGATTGAATGCTGCATTTATCTACGTATTCCTAGGGCCTCCTTCCTACTTCTCGAATTAATAAAATGGATAATTATAAAATCATCCAACGTAAAGGTGGACAAAACAACAAACAAGTTTTAGTCAATTTATAATTCGATCTAGATTAGGTCAACTTTCAGTCTACAATGTAAAATAGTTACGAGAATTGGTCTACCTCCCAAACTGAACCGATGCCCATCGGGAATTTTGGTTACGAAAATCGGACTTCTGTGATAAACATCTTGTGTTTAATCGGTAGAGCGCCTCCTTCCCTACCGGCTAGGCTAATTACTATTAACACAAATTTCAGGTGAAGTTAGATTTTCGCAATCCAAAAATTCGATAGTAATCGGCTTCATCAGGCGGTAGGACGCCACGCCAGCCCCCTTACTACTCTCTACCACTATTCCATTTGAAATAGAGTCGCTTATTCATTGGTATGAATAAGCATTCTATTCAGTTATTGAATCGCAATAAGAGATGGTGGTAAGGGAGCAGGTAGCCTACCGCCGAAGCTGAAGCCGATTACCATCGAATATTTTGATTCGAAAAAAACTCGGTCTTACGAGCTAGTTATTGACAAACATCTTCAGCTTAGTGGATGAAGCTCCCGAGTTACTACCAGCTAAGCTACAAATACCATAAATCTAAGCTGAAGCTTTGTTATTCGCAATCAAAAAACCCGATGGCAATCGGCTTCAACTTAGCCGGTAGGGCAGGTCAGTCAGTCACCATACCACAGATGGTATTATTTTTTATAAGACGACAGATACTAAACAAGCTTACATTCCACCAGATATGAAGCGGTTACCCTAGCCATTTATTGTTCGCACCTTAGAACTAGAACCCTTGTTGCTAACGTAGCTTCCCCTCACATCTGGTGACACTCACTCGCAGGATTGTTATTGAGTTATTCTATAAGCACGAGGTGTCACTATCGAGCTCGAAATGCCCCACTCCTCCGCCCAGAGCCTCGCTTGCTTAACGTCAGAATGCACCACGTGCAGGTGAATTTGGCTCTAAAGTTGGTGATGAGCCACTTACAGTCCAAAGATCAATCGAAGATGAAGATGTTGAGACAACAGCCAAATTCAACAAATTATATGTGTTCAAATTATGTATGCTTCACTTGACTAGCCATTTCTTTAATGCCTTATTTGCCATATAGCTGTCTCTCACGTTGCCAAGAGGGGAATTTGAATTCCCCATTCGGGAATTCAAATTCCAAAAGCTTGCTACAACTACTAATTTCTTCTGATTAAATTCGTTGTGAGTTCCAAGGCAGCCATAGTTTTACCCGCGGGACTGCAATGGACTTTATTGTTCATTGCCTTTGTGGTCATTGGTTGGTGATCGCCGCTGTTAATCCTGGCTACACAGGAGAGTGGTGAGTCCCCGTCCTGTTAAAAAAAATATATATGTAAAGGTAATCCTTCCCAATATATAATAGTAAATAACACAGCGTATAATCACATTAATACTGCACGCTTTATTGGCATTGCGAATGAAATAAGAGGATTAGTCGAATGAGTGCCGAAGGATTGTTCAGATACGGTCTCAATCCAGGCCAGCCTAGATTAAATTATACAAATATGGAACACATTCCATGTATTATATTATAATCATTTTGGTGCTGAGCAGCGAACATGCATTAATAAATTCATTATATTATTGTGTACTTAAAGATGTCTGTGATATACGAGTAGTACACAACTATAGTCACAGACTATAGCCCTATTACTTATATGATTAATATGAAAGTGTGTGAGAATGTGTGGATGTATGGATGGATGTTTGTTATTCTTTCACGGGTAAACGGCTGAACGGATTTTGATGAAATTTGGCATACATATAGAATATATTAATATTATATTGAATATTTTTATCGGTAATCGACTTCACCTTCGGCGGTAGGGTAGGTAGGTAGGTGTTTATAAAAAATGTAAGAAAATATATTTATGGAAACATCGTAGACTTACATTCTAAACACGACCTAGTGTTGGAAAATTCGCAGCCGGATCTTTATGCCTAAAACAGCCTAGTTGAGCAACAAAAGCTTTGATAGTAACATCGGTGGTACCACCCAGTACTCGGAATATGCCGCGGTACTGTACCGAATATAAATTAACTAAATCGTCGGTGTTCAAACACGTAACTCGCTATGAGGAATGGCGACATAACACGTAATTTTTCAAATCGTGCCGTGCATTAATAGGTAACGTATTTTTGAATTGTTCGATATCGGAAAATTTGGTGTTGACTGTTAAATAGCTTCACTACAAGCTATGACTTGTAGTACAAAAAAGTAATATATATTCCACAATTGATTCATTTTAAAAGTTAGAATATAATCAGTTACATCAATTTCTTTAGACGAGTTAAATTTATATGAAAGGGGGGCAAACGAACATGTGGGTCACCTAATGGAAAGCAATCACCGCCGCCCATAGAGATCAGCAACAACAAGGTGTCGCCGATCCGTTCCCAGCCTTTTATGGAAAATAAAGACTGTTCTTGAAAACTCCCATGTCGTAATTGTTCAGAAATACCGCTGTGGGAGGTTGATTTTTTTTTAGATTTGTACGAAATCGAGAATTAAAACTAGTAATAAAGATATTTATTATCAAAATATTTGAATCATATATTCAGTCCATGTTCATGACCGAAAACTGAATATAACAGTTATGAAAAGTTGGCAGATAATAATTGATAAACGGTACTTTTATTGACCCGCCCGGATGCAACCGACTATTAATTTAAGCCTTTTGATATCGTAACTATGATTCACTAAGAATTTTTCCGGCCTCACAAACACAAACCTAAAAAGTCCTATAAATAAAACTGAAATGAACATTTTTACGACAAAGTAGTAAAGAATTGCAGCAATGTAGATCGCAGTCAGTTGCCAACTGGAGCAATGTTTGCCAAAAACATCAAAATATTGCATTTTCTAAATGACTTATAGGTATATAAGTATGAATAAGGAAGGTATATAATTTATTTATTTTTCATTATTATAGTTTAATAATTTAGTTGATATAAGGAAAAAATAAAAAAAAATATTGTATCAATTCTTAACATGTCAACATATACATGTTTGCATATTTCGCCTACCATTCAAATAACATTTCTTCACTATAACATTGCTAGGTTGACTGGAAAAAAATCTCTTAAAGAGATAAGCTCGCCCTTGTACACCTGTTTACACAGTTTTTTATGTAACTATGTTATATGTCATAAATAATATATAATAAAATGTAAAAAATGTGTTGTTTAGTCTTAAGGCTGTCCGTCCGGTTAAATTTACATACAAACATAGAGAGGGAATTACTTCGCTTATTGCTGGTGTACGTCCGAAAATATGGATGATAATTATGGTGCCACCATATCTAAGCTGTTGTTTTACCTTTTATCCCGAAGAAATGAACTGCTTCCGAGGGTTTCATTTGGCACCCATATAAAGCTAGTTATAATTAACAATTATAACTAATATATTATTATAATACAAAAGAGTGTTTATTGTTCTTCTCTCATAGTAAAATTACTAAAGTTATTTTCTTGAAAATTATTGTGAAGATGGCTTGAACTTTAAAGAAAATTATAAGTTACTCTCACAAACACTACGATGCGCATGCAGAGCAATTTGATAAATAAAACTTTTAACAATACAACTAACTTTAATATTTTTGGTACAGCAGATGGTACGTCGACTGTCCTCTATTGTTTATTGTCGTGTATTTTTATGTATCTATCGCATTCGAATTTTATATCTATTTTTTTAATTAATTCTAACTTATTTCCGGGAACAAATATAATAAAGTAAGTACTGAAGTTCCCTGATTAAAGAAGGTTCCTCAATAATGTATGTACATTGTAATCAGTGACAAAAAAATGCAACGAGAAACTTTGCTTGATCCATTTCTCAACAACAGTCAACCCTCGTCGTGTTTGCGACCATTATTCTTGCTTATCGCGGCATAAAACACCCCGAACCCTGTTAAATACATTTATTTTTACTTACCTACATTACTGAATGTTCTTTCAAAATACATGGATAGCTTAATTACTAATTTAATGTGTGGGCTCACATGAATATGATAGACCACACGTCAAATACAATAATACAATAGGCTATTTGACTAACATTTTTTTCGGTTTGATATGTAGGGACGTCTCCATAATATAACCATAGGTGAAAGAATTACTTCGATAGCACAAAAATCTCTCGAGATATGATAATTTAAAAATCACAATTTTTAAACTGTCCCGAAAACGCTCCATACAAAAGACTACCGAATTATGACGTCACAGGTTTGTATTTTGTATGCATCAAATCAGAAATTTGTACGATAGCTATGTTAAATATTACGTTTATGTGATTAGTATCATAATAAAAGTTATAGCATTTTTTATTGCTTCTCCAATGGAAATATTATTTTTTAATAATTTCATACTTTTAAAATGGACTTTCCCACTAAACTTTGATCGACGCTAAAAAAAGTCTGACTGAAGATATTAGAATGAAAGTTTGCAGATCTCTATAGTTTTGTGTATTTTACGATACTGTTAAATAATTTATTCAATTTTTAAACATTGGAAAATAGCCTATTGTGGTGTTGCAAAATTCATCACTATTACGATGGAGTAAGGATGTTCCACCAGATTTTACGCTAGATTTGTAGTTGTTGCATACAATTAGCAGATAGTACCGTACCTACATTAATAAATTACGGATATAATGGTATACTACCCGTACCATATTGACAGATTTTTTTTATACTAAAAGGGTGGTAAATAAGCATACGGCCCGCCTGATATGAAGCGGTTTCGGTAGCCATATTAACGCTCGCAACATGGAATATCACTCGAGCGCCGCTCAGTGAGAAGAATGTATGGCAATCATAGAGTAGGTTTTTTTATAAAACTAGTGTATTATAAAAGCAATGATAGAATATAACCGCATTGACCTTACCCCAATCAGAAAGTATAAAAAATTACTTATTGGTATACATATATTGAAAAAAAAAAATCATATTTAATCTGCTAGGCAATTCTCGTAATAAAAATGTAGTTAAAATGCAATTCCGATCCAGTCTCGATCAAAGTTTAATTTAAGTGGGATTATATCGAAATATGACCGAGAATTAAATAAACTAAGAATGTATTGTTGCCAACAATAAGAATTCATAATAATTAATAGATGAAATCAAGTATATAATTTTTAGTCAATTCACAATTCAATCTCGATTCAGTCAACTTTCATTCTGCGATCGTCAAATAATTACGAGACTTGACCTTTTGATTGATATTTAATGTGTTCAAAGATAAACAATAATAAGTGGTTAATATAATATATATTTATATATAACCCCAAAATATTTTTTAAACGGTATACAATTTTTTTAATGCTACTCCTTACTACATACGTAAATTATGCTTGCCTTTACATATACAGATTGCCTTGAAGTGTATTCTCAGCGAGAGAATGATTAAAGCCTCCGTCACACGAGGCGAGTTTGTTCGCAGCGGTCTGTTACAAGCTAATGGATTGCTTCAACGATTCATCGCCTGTCTGACACGTATCACATACACATGCACATAAGCAAGTACGATTCACGCGTTTCACCCCAAATTTAAAGTTAATATTAGCCTCGAGTACCCTCACAAACAATAGAGGAGTAAAAAGCGTAGGTACAACGTTAATAATGAAATATTATATTGAGAAAAAAATACACTTTTGAAAATCGACCACTTTTAGAAACTCATAGCTTGGCATGATAGAAGATAGATACAAAGTGCAAAAGACAAAGTTGTAGAGAATTTAATTAGCTTTTATTATGTAGTACAACAAAATTTCGTACGAAGCACCGTTTTCGAGAAATAAGCAAAAAACCAAAAAACGGGACCTTCTTTGTGCTCCCCCCCCCCCCCCTCGGGCTCACCTCGGAGGGGTAAGGACTTTTAGTATGTTTATCTCCTAACTAGTCCAAACAAAGTTCCTAAGTCAAAGTTTCTGCTTTCGACTTTTCCATCCACAAATTATTCGTTGACTAGGCTATATAGATATCAGTATGATTGGCCGCGCGGATTGCATTCGCCGCCAGTAGGTACTCGCTTTGTGTGAACAAAGCTTTATTTGACTAAACGTTGTGTTAACACCTTAATCACGACTTGTGTGACACATACCACAGTATAAATAATTGCAAGTACCGTTTTAACCCAAATATTTTGTTTAGCAGAAACACTCTAAACTCAGCTAAAAATATAAATTCAACTCACTTCACTAGTTGACAATAACTCTATTTACGAAGTGTATAAACAAATTAACACAGGAATCAAAACGATAATGCATAGAATTATTGTTAAACATAACAAAAGCTTAGGCAAGATCTGGAGTACTCCAGTTGTAATCACCTTCTTCTTCTTTTTTTTGTATCTATAAAGTGCAACTGTTACTGACTTATCTATGAACGCACCGCTCGAACCACTAATTAAAAAAATCAGGTTGAAATTTGGCATAATTAGCTATTATATATAACGTAGGCATCCGCTAAGTAAGGATTTTTGAGTATACCGGAAAACGCGCGTTAAAACTCGCGGACGCAAGCTACGAGTAGTTCGGCTGATGCGAGAAAATTCTCTTTTGTACTCTCTTCAACTAAAGAAAATCTAAGAAATGTCACGTAGTAATTAAATAACACACATTTCCTCATTTTAAATTGACGTAATTACCTAATTATTATTTAAAATTAAAAACTTCAAAAGTCTGCGCTTCATTTTACGTGGTCTCACAACGTTTGAAATGCACTCAACAAAATGACACTTACCCGTATCTGAACAAAGGTCTAGAAAATTGGGTATGGGGGCTTCAGAAAAAGGCCGACGGAACACGTGCAGGTGGTAGGTTGACTTCTAACTCAAGTGGACCTCCACTCTGCCACTCAAGCCTCCTCAAACCCGAGACGTCCAACTCGAAATTTTCCCAATACCTTTCATTTATAACATTTTAGATACAAAGCTGACGCGATTGAACTAAAAAATGGGTTTAAAATTCAATTTCAACTTTTTAGCAGTTTCAACTTTCAAAGTTGTTCGGTTTGCTAAGTTATTTCCCACGTGTATTTGATAAAACATTTTATATTTGGCTACAATATGCTATTTTCCAATGTTTAAAAATTGTATAAATTATTTAACAATATCGTAAAATACACAAAACTATAAAGATCTGCAAACTTTCATTCTAATATCTTCAGTCAGACTTTTTTTAGCGTCGATCAAAGTTTGGCGGGAAAGTCCATTTTAAAAGTATGTAATTATTAAAAAATAATATTTCCATTGGAGAAGTAATAAAAAATGCTATAACTTTTATTATGATACTAATCACATAAACGTAATATTTAACATAGCTGTCGTACAAATTTCTGATTTGATGCATACAAAATACAAACCTGTGACGTCATAATTCGGTAGTCTTTTGTATGGGGTGTTATGGGGCAGTCTAAAAATTGTGATTTTCAAATTACCATATCTCGAGAGATTTTTATGCTATCGAAATAATTCTTTCACCTATGGTTATATTATGGAAACGTCCCTACATATCAAACAGAAAAAAATGTTAGTCAAATAGCCTATTGTATTGAGCTAATTTTTGTTTTACTTTTGCTCCTCGTTTGTATGCAAAAACTGTTTTAACATGGGGTTATATTTTGATTTCTCCGCCAACCCGCAGTGGAGCAGTATGGTGTAGTATGCCCTTCGATTGAGGTGAGGCCCAGCAGTGGGATGGTTAAGGATTGACGACAATATTTTGAAATGAGAGCCCCAAAAATTGATAAATTCTTAAAAAAAAAAATATTTCACATAAATTCAATTCATTTAATTATTGAAGGAAAAGAAAAAATATTTTTGTAATACTATATTACTTTTACTATTTTTTCGTTATGATTAAAATATTATTTACTTATATCCAATTTAAAAAAAATCAACACATCTGAAACATAAAAGACCACTCAGAGGCGAGGTAAAACGATCTACTTTATACGGGACGGGGGACGGGGGCCCACCACACATTCCCACCACTGTGTCTCCTGTGTAGACAGGATTAACAGCAGCGACCATCAAAAAAGGCAATGAACAGTGAAGTCCATTGCAGTCCCAGGGGTAAAACTACGGCCGCCTTAAAACTCACAACGAATTTAATCAGAAGAAATTAGTAGGAGTAAGAAGCTGTTGAAATTTGACTTCCCCACTTAGCAATAGAGATTGCAATGCTGGATCCGTAATTCAGCAATCCAGCTGGATCCGCCACATTTTTGGACTTGGTGGATCCAGCTGCCGGTGTTGGATCCAGCGGTGTGGCTCCGCAGTTTGCTGAAAACGAGAAACTTACTTTCTTTTCATACGAAAACGTCACAAAATTTTACGTTGCCGCTTTATTCCGCAGGCATTTATAGTTACTCCGAACTGAACCGAAGCAAAGATTGTTGCTATTCAGTCGCCCTTGTGACACGTGTAACTCTCCCTCTGTAGACTGTACTAATATCTTTTAGTTTGATTTCTACTTCAGATGACTTTTGATAGAATCTGAGTAAATCTACCTGACAAACTGTTTCCATAATTTACCATATTTTGGATATACATTAATAAACAATCCGTTCATACAAGTTTCTACAATTTTTAATCCAGTTCAATCCAGCTCGGATCCAGCTGGATTTGCTCTAATCCAGCATAAGTCCAGCTGGATTGAAAATGCCGCTGGATTGCAATCCCTACTTAGCAATGTGAGAGACAACGATATGGCAAATAAGTCTATAAGTAAATATTAAATAAGCGATCCACTTGTCAGACGGTATTGAGAAATTAAGAAATCAACTCTAAACCAAATTTATAGTATTTGCATATTTTTCTCAAGGCCGGAGAAGGGATACGAAACACAAATACAACGGTGAATAAAATAGTGAGGATCGCCTTAATAATCCAAAAGGGAAAAGGTCGCCAATTTCTAATTTAACCTCGAGGTTTAAGATGTATACATTATTTTGTAGATACATTATTTTTACCAACGACTTAATCTTCTAACTCCTAAGAAACTAGCTCGAGAAATGTCGACAGAGTTAATGATTAACTTTTACCTTCAGATTACAAAGCTCTCTTCCAGTAAATTAAGAGATGACGAGCTCGGTGGTCGAATATCTCTCCAAAATCGCGAGTTCGATTCCCGCACAAGACAAATATTTGTGTGCATGAACGTGTCTGTTTGTCTTGGTCTGGGTGTTTTCTATATATTATATGTATAGAATATGTTTGCAAAAAAAATGTAGTTAAGTATTATATCAGCTATCTAGTGCCCATAGTACAAGTTTTGCTTAGTTTAGGACTAGATGGCAATGTGTAATTTGTCTAGGAATATTTATTTATATTTATTTAGATTCAAAAATTCTCATCGCAATGAGCTCTCTGTTGCCAGAGCCTCTTCCGCTAGTCGGCATAGCGCACCACGTGCAGGCCAGGTTGGCTTTGGCTCTGAAGATCATGGTGAGCCACTTACACTCCATACTGTGTTTAGCCTCAACCCTCACTGTCTCTCACATTGCTAAGAGAGGAAGTCAAATTCCAAAAGCTTCTTACACCTACTAATTTCTTCTGATTAAATTCATTGTGAGTTCCAAGGCAGCCGTAGTTTTACCCCCGCAACTGCAATGGACTCCATTGTTCATTGCCTTTTTTGGTGGTCGCCGCTGTTAATCCTGGTTACACAGGAGACACAGTGGTGAGAATATGTGGTGGGCCCCCCCGTCCCGGCACATCAAGTCCAATCCATCCATCAATATTACAAATGTAAGCATGTTGCCAAGCTCGCTAGGGTTCGTGTTAAGTGCGTCTATTTTGGATATCTTGTGCTACTCTGCTGTAAACGTCCATCATATCATAAAACAAGTAATTTAATTTATGTCTTATACCTGCTACCTAAAGATTAATAAAGTTGAGTGAACACGCACTATATATAAGTAAACATGTAATACACGGCCAAGTTTGACGCAATATCTGCTCGCAAGTTCGCCTGAACCTTGGCGAATTATATAAGTTAGGACTTAGTAACTTGTAAATTCTTGCTACTTGAGGTGAATGTTCACTTATCTGCTTCAAAGCATTGTCTTAATTACCTTGTTGAAATATCTCACGTTGAGCTACATACCGAATTAATACAAATGCAGTAAGCACTTGAGAAGCTCGATGGCATCGTTGCGTGTCAGGCTAATCGAACACGCAAGTTAAGCAACGTCGGCCGTAGCCAGTCCATGGATGGGTTTATTTATCTCGAACTCCTCCGTGCTGCGGAGGGCACGTTAAGTCGTCGATCCCGACTGTTGTCATTATATGACAGTAGTTAAGCCAAGTGAGTGGCCTTTAGGCGGCTTGAAAACACTAGCCTCCGCCAACCCGCACTTGAGCGGCGTGATGGAGTATGCTCTAAACCCCTACGATTGAGGGGAAATCCGTATCCCAGCAGTGGGATGAATAAGGGTTGACGGCGAGTCGTCATGTGAACGTAGCCAAATGGTTTTAACGACTAAGTCGCTGCAATATAATAAAGGTTGAACTTTTATGGGAATTGGACAATAACAGGTTGGATTCCCGTATATGTATGAGAGGTTTAGAATAAAATTGTTGGTTATTGTTACTTTAAGATAACAACGGAGTTGTATTTCCCCTGAATATTGTATCACCGTCAGAAAATAATTTATTAATATTGATGTAATCAATTATTCAGTTAATTTTGAATGGAGTATAAGACTTCCTTACGAGTGCTTGGATAGAGAATCCGATTACCTCCTGATAGGTAGACGGTTCGTATAAATGCAAACTAAATTAGCTCTTATTGCGTTATACTTAATTATAGGTGCACCACGTGCAGTCGAGGTTGGTTTCTCTCGGTATTTTCTCTAGCAAGTCCTCAAAAAACTAGAACCCATTTAGAATGCATAAAGTGTAGCAACAGCACTTCAGAATTCGATCTACTACGTTTAATCCGATGCACATACGAGTACATACAATGTCAGGTAACAATGCATTTGTCCTATTATGCAGAACTCGAGCTAGCAAACCTGACATGAATTCGCCACTACCAGGCATTATACAACTAAATGGAAACACGATACGTGAATTTCAGAAATTCAAATCCATTTTGAACTTTATGCACATTGCAATAAGTGATTGCAATACACGTTGGTAGTACTTGTATGTAGAACACAAAGGAACATTGCATTCTTGATTTTTGCTCTCTGAGCTTCCGGGCCACAGCTGCAATACTATGAGAATTAATGCAATGCCTTTGTCTTTATGTAAAATAAGTTTGCTGCAAAAAAAGAAGGGTTGCACTCCTGGAGTGCCAGCAGAAGTAAAAACTTGAATATTAACGTGTAACGTGTGCATTTTGGAATGGTTAGGGTATAATTTCGCACTAATTGCTTTATTTATCAGTATAAAAGTACTATCGTTTATGTGGTAAAATACAAAATTCATTTATTGCGCTATCGTACACAAACATGAAGATTTATAATACATTAAAAATAAACAGCAGGAGCAAGCATACATTTTCGGATACTACTGTTCCTCCGTCTTACGAATTTTCGATCAGGACACGTGTCCTGACGCGAGTTTAACATTTTTTACCCATCCCAAAAAGTGCAAAACGCCGCTAAAGATGTTTTTACTTCAAAAATCGTAGAAAAAAGAATTTTGACATACTTTACCTGGGTAATTTTAGGGTATTATATTCTGTGTTAGGTCAACGAGAGCATAGCAATTACAAAGAATATGCTAAAGATAAATTTTGTACAAAACGCCGAATCAAACGCAATTAAGCATTTCTAACTAGACAACAGTGGTAGTCTAAATTAAGAAGAGAATATATGTATATACTAATTAAAATTTTCATATTAATGATAAAACTCATTTTGATGTGATAACGTCTTATAAATCGATGAACGCCGGCTGCATGCAAAAAAGCATAACTCATTGTCACGTTCCGCCTGAGCCGAGCGTGTAAGCGAGAGAACGGAACAAGCGATAGAAAGGCACAATCGGCCTAAGCGTTCGGCTTGCAACGCATCTATCACATAAAATACACAATAAGAAAACCTCTCTTTCTCTCCATCCGATGTTTCCTAATGACGTTATCACGTAAAATTATCGTCCGTAAACCGACTTTACAGACAACCAATTTTTTTATTCATACCAATGAATAAGCGACTCTATTCCATTCGAAACAGAGTCGCTTATTCACTGTTTTGAATAAGCATTCTATCCAGTTATTGAATCGCAATAAGAGATGGTGGTAAGGGGGCAGCTTTATGGATTTCTTTATTTGTTTGTAATATCTATATTGTACATAAAATAAAATTTACAATATAGTAAATTAAAGGAAATGTACAAAGGCGGACTTATCCCTCACAGGGATCTCTTCCAGCCAACCTTAGAGTATCTGATAGGATTTCATATATAGGCAAGTGGATCGTACCAAACATTTGTGGGATATAACTACTACGTTAATTATAAATACTTACATATTATGTACATACATATAATAAATAATACAAAAATGGAAAACTCATTTATCCTATGATAAATGAGTTTTCCATTTTTAAACTAAAAGTGAAACCCACATAAACAGTTCTTATTATTTTAACATTTTTTTTGATAATTTATTAGTGAATTTGTATTTCTACAAATTTCTATTTTTAATTTAGGGACCTTTGTTGACACGTTGAACATGATAACTACGTAATTTTGAATAAAAAAAACAATTACTGGCTACCTAAAAACAAACCTAATTTCGTTTTAAAAATAGACGTGTCGTGATGACATAAAAATACGTGGCTAAGTTACAAATCACGTGACATAAAATAAATTCCACACCGACTTATTTTTAAACAAACGACAAAAGAAATATTTTTATAAGCTTAGGTTTTTATGTACTCTGTGAACATCTGCAACTTTCTGCGGGTAATTTCAGCGGCGGTCCTTTTGAAAGGTCACAAACATTTCCTTGACATTTGTCGCTGAAATGCGAGGGACAAGTATTGAAAATAATATTTTATGAAATAGAAGTATGTGTGCTATACTTATCGGGAATAGGTAGGTACATTATTTGGATCATTTTAATTTTACAGTTAAATATTCAATATAATTACCATATCATATATCATCATTTTTTATTTGCTAGAACATACAACTATTTAGTAAGATGTTATGTTTAGGTTCCAGTATGTTCAACAACACGTCTAGTCCCCAACTAAACAAAGTTTGTATTATGGGTTCTTTTTTTATACTACGCCGGTTGGTAGACAAGCATACGGCCTGCCTGATGTGAAGCGGTTACCGTAGCCATATTAACGCTCGCAACATAAAATATCGCTTGCGCGCCGCCGCCCCCGCTGCCATCACAGCAACACCTTCCGAGACCTCTCTCTAGCAGGAACACAACGATCCTGAAAGGAATTATTGTTTGGCTGAATACCGCAGCTTCTGAGGTGGAGGTACTTCCCCAGTCGGGCAGCTTACAAAATACACTATGCCCTACTTATCTTTTCGCCAGAGCCTCGTTTGTTAGTCAGCGGGTTGCCCACGTGTAGGTGAGGTTGGCTTTGGTTCAAAGATTCTGATGAACCACATACACCCCAAAATAAATCAATCCTGTATATTTTAAACACAAATCTTGAAAATACAAATACGACGTTTAGAGATTGCTCCGTTCCAATTTGCTCCAGACATGTGCTCCCGCAAGACCTAATAGATGTTAGAACGGTTTATTAGTTCGACAAGTAAGTGACGTTGACTACAAACCTATTATCGATTCCAGCTATTCGTCCGATGCGATTCGATCAGCTATTAATCGAATGATGGGTAAATTCCATCATTCGATTAAACCGACACTTGCAATGGACTTACACAATACAGTATACTTTATTATTTTTTACACCAAAAGAAAAGAAAAATATATCAGTGAAAAATATTAAGTACTAGCTGGCCCGGCGAACTTCGTATCCCTTTTAAATATTTTTACGTTAATTTTTCCGATTTTTAATGGTTATTCTACTGTTCGGGGCGGAAACAAAATCCAAAAAATCAAAGATCAATTATTATCAAATCTTTATGATTACACCAGTATAGACTCGAGATGTCCTATTTCTCTTTCACAAAAGCCCCTTTTGCTAGCCGGTGGGATGCACCATGTGGAAGTGAGATTGGTTTTGGCTTGGTATTAAGAAAAAAATTAAAAAGCATTTAGAACACTCGCGTGTCAGTCAAATGAATTGTAACATAAATTCCTTTACACCGCAATTTGTTAGAATCATGTAGAACTCGCAGATAATTATAACTTTCTTGTTAAATAATAAACCAATTACACTACCAAAGTACCTAACACCACCATCTGTTACAATAGTAGATATGGTACTCATAAATAATTATGAACAAATAATTTGTAATAAAAAAAAATGCGACTATAAATTGACATAAAAACTATCCCATATCTCAAGTTGGATCAAACTGCACACGTGTGCAAAATTTGATTTAAATCGGTTCAGAAGTTTCGGATTCGTGGACAAACAACGTGACACGAAATTTTTGAATATTGAGATTAAGAAAAAAATTAAAAAGCATTTTGAACACTCGCGTGTCATTTCAAATGAATTGTAACATAATAGTAGTTTATGAAACTGTTGCATAATAAGGGTTATTAAAATACGAGTGTGAGTTTATAACACGAGCCGAAGGCGAGTGTTATAATAATACCACACGAGTATTTTAATACCTAATTATGTGCAGTTTCATACACTACTTTATCTAATCTCATGAAATATATGATAATAATATTTTAAATACAACCATGAAGTTAATCTATCAGCTATAATTCTTACATAAAAATCCATTTGCAGATCGAGCATGCGTAGTGCGCATGCGCGACGCGCCGCGCGGCGCCGCGTTCACAGATTATGTAGAAAAAATTTGCATAGTTGCAATGTATTTGCATTGCAACCTGTTTAAAATACCTGTATCCAGGGCTGAAGCTGTATCGAAATGGTAAAAAAGTTATTTTATGATACAGTTGTCCATAGAAGAGCTGTATCGAAAAATAACTTTTTAAATTTATTTTGACAGCTTGTGCGTAAAGACTGTCATTATGATACTGTGTTTAGTTTTTTAATGTGTAAATTTCAGTATGAGATTAGATAAATTCCTTTACAACGCAATTTGTTAGAATCATGTGGAACTCGCAGATAATTATAACTTTTTATATTTTTGGACAAATTACACACGGCCATCTAGTTTCAAACTAAGCAAAGCTTGTACTATAGATATTAGATAACTGATATCATACTTAAATACGTTTTTTATTTATAAATACATATATATATATATACATATATATATATATATATATATATATATATATATATATATAATACATAGAAAACACCCATACCAAGAGAAACAGCTATGTACATGCACACAAATATTTGTCTTGTGCGGGGATCGAACCCGCGACCTCGAATTCAAAGTGACCATTGCTAACCATCCGACCACTGAGCTCGTCAATTTCGGAGATACATGTTATGCATTCTTATATATTCTACACTCAAAAAACACACCAAAATAATTAAATTGAGAGATGCATGTATGGCAGAAGTAGGCAGGTTAAATAAAAATAAATAATGTGAACTCATCAAATCTCCTATATGTGTCGGATGTGGTATTTTGTTATGGTAATCCGAAACTAGAGTAGTCTAGACATAAGATATGAATCACCGCAGATGTAAGCGTTTCGCCGTACTGAACTTGATACAAAACAGACGCCTGATGACACAATTAAATCTCAAAACCATAACAAGACCACACTCATCTCATCATTTGACTGTATCCTTTATACATATCGTGTCTTAGAGGAGTAAAGAATTTAAATATTGGCTGAGTTGTATTGGCAAATCCAAAGCAATGCATAGTTGAATCAAATCAAATCAAATTATTTTATTTGCTAAAATATAGTTAAATAGATGTTGTATTTTGATAATATTGGGTCGTGTATCCAATCTGTGTGCAGACATGCAAAATTTACTGCAAAATGAAATTCTGATGCGCTAAATTACGATACAAGAAAATACACAATGCGAATAATTATGGTAGTAACTAATGTCGACCTATAGCAGTTTTCGTGATTTGTTATACTGTATAAGCAATAGTGAAAATAGCTAAGTCTACGATCATTTTTGCATAAAGCTTTCTGCTGTAGGTATACCATGAAAAACTCCCATTAGAACTATCAAAGATTAAAAAAAGATAACGTTCTATATTAGTGATCGAAGGAGAAGACATAATAATACTAAAAAATTGGAAAAATTCAGTTCCCCCGCCTAGGTGAGATTCAAACCTTCAATTCGATTACCGGTCAAATGGTCTTTCCAACAGAGCTACCAGGAAGGTTTTTGATGATGACGAATTTTTTTCATTTTATACTTACTGCTGTGGAGTCGCAGTGTGGCGCCATCTACGTATTAAGTATTACACTACTGAACAAGGCATAGCAGTCCATCGTTGCAGATGAAATTCGGCTATTTTTTATAACACCAAACTTATTAAATAATTATTATTTAAATAGTTGATTTCGGCCAACTTGCTAGAATATTATAAAAAAAAAAAAACTTACCTTACGCTTAGGGGGATATAATAATACGTTACATTACTGTTCTCAAAGGGTCTCTACGCGTTTGACCCATATCTCCGCGCATATTGGATAATGCATTCTCTGACGTACTTTTCTTGTACCCGGTCTTCTTCTTCTTCTATTATTACAAAAACGTTAAATTAAACCTCCTTGTCCTCAGCTCGTATTTACGCACTGAATATAGTTTTTCCCCAATGCTTTTCACCAAATGAGAGCATCCACCTTCCGCATCCAAGTCGCGGCTTCCTCTCCAGAACCTTCCTCCTGATCTGCCTTCATAGTCTCGGAAGATGTAGCCGACCCACTGCCACTTCAGCTTCCTATGTCTATAACTTTAGTTCTCATTCGAATTTCAGGATTCGATCCGTTGGTTAGTCAAACCCCAAATATAGCTCTCACTATTCCTGTAGCCCGATGGTTAGTGTTCAAGTCTCTGCCCCGTAGAGCATAACATGTAAGATATGTCTCAAATGCAGTGCGTTTTGAAGAATAACGTATAACGACAAGGTATAGCGCGAACGATTATTTAAATATTGTTTGATTATTTAATAGTGATTAAAATATACTATTACATGTATCTATCCACGAATATCTAAATCTAAAAAAATCAAGTCATATTATCTAGATCTTAAGTAACAATAGGTATACCTTGTTTTATTCAAGTCTCGTACATGACTCGACAGGCTTGCCCAAAGAAACTGCAATAATATTCTTATGCATGTCTTTACAGTTGTAAAGTTGACAATCGAGCAAGAAGTGAAAGTCACATGCATCATAATGCCCAAGACCATTATTTAGGATTTGAAATGCATGTCATGAACTCGTCACATAATATCAGTAAGCCCATGACTTGTAATACTGTTCAATATCGATGAAACTCTATACCTATCTATAAAAAAATGTTCTTATCTTCCGAACCAAATAAATAGAAGACAACACACAATTACTAAAATCCGAAAATAACTTGCCACATCCACAGACATTCAATATTGAATGTCTGTGGCCACATCTAAGTTTTTTTTTCATGGAGGCGGTTTTGATACTGCCCATATGGCATTCCACGCCAGTAAAGCCATGATTGAAAACTAGTATTTTATAAGATAAAATCAACTCAAATTTATGTAATAAATATACTTATTACACAATACGAGAGATTAGTGTGTAAGGGCTCAACACGATCTTTAAAGCCAACACCAACTCACCTGCACGTGGTGCACCCTGCCGACTATCGAAAGCGGCTCTGGCAAAAGAGAGGTAGGGTATTGCGTATTTCTAAGCTGTCCGACTGGGGAAGTATATCCACCTCACAGAATACCGCAACCAAATATCAATTCCCTTAAGACTGTGTTCCTACTAGTGAGTGAGATCAGCAAAAAGAAAGGGAGGAGTTGCTGCGCTGGCAGTGGGGGTGGCGGCGCACGAGCTATATTTCATCTTGCAAACATAAATATGGCTACGGTAACCGCTTCATATCAGGCGGGCCTTATGCTTATCTGCAACCCGACGTAGTGTAAAAAAATGATACTATAGATCCCGGCTTTATGGTTTATCGATAAAGCATATAATCTGCTCCGCTGACTACACTACTACCACACCCCGGACACTCCATACAAATGTCGCGCCGTTTATTACTACATAAATAATGACGTCTGTGCAGAGAGCAAATGAGTGTGTGTGCGTGCGGCGCCATCCGTTCCTGTTATCTGTTCCTGTGATCTGTTCCTGATATGTCTCAGAGGGTAGATGAGGTCGACACCTGAAAACGGCAGGGAGTGGCCATACTGTACGTAGTACTATTACTTATACTGTGCTACTTCACTAAAAACTCACGCAAATGCGATTCAGTTTTGATAACGTCTCTGAACCGCGCAATGTTCACATCCTAGATGTGTACATAAATTACTTTCCTAAAATCTACATCTGCATTCCAGTCCATTCCATTCCAAATTTAAGTTCAAATGCACATCTTTAAGTATCGCTAAGTTTGAGCTATTGCACAAGCCCAATGATGTGCAGATACACAGCCCAAGTATATGTATAGTGCATATTGTGTAATACATATTTGCAGTAGAAAGCGCTCGCACGTAGACGCGCTGGCGAGGCATCGAGACTTCAGCAAACACTCATTTCTATTGATATAGCGTTCTAAGCGTTTGTATTTTACAGACGTTTCATTTGCAATTAGTCTAATGTGGAAGTAAACAGAAATAACCAGTTTAGGACAGGGATTCTTAAAGTATTCGAAACTTCGTTGGTCGCACTGAAAACGCGTTGCATAATCTCCCACAGGCTTTTGACACAGTACGAGTACACTCAAACGCTATAACGAGACGACATCAATATTTTTTTAGGAATGCTGCTGCGGTCATCTGAATACTGGAATTATTTCAACTTTAACGTCGCATCGTCGACGTATGCTCATTAATAGAAGGCTCTCACATTTAAGGTGTAATGTTGTAATTGTTGAGCGTAATTTTGTGAGTTGTGAGTCGCGTAATGCACACTGGTTTCATATAAATGGCGAACACATATTGCGTCGTCACTGTACATTTATTATGAAACTGGTGTGAATTACGCGACTCGCAACTCACAAAATTACGCTCGTTTGGCTTCACCCTTAGACAATGTTTTTACACAATAACAGGATCTGTCGAAACTGGGGTAGATCGGCTGCTATAATAATACTAACTATCCGCCCCGACCTCATCCGTGTGATAGTAAAATGTGTGTATTATACATATAAACCGTCCACAAGAAATTGTCTGCATGATAGACTGCAATAAAATCTGTTGAGCAGTTTAAAAGAAGTAAGCGAACAAACAGACAAGCGCGAATAACGATTTTGTTTTAAATTAGAAAATTGTATAATTATTGCCAAATTGAGAACATCGATGGCGTCGCTGCACGTGTCAATTTAACCGATCACACAAGTTAAGCAACCTCGACCGTAGCCTGTCTATGGATTTTTTTATTACCTCGGGTCCTTCGTGTTTCGGAGAGCACGTAATGCCATCGGTACCGGCCGTTGTCGACAGTTGTTAAGCCAAGTCAGTAACCTTTGGGCGGCTTAAAAACACAGGCCTTCGCCAACCCGTAGTTCAGCACCGTAGTGCAGCCAAATCATAACACTAGGTATATACCTAGATCATATTCACAACAACTGAGCCTAATTATGACAATGCTCACGGATATCATTAATAATTAGTATCAAATCCGAGCGTCAGATGCAATAGCCGCAATAGTGCGGATTACACCGGTTCGCTGTACAAATACGCCTGCCTGCGCCGCGGTCGTCATGAGCCGAATGTGCTGGGGAAAATATTTGTGAGATTCACAAAAACTATAGAAGATAAGGACCGCTCAACATCACTACGTGACTCACCACGGTGCGTCCACTTTCAGTTGGTAAATATTTGCCGCACGGTACCGCAAAGTGCGGCATGTCACATATGATTCTCATGCGTCACAACGCTGCCACGCGATGTAGGGTTGCCAGACGGTCGGGAATTGGCGGGATTCTCCCGAATTTTTGTATGTCCTCCCGACTCCCGACAAAGCAAATAATCTCCCGTAAAACAGGTGGTTTGGAAGTTTCGTTTGATGAAAATGTGAGGTTAGATTACTAAATTCACATTTTCATCAAACGAAACTTCCAAACCACTCGGGCGCTTGGCGCAGAGCGACAGACAAAACATTGCAAAGCAAGCACTCCGTGTACTCCGTCCGTCTGAGTCGAGCTGACGGTCGGCCGGTGAGGTGAGGGAGGGGCGGGCCGACGAAGGCGAACGGGTGCCATCGCTTAGCACGAATGATCATTTTGTCCAAACCAATAAGAACATAAACTTAAAGTATCTGTAATATTTCATTGGTTCGGACAAAATGATCATTCGTGCTAAGCGATGGCACCCAGGCGAACGACGGACGAAGCGCCCGCCGCGCCACCCCGAGGAGCGAGTCCAATGTTGCCAGATGGAAGCACAAGAAAATCTGTATTTACTGCTCTGGAAATCCGTATAAATTCCGTATGCTGATATTACGAAAACTCCGTACGAATTCCGTATATCAGTGTCAAAATTCGTACAAATTTCGTATACGCAAAAAAAAAACAAACAATAAAGAAAAATAAAAAAAACTTATTTATTGGTAGGTATATATACTTATTGGTAAGTACATATTTTTATTCATTTTTGCTGACCTATTTTGGTCTATTTTTAATTCAAAACAAGGAGATTCACCCAATAACTGTATAAAAAACAATATTCCAGTCAAAGTATCTGTATTTAGTTTATTTCTCTGCTTGGTTTTATTTAAATTGATGGCGGAAAAAATCCTTTCGACCGCCGCACTGGAATGTGGCAAACATAGTACACCAGAAACGAAGCGTATTAAATTTGGAAAAAGAACATCTCCATCATTTGGGTTTTTAGCCGCAATTATGTTTTTCCAGAATTGTTCTAAATCATCGCCATCATTAGAAAGCAGCTCTGTATTATTCCTTTACACAACGCAAATGTTGATAACATTTTACCTTCTTCTCCTAAAGCACAGAATCATTGAATGAAAATAATGGTTATTTTATCTTACCTACTAAACACGGCTAAATACAGCCATCTCTGTTTTCACTTATAAAAAGGAACGAGACATACTTACTAAGGGTCCGTCCATTAATCACGTGAGGTTTTTTTTGCAATTTTAACACCCCCCCTCCCCCTTGGTGATACTTGGTGAGGTTTTGGACTACCCCCCCTCCCCCCCCCCAAAAATCACGTGTATTTTTTGTAGCTACAAAGAATCTTAAAACTAAAGGATTTTTGTTATATCACTAAGGTGACAAACAAGCATACGGTCCGCCTGATGGAAAGCTGTTACTGTACCCTATGGACCCTATTTTTTTTTTTTTTTTTTTTTTATATGAGAGGGGGGCAAGCGAGCATGTGGGTCACCTGATGGAAAGCAATCACCACCGCCCATAGAAATCAGCAACACCAAAGGGTCACCGATCCGTTGCCAGCCTTTTAAGGGAAATATTGACTCTGTTCTTGAAGGCCCCCATGTCGTATTTATTTGGGAATGCCGCTGGAGGAAGTTGATTCCACAATTTCACAGTTCGTGGTAGAAAATGTCTCAAAAAGCGTACTGTAGTAGATCGCCAAATATCGAGATGATGAGGATGGAATTTTAATTTATGGAGAGTTGTACGATAGTGGAACTCAGCGGCATTTATCAAATCAAATAGCTCATCCGAGCACTCCCCGTTATATAATTTATATAGAACGCAAAGAGATGCAACATCTCTGCGTGTAGAGAGAGACTCCAGCCGATCAGAAATCATTGGGTCACCGACGATTCGAACAGCTCTTCGTTGTATGCGGTCAAATGGAGCAAGTAAGTACTGGGGCGCACCAGCCCAGAGATGTGAACAGTATTCCATATGAGGCCTAACTTGGGCTTTATACAGTTGAAGGCGATGGTGTGGTGTAAAATACCGTCTGGCTTTACAGATGATGCCAATTTTCCTAGAGGCCAATTTGGCCTTGCACTCCAAGTGACCACGGAACTGAACATCGCTCGATATGTAAACACCCAAGATACCAATGCTGGAGCTTATAATAAGGGGAGTACCTTCCAATCTGGGAGATACAACAAAAGGGGACTTTTTTGCGGTAAACGCACAAACTTGTGTCTTTGAGGGATTCAGTTGGACTAAGTTCAGTCTACACCAATCAGAGACGTGTCCAAGAGACGTCTCCATCTCAGACACAAGTTTTGTTCGGTACTCATCGACGCTATCCCGAGAAACATTGCATAGACCACTGTATCTTGCATCCAAGGTACTGTCATCTGCATAGCAATGGATGCCGCATACATGCAGCAAGTCATTGATATGCAGAAGAAACAATGTGGGGGACAATACGCAGCCTTGTGGCACACCAGCGTTCAGGGATAATGGATCGGAACGTGCACCGTCAATCACAACTTTAATGATCCGCCCAGTAAGAAAGCTGGCAATCCATGTGCAGAGTCTCTCAGGTAACCCAAAAGAAGGAAGCTTGGATAGTAGTGCCTTATGCCACACCCGATCAAAGGCTTTTGCGATATCCAGACTAGCAGCCAAAGCCTCGCCCTTGCTCTCCACTGTCTCCGCCCAACGGTAAGTCAAATATACCAGAAGATCACCAGCCGAACGACCTTGACGAAAGCCATATTGGCGATCATTAATCAGCTGGTGATCCTCTAAGTATGCCATCAACTGTTGGTTGATGATATTTTCCATTATTTTGGAAAACAAGGATGTTATAGCAATGGGCCTGTAGTTGGACGGATCTGAGCAAACACCTTTTTTAGGGATCGGGTGAACCAAAGCCTCCTTCCACGAGCTGGGGACCACGCCAAGCGAGTACGAGTACCGAAATAGGCGGGTTAGAATTGGGGCTAACTCCGCGGCACACATTTTCAAAACAACGGATGGAATGCCATCCGGCCCACTCGACTTATGGATGTCCAGGGAGAAAAGCGCTCTACGCACGGCTCTTTGCCTGAACTTAACTTCTGGCATAGAGCTCTCACACCGAGGGATGGTAGGTGGTGTGGCTCTCCGATCATCCAGAGTCGAGTTAGATGCAAAAAGAAACCCTAGAAGATCGGCTTTTTCCTTTGCAGTATGGGCCAGCGAGTCATCCATCCGCTGCAATGGTGGAAACGACGACTGACAAAAGTTACCTTGAACGGCTTTGGCGAGCGACCAGAACGCACGAGACCCAGAGGGCAAACGCACTAGTCTCTCGCCAATTTCGCTAATAAATCTGGACTTTGCCTTCGCGATACAACCCTTCAACGATCTGGAATCAGAGTTGTATTTTTTTTAAGTACGCCGGTATTTGGATCTCCAGTTGCCCGAGCATTGGACCAGGCACGGTAGGAATCTTGCTTCTGACGCCACGCGGCTCTGCAAGACCCACCGAACCATGGTCGAGATTTGCCGCCAACGGGCACCGCAGAATTGGGAATAAATAGTTCCATACCCTGCAGAACCACATCAGCGACAGCATTTGCACAGACACTGGGATCATCCAGCGAGAAGCAAACTGGTCCCCAAGGATAGGAAGCTAGGAAGTCACGCAGCCCATCCCAATCTGCTGAGCTAAAATGCCACACACGACGGATACCTGCTGTACGCGGTCGCTTTTGGTGTATGAGTGGCACCACACATCTTATCAGGCAATGATCTGAGGAACCAAGAGGGGCGCCAACAGACACGCGATAGTTATCCGGGTGGGAGGTCAGCAGAAGATCCAAAGAAAAAATGGCACATGGTTCTCCACATCCGGTACCCTTGTAGGTGAAGAGACCAGCTGCGTTAGACCATATGCCAAGGCAAAGTCATGAAAAGATCTTCCAGCATGGTCAGTAGAGCGTGACCCAAGCCATTCGACGTGGTGGGCATTGAAATCACCCATAACCACAATCTCGGCAGAAGGCATTTGCTGGAGTAGGCTGTCAGTCGTCGTTTGGATGTGCTCAATAAGGCGCTCCGTTACCGCTGTGGGTCCTGTAGAGGCACGCGTAGATACGAATATGGTCGTCATAATCTGCGCGCAGCCACATAATTGACAGGCCCCTCTCTTCAAGACTGCCAAGACGTCGACAACAGATATCCTCCCTAACGTACGCGCACACACCGGCTCGTGGCACAAAATTGTGTTCCAGTATGTACCCTGGGTAGCGCAGATACGAGATGTCGGATGGTGGGGATATCTGTGTCTCAGTCAAAAAGAGCAAGGCTGGCTTAGCCGTCTCAAGGTGCTGGTGGACGGCATTCAGGTTGGAGTGAAGCCCCCTTATGTTACACAGCTCGATATGGAGCTCAGGGGAACATGCTGTCCTCTTCTTACACTTGCTCCTGGCAGAGATACAGAGCGGCATAGTGCCCGCCCCAGAATACGTCGGGCGGCCTGAGTAGTGAGAGTGGGACTCAGGGAGGGATTCTCCTTCACCAACGGTGACGGTACCCTCCTGGGGTATTCTTCTTCCTAATGCCACTGCCATATCCAGAGTCGAGGTTTTTGGTTTGGGCTCCGGGTCTCAACACTCACCGCACGAAAGCAATAGCAAGCTACTACTTCACGCCGGTTTTCTGTGAGAGAGTGGTACTGCCCCGGACGAGCCGGCCCAATTACGAGCTGCAGTCACTCAATCTCCATAACTTGACCGCGACCATGTCATGGACACTAAATGACTCCAGCTTAGCTCTACCCCTTTAGAAAAAAATATGCCTATACCACCAGAAACATCACTTGCGCGTTGCCGACCCTACACGTATGAGCGTAAAACTGTTTTCACGTCCTCCTTTTGAAGAACCCCACGTTGACGTTGTAGTCTCCTGAGAAAACTTCCACAGGCAGTTCATACCACAGCTTGATAGTACGGAACTTCTCTGGAACCGCACAGTACGTGACCTCTTCGGTTCTAATATATGAGGATGAATTCCCTGTCGATGGCGAGCGGTGCAACAGTAGGAGGAGGCCGTGGGTATTATGTCAAATGTGGTGACCCCTTATCGTTGCATAAAAATTCTGCCCCCTTACCACCAACTCTTATTGCGATTTAATAACTGACTAGAATGCTTATTCATACCAATGAATAAACGACTCATTTCAAATTGAATAGTCGCTTATTCAATGGTATGAATAAGCATTCTATTCAGTTATTGAATCGCAATAAGAGTTGGTGGTAAGGGGCCTGTTCGCGCAAGCATGAACATGGCATACGCGCTACAGAATCGTGGCAGCTCCATCAATACTCTGAAACCATTATTATACTGTATGCGCAGTAGTGATGTAACGAATGTCAATTTCTAGACATTCGCGAATGCGAATGCGAATGCGAATATCTGCCGTCGATATTCGCGAATGCGAAACGAATATTGACTTTTGTATTTGGCGCCATTGGTCTTTGGCTTTATTTTGACAGCCTAGTTGGCGCGCGAGTTACACGCACACATTTGTAATTATTTGCATCTACTTCAGAGCATTGTCGAGCCGATCCGAAGAAGGCCGATTGCTGTTTGATTTACGAGTGATGTTTAATGTTTATTTAACAAAAAATCCTAACAGAAGATAAGGTTTTAAAATAAATATATAAGAAGTTGATACTTATTTCTCTATTTAATTTACCTTTTTGTAATTGAAAATCTTAATTATTTTTAGGACGTTCATATTCGCAAAACATTCGCATAAAATTGCGAATGCGAATGTCGAGAAATATGCGAATATTCGCGAATGCGAATGCGAATACGAATATTCGTTACATCACTAAATGCGCAGGGAGTTGTAGGCCGTCATCGTCTTCAACTTCGCTCATTGCCTAGCATCGGCGAGTCAATGTCTTCAACACGCCGCTTTTCGGTTTAGAAATCGCGCGTTTGACAAAAAAATAAATACACGTGATATTTTACTACACCCCCCTCCCCCCTTGTGATATTTCGTGATTTTTACCGAACCCCTCCCCCCCCCTTTTGAACCTCACGTGATTAATGGACGGCCCCTAAGACAAAAGAAAGAACAGAATGTACACAATAATATATGCTACGGGGAGTTCCCACACAATGTAAATATTGCACATTCAGTGCTGCCATGAAAAAATCACAAGTTCCCGTTTTAGATGAGCACTATGGAAAGAATATTTAAATGTAATGCGAGAGTGAGTTCCTTATTATGATAGATCCGTACAAAATAATCTATCATTATTAGAAATCCGTATAAAAATCCGTAGTCAACAGTTATCCGTATTACAACTTGAAAATCCGTAGAAATACGGACAAATCCGTATATATGGCAACACTGAGCGAGTCATTCTGTCATTCGCTCAGCGCGCCAAATCTGTGACTGTTGTCTGTGTAGCATTACGCCGTCATCTAAATCTAAGTTCAGTGAACCAAGTTAATATAACAAAATATATTTGTTGAAGGAAGGAGACTTCAGTAAGTAAGTAAAAATACTTGTATAATTAATGACAAGACAGTTTATGATGAAACAATGAATTAAAATATGTTATAACAATCTATGCTTTTACCTGCTGTTGTTTTTTGTGATGTTTTATTTTAAATACCTATGATATGTCTGTGTGTGCGTGAAGCTAACATTAAGTAAATTAATAACTATTTTCATAACTATCTAATACTTTTTGATGTATGTGATTGAGATAGCGATTTTTAATTAAACATACCTTACTAACTTATTTTATTAATGGAAAATAAACTAACAAGGTACTTTAGCTCACGGGAATATACGAGACGGCCGGCCACCATGGTCTAGTGTTTAAAAGCCTTTTTTAAAGACTGCGTTGTTGTCAAATATTTAATCGGCATTGTGGCGGAAAATTTAAAATATTTTAATTGTATCATTATGAATTGCAGTTTATGCTTTTTGTGCATGTGTGGTGTGGTTTTGGTATGGCATGTTATTTTTGTTGTAGATTATGTCAGAACCTGAGGGATCGGAAGAGCTTCAGAAAGAGACTGGACCGGGCCCATCTAAAAGAAAAAAGTGCTATACTGTATATAGTGATCAATGGGAAAGGCATCCTAATTTCTCAAAATGGATACAGAAAAAAGATGACTACACTGCAATGTGCAAATTGTGTCAAACTGATATTTCTGTAAAATATGAAGGTAGTCACGCATTAGACAAGCATAAGCAGACAATAAAGCACAGTAAACTTATATCGTGCCAGAAAATATCCGGCAATCTACAAAATTTTTTTGTGAGGAAAGAAACTCTTGAGGAACAGCACATTTCAAAAGCAGAATTATTATGTGTTTTTCACAATGTAACTCACGGCCTAAGCTACAATAGTCTTGATTGTCAGGTAAAACTTGCTCCATGTATATATACCGATAGTAAAATTGCAAGCAAAATTTCCTGTGGACGCACCAAAGCTGCTGCTATCGCGCGAAACGTTTTGTCTCCACATGCCATTGAACAAGTTGTACAAGAGCTCAAAGAAGCAGAATATTTTTCAGTAGCAAGCGATGCATCAAATATTGGAAACGTAAAAACCTACCCTTATGCTGTCCAGTATTTTAGTCCACAAACAGGTATTTCTAAAAAGCTCCTCGATTTTTACGACGATCCGTTTGAAGCTTCCTTAGACATATTTGAAAAAATAAAACATATTACCGAAGCCAACGAGTTAAAACTCAGCCAATTATCATCTTATAGTGCAGATAACGCCTCAGTCAATTATGGAGTAAACAATTCAGTGTTCCAAAAATTGCAGCAGACCAATGATCATCTGATTAAGGCAAATTGTAACTGTCATGTAATCAACAATTGCATCAAGTACGCTCTTAAAGCTTTGTCAGTTGATGTAGAAAGCATCGTGATAAAAACATTCAATGAGTTTAGCTCATCGTCTACGAAAACCGAGAAGCTAAAAGAGTGTTTTTTGTTTGCAAATGTAGAATATAAAAACCTTCTTCGGCATGTCCCAACAAGGTGGCTGTCACTCATGCCTGCTTTAGAACGATTACTTCGTGGATGGCCAGCCATAAAACATTACTTCTTGTTAAAAGGAGAAGATGATTGTCGAAAGGAAATATGGGACTTTGTATCTAAGAATCTTACTTCTTTTAATGATAATGAAGGGGTTGATGAATGTTACAGTGAGGGAATTTCTGAAGTGTATTTATATTTTGTACATAACGTCATGGTAGAGTTTCAGACGGCGATATTGGCATTGGAAAATGATGGATGTACTATCCTGGAAATAGATGGTATTATGAGAAAGCTGTTGAACCAACTAAAAAGCCGATTACAGGACAAATTTTATGGAAGTAAAAATAGATCCATTTTAACAAAATTAACAAACGCCGAAAAAGAAAACTTTAACAAAGAAGCAGAACAGTTTTTCCAAAGGGCCATCAGGTATTTGGAAGAACGTTTTGATTTTAGTGAGGAGTCTTTATACAAAATGCTATCTAAGTTTTCATTAAAAAAAAAACTTTGTTCACATGGAGTGAGCTCTTAGAACTTATAGAAAAATTAAAAATTGTAAATGATATTGACACCGACCATTTGTACAGTGATTATTGTTCTTTAAAAGAAGTTTTTAGTTTAAATCGCCTTCCAGAAGAAGAAAATAAAATGACAAATGATAAGCTATGGGCATATTTTATAAGAAACTGCGTTGAAGTTAAAAATTTAACCAAAATTGTATGTTTTATATTTTCAATTCCAGTAAGTAACGCTTACTGCGAACGCGTTTTTAGTATACTTAATGATTTATACTCAAAAGAAAGGAACCGAATGAGCATGGATTTAATAAAGGCGGAATTAATAATTCGTTTGAATTTTGACGAAAATTGTTTAAATTTTAAGACCTTTTTGAATAGCGATAAAGCTCAAAAGTTGTTAAACGCGGTAAAAAAAAATGACAAATACTTATGGCAAAAACAAAAACAATAAACATGCTCATTCGGTTCTTATCTTATGTGACAATAATACCTACTATGTTTTTTTTGTTATATCTACAGTGCAATGTAAAAATATGTTTACTTAATATATTATGTATAATTAATATTATTAACTTATTTTTTTATTTCTCCCGACCAAAGCCCTAAAATCCCGAAAAATCGGTTATTGATCCCGATAACAGGAATAATCGATCTGGCAACCCTAACGCGATGCCGCCGCGCATTGACCATGCCGTGCAGAAGCGCTGTCGCTCGATGCCACCATCGCGCATTGCGGCAATGCCGCCTAGTGCGATCTCACCCTATATACATGTATGTCAGAATAACATAAAAAAATCGTTGCTCGTAAGCAGAGTTAAAGTACGTTAGTACTATTACTTATACTGTGGTTAAAGTATACATTTCTCTGTAAATTCCCTCGAAAATGCAATAAAGTATTTTATATTAAGCCATCTAGTCTACACTTAAAACGCTATTTAAAGTTCGTGGTAAGTGTACAAAGTTAGAGGAGTTATATAGTTTCATAAAATATGATACAGTAGTGAGTTGTAGCCAATTGTTTGAATAAAAAACTTAAAATAAAATACCTACCCTGTGTCAAGCGAAACGTAAGCCAAAGTTGGAAAATCAATGCTCTCGTAACAAAGCTATCATATTATATTACACAATATTATTCAGGTTCTACCTTTATTACTATGGGCGTACGAACTAAGCAAAGCGAGCATTATTATTTAAACTTATGCTTGCTTACAGAGAGGTTAATTTGATAACAAGCTAATTAGCTAATGTAAGATTTCTTGGAACGCGACCGAGGCACGAAAACGCAATAACATTTTCGAATTCTACTGTAGAATTAATTAGAATTGCGTAAGACGTAAATAGAAGTCCCAAGCGGAGCAAACCTGATGATGGGAATTATGTTTTTGTATACCACGTCGAGTGTCAAGCAAGTAAGTAATTTTATTTTATACTAGATGACCCGGTGAACTTTGTTTCACCTACATCTATCTACTTAATAAATATATACGATCTAAGATCTGCGTGTCTTTAAGAAGAGCCTACCCTGTGTGCCCGAACCTGGAGGATGTGCCATTGCAAGACATTTGTTTTCTAACTTGCCGCTTTTCATAAAATTTGACAATACCAGCTTAAATGACTCTCTTGTAGTTTGCTTGTCATGCCCGAGAATTCCTGACGCGGTCCTTCTACGAAACCTCGCGCATACTGCGCAGCACATTCAACTCCATGAAAGACAACACCTCTAAGTGTCGCTCAAGTATTGGTGATCCTTTACTAACTTATAAAATGGATCTATAAATTTTATAAATTTGTCCTTTCAACTTGGCGGAATTTTGGAGTCACAGATGACACTGGTTACCTCAAGCCACTTAGTCCAAACTACTGAAATCTCGCAGTCGATGCTATCCGATGATCGAAGAACAGATCCCAAGTACTTAAACCGTCCGTGCATTCGACCATATCCTTATGTGGACGGTCGTGGGATCTGTTGTTTTGCAGCCCAAGTACTTGATCTTTCCCGTATTCGGATTCAGGCCATAGTTTCTCAAGTGACCTCTTCCATTAATTCACTCATCGCTCCAACTGCCAGTGCCAGTGCAATTATATCAGCATACATGAACACCCGTCAACCCACCGCACAGAGCTGGTCCATGTGGATCCATGATACTACTTGACAATTCGTCTAATACCACGAATGTCTAATATATAAGAATATGCCTAATATGAACATAAAAGGACTGATCGCTGGTGGACACCGACGTTAATGGGAATTTTGTCTCTTCGACAGAGGTCTAAACTATGGATTTGGAATTTCGGTACATGTCTCGGAGGATGTCGATATAAACCCCTGGCAGCTCTTTAAACTTCAGTAAAGAAAGTTCTCGCCATATAAATTTATGTACTTCAATTACAAATTTAAGTACTTCCGAATAAATAATGAGGATTCGTTTTATTTACGTTGTAATATCACCTTTATTAACATGACAGACCTATATAATGTGATGTTGGTCTTACCATATGCAAAGTTATACAACTCTATGTGAATCCACAAACCTCGTTCTGCGTTCAGCCCACATTTTCTGCTATTTTTCGCATTGCTGACACTGGTTACAATTGCAAACATTTTTGTAATTTACAATGCGAGTGTTTATGATTTCTATTATCTATTCATATGTACTGTACAAAGTATGATTTACCATAAACAGTCACTACATATTTCAACTCTATTCTTGATGTCTATTAGTGTTGTGTCATGTCTATGTCACTTCTGAGAAAGTCATATTTGACAACCAACAAATATGTCGATTCTTTGTGTTCAATGACACTATTGTTAAGTAGGTTAGCCATCTTTGTTGCCATGACATTCGCCTATAGTGGGAACACTTTGTATGGGAAAATAAAATTGTTGTTTTTACTATCTTTCTTGAAATTTTTCCACAATTTCTCACCGTTTAAACCTTCCCTGGGCTACGACAAACGTTTCAAAACCAAAATCAGCTAAATCGGCAAAGCCGTTCTCGAGTTTTAGCCAGACTAACAAACTGCAATTCATTTTTATCTATAAGATGAGAGGGGGGCAAACGAACATGTGACTTACCTGATGAAAAGTATTCAACACCGCCCATGGAGATCAGCAATACCATAGGGTCGCCAATCCGTTGGCAGTCTATACTTCCTCCTTTCCTTTTGGTAACCTCACTCACTCGCAGGAACACAAAGACCCTCAAGAGATTTGTTATTTGGCTGCGGTATTCCGTGAGGTGGAGGTACTTCCTCAGTCGGGCAGCTTAAAAAATACGTATGCTCTTTTCGTCAGAGCCTTGTCAGTCAGCAAGGTGCACCACGTGCAGGTGAGGTTGGGTTTTGTTCAAAGATGTTGATGAACCACTTACACTCCAAATACTTTTACCAAGGGTTCGATGTTAAAATAAACGCCATCGATTCTCTGTTTGCTCTGTCTACGTAGCCACAAAATAAAGTACTCAGCAAGTCTAAAGAAGTTTTCATTTCAATAATAGCTACAAGGTAACATCCCTACATACATAATCACACAATGTCAAACAAAAGAAAAATTAAAACAGCTCTATATTTTTATGGTCACCTAAAACCTCGGTAGTTATTCCAAATAAGCTTTCACGTCTTTGATAGCTGTCATTATGGGATGAGCCATTCCGTTTAACGGCCTCTTAAATAGCCCTATGGCAGCCCACGGATATCTCCGCTGAAAAATTCACAGTAGTAACACCGGTAATCAGCGCTAATGTTTCTAGATGATTAAAGCTCTATGTCACGTCTCTAAAATCTGTCTTGCATGACACCACCATTAATTAAAAAAAAGAAAATTGAAACTCTCAAGGGTGTAAGTAGTTCATCAACATCTTTGAACCAAAGCCAACTTCACCTGCACGCGGTGCACCCTGCTGACTGACAAACGAAGCTCTGGCGAAAAGAGAGGTAGGAAGCGTAATTGTAAGCTACCCGACTGGGGAATGTACCTCTACCTCACAGAATACCGCAGCCAAATAACAATTCCCTTGAGGGTTGTTGTATTCCTGCGAATGAGTGAGGTCACCAGTAATGAAGGAGATGCTGCGTTGGCAGTGGGGGTGGCGGCGTGCGAGCGGTATTTTATGTTGCGAGCGTTAATATGGCTACGGTAACCGCTTCACAAAGGCGGGCCGTATGCTTGTCTGCCACCCGACGTAGTATAAAAAAAAAAACTGCCTCACTCAAACAAAATCAAGGAAGCAATTGAAAAACCGATTTATAATTAAACTATTAAATTATAGAAAAATGGGGTGTGGCTAGATCATGGGCATGACCGTTCACGTTATATGCACTAAAATGATCTCAAAATGGCAGCGCTTCCTCCTCCCCCGCACGCTTTCATTGTTTCATAGTTTCATAGCGTAATAAATTCTTTGATCCTTCATCTATCCAGTTGTGTGATTGAATTTTTGATGGAGATCATAGATTTGTAGATGTAACACTAAACTGTAGCCCCCAATTTTGTTATCACTTTTTTTGAATTGCCTCCCTATGGCAGCAAGAGCAGTTACTATTTTGTTATTTGTATATTATAAATTTGCAATATCCTTCCAGGGTCCATGTTTGTATTTTATTAAGACCTTAATTATTATGCACATCACATTAACTGTATTACAGTAATATATGTAGAATATGACACTACATTTTATACATGCCTGTCTGGCATAGCATACATGGTATAGAGATGTGTTTTTCAAAGTGTGAGTCGCGACCTTGCGACCTCATAGGGGGTCCCCTAGACCCTCCAATTGGGTCGCGAAAGTTCGCGAAGATGTAAAAGGGAGCGTTCAAAAAACCGGCCAAGTGCGAGTCGGACTCGCGCATGAAGGGTTCCGTACCATTATCTATAAAAACGGCAAAAAAATCATGTTTGTTGTACGGGAGACCCCTTAAATTTTTATTTTATTCTGTTTTTTAGTATTTGTTGTTACAGCGCCAATAGAAATACATCATCTAAGTAAATTTCAACTGTCTTAACTATCACGGTTCAAGAGATACAGCCTTGTGACAGACGGACGGACGAACGGACAGCAGAGTCTCAGTAATAGGGTCCGTTTTACTCTTTGGGTACGGGACCCTAAAAAGATGTTTTACTTTATACTAACTTAAATAAGATGTTCATTTTGGAACGTAATCGACGGCTGTGTTACATACTTCATTATTTATTATATTAACTATCCCTAGCAGATCCCTAGCAGGGGATCAACCGCTGGATAGTCGTTATAGATCGTTAGCAATCAATGCCCCGTACAAATAAAGTTACCAACACACCTTCATCGCATTACAAGTATCAATACACCTAACCTATTCATCATTATGATACGGGTATGCCGTCGTATAGATTTTAATGGACAATGCGTGTGGGTCTTTTGTTTGCGGATTAGCGTTCATGTATGCATAGCTAAATAGTTCAGGGATTAAGGTATAAATCCTAACGATCTGTTTCATTTGCATTAAGAAATTTTGTTTACATTTTATCTATTTGTTACTTAGTTTTAGAGGTCACCAGGAAGTTAGGATTATTGCGTTAGCAGCTTGGATAACAATATTACGTGTTGCGAGCGTTTATATGATGCGGTAACCGCTTCAAATCAGACGGGCTTCAAAGCACACGACCAGCCGACGTAGTATAAAAAAAATAGTTACTGTAACTAAAACTTTGCAACTTAATAACGTCGTAAACTTGATAAGAATGCCTTACATTAAGTTCGCCTTTTGTATTAGTTTTAATGTTAGATAAGCAAACGTGACTTCGTAGTACGTAGTGGATTTCTTTCCCGTGTGAAAAAAGAAATATATTCCATTTACTTCTTTTGACCCTCTTAATCATATTGTGTGGAATAATAGAAATTAATTGAGATCGATCATGTCCTTGAGGAATGATCATCAAATACATTTTCCATTGAACCAATACACTCAGTTCAACCTCGATTTCTAGTCTGGATTCTGGTCGTTGCCTTGAGCTCATCAGTCCATCTAGTGGAGGAGCACCCAATGCTTCGTCGCCCCATACAGGGCCTCCACTCTAGGTTTTATTCTCCATCTGCCATCACTGACCGGCAGATGTGGACAGCCCACTGCCGCTTCTACTTGCTGACTCTGAGGGCTATGACAACAACTTTGCTTAAGCCGTCTAATGTATGTCATTTGCCTCAAAGCGCTGGCTAGCTCATTTTAGTGATCTTTTATTCAGTAAATGTAAAGGCAATTCATCAAACTTCATTTATTCACTGCCATTATAGAACTAAATCCTTTATCGTCAGTTACATATGATTGCACTACTGAATGCACCACGATAAGTGCATCGAATTAAGGTTAATTAAGGCAATCAGCTTTTATATTTGCTCCAGAAATCACAATGCGATACTGAACCTTACTGGGAAACAAATAGGGGTATGTATTAGATGTTTATCAACTTTTAATTTTATGACACGAGGATTGTATGCATTGGCGCTTAAGTCCTTAAATTGATTTAAAAACCATAAAAATTTGCGCTATGGGGTCACTTGGCCGGCCTTTAATTTTATCGCAAATGGTTCAGCCCGCCTGATGCAAAGCCATTAGCGCAGCCATACAAATGTTCGCTATACACAGAGCTCTCGCGCTGGCACCCACGCTGCTAACGCAGCATCTTCTCACATCTGATGACGTCACTCACTAGGAGAAACAAAACAACACTTAAAGACATTGTTATTTGGCTGCTGTATTCTGTGAGGTGGACGTAACCCAGTCTGGTGCGATATGCCCTACCTCTTTTTCGCCAGAGTCTCGGCAGTGTGCATTACCTGCAGGTGAGGTTAGCTTTGCCTCTAAAGATAGTGGTGAGGTACTTACACCTAATTTTTTCTATGTTTGTGTATATTTATGGAGCAATAAAAAGTTACTGTATTGTAACTTAGTTACGGGCCAAAAAAGACACATAAATGAATAAAACACACTACATCGACTGCATAAAAATGAATGTCATGAATTTATTGTCGGCTCAAACAAAAGTTCATCAAATATTTAAATCGAGTTTCATTTGTTTCCACGTTATGACCCAAAAGCGATAAACTATTTATATTTCCCAAATAATCCGCAGACAACAGTCAATCAATCACTGTAGAGTCGAGTGTTTAATTTAATTTTTACTCAGTGTTTCGGACAAAGACTAGTGAAGACAGTGGCGTGGCGTGGCACTACAGGGTGGCAGAGCGGGCAAAATGCCACGGGCCCCCGGACCAAGGGGGTCCCAGGCTCGAGAGCTAGTACAAAAATAGTATTTTTTTTTAATTAGGTTTTAAATATACAACATACAAAATTTTAATAGGTAGGTACATTATCATATTTCTTGAAAATAAAATGTACAAAATATGTACTTCATTAGTGTTGGTTTTAGATGATATATTAGACAGGGCCTCATCCTATGAGGGCCCACCTGATGAATTTTCCACGGGCCCCTGACCGCTTTCAGCATGCTGAGTACGAAACGCGTTTAAAATCACACACGATATCAGGGGCCCTACCGGCTAAGCAGAATCCGATTCCCCTCGGGTTTTTTACCTGCAAATATCAAACTTCAGTTTAGATTTATGGTACCTTTGTTTAGATTAGCTGGTAGAAGAAATATTGGAGCTCTACCGAACTGAGCTGAAGATATTTGTCAATAACTAAAACGTGAGAGCTATTTTTCGAATAAAAATATTCGATGGTAATCGGCTTCACCTTCGGCGGGGGGCCCTACCGCCACGGGTCAGAAAACTGGACTGTAACGAATTGGGATATGAATTCTTCAATAATAGGACGAAAATCGAAGAGTCAAGTAACAGCACGATATGAACTCGTGGTGCCATCTATGGTCCAGTAGCTGATGACAACGTTGTCTTCTATGCAGTGTTATTTATATTCCGTGGAACCGCGATGTCTTCTGTCTATCGCCACAAAATACAGGGAGTAATCGAACAAGCAAGTTAAGCTACATCGACCGTGTCCTGTCCATGGATAGGTTTATTAATCTCAAGCTCTTCAGTGCGTCAGAGGGCACGTTAAGCCGTTGATCCCAGCTGTTGTTATGACAGTCGTTGCACCAAGTCAGCAACCTTTAGGCGGCTAGAAATCAATCCGAAATATTACAGACTCAATAATCACGGGACGTCAGTAGTCTGTAGTCCCGTGACCATGGCGTCTGCATCGTAGCTGAAATATCGGGAAAATGTAAAAATTTATCGCGGAAGTCCCGTACATACAATAAGTAGTAAAATTGCTAACACTTAAGGGTAAAATATAAGCCAATTTAAACCGCCATTACGTGAAATCTTCGCTCAATATACCGCCAATAAATACGGTTGGTTCAACGAAAGGATCCGCTAGCCATAACTTTAGTTATATTCTTTACGACAACCTCGAGGTTTCGTATTTCTTTACTGCCTAAGTTTATGCATTGTACAATAGAAAAAAACATTTACACTCCTTTTCCAACAATACACGAGGGCCTGAAACTGTGCAATAAATATTTTATATTGTAAACCTCGCCATACGTTTGTTACAAATATTTTTTGCTTTTATATCAAACTTTGCTGATTTAATACTACAATGCCTGGGCGACCGATGTTTGCTCAACTTCTTTTACCTACCTAGAGCGATATTTCGCCCCTGTAACCCTAGTGTCTAAACCGACCGAAGTTCGGCGTCATTACGCCTGCAATACTTTTTCTTTTTTCTTTTTTGTAAAAATTACGTTGCGTTTTTTACATCCAATCTTAATCACGCGGAATTTCGGCCGCGGAATTTCGGTTCGGAGCGACCGATCGTCCGCGACGCAACGACCGATCTTCAGCGTAGTGCGCCCGCTATTTGAAATTTATATACAATTACATGTATTGGCGTTCCGTCGCGAAAGATCCGCGACGTAATTTCCGTCAAATGTGGCGCCGGCCTTAGTGTGGTTTGACACTTATGCCGCGTTTTCATTTGATGTTCCTGTACGAGCATTCACTCAGAGTGCCTAGTGCGAGTAATAGTAAGTAAACAAACTGACCAAATAAGAACTCTCATGAAGTGAATTTATAAGACGCGTGTTACATGTAAAAAAATTGTGGCTTACTTGCTCACATTTTGAAGTGAGCAACCCGGCTAATTTGGATATGTAACACGCGTCTGGTAAATTCACAATATGAAACTTTTTCTCAATTTGGTGAGCTTGTAAACGTTAGCATGTTCGAATGTGACCAATAAACTCGCGCTGAGATATTCGACCACCTGGCTCGTAATAAAATAATAGAATTTAAAATTCGACTTTATGGAGGTAAATGTCTTTGCGTAGGAGATTGTAGACAAAACATTAACAAAGTAAACATTGTTGCCTTTGTTACCGCTGCCGTCCTGCCGTTAAATTGAATTTTTAACGGCTACATAGTAACTTTAGCCAACTAACTTGCTTTACGAGTGCCAAAGAATCCACTCGTTTTTACTGTGAAATACGATTAATCCTACACAGATATCCCCTAACAAAAGAGGCAACATATTTTTATTACATGCTAGAGACCTGTCCACTCTACGGTATGGCTCAATCTTTCCGTCTCATTACTTTGTCAAATTTCCCATACAAACTTTGCCATATATATAACTAATTTCACTTGCGGCATATGGTCCCAAACTAAGCAAAGTGTAGTTAAGTACATTTATCGGTTATTTTGTACCTATAGAGGTACAAAATAACCGATAAATTATCGGTTATTTTGTACCTATAGAGGTACAAAATAACCGATAAATGTACTTAACTACACTTTTTTTTATAAATACATTCATAGAACACATAGAAAACACCCACACTAAGACAAACAGACATGCTCATGCACTCAATATTTGTCTTGTGCGGGGCTCGAACCCGCGACTTCGAGAGTCAAAGTAGCCGTTCCTAACCATTCGACCACGAAGCTCGTTGAAAATTTCGACCATGTACCAGTTTTTTTTTTTTATTTGATGTTTGTGAAATTGCAACATTGTTGTTGACATAAAGGCTTAGTCGTTACTTTTTACACACGAAATCCTTAAAACTTGTCGGAAATGAGGCTAATTTTGTACGCAACAAAACACTCGGGATCTGTCTCGTGCAACTGCAAATAAAAATCCCATTAAGTCTGCAATAAAGTGGCAGATGGAACAGAAACGGAAAAATATTCTGGCAACATTTACCCTCGCCCGCTACTTAGTGTCGCGTCGCCGTTAAAATGCGAGAGTTTGCGCCAAACTATTCCGTATTGAGAAAACTAATAAAGAAGGCTTATAAAAATCTTTCGCTTTTATTTTTAAAAAGAGAATGAATTTTTTTGATTGTTGTCAATCATAGACTTAGAATATACTACGTTTTATAGACGCCTGGTTGGTGTGCCAAACATGAGATAGAGATTGCCGAAATGTTATATAGCGCTGTCATATAACTGTTTCGTACAATATCGTGCTTTCCTCTGAAAAAACACAAACCTTGTCTTGAAAGTCACTTTTTTTCTTGTGTGAACGCGAAGAAACTATCAATTTGTCTATATTTTTCTCTGTCTACGATATTAATGCAAATTATAAAGAAGGAAGTAGTATAAAGAAAATTTTTGATAAGAAAAAATACCTGGCTGGGATTGTGAATCACATGAAAATTTAACTAATTCCAAATAGGTTCCTAGGTAAAATCACAGAACAATACGTAGTATTGTTCTGCTGCTGAGTTTCAAATTACCATATAAGTGCTCCAAGATAAACTCTAAAGGGTTCTATGACATCACTTCTACAGAACTAGAATCTTGAACGTATTACTGAAATTTTGGACTAGGTAAACGTGCTTAGAAATTAAATACTTATTGAAACGATTTTTAAGTGTGAATTATGATTCATAACGCACTCTTAAAATCGTTTCACTTAACTAACAATCAATCATAATTCATAAGTTTTGAACTTTACTGAAACCACTTAGGGTAATTATGAATAACAATTTGCTATAATGTTATTGTGATTCAATCTGGACCGAAATACAATTTACTCACATCCGGGCAGGTCAGGTCATTAGCTGAGTATTATAAGTTATACAAGACAAGCCTTTCCAAAGAAAGGGGTCAAACCTTAACTAAAGTACGAAGTATATCTACAACCTGGAGCCCTACCGCCAGCTGAAGCCGATTACCATCGAATATTTTGATTAGAAAAATAGGTTACGTTTTTGTTATTGCCAAACATCTTCATCTGTAGAGCTACAGGGTATTTACTAGATAAGCAAATCGCAAGTAGAATTTAATTTAAATACATTTAATTATTTACATTAAGAATATGGGAAGGTAAAGGATCGCAAAAAATTTCTACATACTAAGGGGGTCACGACATGAAAATGTTTGAAAAACAATGGTTTAAAGAATGTAGCTACAATGCAATAGGCAGTAGGTTGTATTACAGTACATTGTACGATGCAATAGACAGTGCACAGATAGGTACACAGATACCCCTCATTTTGATCGGGGATTAAAAACAACTCTTCATTTCATATTATGTATGTTTACAATAGTAAGCATTTTATATGTGTAATTTCCAAGGTTTTCCTTCGACCTTCAGAGTTGTTTGCGAACAGCCCTCAGGTTGATTATTTAAATTTCATTCCTGCGGCAGCGTACGGCAAAGGGTCGTGCATGAAAGAAAGGGGAATCGGAGCCCAATATTCCTAGCTTATATATAGGACAGGACATACTGCAGGGTTATTACCCTGCTGTATGTCCTGTCCTATATAAAAGCTAATTGTTGATATTTCAACAAAGAGATCGATAGAAGCATTCGACTGGGCTGGGCAGCTTTTAGAATGCTTCGGTACAGCCTCACCACACATATACCCCAAGACTTAACAATTAAAGTCTTGATCTTGTACAAACACTTGGACGCTGTACGATGTCGGGCTGGTTCACAACCTAAAAGTATCACACAGAGAGCATTGGAAAAAGCTATGCAGTGTCAACTGACAGGACACTAAGGTTTCTTGCCCGTTGCCGATGCATGTGATATGGACTTATCTTTTCGCTTAACATCAGGCGACGTGGAGCAAGTTCTAAGGCAGCCATAGTTTTACCCTCGGAACTGCAACGTACTTCATCGTTGGGTAAGAGCCTCTTCACATTCTTTTTGAAGAACCCCATGTTGTAGTCTCCGGGGAAAACCTCGACAGGGAGCACATTCCACAAGTTGATAATCCGCTGGAGACATCCTCTCTGGAACCGGACAGTATGAGTTCCTAGTGTGAGCCGATAGTCCTGCCGATGGCGAGCGGTGGGAGTGTAGAAAGAAGCCATTCCTGTGGGAATATGATATTATCCGGTTAAATCATATCTATCGTCACAGCAAACATTGTTCATTATATGAACCTAGGTATATAGTACTCGTAAAGTAGTTTTGCGATGACGTCTTTCTCATATGAACTTGTACATGCTTGTATTACCTAAGTAATATTAGAACATGCTACTGAGAATGTTTACCAACTATTACTTCGAGCGGATTGGTCAAATACTTGGTACAGTATTGAATTTTCGGGTAAAATTGAGTTTGCTGCGTAAACATAAGAGATATTGAATGAAACCAATCAGGAAGTTAGTTATTTCAAGTTGCTTGTTTAACTGAGTCCAGTATTTTTTTATTTGACACCATTGATTTAATTAGGACTAATCCTAATGATGGAAAAAGCATCTCTAAAGATGCCACGAATATTCGGCTACTATTGGTATTTTTTCATGATTTGGTATTCGGTATTCGGAATACCGAATACCAAATCATGAAAAAAAGACACGTCATATTACTCAAGAATATATGTATTCATTACCAAATTACTTACAATACATTAGTAAGTAAAATTGATTAGTGGTCTCCGCATCTTGAGATCTTGCTGTGACACAACAAACACTCGGCCTCTTTATTATTTTCACTACAAATCTCATAATATTCCCATATCGTCGACTTTTTATTAACTGGTGTCATTTTATAAATCATTTGACGAACAAACAATTTAAGTATAATATCAGTTATCAAGCTGGCAGTGTATAATTTGTCTAGGAATATTTAGTTATTATTTATTATTACTACTCTCTGTGTTTTGTGTTCTTACTCAATGAAAGTGAAACTCTTCGTTGGAGATCTCCAAATTGAGTAGGGGCGAAAAGATATTTGTTTGTTTGTGATAACTTATTTTAAAATTAATAACACAACGAGGTATATATAAAATTGCAGCAATAGCAGAAGCAATAGTATTAAATTCTCATCCAAATCATTACATACGTTTTCGAGGTACCTACCAATACCAACGTATAAATTTATGTACAAGAATTGCACATTTCAAGATATAATATGCCAATAGACTACATATTCGGAATTGTAATACCTATTTACCTGTATTTCCATATAAATGTCTTAGATATTTCCATGTGATTGTGATTACTTATCATCACGTGCCATTTATTGTGTAAAAGTTGAATCAACAACAAGTTAATAAATATTTATGAACAATTAATTTAAACGGCGGAAAATAAATGAAATGCTGAGCATGTAACCCACCGCCCCCAGTCGACAGCCGACTTATTGTGGAGATTTTTCTGGCTTATTGTACGAAATTACTGCCATTTACCTCTTTATTTCAACCACTGCGGTAAAGTGGCCGGGAGAAACCACGGATTCTGAGTAATCGTTCCGCCCAGGCTATTTGACTTTTATGACGTTGCATTAAAGTTCGAAATCCTGCAGTCAAACCTCGTTTATTTTAACAGCGGAGGAATATTTTTAATTTTCTGGCCATGACTTACTCGTTTATAGTTCGGTCGATACAGTTAAAGAACTCCCATTGATAGACAAATAACATCAATTTCTTTTATTTTTAATTTAACAGCTGTTTCATCACATCCCTGAATCGTATTTTATTTTATTTTATGTGTGTACATAGGTATATGAGTTCATTTTTATGACTGTTACATGTTTACAAAATTATACATAAACTAAGAAAAATACTTTCATTCTCTTTTCTTGTCTTGTCCTTGCCTCGGGTGACCCCAGAGCAGGCGGCTACTTTGTCCAAAGGTTGTCGTTCATCATACAAAGGGGCAATGCTGCCAGCATTTTGGATACAATGCCACAGGATGGTGCTATACGACGTGTTCTGTTTATTGTTGTTTAAGTTATTATTTTATTTAGTTTATGTATATTTATAATAGTTGTATATATAATATTCGTTAACTTTATTGTGTTAAAACCTGTACACACATATCTATTGTATATATAAAACAAAGTCGTGTTAGTTACACCATTTATAACTCAAGAACGGCTGGACCGATTTCAATGATTTTTGTGTTTTTGGATTTGTCTTTATCGGGAATAGAATAATGAGTATTAGAAACATTGGAAAATTGACGAAAAAATAAAATAAAAGAAAAAACGTATTCCCATACAAAAAGTGTCATTTGAGATAGGGTTGCCACCCTTACTTTATAATAAAGTATTGTACGTTATTTCAAGCAATTGTACTTTATACTTTATGAGAATAATAAAGTACACGAAAATACTTTATTTCGCATGATTTGATTTCATTGAGATTTTGAAAAGTTTAAATGAATTACTTATTTACTTTAATTATACACTGTAAAGATACTGTGCAATTGTATAGTAGAAATACAAATTTGATACAAAATGCAAAAAGCAATAAAAATATGTTTTTAAACATAATAATAAAGAAAAATGAATTGTACTTTATTTTGATACTATGTACTTTTTATCTTACCTATAATAACCAATGTACTTTAATTACAAAGAAAAAAGGTGGCAACCCTAATTGAGATTGCAAAGGATTGAGATATTTATTAGGTTGTCAAATCGTGCGTTCAGAAATTTATATCAAGCTCCTTAAATATAGAACAAATGACATAATAAAAAAAAATGACAAATCGATTGGTCTCACTTTTAGGTCACGAAAGTTGTCTGTGATTTGTTTAGAAATATGTTTTGTTTTGAAAATTGGAATATTTTTAATATAGATGATTTTTGTATTATTTTTTATGTGTTTATTAAAATTATTATTAAATGTTATTATTAAAGTACTGAATTTAATATTTATTTGATATTCATTATATTACTTCCATAAAACCCTAAATTTAATTCAGCTAATAAGTAATTAAGTAAGCCGTGTGGTTTCCGGCAGACTAGATTAGAATCACTCCGTCTCTTCCCGTGGATGTCGTACAAGGCGACTAAGGGAAATACATTATCAAAGATCAGGCCTCCCCAACCCGTTTGGCCCGCGTGGGGAGTGTAGGCCAAATCCTCCTACTGTCTGGGACGGACGAGAGAGGGTCGTGCTCCTGTAGTGGAGACTAAAATGACCTGATGATGATGATGATGATGAATAAGTAACTCGACATTCATTGACTGTTAGGCGGTACAAAGTTCGCCGGGTCAGCTAGTTATTAAATAAATTGAACGTTTGTAATAAAATTTTAAAGTATCTTTCAGTCTAGTGTCACTTTTATCAATGTAAAAATATGTCTGTAACTATCCCATCCCAAACCGTCATATCAATATCTTGATTTGAAGTTCATATAAAGCCTGGTTTAATATAAAGTGGGGAATCCTGGTCACTACACAGGTGTGCCAAGATTAAACGACATATGAGAACATTTCACGCGCAATTGCTGGCGCCATGGCCTCTCTATTGGGTAATTGTACAACGTGCATGCTACTGTGTCTTCCCATTACAAAAATCGGCAGAATAATTACCAGTCCTCTCGAATTAACGAACTCTTTGAGCATTTTATGGACTGTTAGGGAATTGCGATGCTGCGATTTTCCATATTAACGTTTAAAGGACGAAAATCCTTTAAACGTATGGCTGTTATCACATAAAATCACAGCGTCGCAATTCCCTAAATAGTCTTATGGACTAATTAGGGAATTGCGATGCTGTGATTTTCTATATTAACGTTTAAAGGACGAATATCCTTTAAACGTTATGGCTGACAACTATCAACAAATTGAATGTTTTAAAGAATAATTTTAACATTAGGTACATCAAAAGATTGTACAACATACTACTATCCTTCATCATATCCAGTATTGAATATCCCACCATCCCTTTTGATCGAGATTCCTTAAATGCGAAATGCCAATGAAAATGTATATGATATCTGAAATTTAAATTAAAGATAGTCAATATTTAAAGTAAAATAATATTAAAGGACTTAAAAATACTAAATGGGCAAATACTAGGTTAGGTTCGATATGTTTATGTCATCTTTAGTCATCCAGTTACTATAATAGTCGTCCAGTTTTACAATTTTAGACGCTCGGTTTATTACTACCCATATTTATATCCTGATATTCATATACTAACGCTGTATATTTGTTTGTTTCAGATTCTACTGGGACCTATGTATGTTACTGCTGCTCGTTGCAAACCTTATCATCCTGCCGGTTGCAATCTCCTTCTTTAACGATGACCTCAGCACACGCTGGATTGCCTTCAATTGCCTATCGGACACCATATTCCTTATAGATATCGTTGTTAATTTTAGAACAGGTAAGATCTATAATACTATTACTAATAATATTATTTAAACAGTATACCTAAGTATTGTGACCTTGTACATATGTGAAAGGTAATCTCTACATGCAACTATTCGAGAAAATCTTTCATTGTCTAAAAGATACTTTATGCCAGATAGAGAAAGAAATGCTGACAAACAAACAAAACTAACAGTGTAACTAAAAACTTTAAAAGCTGATATAATTTATGCAGATTTCATCTACATCATTACTTTATCGAAATGTCTACATTAAGCATATCTACATTAGTACTATTACTTATTTTCTAGCATGTCCTGTATTATATTCGTAATGATTTGATATTCAGGACATAACCGGAATAAAAGATACGCATAAATGTAATAATAAGTCAGTTCATGATAATGTATTTCGAATGCATTTCGCAAATCATTGGTGTAATTAATTGGATTTTATGTCTTATTTCAGGAATAATGCAGCAGGATAATGCAGAACAAGTGATATTAGATCCCAAGTTAATAGCAAAACACTATTTGAGGACATGGTTCTTCCTAGACCTCATCTCTAGTATACCACTAGATTATATATTTTTGATCTTCAACCAGGTAAACGTACGTTGCAATTTGGCCGTGTTGTTCTTATTACTAGTTATAAACCTGTCTTTTATGTTATTGATTCTGTTTCAGCTTTTGGGTGTTCATTTGTTTCATAGGCAATGTTTTGTTGTTTTCGTATTAGTTTTTGTTTTTTCGTTGTGAATTCTTGTCCAACTGCCACGAGAACCTACGTCATCGTGTGTTCGGTTTTATCTCGTACTTTTAAGGGCCTAAGAAAACATGTAAAGGTTTGATTCAAGCACACTAGTTTCATTCTTCATGAATACTTTCAATTGTTTTTATTTTTACATTAACTTTATTATTTTACCACAATCCTCTAACCTTTTGCACGTTTAACAACATTAGTAACCCATATGATTCTTCAACGGTAATCGCATCTACTGCGTTCTGGTCTAGCTCAAACATATAGCAGGTCTTTTTGTGATCGTATGGGATACTTTCTTTCTTAAAGTTTTAAACTTATATAGAGCACTTTTTCAACTTTGTGCACTGGCTATTCTTCTACTTTTCTTCGATTGCACTTTTGGTATAGGTACCAAACTGTAATATTTATGCGCCGTTATTCTATACTTATTTATATTCCAATGGTATTGTGCACGTCGTCGCTCTTGACTTTACCTTTATCTTCAGTCTCACGGCATGATATGCTTACCTCTTAACAAAATAATTTGTCAAAAGTATTTATTTTTCACATAATATTATATTGTCCTAAAACACAGTAATAATTTTAACAACACGACCAAAATGTAATAATATTCTTAACAAACGACACTTTCAAGCAAAGTTCGATTGCTTGATAAATAGCATCGAACCAAATGCTTGATATCAGAACTATAGGCTGACAAAGTAACCTGCAATTCAAATACTGGAATGAAGCTTCCACCAATATAGTAAACAACGAGCAGTTGTTTGAATCAAAGATTGTAAATTTACAAAACATAATTATAATATGTTCAATTATTATGCTTCAGCACTTTTCTTTGGCTGATACTTTAAATCTTTCAATATGGGCAAGTCTGCATGTCTTTACACTTCGACTGTATAAAGAACATTGCTGCCTTCACTTGATACTCTACTCTGTCGTAGGAGTATCGTTGCATTTTATTTACTGTGAACTAATTCATTGTTTATATTGACAGGACTTTAGCGAAAGCTTTCAAATCCTTCACGCGGGTCGTGCTCTAAGAATACTGCGGTTAGCGAAGCTCCTCTCCCTCGTGCGGTTGCTGCGGCTGTCGAGGCTCGTCCGATATGTGTCGCAATGGGAGGAAGTATATGTAAGCCATCATCTCCTTCTGACCCAGCACTTTGGGTTGCTATTCAATACTTACCCCACTAACACTGCTCTAATACATTACGCTCACATCTACTAACACGACATGATTTAAATACGCTACTAAAACTATCTATAATATTGGATTAAACGGTTAAATAAGAGACTGCATAAATAAGATGAGATAAACAAATTGATTGGTGATAATGGTGATTAAAATTATGGAACAATGGAAAAATGTAATTCATGATGTGATAATTTGAAAATGTTCTAGCTAGTAGTGATCCTAATGACGTAAATGGAGTTTTGTTGTAATCCTGTATTATACCATTAATCCCGCCCCCACTGTATGTGAGCCCACGTCCCGCTCTGCACTTCTCTACTGCTTCTCTGCAAGCTTCTTTCTGCCTGAGCACGCTCTCACTCGTGACGTCTGAACCTGTCTCTTCGCTATGCGCCCGCGCCGCGACCGCCGCGTATCGCTCCGTGTCCGCCAACCTTAACTGTCCCACATTAGCCGTCATGACATATTATTTGCGAATTTATTGATATTATTTTGCCGCTTTATCAAAGCCTCTAGTGTTAAAGTTTTAGTGCCGAAAATTAAAAAACGCTAGATGAGTAAAACATTTTACTTCGATTAAAACTCAAACAAGAACGCGAACAAGCACAACAAAATAATCACAGAACTTTTCGCATAAACTAAACAAAGCCCTTACGTATTACTATAAACACGAATTTAAAAAACTAGTTATCCTTATTTAAAGGCGCCAATTTAATTGTAGAAATTAATTATTACGTCTCTTATAAAATAAAAAGAAAAGAGAAATTGTGAAAAAAAGGTAATATTCAGTTGTACAATGAAAAAGGGAAATAAGCCATCGATAGTACAAATAACCGAACCAGAAGACAGCGCGAGCATACCACCTAGAGAGGTAACCGTGCGGAGAGTCAGTAAGAAGTGGAGCACGGGGAGCGTAGTGATGGCGAGAGTGGCGACATCGCAGTGACGGTGTTGTGTGCAGATGAGCCCTGGCCCGCAGCCGCGCGGCGAGCCCGGCGGCGCCGACGGCGGCGGCTCGCGCGACCTCGCCTCGCAGGTGCTGAGCTGCAGCATGACGTCGCGCACAGCGCTAGAGTAGGGGCTTAGCCCGCGCCTGGTCCCACTCGTGTCGGTGTTAGTGCATCCTGTGTGTGCCCGCACGCGCCCCGCCCCGCTCCGCACACCCCGCGACAACCTTCGTCCGCCGATCCCGCCCAAGCGCAGGGCGCGCCTGGCTCTTTTCCTACTATCTCGTGTTTCTCGCTTGTTTTCTAGATCTTGCAGAATCTTCAAAAAAAGCGCACGGAACGGAGGGGACGCCTCAGCTCCGACGTAGCCAAAAAGAAGGGTGACACCAAATCCAATTTAATATTCAAGGTATTTAAGGTCGCCGCGAGTCGGCGCGCATGTGCTCGTTCGCCCGCTTAGCATGTTGCCGGCGCCGCCCGGCGTCCATAGACCGCAGCGTTCGCTTCGCTTTCTCTCTTTTCTTTGGCGTTTCTGTTTCCGACCCTCGTCCCGCCGGCGGCCGCGCGGGCGGAGGCGCGCGAGACACGACGCAGGTCGCGCGACCGCGCGGCGGCCGCGGCCGCGCGACCTGCCGTCGCGTCATCTCCACCCACCACGCATGCTCGCTCGAAGACTCGTCTCACGCGTTCATGTTTTATTTCTCACTACTTTACAAATCCATCGGTAGAGAATCATCGCGATGCTTGACCTCGAGCGTCCTTGTCGCGCGCAGTCCGCACGGCTTCCTTTAGAGGCGATTTTATATTGTGAACCGGTGCTAACATCACTTGTCTGTTCGCAGTTCCTCAACATGGCGTCAGTGTTCATGCGGATATTCAACTTGATCTGCATGATGTTATTAATCGGGCACTGGTCCGGTTGTCTTCAGTTCCTCGTTCCTATGCTGCAGGGATTTCCAGCAAACTCTTGGGTTGCAATAAACGAGCTACAGGTACAGAAAAGAATTAACATTATTATTTATGAATTCAGTTCCTCGTTCCTATGCTGCAGGGATTTCCAGCAAACTCTTGGGTTGCAATAAACGAGCTACAGGTACAGAAAAGAATTAACATTATTATTTATGAATACCTGTAAAAAAATATTTAAAGAATTGAAATTGCTTACCCTTTCTTGCCTTTATGAGATATGCGTTTTTGTTCATACTCACGTAAATTTGTTTAAAAACAGTAGCACACTTAGCAAACGAGCAGTGAATAATAGACTGGTTACACCAAAACATAAACTTACTCTAAGAAGAACGTGCATTGCATGGCGATGACTATTTATAACAAGCTACCGGGTCATTTTAAAGATCTCATCCTAAAACAGTTCAAAAGACAGGTCTCCACGTGGCTTTTGTATAAATGTTATTACTCGGTTCGTAAATATTTAGAAGATAAATAATAAGAAATAAAACATGACATCATATTATTATTTGTGAAGTAATTTGTAATTATTATATTATTAGTGTGCCTCAATTGACATTACTTATATACATAAAAAGAATGAATTAATTTGTATCTAATTGTTTGAAAGAAATATGTATAATAATAAAATAAATAACTATATATCAAATTACATGTATTGTAATTTGATTTGTAATTTAATTTAATGGTGTTTTTGATAATTAATTCATGTAACATTTGTACGCCGTAACACTGCCGAATACGCCTGGATCTTGACTTGATAACTAATCATCAAAATAATTGTTTGTACCCGTATTCTGACAAATAAAGTAATTCTATTCTATTCTATTACAAAAGAACGCACCAATCTATTCTATTATAAAATCATAGGTCAAATTCAAAGCAATTTGTTTATACCTAGGACCGACAAAAATTTCTACCGTAAAACACTTACCTCGGCAAAATATTACAAATTCTGAGAAAATTGTAATTTTACTTTACAGGAGGCTTTCTGGCTAGAGCAGTACTCTTGGGCATTATTTAAAGCAATGTCCCATATGTTGTGCATCGGCTACGGACGGTTTCCACCGCAGTCGCTGACGGACATGTGGCTGACCATGCTCTCCATGATATCCGGAGCCACCTGCTATGCTCTGTTTCTCGGGCACGCGACCAACCTCATCCAGTCTCTGGACTCCTCGCGAAGACAGTACCGTGAAAAGGTAATTTAATTGAATACTAATATGTTACCACCAATGACTGCTCAAGATCCCACCGCCTGAAGCGGACATGATGGAATTTAGAGACGGGATAGCCGTAAACTCCCTTTTATTTAATAATAGAATCATTGCATAAATTGCAAGATTTTTTTTATATGAGAGGGGGGCAAACGAACATGTGGGTCACCTGATGGAAAGCAATCACCAACCGCCGCATGGATATTGAGCATGGAGATCAGTAACACCGTAACCGGATCCAAGGGGTCGCCGATGCGTTTTTGTTTGTACTGTGTGGTTATACTGTGTTGATATTCCATTCGATGCATCATTTGACCAATAGAATTTAGATTGCAGAATTTTCTACAGTCTGCTTGGCGAAACCTAGTGCATAATACTACAATTTACCGAATCATTATTAGTTCTAAATGCATTAACTCCAACATTAAACCAATATTAGTAAACCGTTATGAACACCTGCAAAAAATGAGACTAAATACGATATCAGGCGTTTTTCTAAGTATGTAGTAAATTATAGCTACTTCGTCATGATTTCAGAATACTCTTCAAAAATGAAAATATTTTATTTAAACAAAAGGAAAATTAAGCTGCTATACAGATTAATTATACTTATATACGATCTTATAAACTAAGTATGTAGCCTCTCATCTGTCTGTGGCTGCACGCTATGCAGAAATGCCGGTCTGTGCCTGGGGTAACCATTGTTCATAAGGCTCAATTAATACCGCCGCGGAATTGAATGGAAGCGTCAATTTCGCCTCATGACGCGAGAAGACGCGAGGATTCGCTGGAATGCTCGAGTATTCTCGCGCATTCTACTGCTCTGGTCAATCCGATAGACTCGGTTCGCGCCACTTCCCGCAAATTCCACAGTCGACACCGACAGTAGCTAGGGGAATTCTCGAGAATACGCGAAGATTCCCCGAAAGACGCGCGACCTTTTTTGGCTCGTATTTATGTTTATATGTTATACAATTGACATAAAGTTCATTATGCTATGATCAATTTCGTTGCAAAAAGTCGTTTCCATTCCATTCCGGCGGCGACGGTGTAAGTTGAGCTTAAGCTTAGCTTATATTAGCCTAGAGCTTGCTGTAAATTTCCGCGAAGTAGCTATATCTGGATGCTTTTCGCGGTCCTCATCATTTTTATTTAGTTTTAATCAAACGCGTTCACTCCTATACATAGGCCTCCTTTATTAGGCCCTTAGATATATACGTACAACTGTATTTTTATATGTTATGTAACATCATTTTTACGTTATTAGAATATCTACAGTTAAAATGTTTAAAACACCTAAAATTATTGCTATCCAGATTACCGACTGGACCAAAATATTTCATATTATTATTAGTTGGATTAAGGCAGGTTATGCTTGTGATCACTAAAAGCCTCAAGACACGAACGAGGCATGACTTGTTTTTGGAGCGAGAGAGTTGAGGTATCCATACCCACACCCTTATAAAAGCAATCGCAAGTCGAGCCTCGCTTTCTTTGCTCACTCGGCCTTTGGTGATCACAAGCATAACCTAGTCTTTTTTTTACGTATGAAAATCCGTTAAGGATACCGCGCCGCCCATTGAAACAACGTGGTTATATCTGACTCTGCTTTCATGGGGAAGTAGCAGCCATACCGACTAAAACCCCACGATCTCCTTCTCTCCGCCGATTGGCAAGGCCACGAGAAATGCAGAGGCATTACATCCGCAACTCGCCGACGGTTGTCGCTGAGGACCCTCCTCCTGGGGAACCTGAGTTTCTCCCCTTCCTCGATTATGGCGCAGACGTCCAAAAGCGCAGTACGAGTACTGCGCTATCCTCCACTGCCAGAACATTGGCCAACGGTCAGCAAGATCTCCGCGAAGAGAAGTTACTGACCGTTGTTGCCCAGGGTGCACCAGGCTCAGGCTGTTGCTCACAAGTCGTTTTCACCGGACGTATCCGGCAAGACAAATGAGCTAACAGTCCCGAGCACACGAGGAGGTTTTCCGGCCTTGGCACCCCAAACATAACCTAACCTAACCCAATTATGTCGATATCCGTGCATTATATTGCTTCTACATATTTAGCCAAATGCACTGTACTTATAAGAAATAGTACTACGTACAGTATGGCCACTCCCTGCCGCTCTCTCGTATCGACCTCACCTCCCCTCTGAGACGAATCTGAAACAGTTAGTATGGCGCCGCACGCACACACGCTCGTTCTCGCACTATACAGACGTCACTGTTTATGTAACAGTGAACGACGCGATATTTGTATGAAGTGGCCGGGGACTGCCAAGAGGCTGTGATTACACCTATGTTACAGCCGGCTAACGAAAATTAGCCTCTCCTCGGAAATAGACCAAAATTTATAAATGCGTTATGTACGACTTCTTATATATTAGTAATTGGCTTAATTTATTGTAGCAATGAATTTTCTTAGGGATTCCTATTTTAAGATAATTATATTTTCTTCGATGAGTAGCAAATGCAAGCAATAGTAGGTACAATACATTGCAATATTGCTCCAGCATTTTGTATCACTAAGTATACCTATTGTAGGTCACTGTAAATAACAAATAAATAAATATTGTCACACAAATTACACAGCGCCATCTAGCCCCAAAGTAAGCGAAGCTTGTGTTATGGGTACTAGACAACTGATAAACATACGTAAATACACTTTTTTCACAGTGAGGTATTATATGATTACGTTTTATGAACTTTGATAAAATACTCATTCGACGTTTAAAACTTTCACTATTTTGAAATTTATATCTACCAGCCATTAGGTATTGTAATTTTAGAGGGTTTGAACATCGGCATCTGTAGCGATTTTAATTTTAGAGATTCTAATACGTATATAGTATTCTAATACGTATATTACACCTTTTTATTACGACCGACACAAACAAGCATACGACCCGCCTGATGGAAAGCAGTTACCATCACACGCGCGTTGCCGACCCTATAAAAACTTCTTAGAGCCCTTTTTGAAAAAGCTTCTTCTGAAAAATCTCGACAGGCAGTTCATTCCACAGCCTGACAGTACACGGGAGAAAACTTCTCATGAACCGCACAGCAAGCGACCACTTAGGCTCCAATGTGTGAGGATGAATTCCCTGTTCTGATATAATACATAGGTCTAATTTAAGGTTAACTCTCTCTATTCCTTTGACTATTAAATAATTTTAACAAAAAAAAAACCGACTTCAAAAACATTATTCTACATTTATATGCGTAGATACATGCCGATGATGATGATGATGAAAAATATGGGAGCAATCTGGAAGTATACTCTTTCAAATAAAAAAAGTTTTTTTCAAATCGGTTTAAAAATCACGGAGTAATTAAGTAACAAACATTAAAAAAAATGCAGACGAATTGAGAACTTCCTCCTTTTTTGGAGTCGGTTAAAAAAAAAATAAGTACCAGCATCAGGAATATGTAGTCAGTACATACCTAGTGAGGAGCTCGATGGCGTCGTTGCGCGTATCAATCTAATCGAACACGCAAGTTAAGCAACGTCGACTGAAGCCTGTTCATGGATGGGTTTATTTATCTCGGGCTCCTCCATGATTCAGAGGGCACGTTAAGTTAAGCCGTCGGTCCCGGTTGTTGTCGTTTATTGACAGTCGTTAAATCAAGTCAGTAGCCTTTAGGCGTCTTGAAAACACTGGTCTCCGCCAACCTGCAGTTGAGCAGCGTGGTGGAGTATGCTCTAAACCCCTTCAATTGAGAGGAGACCCATATCCCAGCATTGGGATGAATAAGGGTTGACGACAACATTCCTTGGTCCTGATTTTACTACAGAAAATAATATTGCATAATAGATGCTAGGTTGGTCGAGGTTTCATGCGACCAGAGGGCTGGCCATTACCTTGCTCGGAGCCTTGAGGATTAGCATTGCTATTCAGCGAGGTAATGCTGCCAGCATTCTTGGTACATGGTAATGTACCAAGAATGCTGGCAGCATTACCTCAACGATTGGGCACGGGCAACGATTTGGGGGAAATTTTTAACTTATAATTTTTGTTTTATTTCTTTTGATTCTTTTTTTCTACCTCTTTGTAAATATTTTATTTGTAAATATTCAGTTTAGTAATATAGATCAGAAATAAAAATGCTAGGCTATATAAATTTCTACAGTAAAATCAAGCAATGGAATCTAAAGAGAAATTAATCCGGTTTATTTATTGTGCTATTGAAAATCAGGCCGTTAAAAAAAATACTTACACTACCGCAATCTTATAACCGACCACTAAATCCTTGATTGCCTGTTTCAGAGATTAGACGTGAGTACAGTGCGAATGTGTGTCTGTGTGTGTCACTATTGTTTAGCAACAAATTCATTATACCATCGCACTTAGCAAATTCATTCACTTGAGGTTAACGGGTGTTCATAACAGTTTCTTTTCATGGACCGAACTAACCATTCATGTAGTGGGAGTCAGTGGGATTGAGTGTATTGGATATATGATCTGGTAGATTGATGGAGTGTGCATTTAATGTTCCAAACATGGTCTTAACGTGGACATGCATGATTGATAGTTGTTTTACAATCTTGTATTTCATTTAACTGTTTTGGTCACTACGGAGTTGCTTGACTTCGTAGGTCAATCGTATTCTATCTATCGTTGTCAACAAGGTCTTTTGATATTCTATAAATTTGTTCAATTTTGTGAATCTATATCCTCTATAATTTTAACAAAAAAAAACCGGCTCCAAACATTACTCTACATTTATGTATGTAGATACAGGCTAATGATGATGATTATGATGAAAAAATATGGGATCAATCTGAAAGTATACTATTTCAAATAAATAAGTTTTTTTCAAATAGGTTTTTAAGTCACAGAGTAATTAAGTAACAAACATTAAAAATAATACAGCCGAACCTCCTCCTTTTTTGGAGTCGGTTAAAAAGTAATACAAAACTCAAACTAACTGTTTTGAGGGCCTACCGTCTAAACTAAAGCTTATTGCCATCGTGTTTTTTGATTGCGTAAATCAGACTTATGTTTAAATTTGTGATAAACATCTTCAGTTAAATAGGTAGAGCGCCTCTATCCTTACCGGCTAAGCTTATTGCTATTAGCGCTAATTTAACCTTCATAAAGTCTTTAATTTTACAAAAGTTGCCGTGCTTCGGGTCAGATTTGGCCAAGTAGTAGAATTATACTGAAAAATTAACAAAAAATAAATGTAAATTGTATTTGACACAATCTATATTTATTTCTACAGAATTGCTATTTATTTTTATATAAATTATAATTTTATACAGCTAGTATAAAAATAATATACGAAGTTGTTAGATATTTTTATAAAAAGATAAACTGAGCAGTAAATAAAAAAAAGTTAGTGAAGTTAGATTTTCGCAATCAAGAAATACGATCGTAATCGGCTTCAGCTTAGGCTATAGAGCCTCTGGTTCCAAAATCGAGCAAATTTAAAGCTTTTATACAGATTCATCTCGTAAATTTCAACCAATTTAATTGTTATTTTAAATAAATTTCAGGTGAAACAAGTAGAAGAGTACATGGCATATCGGAAGCTGCCGCGGGAGATGCGCCAGCGCATCACCGAGTACTTCGAACACCGGTATCAGGGCAAGTTCTTCGATGAGGAGCTCATTCTGGGCGAACTCAGTGAAAAACTGCGCGAGGACGTTATCAACTACAACTGCCGGTCGCTTGTCGCCTCGGTGCCGTTCTTCGCTAATGCAGACTCCAACTTCGTGTCTGACGTTGTCACAAAATTACGTTACGAAGTCTTCCAGCCTGGTGAGAATTTTTTTATATACTAATTATTTAAACTGGAACAACTTTCGTACTTATTTAGTATCGGTGGAGGTTGGACTTTGGTCCCAATCTGTAGCCTATAGTCGTCTTTAAAAACCGACGATCCGCAATGGAGATGTGAAGATTATTAGATTATACCATGTCTCAAATTCGCGAAATAAGTTTATCGCAGTTAAGTAATAGTCTTAAAATAAATGTAGAACGAGTCCTGGAATTTATTACTATAAATTATTCTTTAGATATTCTACTGAATATCTTAAAGAAAATACGACTCTTGAAGTGTCCCTCAATCCTCACAAGCTACTCGTATGTCCGATGTCTCCGAAATTATTATAAAATTAATATGCTTACAGACAGTTAGTATATGATGAACATGAGATAAGTTAATCGTTCATCTTCGGCTAAATATGTATAATTACTGTCTTCTGAATTAGATGTTACATTATTATAGTTCGTACGCGGCTCATCACTAACAAAGTGTAACGTAAAATCTATAGTTCCTTAAACCTCATAAACAATATTCGTGAATATCATTCAATCAAATCAAATGGTGCATAAATAGTGGCGCAGTTTTAAGATATGAACTGTAAATAATGGTTTCTCAATTCTCACGGCTTCTAACATTATAAGCGTGTTTTTTTTTATACTACGTCGGGTGGCAGACAAGCATAAGGCCCACCTGATGTGAAGCGGTTACCGTAGCCATGTTAATGCTTGCAACATAAAATATCGCTCGCGCCCCGCCACCCCCGCTGCCAACGCAGCATCTCCTTCCTTTCCGGTGACCTCACTCACTCGCAGGAACACAACAACCCTCAAGAGAATTGTTATTTAGCTGCGGTATTCTGTGAGGTGGAGGTTCATTCCCCAGTCGGGTAGCTTACAATTACGCTCCCAACCTCTCTTTTCGCCTGAGCTTCATTTGTCAGGCAGCAGGTTGCACCGCGTGCAGGTGAAGTTGACTTTGGTTCAAAGATGTTGATGAACCACTTACACCTCAAAAATGATTTCCTCACACACATCAAAGGAGTAGCATTGTAAGGAAAAGATGATGCCCTAAAACTGCAATAAGCCCAGTCCTTGGTGACCCTTACTTCCATCCTTAAGGAAATATATTCTTCATCTGATCATAGAGCACTGGGTACTAATACAAGAGTAGTACCCCAGAACAAAAGCCCACAAGTTCAAATATTTACTGTATATCACATACGTTTAGCACAAGAGTTATAGCGCGCAAAAAGCATGCGCATGGTATCTGACAACAACCGTCTCTATGACGAATTACGTAGCCATTACGTAGTGAATATTTGACGAGCTCGGTGGTTAGCAATGGCCACTTTGACTCCGAGGTCGCGGGTTCGATTCCCGCAGAAGACAAACATTTGTGTGCATGAACATGTCATGTAATTTGGGACTAAATGGCGCTGTGTAAATTGTCCAGAAAAAAATATCAGTATGGCTTCACCATCGGCAAGTCTACTGCTGACGGACTTGCAAAAGATCATGATATGGTACTTAGGCATCTCGGGTTATTATAGTGTATGTGAACAATAACTTTCCTGAAACCTGAGAAATTATCATAATAAAATGTATTTATTCTTTTGTTCGTCACAACTTCCTACAGCTAATACCCGACCTTACGGTCATATCACAGGTTTGCGAGTCCCTTGCCCAGTAAACCAACCAGGCAAAAGGACCTTTACCCTCCCCGGTCTCGTGTCCAATAAACCAACCAGACACTAAACCAGTTTGTTAGCAGGTCTTACCATTTCACCTGCAAGCAGGCTACTTGGATACTCTTAAATCTGACGCCACGTTTCACAAGCATCGGGACCTTACTACCACTCCTTAATTTTCGTAATGAGTGCCGCCATTTTTAGACGCGCTTTCCTAAAAAAAAAGCGGCTCCCTCAATACCTGGCGCGCTCTGCACGCCAAATGTACAAACCCACACTTGGGAGCCCGATAGCTGCTGGCTACCTGATGTCTATGATAGGTATCGGAGCTGTAAACCACGCTCACTTCCCAAGGCCCGAAGCTGCTTTCCCCATACCTATCCTCAAACAGTACAGCCAAAATGTGCTCACACATGGTCCTGGTTGACCTAGGACGTACTTCTGGAATATTTATTTCGACTATTTCCTTAATCGTTTAATTTGTTATCCCCATTGTAATGGTATCTTGTAGATTAATGCGCATATAAATTAAATATCACTGTCCGGTAGGTACTTGCCTTGCCTGCCTATTGTAATCTCGATTTCAGGGCCCATAAATTACGAAACTTATTTTAATTAAAATCTGTAATAACTTTCAATGAACACGCTTTAATGCCTTTTTCATCTGTTACAGGCGATATCATCATAAAAGAAGGAACCATCGGTAACAAAATGTATTTTATTCAAGAGGGAATAGTGGATATCGTAATGGCGAATGGTGAGGTAGCGACGAGCTTATCGGACGGATCCTACTTCGGCGAGATCTGTCTTCTGACAAACGCTCGCCGAGTAGCTTCCGTTCGCGCCGAGACCTACTGCAACCTGTTCTCTTTGTCTGTGGACCACTTCAACGCTGTACTCGACCAGTACCCCCTGATGCGACGCACGATGGAGAGCGTGGCCGCTGAGCGTCTCAACAAGATCGGCAAGAACCCGAACCTCGTCGCGCACCGAGAAGACGACACCACGTCCGAAGGCAACACGATCAACGCGGTAGTGAACGCGCTCGCCGCCGAGGCGGAGCACGTGAGCCTGTCGGACGACAGCGTGGCGCGGTTGTCGGAGCGGTCACTGGGGCTGGCGCTGCAGCCGCTGCAGGCGGCATCGTGCCGCATGGCGGGCGTAGCGCTGCCGGGGCTGGGCGTGGCGGGCGTGACGTCGCTGCCGCGGCCCAAGTCCGAGCACGACTTCAGCTCGGCGCAGGGCGCGCCGCACCTGTCGGCGGCGGGTGCGGCCTTTCACAAGTCGGACGCGGGCATCGCGCCCTGACGCCGCAGCGCGTGCTAGGCCGCGAGGCCGGAGATAGCAATACTAGGCTTAGTGCGAACTGCGAGCCCGCCTCGCGCCGCTCGCTAGTTGTAGCGTAGACGAGTATTATAGCTGCGACTTCGCCGGGCGCGCCTCCCGCCGGCGCCGCCCGCTGAATCTCATTTTGTGATCTTATACTTAATTCTCCTGTGTTATAATTTAGGTTAAATTTTATATCATTGACGCTGTGAGGGATCGACGAATACGCGACGTATTCTGATCGTATAGAATAAACCTGTTATATATTGAGGGATGATACTATTGAATCTTTATAGGGAAACCTTGCCATTAAAAGAGGAAAATAATTATATAGACTAGACTGAAATGTAAAAAATATCACTATTTATGCTTTGTTGGCGTATGAAATAGACCTCTATTGTTGAAGCGAAATATTCAATCGCGAGATAGAAACGTTCGAAGTGTATAAACGTTCCTGATAATCACGATACGGAGATTATATTTGAAGTTGTTTATAAAATGTATAGACATTGGATCGAGGGGAGTGTAGGGGCGCGTCGCGTCTGCGGCGCTGGCCGCGCAGCCCTCGCCTCGCGCGCGGGCTTATTGCTGTTTTAGTTCAATATTCGTTATTTTAAACTTGAAGTAAACGTGAACATTGCGTATTAATGCAATTCTCGTGCACTTCATGTAAACCCGACCAGGATAGTTTGGCGCGCACGGCGCAGCAGACGCCGTCCTCGTTGACTGCACAAGCGACGCACAACTGAACGAGCCTCACGCGCGATTCCAATAGCACACGGTTGCTTTAATCATTTTAATTATAAGTAGTTATCTACCGATAATCGACATAATTAGCGCAAACATTCTCTCGGTTTCCTACGTAGAGGTGGATCAGTAGCGCTTCGAATCTTTTGAGAGTTGTTTCTTTGTGTAAATATTGTAATATCGAGTACTCGCTGTGATAGCGGGCGTTCGTTCGAGCGTCGAGCGGTCCAGTCAATTATTCCGTGCGCTCGCGATGGGACCCACGTCTCTGTTCTCGATGCACTACTACACTTCATACCTTGTTTTAATTGTAGGTGAAAATAATTTATTGTCGATAGTGATCATTTCGTAGGAGTAAGTAGGCCGGAGCGTTAACAAATTCGGACGAATTACGTTATGTGATAGAGTGATAGAGCAGCGGTCGGCTGCGTGCGGCCGCGGCCCCCGCTCGGCGACGCCAGTATGTAGATCACAGTAGAGGACTGCGCATGACGACATGCTTCTCTTCGTAACCGTACCGATTTGGTCTATCTTTTCCCTTCTACAATAGCCTACCTTAGTTGACTCCGATTACGAACGGCTTTACGCAACGCTTACAATATTTTTACGATAATTTTAAGTTAGAAATAATTAGGTAACTTTGACATATCCTAGAGTTGGACAGGCCGTCGCCGAGCCGGTCGCCGCGCTGGCCGCTATTTGGCACGAATCATCGTTGACTATTTCTTATAGTGTCATGACAATTTGTAAAGATGGTTTTGCAAATGTTGACTTTTTAGCCAAAATATAGGTAATGAATGACGAACCAATACGCAGTAGCTTACTTGTAGATGAACGCAGCCTAGTTCTCAGTTCGGCGACTAACACCAATAGTTACTTTATACTCGTAAGATATTTATATACGATTGGTCTTAGCAGAGTGACTATCTGTCAATTTATCTACAAAGAGAAAAATATATTTGCGTTTAATCCCCAAAGCATTTATTTACTGTTGTTTTATCTACCTAACATTACAGCTTTTGTAAATTATATAAATTTTATAGAAGAGATCTATTTTTATTGTGAAGTTGATCTACTGGATGTAAGTAAAACCCTATACGAAATCAAGAGTTTTTTCAAATCTGGACTGTTATTTATTAAATATTTTACTGATTTCTGGTATCTATTTTCACCAAAAGTGCTCATCGCTGTCAAGAAAATTAGAGAAAATGCATTAAAGAATGAAGAAAACTGTTCAGTTGTTTCCATTGTGTCTCTTCACACCTTTTGTTCCGACAATATGTCTCCCTTTGTTGATTATAAGAGCCTCACAGTATGGCTTTGCTGTGGGTATAGTTTAATAATGATGTGATGAGGTAACTTACTACATCATGAGGTAATACATAATATATTTTATACTCCATCTGGTGATATACAAGCATACGACTCGCCTGATGTGAAACGGTGACCGTAGCCTATAGAGTCGATGCTGACAATATCGCTCGTGCACCCCATTGCCATCACAGACCTCCTTCTTTTCTGGTAACCTCACTTACAGGAATGCAACATTTATTTATTTATATGTTAAATTAATAAATAACAAATTCCTTGTTAGAGGGTTGTCCTCTGACAAGGAATTTGTTATTTGGTCTCCTGTGAGGTAGATGTATATCCCCAGTCGAGAAACTTACCATTAGGTTCTGAGTGCTGAGTGCGAGTTTTTTATTCACGTTCGATCTTGTCAACGTAAACAAACCGACCAAATAGAGAAGTACTCTCATGTTGTGAATTTACCAGACGCGTGTTATGCTGCGGCTACAGTACCGTGATATGCCAATAATTATTGCCATAATTTCAACAACGCCTAGGTGTAACCACGATTTATGGCCATAATTTTACAATGCCAATCAATATGGCAAATGACGGTAGACAATAGCTCCGGCGGCGGTCTTTTTTCGCACATCAAAGAGAATTACCGCAGTAATTAATGCGTTTGTGGCCACACTACCGTTTGTCCAGTGTGCAGCATGAGCTCAACGGCGACGCACGTATCGACCGACATGGAGTGGCCAAATGAAAAAAGCTTAAGTTTTGGAATTATTCTAATGCGAACCGTATCTTTTTATTATGGGCTTTCGGTCGGGTATCCCCCGATAAAAATCGCGGTGTACAATGATGGTTTGAAGAAGAAAAAAGACCGAAACCATCTAAATAAATATAACAGCTGCAGCTTCAACCTCCATCTTGAAAAATGATATTTTTACCGCCTAATTTATTGACATATCTAGGTAAACTCTAGTGTAACCACCCCACTTCACGCAGTAATTTCAACGGTAATTCAATGCCATAATTATTGCGGTAACAGCCCGGTAGACGGTAAGGTAGTGTAGCCGCAGCATTACAAATCCAATTTGGGCCGGGTTGCTCACTTCGAAATGTGAGCGGGTAAGCTATATAATTTTGATATGTAACACGCGTCATATAAATTCACAACATGAGAGTACTTATCTATTTGGTCGGTTTGTTTACGTTGACATTATCGAACGTGAATAAAAAACTCGCACTCAGCACTCGGCTCTCTATTGTCTACATTCTGTATTGCAGGCATCAAGCATTTATAGGCTTTACCTATAGCCTCTTCACGCCATATCTTAGACCAACAACCTGACCACCTACTTAGAGGTGTAAGTGATTCATCAACATCTTTGAACCAAAGCCAACTTCCCCTGCACGCGGTGCACCCTGCTGACTGACAAACGAAGCTCTGGCGAAAAGAGAGGTAGGGAGCGAAATTGTAAGCTACCCGACTGGGGAATGTATCTCCACCTCACAGAATACCGCAGCCAAATAACAATTCCCTTGAGGATTGTTGTGTTCCTGCGATTGAGTGAGGTCACCAGAAAAGAAGGAGATGCTGCATAGGCAGCGGGAGTGGCGGCGCGCGAGCGATATTTTATGTTGCGATCGTTAATATGGCTACGGTAACCGCTTCACATCAGGCGGGCCATATGATTGTCTGCCACCCGACGTAGTAAAAAAAAAAACTATGTACGTGGATTTTCTTTTCATACTTTCATCGTTCATCAACATCTTTGAATCTAAGCTAATTTTACCTGCATGTGGTGCACTTTGCTGACTGACAAACGAAGCTCTGGCGAAAAGAGAGGTAGGGAACGTAATTGTAAGCTATCCATATGGGCAGGATACACCAACAGTAACTGTAGGCGAGTTTAGCTTACAAAAACTAAATTTTATTGTTTGAATGCGTGAATTTCGGCTATCGCCCATGATCACCAATGATCCCTTGAGAACAGGTATTTTTTTCTAAAAAGTATCGTATTATTTATTCTGTACTTCTAATTATCTATGCAGGGGCGGACTAAGGCCTAGGCAACCTAGGCACATGCCTAGGGCCCGTAATTTTGGGGCCCGAAAATTAGGTTTTTGTTATTTTTATTTTTTAAGTGAAAACTTCTTTATTAAGTCCGGAAATACAACGTTGCCAAGGGCCCGCTTTAGCCTTAGTGCGCCACTGGATCTATAAGACTGCTGCTTTACAAAGCTCAAAAACGACCGCATATGGAGTACTGTTGTCATCTATGGGCGGTAAGGCCTAAATACCAGCTTGCACCTTGTGACTCAATTCAAAGGCGTGCTGTGAGGATTGTTGACGATACCAAACTAACAGACAGTTTAGAACCTTTAAGTCTGATAAGAGATTTTGCGTTCCTTTGTGTGTTCTACTGATTGTACAATGGGGAGTGTTCAGAGTTGTTTGTGCACCGGTCGTCATCGACATTCTCACATATTGGAGCCTAAGTGGTGGAGTACTGTGCGGTTCCAGATAAATTTTCTCCTGCGTACTGTCAAGCTGTGGAATGAAGTGCCTGTCGAGATTTTCTCAGGAGACTACAGCATGGGGTTCTTCAAACAGGGCGTGAAGAGGTTTTTACAGGGTCGGCAACACGCGTGTGATGACTCTGATGTTAGAAGCCTTTATAAAGGCTTCTAACATCAGTTAGCGTAGCCTATAGGCTACGGTAACTGCTTCATCAGACGGGCCGCATGCTTGTTTGCCACTTTAGTGGTATAAAAAAATATGCAAAATATTAGTGTCACTGTGAATTATTTTAATCATAACAAATGAAACACAGTTGTTCCAAGAAGTCATGCAATACATACAGCCATAGATGTAGCGAACTAGCAAAGAAAATACAGCATTAGTAAAATTGTAATATCCGCTTTACTGTGGAATTATTACAAGTAATACCAGAAATAAAACCCTTACAAGTAATTCAGAAACAAGAAGATTCTTGAAATATTTCGGTATAATCCTGAAGCCGGGAAAAAGATAAATAAATAATACAGACGGGCTCTGAGGGACTCTGTTTCCAGAGCTAGAAAGCCATTAAATTAAAAAATAAAGAATTTGTCAATTTTGACAATGCCAACTTACATTTTACTCTCTCAGTGTGACCATATGTGGCAGGATCCTGCCAATTTGGCAGGATTAGCCCCTAATTTTACTGTGTGGCAGATATCGTTCACATTTTAAGAAATTTGGCCGTATTCCCTATCACAAATTGAAAAGACGAAAACCGCTGTAACTTTAATTAAAGGTCACGGTTACTACTAGTAATTTCTCATTTACATGAATATCTATATGATGAATTGCACGTAAGTGCAATATTGTTAAATAATGTGAATCATATCTTAATGTTTGTCATGTAATAATCATATAGCAAATCGAGTATAACCAATACAAGAATGGAATGTTCTCTGTGTGTGACGTTTATGGTCATTAAAATAAATTTATAAATTTCCCGGTACCACCGATTTAGGCTGTGCATTGATCTTTCACGTATCATTTTGATTTTTTATATCATGTAAGGCGATGAAAAATTACTTTTCATCGGCTCACGTATTTCACATTTCCAGAATTTTAAACAAAGAAATCGTTCATTAACTTGGAGTTATTTTGCTACAAGTTAACCTGGGAGTGAGCCCTGGATCCACGGCGGTTGGAGAAGTGGCCAGCCCGTGAGAGTTAGTTAGTGTTCAATTCATAATGGAATTAATAATTTGTATTAATAATTTGTATTCTAAACCTAACCTAAACTTTAGGGTGTCTTGAGTGTATAGGAAATTATTGAAGGGGAGTCGCAATGTATTTCATCATCATTTCAGACAAAGGATATCACCTGCTGAACGTATTATGCCCCATTATTCTCTCATAGACTTTCACAATGATCGGATGCTTTGAGTATTAAGCCCACTGGAGATGCCATACGCGGGCGACCCCCTCCGGCAAAGTACATTGGTCAACTGGTCATACACGTTATATAAAACTACATAAAGTCGCTTCACCGTCATTTTGCATCGCTCCATGTCGCGTGACGTTTCTTTCGAAAAATGGTGAGTTGTGCAGTATTATCGTGCAAAAGGTGATCTGATAGCTCAAATTCGCAACAAGATCGCGTTTCCTATCATAGGTAAGTATTTTTACTAATAAATGTGTATTATAGTACAATCTTAATTTAAAGAAAAACCCGTTGCGATACGTAAACGACAGAGAAATGTAAACATGAATACAGTGGTACAGGCTTTAGGGATGTGACAAAGTCAAAAAGCGATTCAACATTTGAATGAATCATTCACTCATTCAATTACTGCAGTTCGTATAATAGTCAGTTTTTTTTATTAGATATTGAATGAAATAGTAGGTATAGATGTATGTTACATTTAAATCTTGTAAGGTGAATTAGAAAAAATACCTTTCTCTGGACATACGATGTTGAAATTTTGTCTGAAAATGAAAAGAATTGTTGGCTAAAAAAAAGTAGGTAAAAGCAATACATTTAGTGTCCGGACTATGAGTGTATACGTTATACAGATACTATTATTTATAGACTTTATTTAATATAATTGTATGTCCTTTTAGATTTCCAAAAGATCTCTATATAAAAGAAAAATGGAGAATTTTTTTAAATAACGAAAATGATTCTTGGGAACCTACACATACAAGTGTTATTTGTTCGGAGCACTTCACTCCGGAAAGCTACAAAAATGCTAATAAGAGAAGGACATTGATTGAAGTTGCAATACCTTCTTTGCGACTCTGGCTTTATTTAATATAATTGTATTTCCTTTTAGATTTCCAAAAGATCCCTATATAAAAGAAAAATGGAGAAAATTTTGTAATGACGAAAATGATTCTTGGAAACCTACACATACAAGTGTTATCTGTTCGGAGCACTTTACCATAGTAAATATAGAGAAGTAAGGTAACTTCATACAAACGCACCGAGCGCGGTTTGTATGTGAGCGCGCCCGTACGTATGGCCGTCGCACGCACACACTGACAACATTTATAGGAGTTTATATGGAGCGCTAGTCAGGGTTAGGGCTGCGTCGTACGCAAAACCGTCCGCTCCCACGCAAGATTCGCGCCTGGGCTGACGTTCGTTAATAATTTTAACATTTACCTACGTCGTATATAACTACAAACTAGCCATAAAAAAACATTGCAGTGTTCATGGATGTCTTGGCTACCCTAACCATTCGGCCACCGACACTAATAATCACATTATAAGTGTGTAAATTAAAAAGTAAAAAAAATAGTTTAGTTTGAAAAATAATATATAATAAAGGTTAATAAGAATATATTTTCATAATAATATAGATTATTTGAATAAATATTATGATTCAGTAAAGCTATGTTTTAATCCTATTCCTATTTAGACCGTAATTTTTCTAATCACTAAACAGATAACATGAAGTAGGTTTTATCAGATGGTAGGAATCCGCCTGGGTGAGGACAACAGCCTTATCTATTACTGCCGCCAAGCAACAATGCTTGCATTGTTGTGTTTTGTGTTCCGGTTTGAAGGACTACGCACCTGCGATTCTGCATTTTTGTTGCCAACAGCTTGAATGCGTGAATCGTGGATGTTATGGCCGACAGTTACCGTTCACCATCAGGGGGGCTGTCTGCTCGTTTGTCACTGAGTAAGCATGCATTAAAATGTGGGTAATGAAAAAATTCCAGTCACTCCTGGTGTATGTACAAAAATAATTATATTTATTCTTTTTAGATTTCCACACCCAAAGGGTAAAATCGGGACCCTATTACTAAGACTCCGGTGTCCGTCTGTCTGTCCGTCTGTCACCAAGGGCTATAAGTATCTCATGAAACGTGGTAGCTAGACAGTTAAAATTTTCACAAATGATGTATTTCTGTTGGCGCTATAATAACAAATACTAAAAACAGAATAAAATTAATATTTAAGGGGGGCTCCCATACAACAAACGTGATTGTGTGTCGTTTTTGGTACGGAACCCTTCGTGACCGAGTCCGAGTCGCACTTGGCCGGTCTTTTGTTACAGATCCCTAACACTTACCCTACTTAATTTTGTATTTTGTACCTCACTTAATTTTGTATAATAGAGATTGACTAAGTATTTTTGACGGTTGAATAAACTATTAAGCGACAGCCCTAGTGTTTAGGCTATTATCTCCCGCTCGGGGCTTGAGTTGTCCTACTTCTCTACTTTTATTATGACTTTACTCCGGAAAGCTACAAAAATGCTAATAACAGGACATTGATTGAAGGTGCAATACCTTCTTTGCGACTCTGTCCTTGTTTGGTGAGTCAGTATTTCTTTGTTTTTCTTAAATCTTTGACTACTTCAATATATGTAGTAGGTATACATTTAATTTTTAAACCCGGGTATTTTTCCGATAAAATCAAATGAAGGTTAAAAAATTAAATATTGCTCCATTTTGGCCCCACAAATCCATTTCAAAATTTGTAAAAAAAAAGTAGATTCATTTTAAAAATCAATAAAAATACTAATTAATGAAAACCGTCTTAATCGGGTTTTAGAAATCCCTACATGAGAAATTTAATTTAAATAAATATGTGGCGTTTTATTGCTTTCCCTTTGCTCATTCATATGTTTAAATGAACTTTATATGTGGGGACAGATGACCCTTACTTATTATAATATAATTTCATGTACATAGGTTCTTACAAATACCAATCTACTTTATATAATACTAGCTACGCCCCGCGGCTTCACCTGCGTTAGAAAAGTAGCCTATGCTATTTCCCGGGACTCAAACTATCTCCATACCAAATTTCATCTAAATCCGTTTAGCCGTTATTGCGTGATTGAGTAACAACCAAAGATCTAAACATCCAAACGAAGATGTTTGGATCTTTGGATGTTCACATTTAAAATATTAAATAAGGATATCTGTTAAAAAATCAATTGACACTATTTCATGTTCTCAAACAGGGTTTTGTCCGATAAAATCAAATAAAGGATAAGAAATTATTTAAGCAACTGTATGAAGGGATACAAGTGCGTAGCTGGGTTTTTAGATGGGCGTACGCTCTTTTCTTGAAGGTTGTTTCCACTGCCCTCTATACTACAAGTACGCACGTAGTCCAGCGTACTCGTATAATAGAAGACAGTGGTTGTATCAGCCCGGAAAAACCGCGGGAGACAGTTCATACCACAGTTTAGCTGCACGAGAGTGCTAATGACACAAAGACACATAAATACAGACAGACATACATACAAACAAACATATTTTTTGAATAATATCTTTAATGTACAGTATTTTAACTTTTACAATTTTATAATAAATAGTATATGACAATTCAGTTCATTCATCAAACTGATTTGACTCATTCTTCAGATGTGCCCCATCACTAACTTTTTCTTATGTGTGCTGCATAGTTACATGAAAACTGTGTCTGTGGGCGTGTAATTTTTGATGTGTTGATTTTTTTTGTAGTGTGCGTTTATCGCAACAGCAAAATTTGTGTCTGCGAGTATTTACATCTTTTGGTGGTGTGCTGTACGTGTTTACCTCGCCCCCCGCTAAAAGTGGTGAAAAAATTTGTTCGAAGAGTTTCGTTATGGCATCTCCAGTCGATTAATACTCAAAGGATCGGATGTATACCATTTGCATAATTGCACTCAATCCGATCTTTAGCAGATAGTAGCCTCGAAGTTCTGCGGTGAGAAGAGGGCCTATCCTATATCGCAGTTCCCTGTCCGCTTATTATTATACTTAGATATCACTATTATTTTATTTCTGATTTCAACTGTCTGCTTAAGTATTGCCAGGTGCTCAACAATTAACAATTTTTTCAGCGCTAATAAAATGCATCAATAAAATTGTTAAACATTTTTTTATCGGTTGTAATTTGTAAATATGATTACAAATTATATTTGATAAAAAATAAAGACATCACAGTACATACAAGTAATATAGTAGCCCCTGATGAATGGTATTTTTTATACCACGTCGAGTGGCAAACAAGCACCCGTCTCATTTGGAACGATTACCGTTAATAACTCTGGCAACTTAAAATATCGTTCGCGCGCCGACACCTCCGTTGCCAACGCAGTAACTCCTTTCTTCCTGTTGACCTTACTCACTCGTAGGAACACAACAACGCTCAAGGGAATTGTAATTTGCCCAGTATTCTGTGAGGTACTTCCCTGGTTCCCTAGTCAAAACTATATTATATATAAAACGTTCGTCTCTATTATGTTTTTCAATAAGAAACAGGAATATTCTTGTAATTTATTAGCATAAAATGCTAACACATAATTGCACTATAATGTTTTATTTATTAGTTTTCATGTATTCTAATGTTTTGTCAATTTTTAAGTTAGACTTTGGCAGGTTTGGCAGTTTATCGCCAACATAAGTAGGATTGGAGATTATGAGATGGTCACACTGGTCGTATCGTTGAAGAAAGACGTCGAACGAACAATTACCACGAGCGCGCGCGAGTGAATTTATAAAATAAATTGCCTCGTTCACAAACAATTTTGAGCATGCAATGCAATTATTTATCCGTGTTTCATCATTAATTTCCATTTCTAATGGGCTATCTACTATGTAAAATAATGCTTACATGAAGAATGGAAAAATGACGGACTAAAATTATACCTTCGTCAAACTAAACAATGCCCGCACCATATGTATTTTATACACATCAATCATAAAATCTTTAAAAAATGTCAACAAGAAGAGCGAGGATAAAAGGAATCACAGCATTACCGCCTAGACGAAAAAATGCAGACCCTACTGACAAAAGTAAGACTAAAGATGTTGATAAAAGCACGAGGAGTCCAAGAACACCTCGCTCCGTTGAAAAGACTGAAGGAAAAAGTTCTCCCAGACCACTACCACCTCTCCGGCCGATAGGCTCTTCGCCTAAAACTCCAAAATTGTCATCAATTCCTGATGCACCTACAGAAAATGTAACACCGAAAATTGCTGAAAAATTTTCCGTTATAACGTCAGCGGCAAAATCAAGTGTATTTGTGTCACCTCAGTTGAGGCATAGTCCTACTAGAAGGATTGCCTCACCCATAGTGCCTTCACCAAGACTCGTTAAAAGTAATGTTTATAAATTCACTCCACCACACAAGGTGGCACAGACAGACGATAATGAAGTGCAAAAGGGAAGTAAAATAATTGAAAAGACTCTTTCTGATTCCGTGGATAACAAAAGTGATGTTCTAGATGGTGAGTAGCCGCATAGATTTATCTCAGAGATGTATATTAAGTAAATAAAAAAATGTTTTATTTGACATCACAAGAAACTACAAAACAGTTTAGGTACATAATTTAAATTTTGTAGTATGTGCAATACCAAAATGGTTTCAACTCAATGTAGTTAAGGCGTAGTCTCAGTGCTCTTTCAGTCTCAGTTGAAACCATTGCAGCACCCTATGGGGTTCTACCAGAGTACAAAGTTGTATCCAAGTAACAAAAAGCTGCATCCAAATAGATCCATCACAGATCTTTAAGGACTGCTCATCATGACAGAAGAGAAACAATGAATCATGTAATTGTTGCAATGAAATTTTTTGTTAATGGTCATTTTTGGCATATTTTACTTCCAAAACTACAGAGATATTTTAACAATTTTAGGAGTTATTGAAAAACTATGGGGGTTAAGAAATAATTGTGTAGCACATCCATTACAAACCTTCATGGTAACTCAGTTGGAAGAGCACTGGATGGGTAATTGAGAGGTCATGAGTTCAAATCCCAACTAGGCGGGGGAGGTGAATTTTTCCATTTTTAAAATAGTTATAATCATGTAATACCGTTTTTTGATTGATTATATATTTAGCGAATAATTATTTTTTCACTTGAGTGGCGTTAGTAGTAGTAGCCACACCACACCACAGATAATTTTAAAAAAAAATCCACTGTATTACAGATTACAATGTGCCAAGTATTCCAGAAAGTATAACAGAAGATACGGTAATGGACGGCATTATAGCATTGCAACCAACACGCAGTGTACCAAAACCAATAGACCAGTTGAAGAATGAAATTATATCAGAAAATGCGGAGGTCCTCTTTGACCCCATTGTTCCACTACCATCACCAAGCAAAATTAGACCTAAGAAGCTTCGTCCAGTGCCGAGACTGGGGCCACATAGAAGAAATAGTATACAGGTAATCTTTTTTTATACTTCATTGGGTTGCTAACAAGCATCATATGGTGCATCTGATGCAGGGATTGAAAACCAGTACAAATTTGGGTTCCGGTTCGTCATTTCGGTTCCTAAAAAGGTTCATCTTTTCGGTACGGTTTCGGTTTCGGTTCAGGTTCTGGTTCGGTTCCGGTTCCGAAGAACCGGTTCTGAATAAAGGTTCCAATATACCGGTTCCAAATTAAAGGTTCTGTAGGATGCATACCTACCATTTATTATAATTATAACATAAAACATAACATGACAATTTATATACATAAATATTATATAAATTATATTACAAGTTATATATTAGTATGAAACATATTTACATTATATTTATAATTACATACACGCATACATATTATTTATAATATAACACATATTACATAAATTAACCAATTATTTTGAAATCGTCCTATGCCAGTTAGTCGAACTCGGTACAGTGGAGCCGCGCACTTGAAACAGGTTTCTTTGTTCTCGATCTTGCGCGGGCGCACCCGCGCTCGCGGACCGCGTGGTCGCTAGTCAGAAACTATTCCGACACGGGACGCACGTCGTTGCCTTCGCTAACTAGCTAAGATCGCGCACGCTTTGTTTCCGCTTTTTTTAGGCTATTGTTGAACTTTATGCTTACTATTGCTTGTGCATAACTCCTGTACTCCTTCTGTGTAGTGTGAGTGGTTTGTGTTGACAGAATACAACTTGAACTGTAAGTGGACTATTTTATTTCTTACACAAACCACACCACTAAACTGGTTAAAACACCCCAATAACCAAATTGGTGACCCCGAACCGAACATGGAAAAGGAATTTTTGGATGCAAGCGGCGAGATGCCGGACGATGACGTCCCAGAGCGCGTTTCCACTGACCGCGCCGGTAACGTCGACAAAATCGGAGTACGAGTGCCTCCGTTTTGGCCGGAAGAACCCGAGATATGGTTCGCCCAAGTCGAGGGTCAGTTCGCCATATCAGGTATATCAAGCGACACTACCAAATTCCATTATGTGATAGGTCAACTGGAAAACCGATACTCGAGGGAGGTCAAAGACATAATAGTGAGACCCCCAGCTAGTGGAAAATATGATAAGCTTAAAACAGAGCTTATTAAGCGACTGACTGCATCCAACGAGAAGAAGATGAAGCAGTTGTTGATGCACGAGGAGTTAGGTGACCGCAAGCCTTCTCAATTCTTGCGTCACCTGACCAGTCTCGCCGGCGACGACGTTCCTGAGGACTTCATTAAGACCATCTGGACGAGCCGTCTACCGAGTGGCCTTCAGACAGTTCTGGCAGGCCAGCCAGCTTCGGTGACCTTGGATGACTTGGCCAACCTAGCCGATAGAGTGAACGACATCGCACCTGCTTCTCCTGTCGTTGCCTCCACAAGTCAGCCAGTTCCTGGTTCCGTTCTTAGTGACCTGACTCGCGAGATAGCAGAGCTTCGGAAGCAGATCCAGAATATGGGAGTCAGCAGGAATGGAAGATCTCGCTCACGTTCCAGGCGTCCACCTCGTAACCGCTCCACGTCGAGATCTCAGTCCAACTATAGGAAATTCCCATTATGTTGGTATCACGCGAAGCATGGGGACAAGGCTAGCAGATGTGTTCGCCCATGCGACTATAAGGCGGAAAACTCAAGGGGCGGTCGCTAGAGGCGGCAGACGATTGCCCCACATCTACTGGTCGCCTGTTCATCACTGACCGATCTACGAAGACCCAGTTCCTGGTCGACACCGGAAGCGACCTCTGCGTTTTCCCGCGGTCCTTGGTGCGTGATCGTCGTGCGCGAACTGATTATGTGCTTACTGCGGCTAATGGCTCAGCTATCTATACTTATGGTTTTGCCCATCTAAATCTTGATTTCGGCCTACGCAGAAAATTAAGTTGGCGTTTTGTTGTGGCAGATGTTACAAAGCCTATCATAGGCGTAGATTTTTTAAATTATTATAATTTAATAGTAGATTGCCGAAATAAGCGTTTGATGGACAATACTACTACAGTATCTGCTTCTGCCGTGCTTGTAAATAGTGACATAGATAAAAATTTATCATCTGTCAAGGTTCTGACTGGCGAGTCTAAATTCCATAAAATACTCGACCATTTTCCCGAGATCACTCGACCAGCTGGCACACAACGCACTACACCACACAACACGAAACACCACATTCACACGACTCCAGGCCCCCCAGTTGCATGTTCTCCCCGACGTTTAGCGCCCGACAAATTGAAAATCGCTAGACAGGAATTCCAGTCCATGCTGGACAACGACACTTGTCGACCTTCGGAAAGTCCATGGTCATCGCCACTACACCTAGCCCCGAAAAAGGACAATGGATGGCGGCCTTGCGGCGATTACCGCATGTTGAATGCCCGTACCGTGCCTGACAGGTATCCGATTAGGCATATTCACGACTTTGCACACAGCATATCTGGCTGTAAAATATTTAGTACGCTAGACTTAGTTAAAGCCTACAATCAGATACCTGTCAGCCCAGAAGACATTCCCAAGACCGCGATAACAACCCCGTTTGGATTGTTTGAGTTTCCGTATATGACCTTCGGTCTTAGAAATGCGGGACAGACTTTTCAGAGGTTTGTAGACGAAATGACCAGAGGATTAGACTTCGTCTATTGTTATCTTGACGATTTTCTCATTTTTTCTAGAGACGAGGCGCAACACGAGGATCATTTACGAACAATTTTTAATAGGTTGAAGGAGTACGGCATGCTAATCAATATCCCCAAGTGTGTCTTCGGTGCCTCAGAGGTAACCTTTTTAGGATACAATATCTCCGCAAGAGGCACAATGCCACTTGAGTCAAAAGTTCGAGCCATCAAAGATTATCCTCCTCCCTCTAATGTTCGTCAGCTCAGACGGTACCTGGGCATGTTAAATTTCTACCGCAGGTTTCTACCCCGCGCTGCAGAGATACAGGCCCCGTTAAATGCCCTACTTACTGGCTCAGTGAAGGGTTCACACCCTATCAACCTGTCCGGCGAAGCCATGTCAGCTTTTGAGGCGTCCAAAGAGAGTCTCTCAAATGCTGCTCTTCTAGCACACCCAGATTGCACTTGCAAATTAGCGTTGGTGACGGACGCGTCAGATTCCTCTCTAGGTGCAGCCTTGCAGCAGCTGAAGGACGACGCTTGGGAGCCTTTGGCGTTCTTTTCCCGGAAGTTGAGCCCTTCTCAGGTCAAGTATTCCCCGTATGATAGGGAGTTGTTAGCCATCTACGAGGCCATAAAGTACTTCAGGCACATGCTTGAAGCGAGGCATTTTATAGTCTACACGGATCACAAGCCGATCAGTTTCGCATTCCACGAGCGGAAGACTAACTGTTCGCCTAGACAATACCGTCATTTAGACTATATTTCCCAGTTCACAACCGATATTAGGCACATTTCAGGCAAAAACAATGTTGTGGCTGATGCCTTGTCGCGTATCGAGGAACTGGGAGCGCCTGTCAACTTAGAGTCCTTAGCAAACAGTCAGTCTTCCGATCAGGAACTAGCGAAGCTGCTCGAGGACGGCTCATCTCTGCGTCTCGAAAAACTTACCGTACCTGGAAGTCGCGTTACCCTTTACTGCGACGTCAGTACAACGACTCCCAGGCCTTTCGTTACTAAGTTTTATCGAAAGCAGGTGTTTGATAGTCTGCATTCCTTGAGTCACCCTGGCGCAAATGCATCTGCTAGACTTATTGCAGAACGTTTTGTTTGGCCAGGGGTCCGTAAGGACTGCAGAACTTGGGCGCAGGCTTGCTTGCCTTGTCAAACTGCTAAGGTAAGCCGTCACGTGTCTGCCCCACTTGGCACATACAAATTACCCCGTGCACGCTTCAAGCATGTGCATATCGACCTCATAGGACCACTCCCTTTGTCTCAAGGCTATAGATACTGTTTGACAGCCGTCGACAGGTTTACTCGATGGCCGGAAGTAGTGCCTATAGCTGACATTACAGCTGAGACAGTTGCAAAAGCTTTATTGTCTACCTGGATAGCTCGATTCGGCAGTCCAATTGACATTGTTACAGATCGTGGACGACAGTTTGAGTCGGCCTTGTTCCAGTGTCTGTCTAAGTTAGCCGGATTCGAGCATAAGCGGACGACAGCATACCACCCAGCGTGTAACGGCCTTGTCGAGCGCTTCCACAGGCAGTTAAAGGCTTCCATAATGTGCCACGCTAATAGCCAGTGGACAGAGTCTCTGCCTTGGGTTTTATTAGGTGTTCGCAGTGCTTTTAAAGAGGATCTGCAAGGTTCCTCTGCCGAACTTGTATACGGCGAACCGTTACGCCTTCCAGGTGAATTTTTTGATAGCAGCACGGGCGGTACCACAGACATAACAGATTTTTCTGCTCGTCTTCGCTCTTTCGCCGAAAATCTAAGACCAGCACCTGCCTCTCGGCATTGCAGCAGTAAAATCTTTATTTTTAAAGACTTGTCAACTTGTGAGCATGTTTTTCTTCGCGAGGACGCATTGCGCGCTTCGCTTGAACCAGCATATTCTGGCCCACATAAAGTACTCAGCAGGAATGACAAAGTTTTTAAACTATTGGTAAACGGCAAAGAAGTGACAGTATCGATAGACCGTCTTAAACCGGCCTACATACTGTCGACTACTAATACCGAAAATTGCGACAAAGACGAACCCCCACCTGTTACCACGAAACAATACATAACTAGGTCGGGACGGCGAGTACAGTTTCCCGATTTTTATCGCCCTTGACGGTCTTCGGAGGAGGGTGGTGTAGGATGCATACCTACCATTTATTATAATTATAACATAAAACATAACATGACAATTTATATACATAAATATTATATAAATTATATTACAAGTTATATATTAGTATGAAACATATTTACATTATATTTATAATTACATACACGCATACATATTATTTATAATATAACACATATTACATAAATTAACCAATTATTTTGAAATCGTCCTATGCCAGTTAGTCGAACTCGGTACAGTGGAGCCGCGCACTTGAAACAGGTTTCTTTGTTCTCGATCTTGCGCGGGCGCACCCGCGCTCGCGGACCGCGTGGTCGCTAGTCAGAAACTATTCCGACACGGGACGCACGTCGTTGCCTTCGCTAACTAGCTAAGATCGCGCACGCTTTGTTTCCGCTTTTTTTAGGCTATTGTTGAACTTTATGCTTACTATTGCTTGTGCATAACTCCTGTACTCCTTCTGTGTAGTGTGAGTGGTTTGTGTTGACAGAATACAACTTGAACTGTAAGTGGACTATTTTATTTCTTACACAAACCACACCACTAAACTGGTTAAAACACCCCAATAACCAAAGTTCCTTAAAAAGAAGTGATATGTTCGACCGTGTCTGGCATATTTCTTATTTCTTGCAGCTGAGAGTTAGTACGCAGCTTGGAATAATGGAACGCAACTTTAATTTTCTACTACTGATTGTATTAATAACATTAACAATAATACATTACCCATAATCCTAAGTATGGGAATTTCCTTTGATTTTTGATTAATTGCTCATAAATCATTATTCACGATCATTTGATTGTGAATTTTAGAATTTGTAACTAATTAACTATACCTACTTAAATTTAATACGTACGGCATTTATTATTAAAAATTTTAATAAAAAAAGTGTATGTAGCGCCTGAGTGGCCGGCAATGCGCCAAAATGATTACGTTACGACGGCATAACGCGCCGCGTGGATTCTAAGTTTAATTCAAGTTCGGACAGGATTTAAAGAAGAAACTGTAAAATATAGGTTTCGGTCCAGGTTCCAGATTTAGGTTCCGGTTCCGGTACGGGTTCTAGTATCAGAACCTCTAAGTACCGGTATTTTACGAACCTTTTCGATCCCTGATCTGATGTGATGTGATTACACATTCCACAGTGAAAACACGTTACTCTTTGTTGACAGTTGAACCGGAAGCCCAATTTGTCAAAGTGAATTCAAAAAAATTACTCATCATCATCACCCTGTATCTAACTATCTACCTACTGCTGGATTAAGCCTTCTCCAATGCTTTCCAGCAAATACGACCATGTTATATAGGATAACAAATTACTAATTTTCATAAATTCTATAGTTTTATAAATGCAAGACTCTTGTCTGTTTTCATGATTGAAGTGACTAACACTGAATTGAGTTTTAAGTCTCCTAAACACCTACACAGCTTTAGATTGGGTCTCGAACGACACTGACTGACGATCGAGTTTCTAACGACGCTGAAGCGACACATGGCGAAAATATTTAAGTCTAGTACGCTGGGGTGAAGAGTTATTGAGGCGACACCCACAAAGTCGAATAACACCACAGCCTTAAACATTATTATGGAGAAAACTGTACAATAATAAACTACTACTACTTGGACTGGAGGAGCTCAATGCCATTGTTGTGCATGCCAGTGTGATCGAACTCACAACTTAAGCAATGTCGACCATAGCCTGTACATGAATTTGTTTATTTGAGCTCCTTCGTAATTCGGAGGGCACATTAAACAGTCGGTCCCGGCTGTTGTCATTTAATGACAATTGTTAAGCCAGTCAGTGACCTCTCAAAATCTGTACTGCCCCCAAGGAGTCACGATAACTCTCAGTTTATATCATGAAAGAAAACTACAATCTATCTATCTATACCTATAAAAGAGAAAGTATGTATGTATGTTCCATATAGACTCCGAAACGGCTGGACCGATTTCAACGAAATTTTCAGACAATCTTAAGATTGACCCAGTGGATAATCCTGCACCCCTGGACTACGCGGGCGAAGCCGCGTGTAACACCTAGTATTTTATAAGTCCAAAGATTTGGGCTAGATGTTGATGAGTCAGCCACTGTATCGAAAATTTTATGTATTAATATAATTTTCTGTTAAAAAAAAGAGTAATAAGTCTCCGACTATAAAAGCTATTAAAACCAATAGACCAGTTGAAGAATGAAATAAATAAAGGATTAAATACTTATTCTATTGTATAATTTTCTGTTTCAGGGTAGTGCCAGTGAATCCGAGGATGAGAGCCGACGTGCACTGCTCAGTGGCGGCGGTGCAGTGACTCCGGCGCCACCTCGACAGCGACATGACTCTCATACCTCGCACAGTACTCTGCAATCGATGGCTCCTAGGTATGATAATAACAAAGGTACAGGTCGCGCAGGTAGAGTTGAGGCAAACACAGTACTCACACACCTGTTCTGTACATTGCATAGCCTGAAATAAATGAATAAATAATAAAATATACAATATTGGCATATTGATAGACATGGTAATTAACTATATAGTTTGTTAGACTTTTATATATGAACGATTTGTATATTATTTTTTGTAATTAATTCCTTTAAATCTATATTTTTTTAATTTCTATATTTAGAACCTATTGGTTGGGAACATTTTTTTTGTCAAAAAAAAACAATAATATTATATAACGTCATCTGTTAACAAATAGCTAAGTTTCTTTCCCACTCGTCAATAGATAGCGTTGCATATCACTTGGAATGGTGTCACAAAAAGAATGCCAACAAACAGAATAAGTCCAAATCGTTAGTCAAGCGAATCTCAGTCTTCCAGATACTTATATTCTGTTGATTCCAAATCAATTGCCGATAATATGCTAGTTGCCAATGTTACAAAATTATAAAAACTCTATCAGTAACGTAAAATACATAAAACTAGAACGATCTGCGATCTTAAAATTTTAATAAGTTATGTCCGACGTGTTTTATGTTCGATCAAAGTTTGGTGGGAAAGTCTATTTTAAAGGTACGAAATTTTAAAAATTTATATTACCATTGTAGAAACAATAAAAAAATACTATAACTTTTGTTACGCCACTGGCTACATAAACGCAATATTTAACATAGCTTTAAATTTCTGATTTAATGCATATAAAATAGCAAGGTGTGTGACGTCATAACGTGGTGGCCTTTTGTATGGAGCGTTTTCGGGATTGTTCAAAATTGTGATCTTCAAGTTATCATATCTCGAGAAGATTTTTTGCAATCGAAGTAATTATTTCACCTATATTTATATTATTGTGACGTCTTTAAATAACAAATCGAAAAAAAAATGTTATACAAGCCTATTATTAGACTAGATGATATGTGACACAGTCATCGAACATGACTAAACAATCGCAACTTGCGTCCATGTCACTTAAATTGTTTGCAATATGGAGACCTGTATCTTTATACGCTCGACGAGCTCGGTGGTCGAATGGTTAGCAATGGCCACTTTGACTCCGAAGTCGCGGGTTCGATTCCCGCACAAGACAAACATTTGTGTGCATGAACATGTCTGTTTGTCTTGGTCTGGGTGTTTTCTATGTATTATAAGTATGTATTTCCAAAAAAAAAAATGTATTTAAGTACATTTATCAGTTGTCTAGTGCCCATAACACAAGCTTTGCGCTTAATTTGGGACTAGATGGCGTTGTGTAAATTGTCCAGGAATATCTATCTATCTATCTATCTATACATTTTTGATACAATACAAAATATTATTACAGGGAAGTGAGCCGCATAAGGAACGATTCTATCTGCTCTAGTGCTAGCCAGCTCGCCACCCAGCCGCCTCCCGCCACCTCACCAGTCAAAGAGAAACATGTATCCAAGTTAGTATAAACTTATTAGCAAAACCATTACCCTCGCTCCTTCTCGAAAGACGGGTTTTTTTTTTTTTTAAATACGTAGTGAAATTTGCTGACATAACTCTTTCTCTAATTAATATAGCCACACATTATTCGTGTCTTTGGAAAGGCTAACGGAGAAGCTCTTAAAATCGTATAAAGATCAGTTTTGTCTGCCTGCAATTTTCATTAAATTGGAGACCGCCTTAAGTTGAGTGCTTAATGCGAGTTTTTTGTTCACGTTCGAACATGTCAACGTAAATAAACCTAAACCGACCAAATAGAGAAGAACTCTCATATTGTGAATTTATAAGAAGCATGTTACATATTTAACAAAATTATGTGGCTTACTTGGTCACATTTTGAAGTGAAAAACCCGGCTAATTTGAATATGTAAACACGCATCTGGCAAATTCACAATGTGAAACATCTCAATTGGCCGGCTTGTAAACGTTTAAGACATTCGAATGTGATCAAAAAACTCGCATTAAGCACTCTGAACGCACGTCTAGACGCCTACCCCAAACCAAATGAACCGAACGAAAGATCTTCTCGTTCGAAATACGTCGAATGTCTCAATACTGTAAGCAATACGGTAGGATTCTACCAGTTGTAAAAACAGAAAGCGGATGACCTGGTAAAATGACTACAAAATTTACAAAATTATTGTCCCAAATTGCCTGTCTCTCATACGGATGATCGAAAAATTGTTTGTCTGTAAAATCGGTTCACGGACGATAATTTTAGGTGATAACGTCATACGAAAACATCGGCCGATGGAGTGGAAGAGAGATAGATGCGTCACAAATCGAACGCGTAGGCCAAGCGTGCCTCTCTCTCTATCGCTTGTTCCGCGCTCTCGCATGCACACTGGGCTGAGGCGGAACGTGACAATGAGTCATGCTTTATAAAACGTTATCACGTCAATAAAAGAAGCTTTCCTTTCGTTTTATTGAACAATTTTTGTCATACCACGCCACGTTCCTCATTACAGACTAACAGAATTGTAGTGGGATTATTTTAGATCTTAGTCCATTGACTTAAGGAAAATGCTTGCTAATAGATCCCGCCGTCTGGAGATGAGTCGACGGATGTCTGCGATGCGACGACGGCACGAGAATGTCCAGAGAGAGAAGCTCACCATGTATGACCTCATATTCTACAACCCCACCACCAACCCCATTGTGTAAGTACAATTTTTTACAGTAAGTGCTAGCCATCAGACGGGCTACAGTGCGCCACAAAAGAGTAGATATGAATAGGGACGCCACGACGTGGGGTTCTTCAAGAACAAAGTCGGCAACGCATGACACCTCTGGTATTGCGAGCGTCCATAGGCTACGATGACTGTTTACCATAAGGGTCGTATGCCACCTTAGTTGTATAAAAAAGAACTTGGTAAAAACAGTTTTGTCATGGTAACCCTTGAGCACTTTTCTATGGAAAAAAAGCAATGTTGCTAGTACAAATAAATTTAGTTCGGTCTACTCTTTTTGGTTGTTCTGTATAGAAATTTCATAGTATAAAATAAAAAAAATAATAACAAAGATTTTTTTTATATGCAACTGAGACAAAAGAGCATGTGGGTCACCTGACAGAAAACAATCACCAACCCCCACGGAGATCAGCAACACCAGGGGGTCGCCGATTCGTTGCCAGCCTAACAATAAACAAATATTTTTTTTTCAGCCCAAATCAAGACGAAATAATTGCAAACGAAGCAAACGTGATAGAAGCTGCTAGAATTAAAGAGAAAACTGAAGAGGAGGTGGATGACCCCCCTGATGCTAACGCTGCGCCAGTACCGCAAATCAAGCTGGGACCTAATGGGGAAATTGTACTAGATGAACAGAGTTTGGTAAGTGTTGTTCAGAGTAAATACATACACATATACATTAGTTTTGTTTTTTGCGGGTGGCAGACAATCTTACGGCCCGCATGATGTGAACCGTAGCCATATTAACGCTCGCAACATGAAATATCGCTCGTCGGATGTGTGACGGCGATGTCACATGTCGCGCCGCGACACCCTAGATATACTGGGTACGGAGCGTTCGCCCATCGAAGTCGGAAGACACAGAAACTATAAGGTATTAGAAGTTAAGCGTTGTTAGTTTTTAAGGTTATTGTTAAGTTATATCTCGGTGACGAGCTCGGTGGCGTAGCGGTCAATGACGCGGCTTCGACACCAACGCTCGTGGGTTTGATTCCCACACAGGACAAACTTTTGTGTCCATGAACATGTCTGTTTGTCTTGGTCTGGGTGTTTTCTATGTATCATAAGTATGTATTTACAAAAAAAAAGTATTTACGTATGTTTATCAGTTGTCTAGTACCCATAACACAAGCTTCGTTACTTTGGGGCTAGATGGCGCTGTGTAATTTGTCTGACAATATTTATTATTTATTGTTAAGTTATATCTGTGTTCTTCTGACGAGGTAAAAGTTTATCATATTTATCTTATCATGGGCTCAGCACGCCTCGACGCACAGCGAAATTAATAACACTCGCCTTTCTTTCTCCAAAAGCAAGTCAAGTTTGGTTGGTAATTACAAGCATGACTTAACCTAACCCAACAGTGACAATAAACCGTCCATTATGTATTCAATTATTAAACTTAAGTTTATTATGTTCACACCTATCTATAAACGCGATTTACACGAGACGAGAATCCGGGAATCCCCGGAAGACGCGCGATCTATTTTGTCTTTATATGTTATACAATTGACATAAAGATGCTATGTACAATTTCGTTGCGAAAAGTCGCTTGCATTCCATTCCGCGGCGCTGTAAATTTAGCCTTAGCTAAGGGCGTTGCCAAGGGGGGCAGGGCTCCCCTTAGAGATTCTATTTATTTATATGTTTTATTCATTGTACAGTCATGAACTCGGCTTTACACGTTGGACTCTGTACCGTTATTATTACAATCGCTATAGATGTACTCGTACTACAAGTGAAAAGCTTAATGAGCTCTCAACTTTACCGACAATTCATACTTTTCTTCTCCTTTGGGCTTAGCGGTAACATGTATAAACCATGACGATGTAACTGCAGGTGATCAAACAAACTGAAAGCAAACGTAAGCTATCGGCGGTGGTCCACGAGGGCTCGTGGAGCGGGTCGGGGGGCAAGTACACGCGCGCGCCGCGCACCGGCGAGTGGACCGAGGCGGAGACCGTGCGCTTCTACCGCGCGCTCGCCGCCATCGGGACCGACTTCATGCTCATGGCGCCGCTGTTTCCTGATCGGAATAGAAAGGATCTTTATTTGAAGGTATATGTTCAAAAATGTTTATTCATCTCCATAAATTATACAACGATACAAAGTTACCGTGTGGTTTCCGGCAGACTAGAATAGAATCACTCCATCTCATCCCTTGGATGTCGTACAAGGCGACTAAGGGAAATACATTATAAAACATCGATCAGGCATCCCCAAACCGTCTGCCAGCGTGGGGAGTGTAGGCCAAGATCGAAAATATAGAAGTTGAGAAGATTTTGTTATGTGAAAGTGAAATATGCAATTTGTGTTACTTCCATAAGTATTATAGTATAGTAGTTTAGTATAGTAGAGGTAGGTATGTTGTCAATACTACGACAAGAATTTCGTTGTCACAATGATGACGTGGACTAGTCGTCTTCCGTGACCACATTTGTCACTAAAGAACATACCGTATGTCTGTACCATTCGTCAGACAATAACCCCCCATCGTCTCTTATTTACGTATAGCAATCTCGCTTTAAATATATATTATCTTCGCGGTGAGGGATGCATTTAATTAAAAAAAACAACGGGTTGCACTCCGGGAGTGCCGGTAGAAGTGAAAACTTGAACATTAACGTTGTGCATTTTTTAATATTTTAGTATGGTTAGGAAATATATTCTTGTATAATTTCGCACGAATTGCTTTATTTATCACTTTAACAGTACTATCATTTATATGGTAAAATACAATATTCATTTATTGCCCTATCATACACAATCATAAACTATTCAAAGCAATCTCAATCGTATCGTCTTTGCTTAAAGTTGGATTTTGTAGTCTCGTAGCTATGTCTTATGAACTGTCAATTTCGAATCATTAAAATATTCAAAGAATTCTCAATCGTATCGTCTTTGCTTAAGGGGCCAGATCGTGAAAACTGTGAAAAGAGTGTTACGATTTTTCATATTTAACCTATTTAGATATGATTGATATCAATGATAATTTGTATATATTACAATCAAAGACCAAAAATTATTGTATGATTATATTAAACTCTTAAAATCTAATAGTTGTTTTATAATAAAGGTCAACAAACGCACAAAATTGAGAAAAAATGCAAAAACATGCCTTCGTATTTTTCAGATTTAACCCAATAAATCAACACAAATTGATAAAAAGAAACACTTTTTGAACACTGAAGAAACCAATAAATATAACATATACTTTTTTTTTGTACCTTTACAAACAAAGACTTCCTCTTTTAAAGCCCTAAAATCTAGATATGTTTTACGTAAATTCTCCATAGAAAAATGTATGAAAAATGACGCACATTCCGATATTACGAATTAGTACTCAGCGTCGCCACTAATGTGCCAGTGTGTTCTTATATGTCAAGGTGACACCACGCGCGTCGGATGCTCCAGCAAAATTACGTGTTGTGAATTTGTGTTTTTTTGTGAAAAACTGTAAGTATAACTAATTTACCAATATAATGAATGTATATAAATCGTAAAAAATACAAAGAATGAATTAGATACTTTGTTGAGTAGGTTATTTTATGAACCTTGTAAAATATGTATCAATTCAGGCTTGAAACATGATTTCAACATGCTATAGCCAATATCATAAACGTATCTAGTCGGTAATCGAGGGTTTTTTTCGCAGGACTGATTGAATTTGAATTTGCCAGGGAAAAGAAAGTTTAGTACGCATTATAAAAATATGAAAGCCAAAAGATCTCGGAAAAAATGTAAGTTCCTTCCTACTTATTTATTTATCTGCCTACTTTACTACGTCTTGTCCTAAATACCTACCTAGAAAAAAATTACGAGATTTCTGTGAAAGTGTCATGTAAAAATCCTAGTTTTATTTGTGTGCTTATCCTGTCTAAGTAGTAATAAGAATATAATTTATTTTCATTTGAACAGGGTACATTACAAAGCTAATACAATACCTATGTCATATGATTTAGATCGCTTGATTCAGACATATACAATAGCATGTAAATATTGGTTTGTATTATAAGTAATAAAGTCAATTTCTACCTAGTATTCGTTTTCATGTTCATCATTATTGTCTAAATATCAGATTGTGGAAGTAGGTATGTTTCATAACAGAAATAGCACGGGCACGCGGCTTTGTCGACATACTTACCGCCAAAGAGACGCGACGCGCCTAGGGTCTGGTGCTGTACAAAAATTACAAAATAATTATAAAGTGGATAATAATGATGAATAATATTTCCAGTATTGAAAATAAAGAAAACCTTCAGGCCGAGACTCCAAGCAACACTGCTATGCTTAGACTACACACTATAGACGTAAGTTGTTATACGTAATTCTTGTAGACTTATTACATAAATAAACAAACTACCTTGGGGTGTAAGTGGTTCATCAAGATCTTTAAACCAAAGCCAAATTCACCTGCATGCGGTACACCCTGCTGACTGACAAACGAAGCTCTGGCGAAAAGAGAGGTAGGGAGCGTAATTGTAAGCTACCCGACTGGGGAATGTACCTCCACCTCACAGAATACCGCAGCCAAATAACGGTTTCCTTGAGGGCTGTTGTCTTCCTGCGAGTGAGTGAGGTCACCAGAAAGGAAGGAGATGCTGCGATGGCAGCGGGGGTGGCGGGGGTGGCGGCGCGCGAGCGATATTTTATGTTGCGAGCGTTAATATGGCTACGGTAACCGCTTCAGATCAGGCGGGCCGTATGCTTGTCTGCTACCCGACGTAGTATAAAAAAAAAAAAATACCTAGTTAGTGATGGACGAAGACAAAATCTCAGTAGGGTGAAGTCTTCTAGTATCGGCCTCCTCCTAATATCGGCCTTTGCGAGAAAATGGAATATAGGGTAAGTGCTCCATTGAATGAACCCTTAAGGGCATTCCAAACTTTGAAAATTACAGCCAGCTACTTATGAGATCCTAACCAAAAAATATTTTATTTTATTATGTTCACAATTTATTCATGATTGATACAGTATACATATTTTAGCAAAAATGCTGATAGTTATTGAGATAATCTGCATTTTATACAAATATGGGGTATATTTGTATAAAATGCAGGTTATCTCAATAACTATCAGCATTGAACACACAAATCACCAGAGAATGAACAAAAAAATCCAGTGAATAAACCTTTTGAAACCCATTGAATGAACTACCACTTTTATATATCAGTTCTATATATAAATTATTATGTAAGAGTTTATTTCGGGTAATTGTTATTGTAAATATATATATATTTTTATTATATTAAATAGACGATATGATTACTATTATAATTGCGTGTTACTTGATATTTTATAACCTAAAGAGAACTATCTAACATTTTTTTTTTATACCACTAAGGTGGCAAACAAGCATACGGTCCGCCTGATGGAAAGCAGTTACCGCAGCCTATGGACGCCTGTAACACCGGAGGCATCACATGCGCGTTGCCGACCCTGTAAAAACCTCTTCAAGCCCTTTTTGAAGAACCCCATGCTGTAGTCTCCTGGGAAAACCTCAACAGGCAATTCATTCCACAGCTTGATAGTACGTGGAAGAAAACTTCTCTGGAACCGCACAGTACGTGACCATTTCGGTTCTAAAGTGTGAGGATGAATTCCCTGTCGATGGCGAGCGGTGCGACTGTAGAAGGAAGCCGTGGGCATCATGTCAAACAACTCCTCTGAACACACCCCATTGTACAAACGGTAGAACACACAAAGGGACGCAAAATCTCTTCTCAGACTTAAAGGTTCTAAACCGTCTGTCAGTTTGGGATCGTCAACAATCCTCACAGCACGCCTTTGAATCGAGTCACAGGGTGCAAGCTGGTATCTAGGCGCTCCCGCCCATAGATGGCAACAGTACTCCATATGCGGCCGAACTTGAGCTTTGTATAAGTCTTTGCCGCGGGTTGAAGTAATGTTTCGCCCTGTTGAGCACACCTAGTTTCTTCGATGCCAGCTTGACCTTCCCCTCCAGATGACATCGAAACTGGACGTCGCTGGAGATGTCAACTCCTAGAATACCAATACTATTGGCGATGGTGAGGGGTGTTTTCGAAGTGTGGAGCCACAGCAAATGGGGTTTTCTTAGCGGTGAACGCGCAGACTTGTGTCTTAGAGGGGTTAAATCGCACTAAGTTCTGTCGCCCCCAGTCGGACACTCTACTTAGTGTGCTCTCAATTTGCGACACAAGTTGTTCGCGGCTCTCCTCCACCAAAGAACGAGGGATATTTGCGCGGCCCGTGTAATAAGTGTCCCCGGTGCTGTCGTCCGCATAACAATGAATGCTGTCATTATACAACATATCATTAACATGCAGCAGAAACAGCGTCGGGGACAATACAGAACCCTGCGGGACGCCAGCATTGATGTCCATGCTATCGGAGCAACTGCCATCTACAACGGCTCTAATGCTTCTGCTGGACAAGAAGCTAGCAACCCATTCGCATAGCCCCTCGGGCAGACCGTAAGGCTAAGATGCCAAATGCTTAAAACATAATATTAATACTGGATTATTATTATAAAATATTTAATATTATTATTCATCACTTCTATGTTAGATTCTCCTTTCTCTTCTAAACTATTATATTTCTATAATAGAAGATTGGTTCTATATGTCATCATTATTTATTAATTTCTTTTTAGCTTGCATTTTGCTGTCTTTCCATGGTCGTTTTAGCTGAAAGGCACTTCTATGTGGAGATCTTTATTTATTTTATTTAATCAGTTCACTCCGTCTGGTTTTCGTCCTGGGCACAGTACTATTACTGCACTTCTAAAAGTTACTGAAGATATCAGGCTAGGTATGGAGGATAAACTGGTAATAATAAAAGAACACCTCGTTCGAATATTGGTCAAAAAATTGACAACCGTTTATAAAAGTTGTGTACACAAAATTAGCCAACTGCATTAAGGCTAAGATGCCAAATGCTTAAAACTGTGTGTTCATTGACTAGATTTTCTTCAATTTCGTGATCCAATTATCGAACACCCCTATAATTTATTTATGATAATTAAAAATTATGCAATCTGCTTTTTGTAAGATAAAACAGTTCTTTTTACATCCTACTATCAAATTTTGTTAACACTATCACACTTATAGTGTCTACAAAGTGAATATCAAAACACGAAGTCTCAGCAATGCCCTAAATTCTGCTCCATACAATCAAAAATACGACAGAATACTTTCATTTTAGGCAGTCGCGATTTTGAAACTATAGGTCACAGGCAAATACCTGTGTGTTCAGTTGACGTAATATAATGTTTCGATTGAGAAAAAAATACTGGCTTGAGTAGAAAAGCTTAGATTTCTTATTATATTGAAAAATGTGTGTTTTGTTCATTCACTGGTGGGTGTTAATTTACTGGAGCACTTACCCTAACTATTAAAATAACCCTAAAATTATAATAGTTTTTATTCAAAAAGCGACTCTATATGCGAATAATCCATATTTTGGTGCGGGTGCTTCAATATTTGAACGTTCAGTTGGCAATAGAGCACGCGCCGGTACCGACTTGTGTCGTTTAGTGGCAGTGGCGAGTCAAATCCCGGTTGCGAACGCATTGAGTTAGTTAGTATTTAAATGGAATTAAACATACCTATGGTATTATAATAGGTAGGGGAAAAAGTCTTTTCGCATTATAGTATGTATGAACTTGTAATAAAATCTCTTTGGTTATACCATTTGTATCTGGCAGGTTTTGATATCTTTAAAAAGTTTAAATTTTAAAAAAGATAATTCTAAATTCAAATTAGGTAAATGTGTGATTTTCATTTGTTTTTTTTACTGTCAAGATGAGTGAATCTAATGAAGAAATTCGGTTCATTTTAAAATTTTACTACAAAAAAGGTAAAAATGCAAAGCAAGCAGCAAAAAAAATTTGTGACGTTTATGGACCTAGTGCCGTATCTGTGAGAGTAGCACAAATTTGGTTTAAGCGTTTTCAATCAGGAAATTTTGATGTGAAAGATGCACGTCGCTCTGGTCGCCCTGTTACGGATAAAATGGATGCCATTTTTGAAAAAGTGGAGCAAGATCGGCATATCAGTAGTTACGACGTAGCTGAAGAATTAGGAATTGACAACAAAACAGTTTTGGCGCATTTGAAAAAAGCTGGGTACACTAAAAAGCTCGATATTTGGGTACCTCACGATCTCACTGAAAGAAACCTAATGAACCGTGTACTCATTTGGGATTCTTTACTACGACGTAATGAAAGCGAACCGTTTTTGAAGAAGCTTATAACTGGTGATGAAAAGTGGATCACGTACGACAAGAACGTGCGAAAAAGGTCGTGGTCAAAGGCCGGTCAGGCTTCACAGACTCTGGCAAAACCCGGGTTAACCCGCAACAAGGTGACGCTGTGTGTATGGTGGGATTGGAAGGGCATTATTCATTATGAGCTGTTACCGCCAGGCAGGACTATCGATTCTGAACTCTACTGTGAACAACTGATGAGATTAAAGCAAAAAGTTGAGAGAAAGCGGCCGGAATTAATTAACAGAAGGGGTGTGATTTTTCATCATGATAACGCTAGACCTCACACATCTTTAGCCACTCAGCAAAAATTAAGAGAGTTTGACTGGGAGGTGTTAATGCATCCGCCGTATAGTCCTGACCTTGCACCTTCTGATTTCCACCTGTTTCGGTCTCTTCAGAATTCTTTAGGCAATGTTAGGTTAACATCACGAGAAGACTGCCAAAACCACTTGTCGTGGTTTTTTGAACAGAAGTCCCAAAATTTCTATAGTAATGAGATCATGTCTCTACCTACAAGATGGCAAAAGGTTATCGAACAAAATGGTACCTACATACTTTAGTTAAATGTAAATAAACTTTATTAAAAAATGTTTTGAATTTTCATATAAAATACGAAAAGACTTTTTCCCCAACCTAATATATTGTTTTTTATTGAAGAAAAACCAAGGTTTTTACATTTACTTGTCTTTTTAGGGTTCCGAACCTCAAAAGGAAAAACGGAACCCTTATAAGATCACTTTGTTGTCCGTCTGTCTGTCTGTCTGTCTGTCTGTCTGTCTGTCTGTCTGTCTGTCTGTCTGTCTGTCTGTCTGTCAAACATTTCTATGTCGAGAATGCGTGGAGGTATCAAGCTGAAATTTGAACTGTATACACAGGTCTACGGTCCCATGAAGTTAAAAAAAAATCAAACTGCTAAGTTTACGTAGAAAAAAGTTACGGCCGTTTATTCAGCAAAAAACGCGTATTTCGACACACTCAAAGGAATCAAAACCTATAGGGTACTTCCCGTTGACCTAGAACTATGAAATTTAGCAAGTAACATCGTTATAGACTACAAGTACAGGAATAAATCTCAAAACTGTACATTTGTAAATAGATCTAAAAAAATAGGGGGTCTATATTTTTTATAGGGTGTCGAAATTTCAAATTGAAACTACTAGTTCAAATGGGGTATCATATGAAAGGGCTTGATGTACACATTGCAAAATATATTTTATTTATTTTTTTCGACGCATTATTTCTTATTTATAATGAAAAATATCAAATTTAATAATGATACTACGTACCTACGGAACCCTCGGTGGGCGAGTCCGACTCGCACTTGTCCGGTTTTTTTATGAAATAATCGCAGTGTCGAGGTTAGGGATCTTTATTTATTGATAAATCCCAATATCGGCCACCCGGCCGACATTAGGAAAATGCATGAAAACGCTAAACAACATGTTTAGCTATTTTTTATGTTAACAGGAATATTAATAAGGTTAAAAATGAAACAACAGCTTTTTTTATTAAAATTATTGTCCTGAACCGACTTTACAAACAACCAGTTTTTATTACGTTTATTTATATAAAACGTTCAAGATTTTGATCTAGTGTTATGTGTTTCAAAGATGTATTCTAAGGGAGTTCTTAGCTATGTTTGAAGAAATTTGGCCCATTCTTTTTTAATTATTTTTTATAAAAAAAAATAAAGTCATTATCTTTCTTTACAGGAACTAGTTATTGAAAACAGTCAAGAGGGAAAGGTGGATGAAGTGGAAGTTGGGCTAGATATTTCTTTTTTTTATAAAGCTCTTCAGGCCATAGGGGACCACGGTCCAATGGATTGTAAGTTAAGTTACCTCAGTATAATAGGTGAAGTAAAAGTTGGTCTGGACTCAAAACTCATCATGAAATGTAGTATGTGTAGTATGAAGTTTACTGTGTGTTTGGTTGAAAAGAAAGAAGATAGCATGGAAGTGAATCATCAAATTGTATCTGGTATCATATCATCTGGTGGGAGCTACTCTCAGTTAAAAACATTAACTGCCGCAGTAACCGTTACCAATCATGTCACCTTCATTATACAATGAAATTAATAATACGGTTTGCGATTGGTGGGAAAAGACAGCAACACATTCCATGGCAGAAGCTGTCAAGGAAGAAGCAGAGTACGCAGTCTATAGGTAGTGTTGATAAAAATGGTACACCATTAATATCTGTTGCTGTTGACGGTTGTTGGAGGAAGAGATCTTATGGTAAGAATTTTTCCGCCTTATCCGGCGCAGCTGCGATAATTGGCATTAAAACTAATAAAGTATTGTTTTTTGGAGTTAAAAATAAATACTGCGTAGTCTGTGCACGAGCCGCAAAGAACAACAGTCAGCCCCCGGAACACCATTGTTTCAAGAATTATTCAGGATCATCTACCGGGATGGAATCGACCATAATAGTTGAGGGGTTTAAACGTTCCATTGTTGATCACGGTGTAATTTATAATAAATTTGTAGCAGACGGCGATTCTAGTACTTATAAAAAAATATTAGATTCGCGTCCGTACGATAATTTAATAGTAGAGAAAATTGAATGCAAAAATCATCTTTTACGAAACTATAGCTTGGAGAAACTGTCAAAAGACACTAAGTATCCTTGCGAATTGCGGAAATTCCTAAAAGAAAGGTATTTGCGTTTAAGAACGGGTGTAAAATGCGCGATTAAATATTGGGCGGATCAAAATCAGTCACTCGAAGAAAAAATAAAAAATCTTAGTGAAGATATCCTAAATGGTCCACAACACGTATTTGGTAATCACCAACATTGCAAGGAGTATTTCTGTAGACCTGGTACTCGTCGAATAGAACCTGTTGGATTACTTCCAACAATTGTTGGATGCGGATTAATGGACGCGGTAGAAATTTTAAGTAAAAGACTGTCATATCATTCTAGAAGTTTAATTCATAATTGCACAAGTAATATAGTTGAAAGTTTTAACGGAGTAATTGCCAAATTAGTTGGGGGTAAGCGTGTAAATTATTCTTCCCGTGGTTCTTATGCGGGCCGATGCGCAGCTGCTGTTGTGTCTTTTAATACGGGATCGATTCATAGTAAAACTCATGAAGTCATATTTAAATGTAGTCCGATTCCTTTGATCGCGAAAGTGGAAAATTGTAATCGTAGAAACCGTTTAATTGCTAAACCTAAATTAAGATTGAAAAAAAGCCACAACACTGTATCGAAAGACACTCACTATGGACCAAACTGCGAAAAACCTGATCTGAGTCCAGAATTATATGAGAAAGCCAAGCCATCTTTTTTAGCCGATTTAAAGTTGTCTTGTGCTGAAAGAGAGGAGCTTGAAAGGTCGACCCATTTGCAAAGAAGTAGTGCTGAGTGGATGAGTACAAGGAGAAAATTACTAACCTCATCATCATTCGGGGAAGTTTGTAAAAAACGAGAGAGCACAAGTTGTGCTGCTTTTGTTGGTAAAATCGTTTATGGTAGTAATATCTCCAGTTTGCTTGCTGTACGGTACGGTATCGAAAACGAAGAAACCGAAATTAGACAGTTAGAAATTCAAAAGAATATTAGTATACAAGGTTGCGGTTTGTTCGTCGACGATCAATATGAATTTCTTGGTAATACACCAGATGGCATTTATGCAAACGGTTTAATTGAAATTAAGTGCCCACATTCTTTAGCTGGCATGACTCTTGATGAAGCAATGGCCAAACATACCTTTTGGGCAAGGCTTCCAAGAGTTATGTCATAAATAAAAATCATAACTGGTATTTCCAAATTCAGGGACAGGTACATATTACTAAAAGAAACGTTTGCATGCTTGGCATCTGGTTTGGTGCTACTGTACCTATGAAAGTTTATATTATAGAAAAGGACGACAAATTTTGGAAGGAGAAAATGGAGATGAAATTAGTTAGGTTTTATTACGATTGCCTACTTCCAGAATTAGTTGATCCTCGGCAGTCACGAAGCATGCCCATTCGTGACGCGCCCAGTATCATAGAGGCTATGAAAGAGAGGAAAGAAAGAGCTTTACGTGTTTTGAAAGAGAAGAACGCCTAATGATTTTGAAAGAGACTGAGGTAACTTAACTATCCAGCCGGTCGATTCACGTAAACACGCCAGTCCAAAAGTCGTTTTAACTTAGAAACTTAGAAATCGCCTTTTGGTTTTCTGTTTTAAACGCACTTACTTATCTAGTCTTGGATTGTCATAAATCTTTCAATAGCTCAATTACTATACAATTCCTATATGATTTTGAAGAGTTATCTGGTGTAAAGAATCATCAAAATCGTTTCAAAAATACAGCGAATTGAGAAGCTTCTTCTTTTTTTAAGTCGGTTAAAAGGGCTTAATTTGCAAAAAACGAAGTGACATTTTTAAGTCCCTACGCTACGGTTTTTATTACGTGAATCGGGCAGCTGGTAACATTTTCATTCTGATAGGTTTTGCAATAGCAATTGATTTTATCATCAAATTAGCAGAAATCAGAATTTGATCAGTAATCGTAGAATTTTGAACTCATATTTTGTTATTGTTTACTTACTTTTAATTAGTATATTAATAATTTATAAACTTGTGTTTTATTTATTTTTGTACAACCCTAGCACGCTTTTTAGATGGCGACTCATATTTGTTATTGTTTACTTACTTTTAATTATATGAATCATTTTTATACTTTCGTATACTAGCGTAGCAAAAGTGCAAACAAAGTTGAAAAAAAGTTGACATGGCCGATAATTGGTGCCACCACCCTATTTGAGTTTACGCATTATGCACATTTCCTTGCGTAGAGATATACACTAGCGAGGAAAGCTCGATGTTATTTCGACCGTACTTCCTACTGAATTTGCAATTATTTTGTTGAATGAATATTTTACGAAATAAGAATAAACTTTGGTAGTAAAATTACAAAGAAATACATAGTTGGAATTTTTGGTAAGTAGAATACAAAAAGGTCAGTCCGGACCTGCTCTTGATTGTTTATTATAAATAGAAAAACATAAACATTGTGTCTCAACTACTCTTATTAATCTAGTAATTAGGATCATTTTATAACGAAAAACTAGTCTTAGAATATTTTACACTCGTCGTTTATTTCCAATTATTATTTCCATTTTTGTTATGCTGTAAATATTCAACTTCAATAACAATATAACTCAACGTGGAACGTTTGTCGCAAAACATTTTGAAAATCGCGCTGTCTTTGGGTCATTCACCCGCCCCGTCGGTTGTTTCAGTAAACAGTAGCGCTGCGGTCGCTCAAAAACGATGTCGCGCCTAGGCAATCTGGGCCCTTAAAGTTGAATTTTGTAGATTCGCAGCTTTATCTTGCGGATTTTCGATCAGGACACGTGATCCTGACGCGAGTTCAACATTTTTTTACCCATCCCAAAAAAGTTCACAACGCCGCTAAAGAAGTTTTCACTTTAATAATAAAATTACAGTTCAAAAAAGAAGAAAGGGTGAACTGTGCGCAAGTGGACAAGGCGTTGCGGTCGGTGACCCGGTGGGACGTGTCGCGGCTGCTGGAGGAGTTCACGACGGAGCGCGCGGAGGCCGCGCAGAAGAAGCAGAGGGAGGCCGCGCTCATCAAGGAGGCGCGCCGCGCCGAGCGGGAGAGGATGCTCGCCGCCAAGGAGCTCACGGCGCGCCAGAGTATGTCGCATCAATTCTTAACACCGGCCTTACACAGCCGAAAAACCATCACGGAATTCAGTCGTAATTCAGAACGCATCCAACTCCATACAAAAAACACGACCTGGAGCCCTACCACTGATAAGCTGAAGCCGATTACCGTAATAAAACTTCGCTTTAGTCTCCTACTCTACCGACTAAGCAGAAGATTATCATTAATTTTAACCTACGACCTAGTTTTGGAATCGGCGGCGAATGAATTCGGCGGTAGGGCCGGCAGTTTTTATTGACTCTGTTTTTTCAAGTGATCTGACAAAATTATTTCATACATTTCATACATTTCTATGAAGAGAATGTTGCACACGTCGAAATTCGTATTCTTAAATTCTTGAATTCCGTGACGAGTTACGGCTGTGTAATGCTGGCCTAGTCACTTAGTCATAGTATTAGCCTCTCTTACACTTCACTAATACGAGCGAGACGACACTATGATTTGAATCCTAGTTTAATAGGCCCTATACGTATGCAACTGCTGCGAGACAATAGGACCAAGCCATATCTCACTAAGGACAGATGTACGCGGAAAAATCGCACGAAATATCACCGCCCTCTTGACAACACGTACCCACGTAGTACGTGGAAAATCACGAACCACATGTTAATCGCTCAGATGTGGAGCTTTTTGAATATTTAACTGCGAAACCGGTTGCCCGCCGATCTGACTCGAATGATACACTCCAGAAAAAAATAATCGCAAAGAGCGAGCGGTCCACTGGTGGAATAACCGGACAGACCAATTCAGAATAATGAATCCGAGAATTTAAGACATACTTGGGTTTGTACCTGGAAAATCTGCGACTAACAACTGCAATCTGCCATGCCACTTATAGATATTTTTATTTTATTCGCCCATATTTTGGGGTGTGAGAAGCTCACCACCATCTTTAGAGCTAAAGCCAACCTCACCTGCACGTGGTGCACCCTACCGACTAGCGAAAGAGGCTCTTCCAAATGAGAGGTAGGATACAGCCTGAATAGTCAGCTACCCGACTGGGGAACGGGGGGGAAGTACCTCCAACTCACAGAATACCGCAGCCAAATAACACTTCCCTTGAGGGTTGTTGTGTTCCTGCGAGTGAGTGAGGTCACCAGAAAGAAAAGGAGTTGGTGGCGGCGCGCGAGCAATATTTCATATTGCGAGCATTTATATGGCTACGGTAACCGATTCACATCAGGAGGGCCATATCTTATAATTAAATTGAGCTTTCCATTAAAAAAATAACTTGAGTAGTTATTTTTTTCATGTTAAAAATGGTGATAGGTACATGTTTTATCTAGATAATATCTCATTAATCAATACTGAATTTCCCCTAAAGATAATATCGCACAATTTTAATTTAACCACAGGTAGAGGAGCGAAAGCTCTAGGAGTATCGGTGATGCAGAATGACGACCGAGAGACAGGCTTCGTGGACGACCTGGTCCAGCGAGCCATTGACAACAAGAAGCCGTTACAAAGGGCACCAAATAAAGAAATCAACAGGCCTATCCGAAGAATCACTAGAAGACACCCTGACACGCTTGAGTTTGCCACATTAAAGTTGCTGCCTGCACATGGAAATTCATCTGCTGTAGATGGTAATGTGTTAAAAATAATTGATCTTTTTCCAAAGAAAATAACATTTTGACTACTTGCAATATATATATATATTTTTAATAATATTCCATCATTACCAGTATTGTCTAGCTAGAGAGAAGAATTAGATTATATCACTATTATCGTCGAGCTCGCTGACGTCGTTGCGTGTCAGTCTAATAGAATACGCAAGTTAAGCAATGTCGACCGTAGTCTGTTTAGGGGCCATCCATAAATTACGTCACACGTTAAGGGGGAGGGAGGGGGTCGATGAAGTGTGATATAGTGTGACAAGGGGGTGGGAGGGGTCCTAAATTTCGTGACGTCACATTTCAAAATCTATTATAATCTAAGTGTTAACACGAATTTTGAACTATTAACGAAAAACTCAGAAACATTTGCAACTCTAGATGTAAATTTGCAAAATATGTGACGTCACACTAGGGAGGGGGGGAGTCTCACAAATGTGACAAGGACGGGGGGAGGGGTCAAAAAATCATGAAATTCGTGTGATGTAATCTATGGATGGCCCCTTATGGATGCATTCAATCATCCGAGCTCCTCCATGCTTTGGTGGGCACGTTAAGCCGTTTCCCAGCTGTTGTCATTTTAGATGACAGTCGGTCAGTGGTCTTTAGATGGCTTGAAAACAATGGCCGACGCCAACCCGCAGTTGAACAGTGTGGTCGAGTATGCTCTAAACCCTTTCAATTGATGGAGACCCATATCCCAGCAGTGGGATGAATAAGAATTGACAACGACTTTTATCATCTCCAATTTCCAAGTGAAGAAAGTCAATACGTGATTTTAACTCAGTTTCAATGCAGATTACTATTGTTACAGGTGCACTTCCAGAAGATAGACAATCAGATTCCACCGAATCAAATCCGCAACCTCCGCAAATAACAACATTGACACTCATAAACAACCAGATGCGACCACCAAGCACACCAGGAAGCATCGACATGGCAACAATAACTAGAGTTGACCCTTCAGCACCTAAAACTCCTATCCACGGTAACATAAGTGGAGTACCCTCGAATATAGAAGCTGGCTCACTGGTTGTCCTAACAGTCGATGATCCAAAATATCCATCTAAGAAAATGCTACAAACGTACATAGCTCGTGGTCCGGGCCAATTAACTCCGGTCGCTTTGCCTCCTACGTTCCTGAACTCGGTAATGGGTTATATGAAGAAGGGCACACCGAAGAGCAATGTATCTGCAGGATCATCACCAGTATTTAATTCTCCGAGCAGTATTGCAAGTCAAGAGAGCAGGTGTAGTGGAACGCCTAGTGTCATTCAATTGAACCCCAGCCCGGCTAAACGTCAAAGACATAGCTCATATACTATAACACCGCTATAGCTTTAAAATTGATGAGCTCGGTGGTCGAATGGTTACAATGGCCACTTTGACTCCGAGGTCGTGGGTTCGATTCCCGGACAAGACAGACATTTGTGTGCATGAACATGTCTGTTTGTCTTGGTCTGGGTGTTTTCTATTATAAGTACGTATTTACAAAAAAAAATGTATTTTAGTACATTTATCAGTCTCCCATAACTCAAGCTTTGCGCTTTATTTGGGACTAGATGGCGCTGTGTAAATTGTCCAGAGAATAATAAAATAAAAAAATATTGAAATTATTTTAAGAATATTATAAGACTGTACAAGTGTAATAGTTAATTATGAAACGTTTTATATTGAGTACATTTTTAATATTGTATTTTTCGTTTATGAAAAAAGGAATCTGTTGTATTTATATGTGAACCTCCCAACTAAAAGTTTGTTTCGGCCTCAATAAGTCAAATAACTGTAAATAGTTATTTTGACCAAACGGGGATTCTTCATTTTATAGGATAATTTATTTATATGAATTAGAATTATTTGGCCTCGGTCTGGCATGGGACGAGGGCCCACCACTGTCTCCTGTGTAGCCAGGATTAACAGCGGCAATCGCCAAAAAAGGCAATGAACAGTGAAGTACGGGGGTAAAACTACGGCTACCTTGGGACTCGCAACGAATTTAATGTGTGCCTTATTTCGGCACTGCCCAGGTCTCAGATCTTGATTTTAACTAGACAAAAAATTACATAAATAAAGAGCTATAAGGTCTTTTTTGTGGCAGTGCCGAAATAAGCTTATTTCGGCACAGCCCATTCGGGATCTACATAACATAGCGAAGATATGATTTTCCCCAGAATTAGTCGTCAATTTGTCGAATTCAGACACCAGATCAAAAGAAAGCAAAAGAAGTATCAGAATTAGTCGACTTCCCGTTAAAAAGTTATAAGTATTTTTTTGTGGCAGTGCCGAAATAAGCCTTATTTCGGCACTGCCCAAAAAAACTACACCACCTAGCGAAAATCTAATTTCACCCAGATGTTGCCTTGAATTTAGGTCTTTTTTGTGGCAGTGCCGAAATAAGCTTATTTCGGCACTGCCACAAAAAAAAACCTTTTAGCTCTTTAAGGGAGAGCGACATTTTTTTTCCTTTGGGCGACAAATTTCGACAAATTAACGACAATTTTTTTGTCTAGTTAAAATCAAGATCCGAGACCTGGGCAGTGCCGAAATAAGGCACACGAATTTAATCAGAAGAAATTAGTTAGGAATAATGGAATTTCTTAGCAATGTGAGAGACAGCAATATCGCAAATAAGGCATTACAAGCTCGATGATTTTGTTATGCCATATCACAATTGAAAATCCTAGCTTTATGGTACATGGAAAATTATCGGCGACGAGTTAAAACTTCTTTGGTCAAAACAAGAACTAATTGCCAAGAAAACCCCTCAACTTACACTGTGAACTGGGTCAGTGTGGCCTGTTGTTGATTTATTGTGCCCAAGATTATAGCCGTAATATGTCGGGTGACAAACTAGCGTACACTCCGCCTGATGTGAACCGGTTACCTCGCGCGCTGTCTCCACTGCCGGGAACGAAGCGATGCGGCACCGGTATGTGTAGATGCACCATAACCAAACAGTATAGAAACGTACATTATAATACTCTCCATTCCTTGTCGAATTTCCAATGTAATCTGTTCTACACATGATTTTAAAATAAAATGTTATTTATATACATATGTTTGTGTTTTATTTATTGCTCCGAAATAATGGTTATTGGGCATTTGTAAATCGCAGGCCACACCGGGAACGAAGCGTAACGGAGCTCCGTTTCGCTTCGTCCTCGGCTCTCTTACTCTCTCTCTCTCTCTCTAGCTAAGTTGGTGTAGCTTCATTCACGTTCGTGTTGTGAAGTGTAAGTGGCTCACCACGATATTTAGAGCCAAAGCCAACCTCACCTGCACGCGGTGCACGCTGCCAACTAACGAAAGAAGTAGTATAAAACGTATTTGTAAACTGCCCGACTGAAGAAGTACCTCCACCTCATAGAATACCGTAGCCAAATAACAATTACCTTGAGGGTTGTTGTTCTTGCGAGTGAATGAGGCTACCAGAAAGGAAAGAGTTGCTGTGTTGGCAGCGCGCGACCAATGTTTCACGTTGCGAGAGTTTATACGGCTACTCAAACCGCTTCACATCAAGCGCGCCGTATGATTTTCTGCCACCCAGTGTAGTATAAAAAAAGAGTGGAAGTCCATTGCAGAGCTACCAGTACGATAAAGCCTTTTACCGCTTCACATCAAGCGGGCCGTATGCTTGCCACTCGAGGTGATAAAAAAAATGTCGCTGCCGCGTCTTTTCATACTTCGATTAACACCGCGAACATCAGAGCTGAGCGAACCGAAGTACGAAAAGACGCGGTAGCGACATTAAGACGAGGAACGAAGCGATGCGAAGCCAGCTTTGCATTCCCGGTGTGGCCTGCGCTTTATGAATATATGAATCTGAATCTATTTTAATCAACAATTAAAATGGACTAAATTCAGGAAATCCTGTATCTAGCGGGTAGTATAATTAAACAATATAATATATTATATCTTAATCTATTTTTTATTCTATATACAGCTGGTCATAATTGAATATCAATGCTCGACAATAAAACTTAATGTACATCGATGAGTTCGTTGGGATACCACTGCGAGGTCGCCAGGCTATCCCACAGAGACAACTCCGGGTCCAGGAACTCTTGGTTCATCTGGTCCACGTCCAGCGTCTTCTTGTGCTCTGAAATTTTATAATTGGAAAAATGTATAAATGGTGGTGGCAGATGAGACCTACTTAGTGCAGTGCTATCACAATGTAGTGAGGAAACGTAGTACAGACTAGAAAAAATAATGGTATGAGCTCAAAATTTGGATGCACAAAACCAAAATTTCTTATAAAAAAATCTGAGTTTGAAGAGCACTCGACGTTCACCTTTTTTGGGATGTCATCAACATCTTTAAACCAAATCCAACTTCCCCTGCACGCGGTGCACCCTGCTGACTGTCAAACGAAGCTCTGGCGAAAAGAGAGGTAGGGAGCGTAATTGTAAGCTAGCCGACTGGGGAATGTACTTCCACCTCACAGAATACCGCAGCCAAATAACAATTCCCTTGAGGGTTGTTGTGTTCCTGTGAGTGAGGTCACCAGAAAGGAAGGAGATGCTGCGTTGGCAACGAGGGTGGCGGCGCGCAAGCGATATTTCATGTTGCGAGCGTTAATATGGCTAAGGTAACCGCTTCAAATCAAACGGGCCGTATGCTTATCTGCCACCAGACGTATTATAAGAAAAAAACCTTTCACTGCCCTTGTGCTAAATAGGGCGATGGTTATTTTAATTTAAAAGTTTACTAAAATTATAGTACGTTGTCTACATTTATATCTGGTCAGAGCTCCTAATGTAAGTTTTACAATCGAGTTTACGTTGATGTTTTTGTATGAAAATCCCAAAACGTAGACTCCAGAGGCACTGAAAAAATTCGCAAACGCAGCGTTTATCGTTTCTGCGGAGTAGTGGTCAGTAGATTTTGCCGTAGCTACTAAAGTAGACTTGTCAACATGATTTTTTTTAATTTGTATTTTCTTTGACTATTAAACTTTTATGTTCTTTGTCTTTTTTCATATAAAGAAGGATAATTGCGGATTAAATCTTAAATTTTCTTCAAACAAATCCATTGTCAACCCGTGACGCACACTGCAGCGAATGAACGAAAACGACAGCGCGCAGTGCGCAGTAGCCGCTCCCCACTTCACCGCGCTTACCCTTCGCCACTGACTCATACTATTACCACAGTATAGGTAATAGTACTAACGTACAGTATGGACACTCTCTGCCGCTCTCACTAGTCGACCTCACCTCCCCTATGAGACCGATTTGGAACCGTTCGCAATGGATGCAACGTCCTACAAATTGACGTCGCTCGTATTTTATTCTCCATTCAAAAAGATGGGAGTTACTTGTGCAGTGGATGGATGTCTAAACACATGGAAAATCAAAAAATGAAATTTAATCGATCCCTTTGGATGAAATAAAGTACAGGTTTTTTTTATAAATTACCTAAAAAGCATGCGGCAGCCATAGTTTCATCATAACTAATTCATGTCTGTCAAAGTAGGATACAAGATACAATTAATACGAGATGAGAAAAGGATAGCATTATATGTCTCAAAGAGCAAGTGAGTGCACAGACGCGGAAGTGACATTGCTGTCACTTGAGTTATGGTGGTTTATTGTTATTGTTTACAATTTTCTTATTTACATTTCAATGTTTATTGTGCGTGATCTCATGTGTGGTATTAGTTTTAAATTACGTTTGTTCCATGTGAATATGAAAATGAATCAAATCATGGCGCATGCATTTATGTGAATAGTAAAAAGCTACAATTAGTAAGAATGAAATGGTTTGACCATTACAATGAACCGGTGTTCGGAAGGCGAACGTTTGATTTAGTGGTGATTAGAAAATATAAAATTTTGGGTAAGTTAGCAATGGCAATTATACAAGGCGTTTTGCAAATATTAGCTGAAGTCAGTGTAGTGTATTTACTATGTTTTTTTTTCTTCACTACGCCCACCTAATGTGAAGCGGTTACCGTAACCATTTTAACCGTCGCAACATTAATATCGCTCGCGCGCTGCCATCCTCGCTGCTAACGCAGCAACTCCATCGTCTCTGGTGACCTCACTCACTCGCAGGAACACAACAACCCTCAAGGAATTTATTTGACTGCGGTATTCTGTGAGATGGTGGTACTTCGTCAGTCGGGCTGCTTAAAAAATAAGCTATGTCCTACCTCTCTTTTCGTCAGAGCCTCGTCTGTCAGTCAACAGGGCGTACCCCGTGCAGGTAAGATTGACTTTGGTTCAAAGATGTTGATGAACCACTTACATCCCCTTACATGTCCGACTAATAATTGAATAATGTCAGCCCTAGAGAACGTCACTCAAACATAGGCACGTGTACAGACGTCATTTGGTTACTACATGCAAAAGTGCCATTTTTGTATGGAGTGGCCGGGGTTTGCTATTACTTATACTGTGCTCATAGTGCGACGGAACAATATACCATTCTAGACGTTTTTCATACGATTATGTGTCCGGCACCGCATGTTGCATACCGCAGCGTTATGCGTTACGATGAAGAGACCAAAGCTCGACTTTTTTTCGTAGTAACACAAAACTCGCATTAGGAGCTTTCTCGATGTATACTTACTTGCGCAGGCCTGTACGTACATCTGTGTATGAATTTTGAAAATAATACTCACATGCTGTGATCGGATCATGTGTACCAGTGTAAATTTTAATAATTTAATAATTTACTGTTAACCTACCCGTCTCCACCAACCCGCAGTTGCGTGGTGGAGTATGCTCTAAACCCCTTCGATGGAGGGGACACCCGTATCCCAACAGTGGGATGATTATGGGTTGATGCCGACATGCCGAACCTACCCGTGTTGTCTCGATTTTAATACTTAAAATGGGATGAGGCGTTTATGTCACACATTTTATTTTTGTTAATTAAGATGGACTAGTAAAGTGCACAATTAATTACCACCGTTGTGAATCGATCAAGAAAAAATCTTTTTCTTCGTGCATACCATTACCTATTTATGTTCTGAAAAATATAAGCTCTCAATTTTTTTAGAACTGCAAACAGCCTAGGTCTGTGGCAAACAGAATAGCAGTTTGAAGCATTGATGAACATAAGGGTCCGTTCGCACAGACCGGCTCGGAGAGGAGAGCAGATTTTGGTGACGTTTAAAACAGAGTATTAGCTCATTGGTGTAAGGTTTATTTTTTAAATTTACTTATTTTGTTATATGAGAATGGTCGAGAGCCGATGCGGATTTTTAAAGTAAACCTTATGCTAATGACACAAAATTCTATTTTAAACGCGTCCAGAATCTGCTCTCCTCTCCGAGCCGGTTTGGTTTGAACGGACCCTTTGACATATCACTGAAACTAGAAGTTATTGACATCTAGGAATTTTCAACTTGCAACCTTATAAAATTGTCAAGATATATAGGAAAGTATACATATAAATAAAATGGGAGAGGCGGTTTAGTTTTTCGGAGTAATCTTAGGAATAGCTTATTCTAATTCAATATGATTTGCACTGGAAGGTAATGAAATTTATATGGATACTTTTTATCTTGGAAATATATAAAGTTCCTTCGTGTAAATTACAAAACAGTTGTTTGACTGAAAAATTAGAAGTGAATTAATCCACTCGAAACCAGATCATAGGTGCGCATGAATAAAAACTACAAGTTTGAACTACAAGTATAAAAGTGATCTTTGATGAAAATAGGACAGAAAACATTATAATATGTAAATATTCTAAAAATATATACATATATTTAAAATGTCTCTAAGAAGAAAGATAGCTATTACGACATAACAACGCACAAGGTATTACCTAACACTCAGGTATGCAGCACTGATCTCACTGCGAAAACTATACATAAACACATATAAGTTTATAACCAATGATATGAGAAAACGATAGATATGTTTTATTGAAATTAAAACGGTGGTCTCAGTATAAATATGTGTAACACGAATATTTATTTAACGCGATAAATCGGACAGCATGGCACCGTAGCGAAACAAAACTGGCTGCCTGAGTCAGCAGATTACAGTGTTACAAAGGCGACCAATAGATACTGTAAAGTATCTTTCACTACGGTTTGTAAATGTCGACAGTTTAAAAAAATATATATATTATTTTCGTCACTAGCGTATATAGCTATTCTCAGTTCGTGATGATAATGCAAGGAGTAGACAATCACCACGGATTGTAAGATTAATCATACACACGTAATGAGTAAAATTAAGCGCAAGTTATAAAAAGTTGCAAAATATTACTCGAGAAAATTCAAAATTTGTTTAACAACGCAATGCGTATGCTTTACAATTATACTCTATAATTATTATACATTATTACAAAACAGGTAATTCGATGTACACATGTACGTAAATACAGTTGAATACAAAGTGTTGCTAGTAAGAATAAATTCAGTTCTATTCAACTATTTGTACATTTTTCTTTCATTGACTGTATGGACGTTTGTTTTTATAGATAATCTAAAAACGACCGATGGTTACGTTCGCAATGTCAAATAAACTTATCTATCTAATGTTTTTTCATATCATTATTAAACGCCAACCTAGGACTTACCAACAAGCGCCAAATCGTCATTTTGTGGTTTCGCTGGGACGGTTTGCGCGACGTTCGCGGCAGGTTGCGCCGGCGCGGCCACCGCGTTCTGGTCGCCCTGCCCATAGTATCCAGACCAGGCTGAGTAATTCTGCCAATAGGCTGATGGATCATAATATTGGTTGTACTCCTATAATCATAACTGCTCGTCAATACAATCCCTTTTTACAGTCTGTATATGTCTGCCATGATGCAATGATACAGCTACATTCTAGTTCTAAGCGAGTCTAATCGGAACAGTTATGCTGTTAGGATTTCAATAGCGAAGAGCATTTTCGCAAAGTCGAGTACATGTGATATTCATAAATTTTTCAAGCAGTCTTTTTATTATGCGATTTATCCAGTTTGAGTAAGTATATTCACATTTACAGCATCTACCGGGTAACTTCTATATGTATTTGGTTTGGGAAAAAAAATATGAAAGCAACCTGTTTGCAAATAATAAAACTTAAAAATATTTAAATTTTATGATGCACATCTATATGACGCGTTTCATGACTAAGTAATTTGAAACGAGTAGCAGTTGGCTATGAATTTAATGCATTTTTTTTAACAATTTGAATATTGTAATTACTACTTGTATTACAGTGACTACTCGTTACTAAGGCATTTTTTTAAATTAATTTCAGTATTTCAAAAACAACTAGACCAGATACAATGTCTCATGAATGAATGACTATACACACTATCATTTTTACGTTATTTTGCAAAATCCAGTGGATCAATTCTGTTTTCTAATGCACTTAAAATTGTCCTACATTCCAAACTTCATAAAATTCGGAGCACCAATTAAAAAGTTATTACGACACAAACTTACAAGGTCGCTTCAATACGTGTTGGAAAAATAGAAAAAAATATATAATCTATATTCCCATGGTCAAGACGTCAAAATAGTAACGTCAAGGATCACCTTCTATCATATCATATCATATTATGTTTGCAAAAGTCACTTCAAAATTAACTAAGTGACTTTTGCAAACATAAACGACGTTACGTATATTTGTAAATTACTGATGAAAAAGATACACGATAGACCCGAAATCAGGTTTAAAAATCTATTATCTAACTAAATTATTTTGTAATAAAAAGACCGCTTGTAAGCATTTGATATATTTTTGAGACGAGCTATAAAGCGAAAATCGTAGCTACGTATAAGGCAATCACGCATAATACTTTGATGAAACGAATTGTCATTTCATGTTTACAAATAATGCAATATATTAAGCATACATAGCCTACTCGATATATATTTATCGCATATTGCGAAGTTCAATATTAACGTAAGCTATAACGGACGAAACTAGCATTATAATAACAATAAGCAGAGCAATTTAAGTAATTTCCAATAAACAATAATGAATTATTATTTCAAAGATCAAAAAATTACAATTAATCTATTAATTCATAATATAGTGAATTTTAGAAACACCTCAACAGACAACATGATAATAGAACAACAATATTAAGTTTAGTCAAATGAGAGACGTTTGCAAATAATTGGTAGCAAAGGCCAACCGCCTTGTAAGTTCAGTTTTAGTATGTCATATTAGTTTATTCTCTGCTTCATAATAATGAAGCAGAGAATCTATTTGTACGTCTGGACTTCTAGTCAAATTAAAAATAAAATTACATAATAATCCAATTCTTAAGGAATGCTTTAAATGCAATTTCACGGTATGGCTAAAGAAACCGCGGGACACAGCTATTTATAATCTCAGCTGAAGCTTAAAGTGTTCAAAGATTAGTACTAAGTTCACAACTGCTTGCTGTATTACTGAGCAATATTATCTGCAAAGCAAAAGACTTTCGTACCGTTCCGCTGTTGTAGGTGGAATTTGTATTAGTTGTTGAAGTGTTGGCGTGTGTGGTGGTGGCCCCCTTGGGTTTTGGCACCGCAGTGCATATTTTAAGGGGCTTGGTACCAAGACCTGTGTATCCATTCATGGCGTAAAGAGCGTTCCTCTGTTCCTCCTCGTTGTCAAATCTGACGAAACCATAGCCTTTGGTGTAGCCTCCTCCGTCTAGGATAACTGTAATGATTAAAATATACGACACGTTATTAAAGTCATATGATTCAAGCAAGTACAACAGGTATTTAAAATCAAGAACACAAAGTTTCCAGAAATTCAACTAATCACTTATTTATACAATGCATCATTATCACGTGACTTAGCATAATCAGACCTTTATTTCCTCATGTTAACACTAATACATCCCCAGACACATCTACTGGCCCATCTAGACATATAGACTAAGTTTTGACGAGCTCGGTGGCGTAGCGGTCAATGGCGCGGCTTCGACACCAACGCTCGTGGGTTCGATTCCCACATAGGACAGATATTTGTGTGCACGCACATGTCTGTTTGTCTTAGTCTGGGTGTTTTTTATGTATCTTAAGTATGTATTTACAAAAAAATGTATTTACGTATGTTTATCAGTTGTCTAGTACCCATAACACAAGCTTTGCTTACTTTGGGGCTAGATGGCGATGTGTAATATTTATTTATTATTATTATTCCATTTATTTCACATTTTACTCTTTTTTATTACATTTTTAAATATACATATAAAAAAAATACATTTAAAAATATAAAAAAACAGGGGCACCCTATTATTATTATTATTTATTTATCTCACGAATTTATACAGATGAGATGTTTTACTTTTTAGCTTAATAAATTAAATGTAATGTAATGAATTTAGTATCGTAAAGCCTCCCCCAGATCGAAAGTGCAGGAGCGGGCGCGCGAGTACATGGTAGCCACACGCCCGCTCGTTTACTATGAATGTGTTTCCATGATTCTATACAACCTGGAGGAATCTAAACTTGCCGCGTCGCCTCCATGCCCGAGTGAGTTTAAAAGACTGTCAAAGGACACAAAATAAATAAATTTAAATTTTGTTTTTGATAAGATAAAAAGTCCTGGTGAAAATTCTTCTGTATGAAATTTCGTGTGGTGACCTGATAAATGTGTCCGGGAGTGTATTAATCGGGAGTGTATTAATCGCAGTCCTCCAGGTGCATAATTTCAGGGCACTCTGCTCGTCGTCAAATCTACAACAGTTTGATGCGCGCACACACGCTCATTCGCGCTCTGCACAGACATGATTGTTATGTACAATTAACGATGGGACATTTGTATGGAGTGGCCGGAGTATGACTAGACGAAGATTTGACGTACAATTCTTACCTTTAGCAGTTTTAATAGAATTATATTTAGAAGCAAAAACTCTATATAGCGAGTAGTCATCCACATCAGGGCTGAGGTCACCGACCCATACAGAGAACTCTCTTTCTTGTTGCATATTGGTTCGGGCTTCTCTGGAAGCTGTGTTCAGTCTGAATCTGACAACTGGAAATGTGCCTGGTATTGGTTTTCCATTTAATTTGTGCATTGAGTCTACAGCTTCCTCGTCAGTCTGGAAAATGAACATAATAAATTTATATCTTTAAAATTGAAAAATTCACGTTCCCTGCCTAGGTGGGGCTGGAACCCACAACCTCTTGAATAAGAATAAGGAGTTGAGTGCTTTTCCAATGGATCTACAAGGAAGGTTTGTGATGGTGACGAATTTGTATTTTGTACATTTCTATTTAATGCTGCTGTAAAATCGTGATATGACGCCATCATAATAAGTATTACACAACATTTACAGGGAACCAAAACTTAAAACAGGTCTACTGGTAAAAGAGAGGTTGTGGGTTCAAGCCCCACATAGGCGCGGGTAGATGAATTTTTCCATTTCGAAAATAACTATAATCTTTCGAAAGTTGGCTAAAACTATTAACATAATAAATTTCGTTTAAATAGACAAAGATCATGTCATACTATTCACTATAAAGAGTAAATTGTATATGAAATATGGTGACCTACCATTCAAAGGACTTCAGACGTTAAAAACAACAAAAGTGTCCAAACCATCGAACTAATGGTCTAAACCAAAAGAGCATCAATTTGTAAGGAGAAACAATAGCACGCCAGTTTTCATTTAAATGATTAACACATATTAACAAGTAATCCATCAATTACATGTTAACAATGCTGTACTGTATGGTGAAAATGTGTAAAACTATGCAAGTGAGAACAGATGATGATGGTGTACTATCACCTTTTAAATTTTAGAATGTTTGTATTTTAATAAACATAGCAAAGTTTATATATTTAAATCTTAACTCCTTTTTAGTAAAATTTATATAAAAGCCTGACAGATAATTTGGAACTTAAGTTAATGTGAAAACCGTTTTAAGTTTTCTAGAGGGTAAAAAAAAAAGAACACTAGGAAACCCTAACCTAACCTAAAATCATTTGAATACAATATGATTAATCTAAAAATTTTATAGATTAACCAGAAGTAGAAATTTGGTATTTAATCAGTTATCTGAGCGTCGTCCAGCTGTAGTATTCCAGCTGTAGTATTGAATGTTACGTACAGTCACTCACCTAAACAACATTTAGATGTACAGTTAAATAGCACTGAATGGTTAGCCTTACAATGGGCTTTGCCTATTATATAGTGTTGTATGATTAATGTTGTATGGATATGAATCAGCTATTATTTTCTTTTACGTCATCAAAGACCATATCGACGCTTCCGGATACAAAGGCCGTAAAAGCCATTTGCCAAAAAGCCAAAATGGCTTTTACAACCTTTGTATCCGGCAGCCATTTAGACTTTTTGACAAATGGCTTTTACTACCTTTGTATCCGGAAGCGTCGATATGGACGAGGGCATACATGAGCATCTGTTCTCACAATTCAGCTAGCGGCATTTTTTTTAAACCTAGGGCCTAGACTTAGAGGATTTAGAGAGGAGGACTTAGAGAGGATTTAAAAATAATATTATATATTCATCAATAAATGGTCAAAGTAGCTCAACATACCTGGAAATGGACAAAAGCATAGCCAGCAGGTTCTCCAGTGAACTTGTTCCTCATCACTTTGACGGCAAGCGGCCGTTGACCCATTCGATGGAAAGCAGCCATAATGAAGCTTTCAGTCATATTGGGCTCCAACTACAACAAAATATCAAAATATATCAAGTGCCCCATAGCCATGTCACATGAAGGTTAAGTACCTACTAAAGATTATAGATAGGCTCCACCGAAATTCATTTGAGACAACATAAGAACAATTAACTAAATATGACTAACTATGTATATACAAACAGAACTGAAATAATAAATACTAATTAAAATTTATAAAATGCAATAATCTAAAAAGCATCAAAAAATTCTTCTGCATCACCATCAAAGGGTAATGTGCCCAGAAGGCTAGCAGCATTGCCACACTGGATGGCAATGCTTATTCACTGAGCGAGAAATAGGCCAGCCCTCTGGTCGTGGGAAGAGTCGACCAAACATTTGGAGATATCTCTAAATAAAAGTCTTGTGCTCAGAGCCTATGGGACCTGCGTTTCCACCTCAAACAGCTCAAAAACATAACTACCAATGAGGTTTGAATATTAGCGCCGTTTGAGGGTCTCCACTGATGGTATTATTTATTATAACTAAATTCATAGGTGTAACAACCACTATACTTCCTAATATAATAAATAGATATATTCGCACAGCCTCCTACGCTTGCTTGCCAGGCAGCAAATTCAACCTTTAAAATTAAAATTGTCATGTATGGTTGCAGAGGGCTGTTCTTCAATGAACTCTCAGAGTGCGGAATAAATTCAATGCAGAAGTTATTCCAGGAGACAATTGTTATTAATATAATAAGTTATCCAAGAATGTGAAAGCGGCTTATTACACACTTAAATTAGGTAATTTACATGCTCGCATTCAACGCGACTTTCAATGGCCATGAGATATCTAGTGCGTGTCTGGGATTTGCGCTTAGAATGGATTTTCCGATTGGAATTTCAAATGAACCTACTAGCGGTCAATTCAGAATTCCGAATCTATAATTCGGGTGTATGATAATTCCTGGTTTTATATGAATTAACTGCGTTCGGTAATCCGAACAGATGTTTCGAAAAGAAATTCGGACTGTATGTTGCTGGACGAAAAGAAAAATAAAGTAAGTATACTTACGCTGCCCATCCAAAGTTGACATTGCATGGACATTGTAGCTTGTACTTTCACTGTTTTGTTACTCACAATCAAGAATTCAATAACAAATTAAAGTATTTTACAATTATACTGTTTAACTCCACGGTAACTCAAATTAAATAAATTCTGAAATGGCAAACTCAAACGGCAAACTCAAACATAAATAGTGATTGAATTGAATTGAATGAAATGAAATGAAATCTAATGAATACAGAGACCGGACTTTTTTGTAACAAATACATTTACTGCTCTGGAATCAATGTTCTTTTGAGCACGCTGTAGTAATTGTTCCTCCATTACTTTTAACAACATTTTAGCCGATATGATAATGCAATATTTCTGCTATTTTGCATGACTTCTTGTAATGACTCGGCAGCACCGATTCAAAAACTTTTAATCAAAGATTCTACTAATTTTATGAATTCAAATACTTGCACTTGCATGCATGCATTGAATAGTTCATCAATAACAATATAGTTTAATGCTAACGCGGTCATTTACGTATGTTATTGTTTTTTACATATGTGCTTAATGTTGTTTATTATATTCTTTAATATCATTATACATTAAATTAGGAAAATTTGTTCAGTAGCACAACAGTGCTCACCATGTTCGCGCCAAAAAGTCCCCCAACACACATCATAACCCAAAGAGTATCAACTCCTGTATTTGTCCTGCATAGGGTTGGCCGTTTTCGTAAAAACGTTTTTGAGTACGCTGTAACAGCGATGCCAGCATCGATGCCGGTATCCATTGCCGAAATATTGCCTAACGGATTATTAGGAGGCAGGGAAGGAATAAAATGAAAAAAAATAGACGAACTCTAAAGAACTTTTATTTAGGGTCCAAAACGCATTAAAAAAGTAATAGTGCATGTTGCATGCAACGAAACGTTCATTCATAAGTTCATGTTCGTTGTCAGTTCATTCATTCATATTAAACATGCGCCTGCGCCGCTCGGCAAATTCTGTGTTGTGATTGGTAGTTCGGTTAGCAAAATAACAAGTTTGGTTGGCTGAAGTTTGCCACTGTCTACGAGCTTACAAAGAACTTAAAGCTGCTGCTAAGTTCTCTTCCTATATTATTATTAATCGATCTTTTAACATGAATGAGACTTACACAATTTTGTCTTGTTAACTGTAGGTTTGTTTGATTTAACGTGATTAACATGTGAACAAATTAGTAAAATGGCTGAAGCTTATCGATTAAGCGTGCATAAGATAGAAAGTAAAGTTGCTAACAATCAGGACGAAAATTATTGTATATTAAATGTTTTGAGTGTGTTTATTTCTCTTGTGACAATACTTGCCGATTTGACTACAGGTTTGTGACTTGTTGTTCGTTATTTCTTTTCTTTAGATGATATATATATATTTATGAGACACATATATATATTTGTTTTTAATATCTAAAAGTGCAAATGTTGTTTAATCCGGAATAATTTCTATATCATTTTTGTTTCAGATATATTAGTTTTTGCCGAGTACTGTCACGATGGTCAATTTTATTGGGGTCTATTAACAATGGTTTTTATTTGCACTCCTAATATTTTGATAAATATATTTTCGCTTAGATGGTTTATTAATGACCAAAAAGCAAGTTATCGTCACTGGATTACACACATATGTCTTGTCGGATTACTAGAAAGGTAAAAATATTTGATTAGAACATAAGTAGCTATTGTAGATTTTTTTATATAACTAAGGTGGACAACAAACATCATACGACCTGCATGGTTACCACCACGCAGGTCGTTTTTTTGTTTGTTGTACATAACAGTAGTAATCGAAGCTTATGAACACTCGCATCACCATAGGCGTCATTCACGCGTTGCCGAGCCTGTAAAAACCCCTTCACGCTTCCCTAAAAGAACCCCATACTTAGTTTATTGGGAAAATCTCAGTAGGAAGTTTGTTCCACAACTTGAGAGTTCGAAAGAAAATCGCACTGGAACCACAAAATCTTGGCTCAAATCTGTGAAGATAAATTCCTTGTAGGTCTTGAGCAGATCGTGTTTAGAAGTTAGCTGTAGGCATCATATTAAACAACTACTCCGAACACAGCCCATTGTATACTTAAATATATGCAAATGAGGGCAAAGTATCTCGTTATAGAGAAAAGCTCGACAGAAACTGCCAGTTTTTCGTTATTTTATAAAAACTGAAAGTTTCTCTGTGCATGCCCCCAACGCAAGTAAGGACGATTTGGGAGATTAGATAATCTTAACTTTGGCAGACATCAGGTAACAAAGGTATTAAAAAATTTAAGAACTATCTAAACTGTCTGGCCTCTTAGAGGATATATTTTGATAGTTCCCCAAGTAGCATATATGTCACAGCCAACTGGTTAAAATAGCCATTCAATTGAACAATGGATCACAAGACTGAAGTTAATATCTTGCTCAACAAAAGTTCTCCTGATGATATATGATGAGGTCGAACTGGGTCTTGTACATATAACAAAAGTCTAAAAAAGCAAACAGAGTTTCTTAGACGGACGCAGACTTCTTTTAATCCCGTGCAATTCAAAGATGTTTTGTTTTTTTTTTTCAGATATGTTATATTTCTTTACAAAGTTTTTTCATGTAAAAATCTAGAGGCGATCAAAACTCAAAAATGGATTTCCCAAAGAAATGATTTGAGCTTATTACATTTTATATACGTTTTTGCCGGAACAGTGCCTCAAATAATACTACAGTCTTATGCCATAGTGATGCTAGATGAACACTATTATACAAAAGGTATATGTTTTATTTCTTTTATTACAATATATTCCGTAAAGCGTATAGTTTTCCCTGTTTAGTAAGGTGTTCATAATATCATTTTTTTACGTCATTATATAAATACATATTATTATATGTATTTCAGTATATTGGTACTTAATATTATTATGATAATTTTTATACTCATAATCTCAAATGTTCACAGTATTTGCTTTGAGTGCATCGATTGCATCTGTAATTTGGAGTTGTACAACGTATATATATAACACAGTTCTATTTACAAATGCCAAGTTTCAATGGAGGATCTTATGTTTAAAACTTGTATGGCATTTTGGTATGCTAATTGGAAGAATACCTAGTATTTTAACATTTACTATCATTTTTGGAATTTGGACCTTAATTCCGATGGGTGAGTAAGCAAAATAATGATAATTTACTTTCGTGATAATAGTTTGCTTTACTGTGGAAATGTGTGAAATTTTTATTTCACAACGAAAAGTGTACAGTACAGCAACAAAAGTGTACAGTTTAGAGCATGCCAAATTTCATAATATGACTTTTGTGCCGTTCCTTTACTACATACACGCAATTTAATGGAAATGGGAGTATATATACAAATGGTGATACATACTTATACTACAAATATGTTTTATTTTTCAGGTGTACATTGGTTTATAATGACGTTTTGGATTGTTATTCAAAAAAATACCTTTTGCTCTAATAAATTTGAAGAAACGCTATATAATGTGTTTATGGGATTTGTATATTGTTTTTGCTATATTAATTTACGAGAAAGCACTACGCGTTATCAATTAATGATGTTCTATAGTATGATAATCACACAAAATTTTGGAACTTTACTTTTATATGTATTAATGTCTGATTCAAATCAATTAAACAAACCGTGGTCAATAGGGGTCACTGTATGCATATTCACAGGTACACTAATAGGTAAGTTTTAATCCATTCTTATTAGGTATGTTTTATGCATCGAAAACCAGTATTAATACTTTCATAAACTCTACTTACTATTCGCTGCGTGCACGATAGTAGCGCCACCTAGCATGCACGACAATTCGGGATTATGTCAAATAAAACATACAAATATTCATAAATAAAGTCTAAAAGATGTACTCCATGTGAGGTTTAACTTACGCTTTGTAAAGCTGACGATCGTGAGCTGAAGTACTGCTTCTCTCTATTGAGAACACCCAGTTTTTTCGATGCCAACATATACTGACATTATAATTTTGTTTCAGGTATAAGTGCAATGATTATTTACTATAGATGTTTTCAGCCCAAGGAATTAAAAGAGGAAAATCCAATAAATGACATTGAATTAAATAATAAAGCGATAAAAGAAAATGCTGAAGACAATAAAGCTTCAAACCGGGTTAAATCATTTAAATCAACAGGAATATCTGAAGTAGATACTAACTCTAGGTACCTAGACTTTAGACCACATATTTATTACTATCTATTTTTTACTGCTACTTTAACTATCTTCTGGTCGTAGCTTTGCCCCGCTTGAAGAGTACTGACAAAAAAATCTATATATATAGTAATAATTAATAAATATGTTTATGTCAAACTTCATCTTAATCAGTTAAGCCGCTTACACGTGAAAGTGTCAAATATTCATGCATCCAACCATTCCCACAAACTTGTGCATTTATAATATTAGTGACAATAAATATAAAAAGACAATAATATATAAAGTTATCATCCATAATCTTAATGACTTTGTTCTAGGAAAAAGAAATATCGAAAGAAAAAATACAGTAAAAAAGTATCGCCTCCTGACCCGATACTAAAAAACGAAAGTCAAAATGCTGACAAAAATTTCTTACTAGATCACTGGATGGCTATATCAGGAACACCTACTTTTGCACCTGCAACAGTTGCTAATACTAGTATGGACGTTTCTAGCATAGAAGTATATACAATTCAAAATACGCCACAATCTGGAGTTGTGACCCGAGAAGATCAAGGATATGGTGGACCCGGAAACAGGCTCTCCAAGCAATTAAAAGCTGTTTGTTCACCCACCGAATTAATGCTTAAGTTGTCCGCTATAGAAAATATAGAAAGCTCTATAGATGAGATTACTTCGAATAATTTAAATTTACAAAAACGCAGGGGAATTTGTTCTTCAGATGAACTTAGAGAAGATTTGTCAAATATACATCTAGATATTTTAGCTAATGAAAATTTTATAAAAACTATTAAGACTGATCATAGCTCGGAAATAAGCCATGATACCGATGGTTCAAATAAAAAAACATCATCGGATTCTATTGATATGGATTTAGATTTAAGCTTTAGTGACATCAACAGCTCAGACATAAACACTTTTAACGAAAATATCGTTCAAAAACTGTGTCTAAGTGCATTAAAAAATATTAAAGTTGGAAATCAAGACGCTGACATTGAAAATATCCAACGAATAGCTTTAGATATTTTAAAAGAAATGTACACAAAAAAAGATAAAAGCAAAACTAGAATAAACAAAGATAATAAAGATGCAAAGCAGCGTGATATAGATACTCCGACCGAAATATTATCTGTTCATGATTACGAAAATATATGTGCGGTAAATATAGCTAGAGAAGCTTGGGGATTAAGGTCTTGGAATGTTTATTCAGACATAGAAAATTGGCAACACGATGGTAGTGTGGTAAGAGAGAGAAGAGGTGACACGCTAACTTCAGAAAGCTCTGAGATTAGTAGTTGTTTATCTCAAGAATTGAAGAATGCAATCTTAACTGCTTCACCATTTCCTAAGAAAATACCTACATATTCTAATATTTCAATTAAATTTGATAGAAGCAGTCATGAAGATTATGTAAATAACCCAGTTTGTCATTCAACAGATGAAACTTTCTTAGCCAAACCATGCATCACTGATGTTAAGGATCCAAATCAACTGGAGCCTATTATTGAGGAATTAGACGATTTAGTTGATATAGAGTCTCCAGCTAAAAAAAGATTAAACTCGGAGAGTTCTTTAGTTGCTACTATTGATGAAATCAGCAAAGCATGCGTTACAAATTCGCCTAGAAATTTGTATCACAGAAGGGATTTATGGGATTCGCCACAGTGTAGTGCATCGGTTACTATCGAAAACTCTTTGAAAAAAGCGCTATGGAAAGAACCATCAAAATTTGATCCAAGCAACATAATGGATTCCTTACCAGAAAAAGGAAACATTTTAAATGTGAATCATGGCTCTAAGTTTGTTACGAAATTGAAATGTGAAAATGTTTTAAAAATGACTTCGTCAGCAGCAGATGTCTTCGATATAGATAATAAACGACTTAATAGCAGAAATCCAAATCGGCTGCAAAACACAAATATTTGCAACATAAAATTAAAAAGCAAAATACTGAATAATCAACCTGAGCATAATTTGCAGGATTTGCTGTGGCAATTAGTATCAGAAAGTACCCTACCACATAGCTCTGCAGAGGATCTATCTTCAAATCGAACATCGACATCCCTGCAGTCACTTATTCAAAAAGACCCTTCTACGCCTTTAGTGAATACAGCAATACCCAAAATAACTAATATTAAAAAAGTAATTAGAAGTAGACCAAGAAGAAAATTTTCTATTTTAAGAGAGAGGTTTGAACCTAAAATTGACATGAATTCTGATAAAGAAATTTTGTGCCATGGATCAGATGGTTTATCATGTCCTGGAGATACTAACATAGTTAATGTAAAAAACGATTTAGATTGTTTAGAAAAATCACAGGCAGAAATAAAGAGGCATAACTCAAATAGTCCTGCTGCGGATTTTATACCTTCAAAAAGTATTAAAGAAAAAAGATCTCTGTTTATGAAACAAGTTCTGAGTCCACCAAAATTTAACACAAAATTAAGACATAAAATGTATTAATTAGGAATATGTTTCATAATTATTTGTTAGTATCATTGAGATTATATTTGTTCCTGATACACCTATGCACAAATGTATCTTGTTGTAGTTATATAATATCAAAATCAGTAAAAGTCAAGTAATTATTGATCTCATGACCAATGTAGTCACTATACTAACAGATTTACGTGATTTTCAAAAACCATAATAATATTAATTATTCATACTTTGCCTTCCTAATTGAGCCATCTTACGAACATAATGAAATGAAATAAGTCTGAACCATTTGACAAAGACTGGAAATTAAGCATTAAATATAGCTTATATGAAGTGACTCATGGCGTAACTAGAGACATTTTATTTCGTCTTTCTCTATAGAATGGCCTATGCCATATCCAATTCAAAACAATTAACCGCAAGTACCTATATTATATATAAGTATATATATTCATGTTTCTTTGGTCGAGTTTGGAGTAGAGCATTAACAAAGACTGTTGATAAAACATGTCTTAGAAATGAAGCAGAATTAGTTACACATGAACATAATATTGGTAAAAAAAGGTAAGCTATGAACAATAGTTAGCTTCTATTTGAGTTTAAGGCTTCTCCTACGCGGATTACCTAATATTAGCTTATCCAGGTCTCAGCTATTCTATTATTAAATTTTAGTTTCGCATTTATATTAGTGTGGCCGGTGAACTAATCCCCTGAATAATATTCGTTATTCTTTTTTGTTATACATGTTTGTATTTATATAGAGACGATATCTTCTCTTTGCATTAAAATGTTAACTGTAAAACCTCAGTAAAACATATCATATTTACGTAATTACGTGTCTAATAATAATACTACTATTGACTGTCTTAATTTCATGACTCGGCTGTTATATTTACGTATAATACAAAGGTATAAGCAATTTTGTATTATTATCCATATTTTTAATTATTTTAATTTTAGGTTATATTATACATGTACTTATAAGTATGTTGCGTAATAATATTTTTTAAGTCATAATTATATTAGCATTAGCAGAACTGTGATGTTTGTGCCTTTTGATTACTATTTTTGCCAGTATTTATAATTTGGTATGTAACGTAAAAAATATACATTTTCTATAATCATTTCTTTTATTAATCCTATCTAATGGTATAAATGGTAGTGGTTAGAGGCTGCTATTGTCAATATTCATTTAGGAAAAGAACATATAATTCTAGAGTTATAAATATGTTGTTGAGTAAATGTAATAAAAATAAATAAAAAAGAGTAGTGTGTTGATAAGATGTTTTTTTTTAATGAATCAATATATGATTAATTAATTTACAAACAAAATATATAGGGTGGCAAGTAATTAGTAGCCGATATTTAAACAAGTGGTCCGGGATAATAAAAATCGAAATTGCCAAAAAACACATATGCTTAACAAATAAAGGTATTATTGTAGTGATTCATACAAAATGATACGCATTGGTCCCTTAATCATTAGAAGCACTCGTTTAATAGATCACTCTGTAAGTGGAGGGGAAAGAGGTTTTAATTGATGTAAATTGCAGATACGAAATTTCACTGAAAAATATGTAGGTACTTTATATTTTAAAATTTAAGTAAAACTGTAGTTTTAAAGTGATGGAAAGCATTGCGAAAGGCCTATATCTAGGACTGGATAGATATAGGTAATGATAATGACGATGTCTTATAGTAAAATAATCGTATGACACAAGTAAAAATATATGACACTCTGTACTATATTGCGTAGTGTAGTACATATAGCTATATCTTTAGTTATATGGCACCAATTAATACTCGATAAGCTAAATTATAGTAGGTGGAACTGAAGTAATTTCATTTCACTAAAATATTAATGCATTTTAATACTTATGTACTAAAAAGTTTCATGGGATTAATGTCGCATATTGATTAGTTGTTAAAAGTACAATAAGTCGTCGGAAAATGCATCTAAATAGAAATTTCAATTGAGTGATTAATTTTCTATCCTATCATTTTGAGATACCATGTTTATTTTTGAAAGATTTTCGTTACAAAATGGAGTACCAAATTAATACCATAAAAGTATAAAATGAAAATTGTGTCGTCGCGTCGATTTATGAATGAATTGTTTTTTTAATTCGACTGCAGTTTTACTTACATTTTAAAAGTTCTTTTAGTGTCTTTTCTGTGTGGTCATTTGCAAAAGCATATATAGCTCTAATGTTGAAATTGTGATCGCAATAATATAAATTACCTACTAAACAGAGATTTATAAGATACCATTGGGCGACGCGGAGACGTATCCATAGATCTGTACTATTTAGGCGTCCACTATAATGTCATTACGGGGCACCATTGTGAACACTTATACAGGAAACGACTTGTCCGCAGTGCAGAATATGCTACTAAATGAGATCATAAAATGCTTGTGCCAATAATCCTACTGGCAAGTAAATGGAAATCCCAGGGCCACCAATGCTATAGCAATGGAGCCAAAATAAAATACAAATTTCGCAAATGACCACACCTACATTCATTCAGCGTCCCTTGTATTAACATTATAAATATACGTATTTATCCTATGATCGGTGTAGATTATTAATTGAACAGATTTCATTTAGGATTTGACATATGTATGAACCTATTGAGTAGGTAGCGAATTTGTCAAAATATAAGGTTATTAAATCCAGATTTTTTCATACAATGAACAAAGGATAATAATATCATACTTATTACTATCATCAAGGATTTTATTAACAAAATATTCAGTGAAACCTTATCTGAATCACTTAAATTATTAGAGCATTTATAATGCAAACATTTAAATAAGTTATTAATTTAATTTATTAATAATTTCTAATAAATAATTTACTCAAATAATTTCTAAACTATCACATTTTGCCATGTATAAACTTTATAAAAATAAATATTTCTAAATATATACGTTTTATTCTGCCAAAATACTGTTATCAGTCTTGATAGCCAATTCCTATTTAGATAAATAGTTCTAATTTATAATCTTTGAAACTTAACTTTATAGACAAAATGCAGCAGTTTTTGATTGATTGTCAATAAAATAATTAATCTTACATAACTTAATTACTTACATCGAATATTCATATTTTAGAGCTCACACAATGTCTCTAGTTCATAGTAGTTATATTAACAATAAACATATTGGAAAAGATATTTTTAACAATGTCAAAATCTACACTGAGAACTAATGACAGGGGTCAATCTTAAAATAATATTATTTCTGAAAGTATCAAAATAACATAGCAAAAAAATTAATGTTATTATTTAATTATGGCCTTTTCACAGTACTTAGCACAAAATAAGTGTTATCATTTAATTATGGACTTTTCGCAGTGCATAACATAACTTATTGAGTTGTTATTAAGTTTTCACGCTGCTTTTGTATTGTATGAAATCTTCATTTATAATTTCAGATAACAATAATATTTTAAAAGTGTACCCATTTCGAAAAAAGCAAAAATAACCTATATACGAAAATTTAATCTAATGTCTGACTGCTTGACCAGGAGGTATTATTACAAGTATAGGTATGTTATTACAAGTGCTTGTAGATTTGTATATATTATCATATCTCATCTTAAATGTTCATTTAGGTAATGGTTGGTGGAAATTTAAATGTCTCCATACAAGTTAAAAATTAAATGAATAAATAAAGTACATATTTTGCATATACAGTAATACCCCGCTTTACGCGAGGGATACGGTCCAGAAAAAATTGCGTTATCTGAAATTCGCGTATATCGAGGTTTATGATTAAACATAGTCAAAATTTAATACAAAAAATTACGAATCATTTAGAACTTTATGAAGTACATACTATTAATTATTTTTAATCTATTGTCTTTTGGGTAGCGTTTTTTTTACGTTGTTGTAAAATACGTTCATAGGTCGGGATATCCTCAATTTTTCAATCAGAAATTCAGAGGAAGTGAGGATTCTCGCGACCAAAGAAAAGTTATTGACTACATTATGTTTATACACATTCTTTCGCGTAATGCGAGGCATTTGAACGCGAAATTTGAAATTCGCGTTATAGTGAAACGAAATATAGTGAAAAGAAAAGCATTATTAATATTTTCATGTAAAATACACTTAAATAAACAGAGTGTATGTTTGTTATAGAATGTGTATTTTAGAAATTAAATTAATATTATCTATTACGCTGCAAAGAAATAGAGTAAACAAAAATCTATAATTTTAGACAAGCTTTTATTAAATTTTTAATAAAAAAGAAAATAATTTTGAAAATATTTGATACCCTTACACAGGGATTCACATGGACATTATACATCGCCATTTTGCGGCGGCCGCCATGGATAAAAAATGGCGGCATTTAGGTAATCGCACATTGTCACGAGAGCCAAACAAGTGTGCCAATCTTCTGCTCAATTGGACAATGAGAATTAAATCTAATTTAACTTGTTAGAGTAGCTTACAGGCACTGCGGTCAATCTAAATAAAAACTTGTAAAAGCTGCCAAAGTGACGCTGTCTTAACATTAACTTAAAATTTACAAATCTGTCGTCATCACATTTGTTAATAGACGTATTTGATGAGCATTACAATTTTTGCACAGTATACGACCATCAAGTGGATAACATCCACGACCAGCTGCTTCAGAAGATAATAAAAGACCACAGTCTTCACAGCGATAGCATCGAACATGAAAACTACGATCTAATGCTACAACTCTTACGGTTTCTTCTTCCCCTTCTTCGGGCATTATAGGAAGTTCGCAAACACAGCAGCGAGGTGCAAACTTTTTGTGAAAATCATCAATACAATGTATCTGGTTCATTGCATCAACAGTAAATGGTATTCCATCAAGACTTTTGCCACATACGACACATGTGAAACATGACGGATGATATGGTTTGCCAGTAGCTCGTAAAATTCTGTCCAGGATGGGTTTAAAGCATACTGAACACTTTTCTAAAGTCTCATAATAATCAACTTCGCAATATGGATGACCTTCTACAGCATAAAATGGTTTGCCTTGTAAATTTACATTACATTGATGACAACAAAAACATTTAACATGATACATATTACCCATAGCTGTACATCCTGAACTTTCTCCAACCACTTTTTCATTGCATTTAATGCAAATACCAAAGATGTCCAAATCCTGACTGTCAGTTATTGATTTCACCAGAAGATTTGTAAGTGCATCAACTTCTTGTTCTTTAGGTAATGGAGATTTATTTGAATGATTGTCTTGATAATTTGTAATAGAATTTGCAGTTTGAGCAGATACATTACTATGTGGACGGGGGTTAATAGGTTCATAAATTGACTCATATGTAGAAGCTTGCGACACTCCATATTCAGGATACTCATTTTGATATATATGAGCATAAGGTCTATCTGATGCATATGGTCTATGATCCTGATTATAATTTATATTTGTTGTGGCCCTTACAAGCTCACTGTAATTTGAGCTAACTGGTGATGGTGGTGGTAAATATTCTTCATTAAATGTTTTTGGATGTAGATTATGGAGAGAAGGTGGTGGTGGCGGTGGAGGCGGTGGCGGCATACTGATGTCATTGGTTCTGTAGGGTGGAATGTTACTATATGTAGCATTATAACATTTCGTGGGCAGTGGTAAGTTTTGCCTAGATGAATCACTTGAAATTGCAGACTCATTGAAATTAGCATAGTCCTTATACACTGAACGGTTTTGACTTGGTGACGTGTTGCTATAAGTCATAAGGTTATTGTTCAATCCAGGTGATATCTTTGTTGAATATGACGGTTCTCTCAGTGCACTAACAACAGCACTATGAGGAACTTGCGGTTGAGCCTTCTTTTTGGGCGGCACAGCTGGTGGTATCTTTTTTATTTTTCCTGATGAGCCATCTTTACTCATTTGTAAATTGGCTAATTGCTTTTCTAGAGCGTTCACGTTATCTGGTCGTGACATTATCACTAATAGCACTTGACCTAATAATTGTAAATATTTCTATTTATAAACACAAACTGCTGAAGTAAAATAAAAGTTTTTTAATTAGTTAAACCTACATTTAATGAGTTTGGCTTGTAAACGTATATTTTGAGATAGGTAACAATACAGATATTTTTATGTCTGATTATTGCTTGTAGTACTTTGAATTTCACTTCACTCACTCACATAATCACATCACATCTGTCTGACACACACTCCCAATGACATCATCATGCATGATGACATGACAACACAAAGAGTCATCTTGACAATATGAATGACATTCGAATGACATAAGTGGGACTGTTTGGCGGGAACTTGTTATGCTCTGATGTGCTTAAAAACATTTTTTCTTAATTTAATGTTTCAAAATAGAGATTGTGTTTATATCGCAAAGCAAGTGATCATTATAGCACCGAGTGCATAAAATAATTTGATTGAATTTTTTCGTTAGGTGTTTAAATCCCCGCTGTTGAGTTGATTCAAGAAGTCTTGCAAATCAGAAGTAACGGGAAACTTTTTTTTGGGGATTGATGTTGGCGATTTTAATCACATTTTCTTCTCCTGTCCTTTGTTTGATCATTCAATCTTATTCGATTCCATAATATCACACAACGTTCCTTTACCTGCCAACATTACTTACCTACTCATGTATCATAAGTTGTGCTATAAATTATTATCCAATTTTATTACAAGCAATGATATCAAACTTTAAATTATTTTTCACCTCACTAGCTCGTAAAAGCTCTGTTTATCATTCGAAATCTGCGTGGAAAATCGTACTTTATCCGCTAGCGTGGAAAGTGTTTATAAAATTCGAATATTTTTATTCATTATAGGTTTCGTACAATAAATTACATACATATAGAACCTCATTGGTTTCGTAATAGTTTATATTCTCTGCAGCCAGTCCATTGATGATTATTTATTAAAACTGTTTTTCTTGCACCTAACATTTTCTTCGCTTTAGTGAGGTGAAAAGTTGTGTGTTGCGCTCGGCAGCAAAGTTATTTAGCGTCTCGTACCTTTGAAACCCTCGCTACGCTCAGGATTCTATATTTGAACCACTCGCTTCGCTCGTGGCTCAATCCTAGAATCCTTCGCTTGCTCAGGTTTCAATACAAGGTACTCGCGCCAAAAATTAACTTTGCAGCCTTGCATAACAAATAACTATTATTCTGTATTGTATTAAATAACTCTACTGATCCCTTTCCAAGTTCCGTTTCCGTCCAAATTTTTATTTCTTGCTTAGTAGGTTTCCCAAACTTACTTTGACACTGGCAAAAAGTAGGAATAGCAACACTAATGTCTTATGAAGAAAAAAAAAATGTTTTGTTTATTTTGTTTTTTGGGATTCAAAAAGCTTGATGTTATACATAGATTAATAATTTTCAATTTAATAAACTTAAAAGTCAACATAACGTCAACTGTCAACAACAACAAATTTAATTCATAATTCATTCATTCATAATTTTTCTTTCACAACCAAAATTATGAAGGTTTCTGTTTACTTCCGTTCTGTGTCGTTAAATGCAAACGAATCACAAACGCAGAGAAATAGCTGTTTAGTTTTTAAACAGGTAATTCTCTTCAAGAGGCAGTAAATATCTTCTCTCTGTCACAAATGAAGTGGTTACTTATGCTTACGATAGATACGAGCAAAATTTTTTCGTAAATATATTTGATTTTCGCATAAAAAAGTTTGTACAAGTTTCTAGAAACAAATTATGATTTGAATTGAATTATTACCAGAATATTTTTGAAACTTTGAAAGACTAGTTACACTGCGTTTTAGAAAAACCTGAAGAATTTATTTAATCACAAAACTTAATTCTCCTGTCTTGATAAAAATGATACACGATGCTTTACTGGTTTTGTGGGACAGCTCACAGGCGTCAGAAGAAAAACGAGTAAGTATTGTTTTTTACTGTTTATTTATATAGAATTACCGATGCGCTTACTACTTGTCGACGCGCAGCGGATACCTATAATAAATCCCATATCTTTACATAAACACCCCGTAGTTGAAAATCATATCACGGTGCCATTAAAGTGCTATTATGGTGCGAAGTAGCAAGCGCTGCCAGCATTAATATGGCTACGGTAACCGCTTCCCATCAGGCTGGCCGTATGCTTGTCTGCCTCCCGACGTAGTATTAAAAAAAAGAGCTTGTTGTAGATTTCATAATATATTCATAGAATTTTGTGAATAATGATGTCTTGAAAAAAAAATATTACACATGAGTGTTAAAAAAGTATGTACTACCTACTAACAAATACATTGCTTTGTCTTTTATTTTGTTCCTTTAAATGTACTTATGTGATATTGACTTTTATAATTACATAAGTTAGATGAAGAGATCCGCGATAAAGAGATGTTTCACACACAACTTCAAAAATGAATAATTATATTCAATTAATATTGATATAGTTGATGAATTATTTATTTTCGAAATATGAAGGAATCATTTATTATAAGTTACACAAATTTTGTGTTTTTGTACTAAGATTTTGAAACTGTGGTCCAATCTTGTTGCACCCACAATACCAGTTTGACTCAACCTCCTGTCCACAGACCTTGAATTTTTCACTATGCTATCCTTTATGTTTAACTGATACTATAAAGGAATCAAAAGAAAACGGTAAAATATAGACATTAAAAGAATAATTTCATTCATGATATTATTTATTTTAATAATAAGAAACTTTCATAATAAGAAGCATCAGCAGGGCAATTGCCCTCTGGCAGGCTTTGTAGGGTGTACACAAGAAATTCCTCTTCCTTAACAAAATCTTGGGTCTGTACCTGAGTTTATTGTGGATTATTAGAGAATTATTTAATTATAAGTTCGGAAGTTGATCACATTATATATTGCATGCTCGCTGGCGACACATTACCAACTGTAATTAGCGTAAACATAAACAAAAAATTGTTTCTGATCAGCCCTAACGTGTTGCTGCGATGGTACATGGCTCATTGCTGAGTGAAAGCTGGGCAATTTCCTTCCTTCCTTCTTATTATTCTGTAGAAGTCTTTATAGATTCAACATTTGAATGGTTATGTTGAGGCATGAGTTGATATCATGCTATATAAATGTAAAAAATAAAAGCTAATATGACATGTACAACTCTACTTTTAGGTTAAATTTACTTCTTTTGTTGAGGACGGAGATGCAGAAATATATAGCAGAATTTGTGAAGTAGCTAAGAGTCATCATAAAATACAAAATTTTGTTACAACAACAGGCTTTCATTCACGGAAACTGCAATCAGGTAATAACATAACAAATTATTAAATGAAACAAAAGAAAAGATGGCTTTAGAAAATCTAAGATCAGGCATAGATTATATTATATCTTCCCCTCTCTTAGATTTTCTAAAGCAATCTTTTCTTGAAACTTCTTACACACTTGAGATTGGACACTTCCCAAGACACTCAGACAGCTGCCTGACTTGGGAAGTGTCCATCAAACAACAAAAAAAAGAATTTAAAGTTAAGTAAGCTTACTTAATTATGCTATGCCCTCTCTTAGATCTTTGTTTTTGTTGCAAGTGTTTGTGAAGTTTCAAGTTTCCCAGAGACCTAGAGGAGGAATTCTCAATCACTTACTTTTTTAAATTTATTCATAAATTTGTTTATAAACAGATTTAATTCTCACTCAGTTGGGGACTTGTGTATTAACACAAGTATTGCATATTTGGCCTATAGTCCAGGGAATCAGGATCTGCACAGGTACCTGAACCCTTACCACCATCTCTTATTGCGATTCAATAACTGAATAGAATGCTTATTCATAGCAATGAATAAGCAACTCTATTTCAAATCGAATAGAGTTGCTTATTCATTGGTATGAATAAGCAATCTATTCAATTATTGAATCGCAATATGAGATGGTGGTAAGGGGGCTGGGCCCTACCGCCGAAGCTGAAGCCGATGACCATCGAATATTTTGATTAGAAAAATATCTTACGTTTTAGTTGTTGACAAATATCTTCAGCTTTGTTGGTAGAACTCCAGGGCTCCTGCCAGCTAATCTGAACACAGGTACCATAAATCTAAGCTGAAGTTTCATATTTGCAATAAAAAAATCCGATGGTAATAAGGGCTTCAGCTTTGGCGGTAGCCCTTGTTATATTATATAAGAATAAACTTTTTAACAAAAAATTAAGCCACCAAAAAAACAGAAAAGCAAAAAATAATACTTTGTTTTTATTGACCTTAATAACTAAGTTCTTACTAATTTAAGTACACCTAAATAATTTTGAGTCGGCGTCAAATACGCATTTTTTGGAAATAATATTCCAATATACCTATATGTTTATCGCTGGAGATTTCACATTGCATTGTTAATTTGATTTGGTTATTTCTTTAAATTTGAGGTAATTTAGTGATCTTTGGTCATTGATTGTTTAGCGCCGATTCAAAATTACTTAGGTGTACTTAAATTAGTGAACTTAGTTATTAAGATCAATAAAAACAAAGATTATTATTTTTTGCTTTTCTGTTTTTTCGGCGGTTTATTTTTTGCCCGAAAGCTACCCACTGACCTTAAAAAGTTTTTATTTTATAATTTTTTGTGGCTATAATGTAGTAATTTAGCGTCATACATTACAATCAGTGAGTGAACAATCAATCATCCTCTGTTTTCACCCTTAGGGTTGAATTTATTTTTTCCAAATTTATGTATAATATAGCTTCGGCCTTTTTGTATAATATAATAACCTTTCCAATAAGAAAATAATTACCAAAATCGGACTACTCTATAAAAAGTTGTGTGTGGTAAAAAAAAATATACGCGTCGACTTAAGAACCTCCTCCGTGTTTTCGTCGGTTAATAAAAAAAAACTAAAAATGCAGTTGATAGTGTTATTAATTAAAACCTTTTATCACATTTCAGCTTCTGGTATCAAGCACTATGGTTTGTATGCGCAAGCTCTAAGTGAAGGCATCACAGAGGTACTTCAGTCATACAAAAAAACTTTAGTAGAAGTTGAAAGTCTTGTGATCGGTAACCACAGCTACACTCTCTCGTTTGTGTACAGCTATGTAGGCAAGTTCAATAGCTTGTTTAATACTTTAAACCGAATAATTAATACAGTTAAGGAGCGAAGACTCACAGGATGCCAGATATTGAGTTTGACACATCAGTATATTTTGAATGGCAACGAAATGGTACACGAAGCTGTTGTAAAGTGAGTATACCATGAATAAGCTGATCAGTATGACCTATATTATCAGAATGAATTGGAGGAGCCTATTCCGATGTGAAAATCTGATATAGCTGGTGAAATTTCGAAATTTTTCATACACGCATTTCCTTCAATTCTACACACATTTCCTTCGATTGGGCTCAGCTCAACACACAGGAACACAACCACCCTCAAGAGATTTGTTATTTAAGTAGTAAGTCAAATTAATGTTTTTTTATTAGTTTTGTGGCAATGTTGCGCGTGTCAGTCTAATCTATCACGCAAATTAAGCAACATCGACCATAGTATATCTATGGATGGGTTAATTTATATTGAGTATTCCTGAGCTTCTCCATGTTGTCACTAGATAAAAGACGTTTAGCCAAGTTGTGCCCTTTAGTTTGAGTAGCGTGGTGGAGTATATTCTAAACTCCTTCGATTGAGGGAAGGCCGTTTCCCAGCAGTGAGATGACTTTGGTTTGATGCAGAATTTGTTTATTAACATTTCAGAATATTCTCATGTATAAACAAGGTGTTTGTGAATCAGCTGTGCACATGGCTGTTGTATGGGGAGTTGAGGGACCCATATCAGGAGTTCTTCATATACCGCAACAACAAGGATGATACAATTGATACATTTCTGTCTTCACCCTCTACTAATACTTGTGATAAGTCACTTATCACCACAGTAAGTTAACATTTTAAACTATTACTATTTAATAGGTAGATTGGCCACACTGCGACTACACAGCAGAAAATATAAAATGCAAAAATTCGTCACCATCACAAACCTTGGTAGCTCAGTTGGAAGAGCACTCAACCGGTCATCGAGAGGTCGTGTGTTCAAATTCTACCCGGGCGGGGAGGTGGATTTTTCCTTTTTTTAATATTTATGACGAGCTCGGTGGTCGAATGGCTAGCAATGGCGACGTTGACTCCGAGGTCGCAAGGTCGATTCCCGCAGAAGACGAATGTCTGGGTGTTTTATATGTATGTTTTTATCAAAAAGATGTATATAAGTATATACCTATACCAGTTATCTAGTTTCCATAGTACAAGCTTTGCTTAGTTTGGGACTAGATAGATAGATAACATTATTATTTGCACACTGAAACACACAAAATACAGAAACCTAAAATAATTATAATAATAAAACAGAACTTGGAACACAACTCCAGTCCAACCGCGAGCCATCATCTAATAATATAGGAGCTCACAAACAAACCGAAGCCCCATCTCACTACGGATTCATCATCGGACTGCGGAGCGGGGGATTCGGCGTGTGTTGCAGTGACACAAACAGGCAACAACTCAGTGTTGGGCTTGCTCAGAGAGCTAAACACAGATTTTCAGTTATTTGCCTTTGAGTAGGTACTGGGCGCATCCAAACGCACAAATATGTCAGCATGATACTACATATTTGAAAGACATTATACTTAATAGGAATACATAGTACAGTAAAATTCAACTACAAAATCAACCTTTATATTATTGATACTAAATATACGATAATAAATTCCGCATACAGAGTAACCATTACCTAAGCGATTGCACCGAACCGTTTTTTTTAGTATCTAACAAAAACAGCTTTAATTGTTTTTTAAAATTTGGTCTTGATGTTAGAAATCTTATTGGTGGTGGAATGTCATTCCAACATTTGGTCGCTTGGTAACGGAAGCTACCCATAAAAGTGACAGTTTTGTGCTTGTATAGAGCCGGTGGAGCTATGGAGGACGTGTCGATCGAAGGCGATGGCACTTTGTAATTTGTAAAAAAAATATGGTGTTTTAATGCGTAAAATACCACTCGCCGCCGCCGCTAACGTAACAACTACTCTCATCTTGGTGAGAGCACTAACTCGCAACAACCCTGCGGAACTGTGGGAAATTGTTATTTGGTTGCGGGTTTCTTCTCGGTGAAGGTACTTCGCCAGTCGAGCAGCTTATAGTTTATACCCTACGTCTATTTTGCCAGAGCCTCGTTTGATAGCCAACGGTACATTACGTGCATGTTGGCTTTGGTGATTATCAAGATGATATCCAGGATGGATGGAATTTTAATTTATGGCGAGTTGTACGATAGTTGAATTCAGCGGCAGGTATCAAATCAAACAGCTCATCCGAGCACTCTCCGTGATATAATTTGTATACAACGCAAAGAGACGCTACACTTATGATATTATATGTTTTCAGCTACAAGACACGTCTTTGGAATGCGGGTACAATTTAAATCCAAGTCAGATCCCATACTATATGCCTCTCTCCTTGGCCCAAGAAATATTATTTATTGGCAAAACGGTCATCTTGTTTGGATTCGATCCTCGGAAGGTTAAGAGAAGTAGCTGTTTCACTACTAATAGAAATATGCTACCGTTGCAGAAGTGTGGTACTGACTCTAAAAGGTAAAATATACATTTTTTTATATGATGTTTGGTGTCAAATAAGTGTATGACCCAACTGTAAATGGTAGCTCTAATGTGGTTCATTATCATCAAGTCATTATAGTCTCCACTACAGGAGCACGACCCTCTCGTCCGTCACAGACAGAAGGAGGATTTGGCCTACACTCCCCACGCTGGCCAGACGGGTTGGGGAGGCCTGATCGATGTTTAATAATGACCCTTGGTCGCCTTGTACGACATCCACGGGAAGAGACGGAGTGATTCTATTCTAGTCTGCCGGAAACCACACGGCCGAATATTGTAATATATATTATATATAATATTGTAATATAATAATAATATTTTCTGGAATGTACACGGTGCCATCTAGTCCTACTGCCGGAAACCACACGGCCAATGCCACACGGTCTAATGTGGTTACCGTTACCATATTGACGCTTTCAGTACAAGCAAGATTTTTCGTCATCGTCAACCCTTATTCATCCCACTGCATCCCACTGCTGGGATACGGGTCTTTACCTCAATTGAAGGGGTTTTTAGAACATATCTTCCACACTGCTCAACTGTGGGTTGGCGAAGGTCAGTGTTTTCAAGTCTCCTAGAGGCCACTGACTTGGCTTAACGACTGTCATCTAACGATGACAGCCGGGACCGACGACTTAACGTGCCCTCCGAAGTACGAATAAGCTAGAGATAAATAAACCCATCCATGGACAGGCTATGATCGACGTTGCTTGAGTTGCGTGATCAATTAGGCTGCCACGCGCGAAACACAACAATACTTAAGTGCATTATTATTAGGCTGTAGTATTCTGTGAGTTAACGGTACTTCCCTAGTCGGGCTCGACAAGCCGTGCAGCTGTCTTTCGCTAAAACCTTCGTTTAATGGTGCACGCTGCACCACATGTAGGTTGGATTTAACATAGAATTTTCTGCGGTTTCACTCGCGTGTTCAGGAGCTAAGATGCCACGGCTTGCTAGCAACATTATGTATCGGCAATATCGGCATCGACCCATAATCATCCTACTGTTGGGATACGGGTCTCCCCTCAATCGAAGGGGTTTAGAGCATAATCCACCACGCTGCTCAACTGAGGGTTGATCATAAATAACTAGCTGACCCGGCGAACTTCGTACCGCCTAACAGTCAATGGGTGTCGTGTTACCATTTCTACAAAGGTAATAAATGGTTAATTTATAGATTTACAATATGGGAAGAGAAAGAAGCAGAATTTCACGAGAAATTACAAAAATTGAAAGACCCCGCAGTGTTCGAGTCTTGTAACTTGAGGGGAGTCGTGCGAGAAATAAAGGAATGTGTCACTAAGGTAAGCTTCTAGAAATAAACTGTCTTTACAAACCATATAGGTACCTCTACTGTATATATATTATCTGCTGTATATGTATATAAGTGACAGCTACGGGTAAGTGTGAACAAACGCCTAAGTTTAGCCGGCTAATGTGTACATTAGCCGAAACGCAACGACTAAATATGTTTATTTTATATATCATTGTTACCCCTTATTCATCCCACTTTTGGGATACGGTGTCTCCCCTCAATCGAAGGGGTTTAGAGCAAACTCCACCACGCTGTTTAACTGCGGGTTGTCGAAGACAGACATCCATATTTACAATTTCATATTCCATAGTCACTACGTTCGACGTTGCTTAACTTGCGTGATCGATTAGACTGACACGCGCAACGAGACCATCGAACTCCTCCTTTGAGATTACATCAATGCTGAATGCGATTTGGCCACTTGTTGCATTCGGGCGCGGTAGCGGAAATGCGCGTTTAGCGACTGCATCGAGTTTGTTCAGTCGCAGTATCATCCAAAAGTAGCTGCGACTAGGATTCAAGAAGTGTTCGGGGCGTAGGGTTCTTTTTATTTATTTTTTATATCAGCTCAGCATATTGGCTCCGCCTCGCCTGCGAAAAGGGGAGCTCCAATCGCATCGGCAACGGACAAGAGAGCTTGATTTCTTGTCAGTTGACGCTCCCATGCTGGCCTACAAGATGCTGCTTCACGCCTCGCTTGAAAGATCCCATATTGTATGAATGACATATATGCCGGCAACCAGCGACTGATCAAGAGTTCTGACCGCCCTAGGCTAATTATGAGGAAGAGACACCGACGCGCGTTTTTTAAAATTTATTGTTAAAATGAGGGGCTCCCAAGCTTTTTCAGTTCACAGCGCATTTAGTTTTAGTGTTTTGTCTCGGTCTAGTTGAAATATGTAGGGTAGTTGCAATGATGCTAGATTAATAGTGCATGCGAAGAAACGATTTCAGCGCGCCTCCTCCAATCCTCGCGCGCTAGGCTTCAGCCTAATTAGCCTAAGGGTTAATCAGGCCCAGCCGGCAACGGTTCAGACGTTGTTTAGCAAATCGATTACCGCGATTGGTGTTTTTAGGTGTACGTGCATCTAACTTACGAAAGCAGCTATATATATAGCTGATGCTAATCGATCGACTACGCTCCTTAAATATTTTTTGATTGTTTGTGCGGTGCACCTTACTAACTCTGATTTTTATATTTGTCCATTCTGGGTCGCGGGGTCGATCCCTGCACAAGACAAATATTTGTGTGCATGAACAAATCTGTTTGTCTTGGTCTGGATGTTTTCAATGTATTATGTATGCATGTACATATTTACAAAAAAAATGTATGTAAGTATTATATTAGTTATCTGGTACCCATAGTATAAGCTTTGTTTAGTTTGGGACTAGATGGCAGTGTATAATTCGTCTAAGAATGTTTACTTATTTCCAGCACCTATGGACCGTGGCAGTAGAAGAGGCGCAGTTGATACATGAACTGAAGCTGATGAAAGACTTTTATCTGTTAGGACGAGGTGAACTCTTCTTGGAGTTACTTAGACTGACTGCTCATTTACTTGATAAGCCTACCACCAGGACGTCAACACGAGGTAAGGAAAAAACCTCTTGATTTTACTTGTGATATTTGAGCGTTTAATGTGTATGTTTTTAGGGTGAACGTGGCTTTCCACCATCTTTAGAGGCCACTTCATACAAATGCCGCGCTATTAACTATTACATAAACAAGTAGCTGATTCGACAGACGTTGTCCTGTCTTCTTTACAATGAATATTGAATTCGAATTGGTTTCGCGCACGCACACATAGTTACATTAGAAAAGATTTTTTTTATGTGAGGGTGGCAAGCGAGCATGTGGGTCATCTGAAGGAAAGTAACCACCACCGCCCATATGTCGAATAAAAACAAAATACACAGAGTATAGAAGTAAACCTCTTGCATTCTTGATACCGAGACTCGTGAAACATCGACGCGGGCGTTCATTGAACGGAGAGAATTTTAATTTGTGAGTGAGACACGCAAAACATTTAGAGCAAACAAGAAACATAATGTGTCTCTATAACTATTGAATGTAAATTAGAAAATGTAAGCTTTAAATTCGTTGAACAACGAAATTGGTTTGGTAGTTTTTGTGAAAATAAATGTTTCGTTAGATATTACCTACTTACTCGCACAGCGCTAATCCGATTCCGATAAAAGTATAAGAAAGTACTATTTCTTATACTATGCCGCAGCCAAACAACAACACCCATGAAGATGTTTTTATATTTATATAAAAAAAAAATTGGTGATCGGATTACGTAAAGAGTGCGACTCCAATTTCGTTAATCTTGAATGATATTATACAAAAAAAGAAATTAAATAGCTTTCATGTTGATGAGAGAGGGACGCGTGAATGTTTTATGTACATGTAAAACTGTTTTCAGATATGAACCATGCGTTCCAACTGGCTGCACGGGCAGTATTTCTAAGTAACAGCACTGATATAGAGAAATTCAGTTTCGAATTGCCGTACGTGAAACCGAATATATCAGTCAATTCTACTATAGAGGAGGATAGTACTACTGGTAAATAATGAACTATTTGTGCACTTATTCGTGAGGAGCTAGATGCGTCCTTGCGCGTGCCAGTCTAATCGAACACGCAAGTTAAGCAATTTCGACCGTAGCCTGTCCATCATCATCATCATCATCAAGTCATTTTAGTCTCCACTACGGAGCACGACCCTCTCTCGTCCGTCTCCGACAGGAGGATTTGGCCTAAACTCCCCACGCTGGCTCGACGGGTTGGGGAGGCCTGATCGATGTTTTATAATGTATTTCACTTAGTCGCCTAGTACGACGTCCACGGGAAGAGACGGAGTGATTCTATTCTAGTCTGCCGGAAACCACACGGCCATGGCCTGTCCATGGATGGGCTTATTTACATCGGGTGCCTTCGTGTCGGAGAGCACATTAAGCCGTTGGTCCCAGCTGTTGTCATTTAATGACAGTCGTCAAGCCAAGTCAGTGGCCTTTGGACCGCTTGATGACACTGGCCTCCGCCAACGTGCAGTTGAGCAGAATGGTGGAGTATTCTCTAAACCCCTTCAATTGAAGGGAGATCCGTATCCCAGCAGTGGGATGAATAAACGTTGAGGACGACCACGACGTACATTTGCTGTGGTTGTCACATATCTGTCAGCACTCGTATCACATACAAAATAATGCACGAATATGGATGCGGTTTTCACTTCCTTCCTTCTTGTTCTGTCACTTTGGTACTTTGCGGTCACCTGCCCCCTTACCACCAACTCTTACTGCGATTCAATAACTGAATAGAATGCTTATTCATACCAATGAATATGCGACTCTATCCAATTTGAAATAGAGTCGCTTATTCATTGGTATGAATGAGCATTCTATTCAGTTATTGAATCGCAATAAGAGTTGTGGTAGTGGTAGGGGGGCTGTACTCCATTTATTTGTTACATCTTAGCATATGTTCTGTCACAAACAACCCATTTCGAAAGGTCTATCGGCATCAACCCATAGTCATCCCACTATCAGGATACGGGTCTGCCCTCAACTGAAAGGGGTTAGAGCATACTCCACCACGTTGCTCAACTGCGGGTTGGCGGAGAAAAAAAAAAAAAAAGCACGGAGGAACTCGAGATAATGTAATGTTAAGGACGAGGACCGCCGGCTTAACGTGCCTTCCGAAGCACGTAGGAACTCGAGATAATGTAATGTTAAGGACGAGGACCGCCGGCTTAACGTGCCTTCCGAAGCACGGAGGAACTCGAGATAATGTAATGTTAAGGACGAGGACCGCCGGCTTAACGTGCTTTCCGAAGCACGGAGGAGCTCGAGATAATATAAACCCATCCATGGACAGGCTACGGTCGTCGTTGCTTAACTGGCGTGTTCAATTAGACTGACATGCGCAATGACGCCATCGAGGTTCTCTATTATTTTCTATTATTCATTGTATTAATTTTATAAAGTCATAAATTTAGTTTAGCTAATCTGTACCACGACATTCATTGACTGTTAGGCGGTACGAAGTTCGCCGGGACAGCTAGTGTTATAATAGAGCACTCGTACTGTTCCACGTAATTAAATTATTTTTACCAATTGAATGAAAAATATTTGTATAAACACAAATACCATTTGTTTACCTTAATAATACCTTAGCGGCGAAACCGGTCGGTAAAAATAAAAATTAATGTAATTACGTGGAACAGTACAAGTGCTTTATTATATCTTATATTTTGATCTTCAGTTAAATCGGTAGAGCGCCTCAGTCCCTGCCGGCTAAGCTTATTAATATTAGCACAAATTTAAGATGAAGTTAGATTTTCGCAATCAAAAAATCCGATCGTAATCGGCTTCAGCTTAGGTAGGGGCCCTGATAACTTAGGAATGTTTACAGTTGCCGACGGCTGGTCCAGCATCATTCTTAAATACGATTTCAAATGGCCCCTGCACTTGTTATTTACGCCAGAAGTGCTCGCTCGGTATAACGACATGTTCAGACTGCTGCTGCGGATAAAGAAGACTCAACACGACTTGCACGCACTATGGAAGACTTATAAACAGTCTGCTAGGTATGGAACACACTAGGTGGAAAAAGGATATCAAGGAAAACTAATAGCAAAAGTAAAAAAAAAACCACGGGTTGCACTTCGGGAGTACCGGCAGAAGTGAAAACTTGAACATTAACGTTGTGCATTTTTGAATATTTTGGTATGGTTAGAGAATAATTTCGCACGCTTTTTTTTATCGCATTGTTTTATTTATCAGTATAAAAGTACTATCATTTATGTGGTAAAATGCAATATTCATTTATTCCACTATCGTACACAAATATGACAATTTGTATTACATTAAAAATAAACAGCAGGAGCAGGCATACATTTTGGCCGCGCGATAGAAAGAGAGGGAGATATTACTTCCTCTCCTACGCAGCGCCGGCTGTCTACTCTCCCGCCGTCTTACGAATTTTCGATCAGGCCACGTGTCCTGACGCAAGTTTAACATTTTTTACCCATCTCAAAAAGAGCACAGCGCCGCTAAAAACGTTTTCACTTCAAACATAGACCGCTATTTTGGGGATTTAGATAATGAAAGTTTGTGAATATGTATGCATTTGTTACTTTTTCACGGGCAACAAACGGCTAAGCAGATTTGGGTGAAATATGGCATGAATATAAAATTTGATTGTGGTTGAATGGCTGACAACACTTTGACTCCGAGGTCGCGGGTTCGATCCCGCACAAGACAAATATTTGTTTTTGTGAACATATGCGTTTGTCTTGTCTGAGTGTTTTCTTTGTATTATTTGTGTTTAAAAATATATATTTTAATATAATATCCGTTATCTAGTATCCATACTACAAGCTTTGCTTAGTTTGGGACTAGATTGCAGTGTGTAATTTGTCTAGAAATATTTATCTCTCTATTGATCATGGGTCAAGCTCGCTCATCTGATAGGCGTGCGCGGGTTGATGGATCCAACGCGTAGAGGACCCTTTGGAGAAGTTTGATTGTTAATATTGACGTATAGAATACTTGTTATCACGGTATTCTTCAAACGAGGCGAAACCACGGGTAGAAGCTAGTTGCATATATTTTTTTCAACAGTTTCTCAATGTGCCAATTGCACAACAAGCTGATGTTCTTGATGGACAACCTACAGCACTACTTACAAGCAGACGTTCTTGAGACGAACTTCTCCCGGCTGATGGATGCCATCAACAAGACCAATGACTTCGAGAGGCTGAAGAAGGCACACGCTACTTTCCTCGCTGATGTGCTGAGCCAATCCTTTTTAACTATCACTTCGGTAAGTTTATCTTATGTTATACAGTGCGAGTATTCTTTAAAAGCACATATAAATCTTCCGCCAACCGTTGTGGAGTAAGCTCTATACCCCTTCGATTGAGGAGAGGCGTGTATCTCAGTTGTGAGATGAATAAAGGTTGACGACGACAACATTTAAATAAATATTTAGGCGGCTCGAAAACGATGACCTCCGCCAACCCGCTGTTGAAAAGCATGGTGAAGTGTGCTATAAACCCCTTTGATTGAGGGGAGACACTTATCCCAGCAAATCCACCACCTACCATGGCTCCACCGACCTGACGGTGGGATGCGCGCAGCACCATTGCTCTAAGGCTCTTTTGTGCCGCGGGCAATACTTGACTCTACAAATTATTTAATCTACATCCTTTGTCACTTATCCCACACACAGTTATCCCAGCAGTGGGATGAATAAAGGTTGACGGCGATTAAAGTGGTTTGGTAGAAACACAAACACCATCTGTTTACCTTGATAATGCCTTCGCGGCGAAACCGGTCGGTAGTATTAAATATAACGTGGAACAGTACAAGTGCTTTATTATAACATTATGATAATAATGTTCCACCAAGTGCCAATAATCAACAGTATCAACTTTATGAAAAAAAAACTTGTTCCAGTGTTCAGACAGCGAGTGTTCAGGCGACGCCGACACCCTCAACAACCCTGTGTTCGGGAACATAATGGAGCTCCTCAAGTTGTGCCACTCCTTCTGCAGCATGAGCGACTTCGCCTCCGACAAAGAGGCCGAGGACTATTACCTGCGAGGATATTCTGATAGGTGAGGGCGCTTATACACAATATGATTTTGACGAGCTCGGTGGTCGAATGTTTAGCAATGGCCACTTTGACTCCGAGGTCGCGGGTTCGATTCCCGCACAAGACAAACATTTGTGTGCATGAACATGACTGTTTGGCTCGGTCTGGGTGTTTTCTATGTATTATATGTATGTATTTAGAAAAAATGTATTTAAGTACATTTATCAGTTGTCTAGTACCCATAACACAAGCTTTGTGTTTAATTTGGGACTAGATGGCGCTGTGCAAATTGTTCAGAAATATTTATTTGTTTATGATGGACTGTGATGGACACTCGGCAATGTGATGCCTCTGATTTCTCTCTCAGGCCTCTATTAGGCGAGCGATATGCTTGTTTTCCATCTTAGTGGTAATTAGGCCGGATTCTAGCCCACGGGGCTGAAATCGAGGTTGAGTGGAGCGAGTAGATTCGCTGAGTGTACGTAGGTCACTCAATAAGTTTTGAGATGCTCGAAATTTAAAAATGGAACGCATGTGTATTATATCTTTTTAAAAAGCAAATTTATTTCAAAATAGAACGCCATAAGCCATTTTTGCAATTAAAAAAAAAATACGATATTCCTGTCATTTTACTACAACGCGTCGGTTTAGACGAATGGAAGTTTGTATAGAGCATCGTGGAGAGTACTTAGAAAAAATGTAAAATGAATTGTGGTTATATGTTGGTTACTTTATTTTTTATCTCAAAACTTATTTAATGACCCACGTATGTTTCCGTTGATTTCAATGGAAAATGTATTTGATGATCATTCGTCAAGGACATGATCGATCTCAATTGTTTTTGTACACAAACCTCAGGCACTATTACTTATACTGTGCCTCAGGCATATCGAGGTCTTTAAAGTTTCATCAAAATGAAAATTTATTTCCAAGAATGACTTTTCGTATATAAGCGCTCCGCTCGCTCCACTTAAATAAAACAGAACATCAAGCGTAAATTTCTTCTTCTTCTTCGGACTTTGCACCGTACCCATTGCATTAGTTGTTAGGCCGTTTGTCCACTCATCGGTCACGGTTCTGGTGTTTTCATGAACCAAAAAAGCGGTCCATGTATTTGTATGGACCGTTTTCTTCACGCATTTCCTAGAAGGTTGCTGTGTTCATTCGAGGGTTTGCCAGCAACACCAAGGGGTCGCCGATCCGTTGCCAGCCTATACTCCTTCCTTGACGAACTCGGTGGCGTAGCGGTCAATGACGCGGCTTCGACACCAACGCTCGTGGGTTCGATTCCCACACAGGACAAAAATTTATGTGCATGAACATGTCTGTTTGTCTTGGTCTGGGTGTTTTCTATGTTTCGTAAGTATGTATTTACAAAAAAAAAAGAAAAAATGTATTTACGTATGTAACAGTTGTCTAGTTAGTACCCATAACACAAGCTTCGCTTACTTTGGGGCTAGATAGCGCTGTGTAATTTGTCTGACAATATTAAAAAAAATAAAAATAGGGTATCTATCTAGAAGTAAATCCTTTTCTGGTGACCTTACTCACTCACAAGAACACAAGAACCCTGAAGGGAATTATTTCACTGCGGTATTACCCAGTCGGGCAGCTTAAAAAATACGCTCTGCCCTACCTCTCTTTTCGCCAGAACCTCGTTTGACTCTCATTTTGTTGTATTTTAGATTCAACAAGCTAGTAAAGCAGCTAATGCAGCTGCTAGTGTCCGTTCGGGACCGTCCGTGCGGGGTGTTCCTGGCGCGGCTGCTGATGAGGCTCGACTACAACCGCTGGCTGAGCGGCGAGGCGCAGCTCACTCAGTCTGTCACTAACATGCTGCGGTGCTGACCAACTGTTAATGAAGTTCGGATAGCTTCCAACTCTGATTCAAATTGCGCTTATTCAGCCGCTCTAAGACATCCTGAATTGTTTTCTGCAAGGTCGCCATTGCAGAAATTTCTGTTGTATATATCCTTGTGTGATATATTTCACTATAAGTGTTGAAATGGAAATGCAAGTATAGATAAGAGTTTCACGAGCTCGGTGATGGAATGGCTAGCAATGGACACTTTGACTCGCGTGAGGTCGCGAGTTCGATCCCCGCACATGATAAATATTTGTGTGCATGAACATGTCTTTTTGTCTTGATCTGGGTGTTTTCTATGTATTATAATTATGTATGTATTTACAAAAAAAATGTATTTAAGTATAATATCTGTTATCCAGTACCCATAGCACAAGCTTTGCTTAGTTTGAGACTAGATGGCCGTGTGTAATTTGTCCAGGAATATTCATTGCCGGCTTACGTATCAAAACTTTATCGTCATGCAGCTATACATACTAAACCTATCGCCGAATAGCGACTTTGACATGGGATTAATATTTTTTGCGACGCAGATGGGTGGTTTTGGAAATGAATGGATTAAGAAAGGAGACCAGCCCCCTTACCACCAACTCTTATTTACGTATTTTAAAAGTACCAACCAACAAAAAAAAGGGTTCGTATAATCAGAACTAGCTATATGGAGCAATTGTTAGTATTGCAACAAACAAACATGTTTCATAGAAAAAAAAATGTTCCATTACGTAAATGAAACATTTTTTGTATTGTTTACATCGTGTAAAATCGTTTGCAATGTACATAAACGCTGCATTTGTGTGCGTTTCATGTCGGGAACTCTTCTAGGCAGATTTCATGTACCTAACCTTTTAAATCTAATTGATTTTACACTATATTGCTACTATATACTAAACGGATATTAAAATTAAAGAATCAAAGTAACAGATATATACTTTTATTTAAACACAATTACTATATTTATAACAGTTATAGATCGTTGTCATCTATATCGTCATATTCAAGCGCATCATTTTGTCCGTTTGTGTGATTTTCAACAATTCGTTCAGCATGCTGTTCCATATATGCTTTGACTAAAATGCAATTTGTCATGTAGCAGTTGCACGGGATAGGGTGCTCTATTGTGTCTGGATCTAATAGCGTCACTTGAAGATTATATCTGAGGAGCAGAAACAAAAATATAAAAAAACAAATCCCTGAATACAATACAGGGCTCCTATAAATCGTAGACAGAGAAATTGATACGATTTTTCTTGTTTCTTGTTTCCCGTCACGTGCTGAGTTTTCAAAAGAAAGCACAACAATGTGCGAAACATGTATAAATATCATAGCATTTAAACAATTGCAACTCACGCAATCCTCAACCTAGAGAGAGAAAATCACCGAGCCGAGTAGTAGTAGAGAGTAGGGGGACAGTCGCAGATTAACGAGTGCGTGGCGTCGCGTCGCCATACCAACAGGGTGTCTGTTGGTCAGGCGACACGACTCCACACCGGCAATTAGAGGTTTAACATAAAAAAAAACCTCACCTTCTCCTATTTTCCTGGTCCCTTGTCATGTCCATTTGAAATGCAATAGGTTCTCCTTTTTCCATCTCTTGTTGTTGAGGCAACACGATGACGGCTTGCTTCCAGTGAGTGGGCGGGCTTTTTGGACACGTGTCCAATTTAACTTGAGCTCCGTCTTCATCACCAGACAAGTCGGGGAAGACACAGTCAAACCACACACATAAGCCTTGATATGAACCGTCTTTTGTAGTTGCTGGAAATGGATAAAAAAATATCCTAATTATTTAAAGGTTTTATGTGACGATGTATGCCTGCTATAGAATACTAATACTGACTGCTATTAGCATTAATCTTCTATAGTAGGGAATATCGCCAATTAGGAAGAGTTTCCTAAGGCTTTAATTGCAGAATATGGACACAGAATACATAATAGTACTTATGTATAGAGAATGAATATAAACTTTTTTTTGACGACCATGGTGGTCGAATGCCTGCTGCTCAATAGCCAGTTTATCAGAGGTCGCGGGTTCGATCCCCGCACATGACAAATATTTGTGTACATGACCTCATATTACGAACGAGTATTTAAGTATAATATTAGTTAGCTAGTACCCATAGCTTTGCTTAGTATGGGACTAGATAAATTGTGTAATTTGTCCAAGAATAATATCTACTCTAGATGTTTGTTACGGCTAAATTGATATAAGATGAAATTTGGCATACAAGTAAAATATCATCTGACTTGACCTGTGTTACTTTTTTCCCGGTACCCAGTGCATGAGGGTCGAAGCCAGGGACAGTAACTAGTTATTTCAGTTTCGAGACGTTACGAACTCATTAATTGACTAATTAAAACCACGACCTCTCGATTACCGGTCGAGTGCTCTTCCAACTGAGCTACCAAGAATGTTTTATCACACCTAGGCTGGGGAAGTGAATTTTTCTCCACCAACCCGCAGCTGAGCAGCCTGGTGGAATATGCTTTAAAAACTTTCATTTGAGGGGAGACCCACATCCCAGCAGTGAGATGAATAAGGGTTGACGACGATATTAAAACCACAAAAATTTTATCAATAGTACTCCAATTGGGTTGTTTCCAATGTTTAAAAATTGTACAAATAAATTAACAATATCGTAAAATACACAGAACTATAAAGATCTGCAAACTTTCATTCTAATATCTTCAGTCAGACTTTTTTTAGCGTCGATCAAAGTTTGGCGGGAAAGTCCATTTTAAAAGTATGAAATTATTAAAAAATTATATTTCCATTGGAGAAGCAATAAAAAATGCTATAACTTTTATTATGATACTAATCACATAAACGTAATATTTAACATAGCTGTCGTACAAATTTCTGATTTGATGCATACAAAATACAGATCTGTGACGTCATAATTCAGTAGTCTTTTGTATGGAGCGTTTTGGGGCAGTCTAAAAATTGTGATTTTCAAATTACCATATCTCGAGAGATTTTTGTGCTATCGAAGTAATTCTTTCACCTATGGTTATATTATGGAGACGTCCCTACATATCAAACAGAAAAAAATGTTAGTCAAATACCCAATGCTAAACGGACCGTGTGACGACAAGAGAGACATGAGGTTTTATTCCATGAAATACAATACTAACCTGCAACATGCTGTATGCTATATGAGTCTAGATCAGACACAATATCCTCTTTCAAGTTAATCCAACACATAGCCACTTCCTCCGCTAACACATCTTCAGGCTGTATGGTCAAAATTTCTGGTTTATTGTATTTACTTGCCCTTAAATGTTTGGCAAACGAAACCATTGATACGCCGTGTATATCGTCCCATTGCTTGTATAAGGAAGGTACGCTGTAAATATATTTTATTATAGGTGCAAATGACATTATTTCGTAGATAAATTGAACCCTGTTATGCAGAAAAGATCCAGCCGACGAACTATGCCAAAATGAGAAATATACATAGTGACAAACTTCAAATCGAGTTTTATATATTTTTTTTTTATTATATTTGAATTTCAATAAAATTATTATAGCTACATAACTTAAAATATACAATTAAAATAAATACTAAATATGACTAACAATATTATACAAACAAAAAAAAACGAAAATAACTTAAAATTAAAATTAATAAAATATAATATCTAAATAGCATCAAAAAATGACTCTTTCCGCATCGCCATCAAAGGATAACGTGGCCAGAAGGCTAGCAGCATTCGTAACAGATTCTATCAGGTTGATTACATATGCTTCCCAAAACTTATACTGCGTGTTATTTTTATTGCTTTCATTTAAAAGTAAAAAAATGTAGTTTGGATATATTCAGCATAACAGGCAATTGTCACAAAATAACAACCTAAATATTAACCCACTTGTTACTACTGATCTTTATTTATTTTAATATAACTACAACAATTCAATTTATAAAGTGTAACATTATACTATGGTAACCACTTAAAAAATATCTTTTTATAGAATGTCCTTGATTCAAACATTCCTCAGATATATTTACGGACAGAATCAGTATGCTCAAACTTTTGGTGCTATGGTGCCGTTAAACAACTCTCACCTACATGGTGCGATATGAATAGTAGCACTTTCGGGAAACATCTGCCCGCCTTCTTTCAGGAACTTGTCACGAGCTACTAGCACAGAATCCAGCATACCCTCGTGCAACAAATAAAAGCCCATCCATTCTGACACTATGGCATCAACTTTGATGTTATCTGGTAATACCACATCTTCAACCTTACTGTGAATAACCTGAAATATTCATAATTACATGTAACTTACTGAAAAGTAAGAGGTAATGCCAGAACTATCACACTTCTCTATCTATATCAAAAAAGCAACCTCCTTTTAGAAAACTCACTTGATCAAAACCCTCGCTTCCCATGATTTCTATATGAATTGCTTCTATTATAAAATTGTAAAACATACAAAAAAAAAAAACAATTGGTTGCCTGTAAAGTCGGTATACAGGCGAAAGTTTTACGTGACAACGACTTTGAGTCTCTCTCGCTCTTAGAAGGGACACGCGTCCACGACACGCTTACAATGAGAGCGAGTGAAAGGCACGCGCCTTTCACTCGCTCTCATTGTAAGCGCATAACGTGACCCAGTTTCTTGAAGTGTCACCCGGCTAACCAATTTATAAGACGTTGTCACGTCAAAAATAGTTCAATTTTAAAAGTTCTATTTATTTATATATATAAGAGGGGGTCCAACAAGCCAAGAAGCCTTTTATGGGAAATAAATATATGTAAAAGAAGAAGAAGCCCCCGCCATGCATCTGTCCCTCTGTTTGTGTAACAGCACTGCAGCGCTAATCTCGTAATATACCAGTAAAATAATAACAATATTAGTGTACCACAGTAAGAATAAACAGTACTGCAAAGCTTTTAAATAAATATTAAAATGTTTCTTATGCAGATTTACTTTTTTAGCGGTGGTAGAATATTATTCCAGCACTTGATTGCTATAATATATCGATAATCGAAAGTTTATATTATACCTAACACATTTTGGCGTCTCTTTTGATCTCATTGATTTACAATTATTGATAATTAGGTCTTATCAAGTGAAAGAGAATCAACATTGGGTGAAAATTGTATTTAAACAGGTTTGGAACTTTCACCGGGAATGTTAAATTTTCACTTTGGATAGGCATTTTGTTTACCTCAATGACATCTTCAAAATTATTTTCTTTAACCACCTCCTTAGCCAAAACTGCGAGATTACTAGCTTCCACAGCATAAACTTTTTTAGCACCAGCCTGGGCACAAAATATTGACAAAATACTTGTGCCACAGCCTACATCCATTACAACTTTATCCTTAAAATATCTTTTATTTCTCAATATTGCTTCTTTATAGGCTTTTGTTCTTGGTTCATCTTCAATCATTAATTTGTGTACCTGTTAACAAAGCAAAATGTCTTGCTATGACTATTAAAAAGTACATATATTTTATACTTTCTTTACTCTTTTTTTCTTGTTTTTTATTTATTTTTTGAAAGGTAAGGAAAGCAGATTGCACATTCCCTATCTCACAATAAAGATCTTCTAATTCTAGTTTCTGATTGGGCTACTTGAGACCCTGTGGTGGAACTAAAAATTTTGAAATGACATGAAAACAACTGACGTCTTAGAAAAAGGGTCAACAAAGTTTCACGCAGTGGTCCTGGCTAATGTTAAATCACATCAGCCAGTTTTTTATACGGCGATATGTGACCCTCAGGATTGGGAGACTTGGGCTACTTCAAATTCTGGTGACTTAGGGCTGCAAGTATCTGGCAACCCTGCGAACGAGCGTTACAGAGTCGAGCGTGACGAGTTATATCCACGAGCGTAACGGCTGTTTCATTCGCTACTACAAAATGTAGTGTAAAGTTTTCATTTCATATAATAACGGATAAGAGAAGGAATTACACCCTCTCAACTCTATCTGAAGCTTAGTCTTCAGTTAACAAAAATAATACAATACTACGCAAGAGGCACACAGATCTCAAGAAGTAAGAATGGGATGTCAAGGTAGCAAGAAGTCCCTAGGGAGTAACAGGGATCAGGGGAATGTACCTGAATAGTAACCTAAAATTACCTCTAAATCTTCGTAACTGCTAAAGTATTCACTTTGTCCCGGATTCATTTTATGACAGTTATTCGTTAAGAACTAAGAAATTAATCAAAACAAAGTACAAATAATTAAAATGTGTGATTGATTGATTTTGTGTATTGTTTATTTTGATTTGATTTAGTTAGGTTCAGCCTGGCGCAACTCAAAGTAAAAAAACGACTCTATGAATCGGAAGCGAATTTGGTACAAATTCTGATTGTTTTCGCTTCCATTTCATACATAATGAATTACGCTATTTGTATGGCACATCCGTCTCTTAAAACGTAGTGGTTACATTCTCTTTGGTTAGGTTAGGGTTAGGATCAGTGTTGCCAGACATAGTAAGCTAAGCAGAGATATTGAGATAATATATGTAACAATCACAGAACACATTTACATATTAATAGTTAAGAACGCCAAATTGATTATAATTCGAAAGTAGACTAAAATCGGGTCAGTGGGTAGCTTTCGAAATCGCCTTATTTTAAGTCAGGCTATTTTAGGCTACTGCTAGAGCAGTACTTACATACTTCGCACTTTATACTTCAATTCGTGCCTCTCCTAATTTAGTATTAACACTTTACGGGACAGAAGGCCGCATAAAAATTTCAGAGGTTGTCACTATGACTTTCCATACAAAAAACCACTACATTTATAGCCGTACTTAGCAAAATAATTATTATCATACCAAACTACGTCAGTAAACACAGGCATTACCGCTGTATTGATACAACGGCATTGTTATTAATGTTATTATACACTATGTTTTGTAGTTACTGCGATGCCCGTACTGTTAAACTCCTGTATTGTCAGAGCACTGATATCGCCATTACTGTCCTGTAAAGTGTTAATGTGTCTTCAGTCTTGTACACCTATCTTACGCTAAATCAGTGTTTAATAATCTGCAGGATGCACAACGAACAGGAGCGATTGCCATTGACCTTAGGAGTTTAGTGAGCCTCTTATACATAAAGATAATATTCCGTTAAGATTATGTATGTTTTATGTTTATGTCGCAATGAAGAATGTTAACTAATTTTGATAATTAGCACTCCGTATTCTCTGTCAAAAATAAAAAATACTAGTGAAAGAATTACATCGATAATGTCAATTAGTTTCCGATTTAGAAGTAAAACAAGTTGTAACCGTACGACGTGGGCTGCCGGTTACGGTGTGACGTCATCACACAACACGCTCAGTCTGGCTCACTCAGTCCGCTCGCGCTCGCGCTCCCCTGCCGTTGAAATTATACCTAAATATTATAATTACATTTAAATAATTAACTAAATACTATATAATAATTAATTAAATTATTTATATATTTTTATTTAAATTAATTTTATTTAATTTTATTATAAATTTATTTGAAATTTTAATGACTATAATAGTTAATTAAATATTATAATTAGAATGTCACGTCCATAATACTAAGCGAGCCGTGGCCCGCGCATTGTGAAATGACGTTACAAGCGGTCACGTGACTGTTAGCGGTACTCGATATTTTTCGAAACTTTGAATGCATAAAATCAAAACTACTAGGTCTTTTTGACTACAGCAAAAACTAGTGTGTTTGTATACATACAGGCTTTACTGAGACAACATTTCAAGCGATTTGGCATACCTAATAACATTCTTCATTGCTCACAAACCGCTCGGCCAATTGTAATGATACTTGATAGCTAATTTGGTTATGGATATACAACTCACAACTCACATATTGGTAGCGCAATTATTTCAGTAGTTTTTGAGTTATCAACATTGAAAAAATAAACATCACTCACTACCCAACGATATTTTAATAACAAATGAATTATTTTTTTAAGTTTAATAAATTATTGTGTTGAATATTTAATCCAAAATTGCATTTATACTACGAGTATTTTTACTGTTAGCCAAAGGAATGTGAAACAGACTGAGCCACTGCATAGCATGAACGGGTTCAAAAAAATTCTGAATAACTTAAATGTATAATGTAAAAATAATCATTAATTTATATGCATTCTGCATATAAATTAATGATTATTTTTACATTGATTTGATGAGTTGGAAATAAAAAAATAAACAGGAGAACATAAAAAAATCGTAGATACAGCGTTTGTCATGTCATGTCGGATGTGAGAAATTAATAAAATACACAGCCGAACTTCAAAATAGACATCATGAGTGGTCCTAGTGGGTGAGTAGGAGAGATAAGTTTATTTTCGAATTGGCACGGGAAAAATGCAAACTATTTTCTGGCAACACTCAGCAGCCTGCTGCTTCAAGTTGCTTGTCAACAGGGTTGCCAATCTGTGGAGAATTCTCCAAATTGCGGGGAGAGCGAAGCTGATTAGGTAATGTGTGGTGAGATCTTCAATTCGGGGAAAATGCGGGGATTTTATGAATCAATCCGGTCAATACTTATTTACAAATATAAAATACGTAATATGTTTACTGATTGTTTTACCGTTCTCCAACGCACCTGTAGAGCGTAAGTTTAGTGTTTTAAAAAGTCTAAAGACAGAAAATAGAAACAAACTTAACACCGATATAGTGAACACGGATGGCTACTCGAGACGGAATAAAGAGAGAACATGAAAAAGGTTTCAAAAATCTACTATTTTTTTCGCACCAAACTTTTTTGTGCAACATTTTAGAACTCGAATTAAATTTTCATCATCATCATCAAATCATCATCAAAAGTTTGGCGCGAAAAAAATTGTAGATTTCTGAAATGTTTGTCATGTTTTAATAAATACTATATAAACTTTTACATTTTTTGTTGCTTTATTTCTAATGTGGGGAATTATCAATTTGGGGAATTTCGAAAATGCGTTTGGGGAGTTTTGCATATGACTATACCGGCAACTCTGCTTGTCAAACTGTTGTCTGAACTTGTCTGTCAGTCTGTTTTGCGTGCGTGCTTTTATTTTATTGTTTGGATTTGGAAAAAAGTGTTTTATTTGCCATGAATAAACAGTAAAACGTTTGCAAACGTAATTTAAATGACAATGGCTAAAGAAGGAGACATGTCTCTGTTTAATGATGTCTTGGAGCCATTTAGAAGAGTTATAAACACCGATCCTCCGAAAGAAAAATTGTCGGCGTCCGCAAAATTGAATTTTTCGGATAGTAATCAATCTCTAAAAGAAGGTAAGTTTATTGCCTTTAGAACATTCATTGAGCTAATATTGTCATGTCATTATGTTTACTATTTCTTGCAATTTGTGTAGGTATTTCTAACCTATTAATGGGGAAAAGAAAGTCTAGTCTTGGTGGATTGGATAGCGGCACTCCTGAGAAAAGATCACGTACTGAATCCACCGCTAATGTTCCACCTTCTCCATGGGAGGCCAAGAGGATGAAGATAGATTTGATTGCTGCGAAAGCTCAGGTACGTAGAAACTAATTTACCATTTGGCAATTCACCTTATTTCGCTTTTTTTTACATTAACTTGTATTGTAACTCACCTGATGTCATATTCATTAATAATGCTACGTAACACCATGTAATGCCTTTGCTCAGTTGTAGTTATGTATGGCACATGGCTGTATCAGTTTAGAAATAATGATCTAAATGTAGTCAATTGATGATGAGTACACAGTTGAGTTACACAAATGGTTTAATAGATGTTGATTATGAGCTAGTGCATCAAAATCACAGCATAATATTATAACAATATTTTATACTCATATATTTCTACCTCAAGATCTCTTACACTGCCACTAGCATATGAGTGATGCCTCTGGTGCAGCTAGCTTCCATAGTTTGAGATGAATACCATCAGGGATGTCGTATGTTTGTTTGACACCCTAGTGGTATAAAAAAAATTAAATATTTATAACTATTAACTTTTAGCCTGTGAGACAACCTGAAATTTTTTTTGGTTTTGGATGTTCCCAGTATTGTTTTAGACTTGTAGTATTTAACTGCTTGTGATGGAAAGCTTTTGTATGTTATAGATTACTAAATTAGAAGCTCGAGTAGCTCATCAGCACACCATACGGAAGGAAATGCAGATTTTATTTGAAGAGGAGAAGACCTCGCTTGTTGAACAGCATAAGAGGGATGAGCGAGCCTTGTCGGACATGGAAGAACGCTTACAAGTGATCCGGAGGAGAGAACAAGAGCTGAAAGATGATTTAACCCAGGTAAATATTAAACATGCACTTTTTGCTTTAAATTGGCGTGAAAGAAGGACAAATTAATAATATAACAAACATTCATTTTTGTAAATTGTATATAAAAATCTAGTGCTTTTATTTTTGTAAATTTTTATTTGTAACTTAATATTTTTAAAAACCACGGGAAGAGACTGTGTGATTCTATTCTAGTCTGCCGGAAACTACACAGCTGTCTCTTCCCTCTCTTCGTCATACAAGGCGACTAAAGGAAATACATAGTAAAACATTGAGCAGGCCTCCCCAACCTGTCTGGCCAGCGTGGGGAGTGTAGGCCAAATCCTCCTGTCTGTGACGGACGAGAGAGGCTCGTGCTCCTGTAGTGGAGACTAAAATGACCTGATGAGGATGATATTTAAAATGGTAATATGTAGCCTAGATGGGACTTGAACACGCAACCTCTCGATAACCAGTTGAATGCTCTTTTAAACTTTTTTTCATTTCTATTTCTATTTAAAGTCATACTTTGGTATATTTTATAAAATTATATATATAATTGTATGTTTCTTTGTGTTACATCAACTCTCAAACTCATGCTCTGATTTTGATGAAATGTGGTATGTATATAGGAAACTTAACCTTTCTTAATTCTCGCTATTCTCTAGGACACATAAACTTGTTGGTCCGTGACACCGACTGACGGACCTAAATAAATACATCAAAATTTTATGTGAAAGTTATTTTGATGTATTGTTTTCAATTTATTTTATTAAATAATGGTTCTTTTTACATAAGTAAAACTAAAAATAATTTAGTACAGAGTTGTATTTATTTTTAATAATTAGCTTTACAAATGAGAACCTGAAAAAAAATTAACAAACTTATTACTTCTAACTAACTTAGAAAGTTAAAGCAAAAAAACATAAATTTTTTCATACTTATAAACTTTTTTGGACTAAAATTAGGAAAATACATTAAATTAAACTTAGGAAAAAATATGAATCGCTTACAAATAAAGCAACATAACAGTCTTGGTAAACCAAATATAAAATTACTTACAAAATTATTGTAACAAATAAACTCGCGTCGGTCTCACGGACCGAAATTCTTCACAGAGAACACACGTATTACGCTAGAGCATTAATTGCAGCAACTGACGCGAGAGTCAAATGTTAGGAAGGTACTGAGAGCGCGGGGAGGTAGTTGCAAACGGATTCCGAGAAATTCGATGTTTTCGATATCGTCTGTGCCACCAACACTCGAGTTCAGGAAGATTAAATACAATTTTAAGTTCATTATGCAATGAAATTAATTCAATAGTTTATTTTGAAATATTAATGCTAATAAGAATATATATATATATATATATAAATATCACTTTGTTACTCGCAAATGGGACATCTAATTTAGATTAAACGTTGATCACAGATCTATCAGCCAATAAGTTAATCAGTTACGATGAGTTATCTTACTGACTTTAATAATCCTTGCTTCCTTATTTCCTTACAGTCAAGCAAAGAATACAAGGAGAACAAAAGTAAATGGGATAAAGAGAAAACTGAATTACATAAGCAGATTGCTGATTTGAAAGATAAGCTGCTTGAAGCCAATGTCAGCTGCAAGGACCAGGTGTCGGAGATGAAGAAGGATATGGATGAGTTGTTGGTGGTCAGTCACTTGTTTATTCTATACTAATATTATAAAGAGGTAAAGTATACTCTACAACCTCACAAACAAACTCACAGTTTGTTTGTGAGGAGGTTGTAGGGAGGAATCTCTGGATCTACTGAACCGATTTTGAAATTTATTTTGCCAATAGAAAGCAACGTCATTTCTAAGTGTCATAGTAGGCTATATATTAACCTGAAAAATAAAAGTATTTTTTCATAAAAATGTTTCCCATTAAACGAAGTGGGCACGGATCAACTAGTCTTCTATATATATACTAATCTTGCAGTATTTGTGGTTGCAATTTTTATAAATTTTTACATATATTTGGTAAGTATGAGAATAGCTTATGAAGTATTGTTCATACCTCTCGGCGATTAGCGTGTCCTTATCCAGAAATTCATTACAAAATAAGTTATATAACAATGTTTGCTGGGTCAGCTAGTTATGAATATAAAATTATCAGCTATTATTACTATATAACTAGGTGTGCGGGGATAAAGAAAGTATGTTAAAGTTTCTTTGTTTTGATGTACTTACTGCATTGGTGTAGCGAGTTTTGTGGAATAATATACTATTGACATTTGCAATTTCTTTTTTTGGCTTGATATATCCTTTCTCATCCTACACATGGTATTGTATATGTCACAGGCCTTAGAAGGAGCCCAATCAGAAGTAGAGATGCTGAAGACTGAATTAGCCAGGCAGACCAGTCGTGCAGAACAATGTTCTTCACTGAGGACGCAATTTGAGAAGCAGACGTTTGAACTGCAACAAGTTACTAATAAGCTGAAGGAGTTGGAGTATGAGAGAGATTCTTATAAAGACTGGCAACAACAAGCTAAGGTAAGCTATAATTTTTAACAATATGCTAGGGAAAGGTTGTTATTTTTTAATTTTTATACTGCGTCTCCCGTCAGGTGGATAAGGTCCCCCGGAGAAAGTAGACATGGGAGACTTACTGAGTCTTACTGACTCTACTTCCTCCGTAATTTGGTGCGTAAACTCGGTAATTTGGTGCGTCAACTCGTAGCGCTAGCGCAGCTTACTGCGCCGGCTAATGAGCCGGGTCAGGAACTCCATGGAATTAACCCAATAATGCACCATGGCGTAACACGTCCACGTGATCTTCGTATCGAGGCACGCTCTGCTTGCGGTGCACGCCACGCGGCGCTTCTGCGTGCGCGGCACTGCGCCCTTAATATAAATAGTGCACAGCTGCGCACCACGCGCTCTGTGTTGGCTTGTTAACTCAGCGAGTGAGTGACATAATAAATATGATAGAGTGAGAGATATCGGGGGTATTGGCACTTGAATTGGATGTGGTGCTGAAATTGCATTGTGCACCAACACATTATGAAAAAAAAAGAGTCAACTCATCGGCATTCAGCATAGTGAACTGAGTTAGTGCAATTACGCGGCGATGCGCAGTGTTACCAATGTCGGGGAAGGAACTTGCGCTGATTTTTTAACTACTATTATAAATATGTTTTTTATAGACTGCACAAAAGCGACTCTCCAACATGGCGGAATTAGAGAAGGAGGTGACCAGACTACGTGCCAATGAAAGGTCACTAAGAGACGGTATCTGCAACAAGTTGCTCTTGGAAGAACAGGTACACATCCTTACGTCGAAGGTGGAAGCGCTGCAGCCGGTGCAACAGGAACTGCATGAGGCTAAGGTGAGTTTATATAATTTATGAAGATGCGTCATTGAGGTATTATTTCCATAGATTAAACCAGTGTTCCGCAGAGTGTGTGTCACACTGGTGTACCGAATGTACCGTGGTCATTAGTTAGTGTGCCTCGAAAAATAAAGTTATCTCATAAAGCTAAATAGATAGACGGACGGAAGAAAATTCTTACACAAATAAAAGTGATTTTTAGGGTTCCGAACCTCAAAAGGAAAAACGGAACCCTTATAAGATCACTTTGTTGTCCGTCTGTCTGTCTGTCTGTCTGTCTGTCTGTCAAGAATTTCTATGTCGAGAATGCGTGGAGGTATCAAGCTGAAATTTGAACTGTATACTCAGGTCTACGGTCCCATGAAGTTAAAAAAAAATCAAACTGCTAAGTTTACGTAGAAAAAAGTTACGGCCGTTTATTCAGCAAAAAACGCATATTTCGACACACTCAAGGGAATCAAAACCTATAGGGTACTTCCCGTTGACCTAGAACTATGAAATTTGGCAAGTAACATCGTTATAGACTACAAGTACAGGAATAAATCTCAAAACTATACATTTGTAAATAGATCTTAAAAAATAGGGGGTCTATATTTTTTATAGGGTGTCGAAATTTCAAATTGAAACTACTAGTTCGAATGGGGTATCATATGAAAGGGCTTGATGTACACATTGCAAAATATATTTTATTTATTTTTTTCGACGCATTATTTCCTATTTATAATGAAAAATATCAAATTTAATAATGATACTACGTACCTACGGAACCCTCGGTGGGCGAGTCCGACTCGCACTTGTCCGGTTTTTCATTTATGGTGTACCTCTAAAAAATTTCTAGATACATCTAGGAAAACGAAATTTTTTGGAGGTACAAAACAGAAAAAGTTTGCGGAACACTGGATTAAACAATGGTTGTTAGAATATAGTACGACAAAAAAAAAAAATGGAACAAAATTTTTTGTAGTTAACTTCGTCTTAGCTGAAATGACGTGCCCTTCACTTAATTTGTTGTATTAGATGTGTGTGTGTAAATATGAATAACGACATATGTGGGAACATCAATCAATTTAATGATCTGTATCTGAGTGTAACGGTAGACTAGGTCGTGTGATAAATCCGATAACGCTCCCTGTAGGGAACAGCGTTGAAGTATTTATTGTATGAAACATAACGTCCGCTCTGCGCGCGTTCAGACTCTTTGTCTTGTTGGACAATCCGAGAAAAACAGCTTTTTGGTAGGTATGGTCTACAAAGAATTAAAAAAAAATGTAAACGATTATATACTCAGGGCATTTTTTCTGTATTAGATGCAAATACAGAACATAATTCTTTGGCACCATTGCATCACCAGCACGCCGCGCTCACACGCTGGCAGACAGCACCCAAAAATATGTGGTATACTTGTGTGAAATAAAGTTTATATTATCTCGATCCCAGCGTGACTCATCGTGGGTACTCGTTTAAATTTACCTAACTCGTAGCATGGTAAAATATGCCCTGGCCCCTTTCAATTCAAATGAGGGCCGTATTTCAGTTGTGCGATTATAAAATGAATAGAACAAAAAGTAAGAATTATATATGTAGTAAAATTTAATGAATATGCTTTTTGGCGACATGCTGACGGTACTTGTTTAGCTGAGCGACGCGCAGGGGCGCTGACTCCGTGGGTGCTCGAAATAAACAGTGGGTGCCGAGCACCCCTGAGTATAGACATCAAGGAACAGAGGCCCTACCGCCGAAGCTGAAGCCGATTATCATCGCATTTTTTGATTCTAAAAATAGGTCTTACATTAAAGTTATTGATAAACATCTTCAGCTTAGTCAAAAATCCGATGGTAATCGGCTTCAGCTACGGAGGTAGGCCCTCTGATCAGTAATCGCCTTTTATGTTATGCGATCATTTTATATTTTTATCATCATCAAACATAATTAGTAATTAAGTACGCAGTATTTATGTGGGACATTTATTAATTTATTTGTCGGTCGATCAGTGTGCATTTCTCTTTTCACACTTCGCCACTTTTTCGAGATATCAAATGAGCATGAGCACCCATGAGGTTTTCTAAAAGCCGGCGCCCCTGGCGACGCGTGCTATGTTTGAGTCTATTTGGCTACTGACGAAAAAAGAACCCAGACCTGGAGGACTACAGGCTCTTCCCAATTAAATATGGTACATGGAACATGTCTTCAGACACTCAGGGGAGAGTTACTAAAGAGTGCACAAAAGATCCATGAGAGTCGACGTGCCACCGGTGCTGCAGCATTGGACCCATTTCAAGATAAGATAAGAAGGCTATGGCCAGGACCGAACTAACGGCTTCGGCGTCGGCCAAAATCTGACCTTCAGTCGGACAGTAACTGCTGGCAGAATCAAGCGAGAAAGTTGAGCTGTGTGAATCCATGCATTATTTACAATAACATACTTTATTTTTTAAATCTTATATATAAAAATGAATTGCTTTTTGTTAGTCTCGCTAAAACTCGAGAACGGCCAGGCCGATTTAGCTGATTTTGGTTTTAATATGTTTGTCTTAGCCCAGGGAAGGTTTAAACGGTGAGAAATTTTGGAAAAAATTCAAGAAAGATAGTGAAAACAACAATTTTAATTTCCCATACAAAGTGTTCCTACTATAGTCGAATGTCATAACAGCAAAGATGGCGAACCTACCTATCAATAGTGTCATTGTCACAAAGAATCTACGTCATATTTGTTGGTTGTCAAATATGACTTTCTCAGAAGTGACATAGAAATGACACAATATTAATAGACATCAAGAAAGGAGTTGAAATATGTAGTGACTGTTTATGGTAAATCGTGCTTTGTACAGTACTTAAGAATAAATAATAGAAATTTGTAAATTTCATAAACACTCGGATTGTAAATTACAAAAATGATTGCAAAAAATGTAACCATTGTCAGCAATGCGAATAGACCAGAAAATGGGGGCTGAACGCAGAACGAGGTTTGTGGATTCACATATAGTTGTATAACTTTGCATATGGTAAGACCTACATCACATTATATAGGTCTGTCATGTTAACCAAGGTGATACCTATTACAAAATAAAACGGATCCTCATTATTTTCTGAAGTACCTAAATCTGTAATTTTAATATAATCATATTTTGTCATTTAGTCAGAAATTTATTTGGCGAGAACTTTCTTTACTGAAGTCTAAAGGGCTGCCAGGTTTTTATATCGACATCATCCGAGACATGTACCGAAATTCCAAATCCATAGTTTAGACCTCTGTCGGAGAGGAGAGACAAAATTCCCATTAACGTCGGTGTCCTCCAGCGATCAGTCTTAGTCTGTTTTTGTTCATATTAGGCATATTCTTATATATCAGACATTTGTGGTTTCTTATATATTAGACGAATTGTCAAGTAGTATCATGGATCCACATGGACCAGGGGGCTTACCGCCGAAGCTGAAGCCGATTACCATCGAATATTTTGATTCCAAAAATAGATCTTACGTTTAAGTTATTGCAAGCATATTCAGCTTAGTCCGTAGAGCTCCAGAGTTACTGTCAGTTAAGCTAAACACAAGTATCATACTTCTAAGTTGAAGTTTGATTTTCGTGATCAGAAACCCCGGTGGGGATCGTCTTCGGCTTAGCCGGTAGGTGTCAATGTATGCTGATATAATTGCACTGGCGGATGCGGATAGAGGGCAGTTGGTGCGATGAGTGAATTAATGGAAGAGGTCACTTGAGAACTATGGGCTGAATCCGAATACAGGAAAGATCGAGTACTTGGGCTGCAAAACAACAGATCCCCGAACCATCGTGCACATACGGATATGGTCGAATGCACGGTCAGTTTAAGTACTTGGGTTCTGTTCTTCGATCATCGGATAGCATCGACTGCGAGATTTCAGTAGCTTGGACTAACCAGTGTCATCTGTGACTAGGGATTGTAATCCCGCAAAGCGGGATCCCGCATTCCAGCGGGATCACGATGCTTTAATTAATCTGCGGGATCCCGCACATTCAAAGGGCGGATCCGCGGATCCTGTGACTCCGAAATTTCGTCAAGTTGAAAGGACAAATATATAAATCCAAGATTAGACCATTTTATAAGTTAGTAAAAAATCGTCAATACTTGAGCGACACGTACAGGTATTGTCTTTCATGGAGTTGAAAATGCCGCGCAGTATGCGCGAAGTTTTTTCAGGAATTTCAGGAATTCTCGGACATGGCAAGCAAACTGCAAGAGAGTCATTTAAGCTGGTATTGTCAAATTTTATGGAAAGCGGCAAGTTAGGAAACAAATGTCTTGCGATGGCACATCCTCCAGGTTCGGGCACACAGGGTAGGCACTTCTTAAGGAGACACAGATCTTAGATCGTATATATTTGTTAAGTAGATAGATGTAGGTGAAACAAAGTTCACCGGGTCATCTAGTTACTTTATAAACAGAAGACTTGCCTTCTGTTTTTTATGTTACGCGATCGCATGGGCCACACACACACACACACTAATCTATGAATGAATCGATTTTTGAAATCCTCTTTGTATTCAAAGGAGGCTACTTTTACGTTCCCAAGTAAATTTTATTAGGATCTGATCATTGAACCTAGGGATATTTCGACCAACGAACTAAGGAATTAAAACTATGAAATCTTTTAAATAAAAAAAGAATAAAACCGATTTCGTTGAAATACTTGTTAGCAGTTGGTTTCTTTTTTATTTATTAACATTGTATTTATTTTACAATTATTGTATTTAGGTAAAGCTGGCGTCTCTCGAGTCGTCGCTCGAAGAGTGGAAGGCTGCAGCCCGAGGGCACGGTGTGGAGAACGCGCGAACTCTATCGTCCGTCCTGGACTCTGCTTTAACCAGCCAGCTCACTGCCACAGCCGACTGCTCTACCGCACAGTCACAACTAGCACAGCTCACGGAGGTATATATCACATGGATAGTTGAGTTACTGCATGAACACCGGCTGCACGCACGTAGAACCATGTCACGTTCCGCCTGAGCCGAGCGTGCAAGCGAGAGCGCGGAACAACGATCGGCTTAAGCGTTCGGCTTGTGACACATCTATCTCTCTTCTACTCCATCGGCCGATGTTTTCTTCTGACGTTATCACATAAAACGACTACAGACAATCAATTTTGTTTTTCAGGAAGTAACAACAATAAAGTACGAAAGAGACAAGGCGACAACAAAGTTGAATGACCTAGTGACAGTTCGCAAAAATCAAGAGAGCCTGATACACAGGTTACAGAAGAGATTGCTGCTCGTCACACGGGAAAGAGATAGTTATAGGTATGTCACAATATATTTTAGAATACTTTTTTAGAACACAATACACTTTGGAATGCACTGCCTGAACATATTAGAAAATCTCCCAGTAAATTAGTTTTCAAAAAGAACTTACGTGTCTATCTTTTTGATAATTTGTCAGAGTAGTAATCATCATCAGTATATGTAGTGGTATGTATGTGTTATGTATGTATCGATAGTTTATTTATGTATATTGGAGTAATTTATGTATGTGTATTTATATTGTGTTTGTAGTACTATTGCATTCACCCATCATTTAACCGCATTCGTAATTTTCTCCATTCTCAATGGTTGACTGGTAGAGAATGCAATTAGCATTAAGTCCGCCTATTGTACCAGTTTTTTATGGTCAATAAAGTATTAAATAAATAGATAAAATAAATATCGTTTGGTCAATATACGAAATAATGAAACGATATTATCTTATACATTACTGAGTCGCGAAATGAGTGTATTTGACGAGTCCGATGATCGAATGGCTATCAATGGTTACTTTGACTCCGAGGTCGCGGGTTCGATTCCCGCACAAGACAAACAGTTGTGTGCTGAACATGTCTGTTTGTCTTGATCTGGGTGTTTTCTATGAATTATATGTATGTGTTTAAAAAAAAATGTATTTAAATATTATAACATTTATGTAGTACCGATAGTACAAGCTTTGCTTAGTTTGGAACTAGATGGCAGTGTAGGGTTTGGTGTATTTGAGACGTATTGAAACACTGACTGCTCGTCGAATACTGTCTTTATTACATTAAACTTACTCACTATATATTACCTTACCACTACATCTCCTTCCCTTGGAGAAAATAAAATAAAATTACAGTTTTATTTTATTTGACAAATCATTAGATGTAAATACAGATGAGCTAATATTTGAAAAATATTCATTGATAAAAATGGAAAAAAATAGAACATTATTGAATAGTATATGAAATTTTAAATATATAGCTTAAAAAAAACATATAAAAAAGAATTATGTAAAATTTGTATACGAATTACAATTCTAATAGTTTAAAAGAAAACTACACTGCAGTTAAGTATAAATGTTATAAGTATAAAAAAAAAACAACAAATATAAAATTACAAATATAAAAAAATGTTACCAAATATATGAGTCCTTACACAAAAAAAGCATTAAGAAATCTTCACATTTAAAACTAAATACATTTTTTATAGAATATTATTGTTACAAATGTAAGTATAACTCAATACCTGTGGAAGAATTAAAACAACATAATACATGAGAAAAAAAAATTGACAAACAATTTTATAAGACGTTTCAAAATTAATAACATATATTTTTTTTTACTGTTACTCAAAAGATTACATATAAAAATATCTCCAAAAAAAATATATGAGTCGTTCCTACTTCAAGTTAAATTTGAAATAACTATATTAATTATATAATAAATTTCTAAAGTGTATTTTATAAGTTTAATCGCTAATTTCTAATAGCTATTACACAATTTGTAATTTTAATGTATGCATATAATATAGAAAAAATCATTTAGCAAGCAACATCATAGTAATTACATTGATATTGACATTCTTAGTCTTGGTCAGTATAAGTAGAACACTTTTTCGTCTTGATATTAGAATTCTCTTAATGACAAAATATTTACGTCAAATCCGTTATATTTTTCATTTCATTTCATAGGAAATCTCCATTTCTACTCGTATTAAAATTTCTCCCTACACATATTTTCTGATTCTTTCGCTAACACTGGCATAGTAGATTACGATCAAGATATCAGATCAATGGCACACATAACATATTCCTAGGCATATTTTTTCATCACATTTCATTACTTTCTGTTTACTTCTTTATACTATAATCTTATTTATTTTATATATTTTGTATCTATATCTCTCGCAAACACTGGTCTAGTAGATCACGATCGAGATGTAAGATAAATGCTACACTTACAAAGCATAGATATTTTTCCATTTTATTTCATATCATCCTTTTATTTTCTTTACTCCTTTCTAATTTATTCATATTATTTTTCTTCATATATAATCTTATTCTCTCGCTAACACTATTCTAGTAGATAACGATCGAGATATAAGAAAATAATTTTACATCTTTTTAAATTTGTTGCTCTATACTGCTTAATACAGTTTAATAGTTTTTTTTTTGTTTGAGAAATTCTAAAAGTATAGGTTGATCAGGCCTATAGTTGTAAAAACCTCATTTGTCAAAATCAGACACAACTGTTATCTCCTGAGTGATTTCTAAATCAGAACAATCTATACACGTCATTATTTATAAAACAAACATATATAGTACGGGAAACATAACTTGAACCATGCGCAGAACACATTTTCAGGTCCCAAACGTAAAGAGGTACGAGGTGCGACGCGAGGGGCCGAGCGTAACTATAGCAACGCGGTGACGCTAACCCCCACGCAGCCGCACTCTACCCCCCGCCGCCCGCGTACGCTCCGCGCGTCTCTGTGTAATTTGTTCGGGAATATTTATTATTATACTATATTTTTAGGCAACAACTAGATTGTTATGAAAAGGAGCTGACAGTGACCCTGTCGGGTGAAGCCGGGGCGGGCAGCGCCGCCTTGCTGTCGGCCCGCGTCGAACAACTCGAGAAGGCGCTCCAGTCTTATCGAGACCTCATCGCCTTGCACGACCAGCAAGGACAGACTAAAAGTAAGTTACATCAGTGGCTCTACCGCCGAAGTTGAAGCCGATTACCATTGTTTTTTTTTATTCCAAAAATTGGTCTTAGGTTAAAGCTATTGGCTTAACTTATTATCTTCTTAGCTTAGTCGGTAGAGCTTTAGGGTTTCTTCCGGCTGAGCTTATATATAATTAGCAACAAACTAAGCAATAGTTTCATTTTCACATTTAAAAATTCCGATGGTAATCGGCTCGGCGGTAGGGCCCAGATTTATCTTATGTTGATTGATCCTAGTAGCTTGCTTATACATAATGTTTGCGGGGATCTTTTATTAAACAAACATTTATAGATATAACAAATTAAATTATTTCTTACTAGCTTCCACCCGCTGCTTCGCCTCCGTTTACTTTTATTTAAAATAAAAAGTATACCTATACTATGTCCTTCCTAATACCTTTGAGCAGTGTACAAAGTTTCACTATGATCGCTTGAGTAGTTTCGTCGAGAAAGCGTGATAACGTCGGGTGGAAGAATATCATACGTTCCGCCTGATGTGAAGCGGTTACTGTAGCCAAATTGACGCTCGCAATATGAAATATCGCTCGCCGATACCCCTGCTAAAAACGCAGCAACTCCATCCTTCTTGGTGACTTCACTCACTCATAGGAACACAACAAACCTCAAGGGAATTGTTTGGCTTTGGCCGACGGGGGATGTACCTCCACCTCACAGAATACTGTCCCCTATACATCCCCAGTTGGCCAGCTTACAAATACGCTGTGTCCTCTTTTTTGCCAATGCATCTTTCGCTAGTTGGCAAGGTGCGCCACGTGCAGGTGAGGTTGGCTTTGGCTCCAATGACCTTGGAGACTAATTTCAATGTCTATTGCCAATTTGATGGTTTCCAGTCTGGCTGTATTGAGGTTTTGGTAGGCATGCCCCTAGTTAGTAATTCAAATTCAGTTTATTGGCAATTACACGGTTAGTTTACAATAATTTGGGATCTCCTCTGTTAAGTTAAAATATCCTGTATTAGAGGAGTCCCCTCTTCTCCGTGACAATTTTAATCTTGTAATACAAAACTATTTGGAGTTCCAAATATTTTACTAAATTTATGGTCATACAGTCTTATTATAATCTATATCTATCTCCATAACATTTATACTTATATAAATTGTGTAGTTATAGATACGATATGTAGTTGTAGGTGAAGTAATGTCAATGAATGGTATCTGTAGTGGTCGAGAATCTCCGGGCCGAAGTTACTAAGTGGCGCGAAGAAGCGGAGTCTCTACGGCGGGACGTGAACAAGCTGCGCGCGCAACGGGAAACATTACAAGCGCATATCGAGAAACTCGACGCCAGCCAACCACCACAAACTAAGGTAATATTGATGGAAGCTATACGTGTGTGGAATGCCTTTGCTGTGGGTATATAATAGGCATAATAGGCATGTTGCCAATGTTCTAAAATTATAAAAACTCTCTATTACGTAAAATACATAAAACTAGAACGATCTGCGATCTTTATAAAATAGCAAGGTGTAACGTCATAACGTGGTGGCCTTTTGTATGGAGCGTTTTCGTGATAGTCCAAAATTGTGATCTTCAAGTTATCATATCTCGAGAAGTTTTTATTTTACATTATATATTTAATAAAAATATATGTTTTTCAGTTATTTAGCTTGTACCCGTGGATTTGCTTAGTTTAGAAGTAGATGGTGTGTAATACATAAATAATGTAATTTTTTTTTGTTACCATGACACAAATATGTTCTTTTATTGATTGATTGAAAATTTAAGAAGTTAGATTTTTTGGAGTTAACGATATTCATCCGAAACTGGGTGGATTTTTTCAGATCGCTATCTACATAGTACCAAACTAAGTACAGCAATATTTTATATGTGTCGCCACATGCGTGTTACTATTGTAGCAAACTGCGGTCAATTAAATAAATAAATAAATATTTCTGGACAATTTACACAGCGCCATCTAGTCCCAAATTAAGCGCAAAGCTTGTGTTATGGGTACTAGACAACAATAAATGTACTTAAATATTTTTTTTTTGTAAATACATACTTATAATACATAGAAAACACCCAAACCAAGACAAACAGACATGTTCATGCACACAAATCTTTGTCTTGTGCGGGAATCGAACCCGCGACCTCGGAGTCAAAGTGGCCATTGCTAACCATTCGACCACCGAGCTCGTCAAAATTACAATTATTTTTATCAATTTGTTGTTTAAGGTACTACACCTCGCAGATAATCCAGCTACTGCAGCACATAAACAAATTCAGTTGGACTTGGAAACGGCTCAAGAAGAGGTATGTATACAGAGGTAACTGATTGACTTGGCAATCGCACTAAACAATCTAATTTAATATAATATGTATTGTATTTTAATATAATATAATATACATTTTGATTTTCATGCGATGACCAGGTCAATCTGTTTATTTAAAACATAAAAAATATTTAATATTGATATGGTTACTTTATGATGTTGTTAGGTTAGCTAATTATGTAACAACTTAAGACAGAATGTCCCTTAAGTGGGGACTGAATAAATTAACCGACTTGGTATTACATGGATCTCACAACTTTTAACGGTAGAAGAACTGAGTTGCGAGACTTGGTTTTTTTACAAGTAATGTTTTTGATGGCATTGTGAAATTTACATGTTAACTTCAATTATGTTTTAAACGTATTAAATTTTGATATTATGTGTCAGTGGAGAATTATTTCCTGACATTATTATCGATGAAGTGTTCATCGACCCTATAATAACAAGCATTTTTTTACGAAAAGTATTGAGTTTTAAAGATGCTGACGAGTCGTTAGAAGTTATGATGAAATATGTAACATGTTTTTGTAATAGATAAAAAGGCTGAAAGCTGCGTTGCGAGAAGGCGGTTCCCGCGGAGATCCAGAGGAAATGCAACAAGTGCGGCAACAACTAGAAAATAGCCGGATAAAATTGAAAAGGTAGGTTGGACTGTGTTTGATAGGACTGTGGAATAATATTGTCAGTGGCAACATTCCTGATGAAGGACGCTTTACACATATTAATATATTTTATTTCACGAACATTCCATTTTAGAATAATATTTTAATGTTGGTACCAGCGAAACAAAAATGGGGTGTGGCTGTGTCATGGACACGGCCGTATTGTACGGGAATACGCTGTATTGTACGGGAATACGTTATATGCACTAAAATTATCTCAAAATGGCAGTGCTTCACCCTTTCCCACACGAAATGTTCCATAGTCCTTACTTAGCGTAATAAATTCTATGACCTTCGTGCCATTGAATTATGGATGGAGATGATAGATTTGTAGCTGAAAACCAAACTGTAACCCTCGATTTTGTTTGATGTTGTTGTTGACAGAGGCGCCGATTTCGTGGGTGCTCGGAAGCTCGAGTGGGTGACGAGCACCCCCTGAGAATAGACAATAAGAAACAGATCAGTAATCGCCTTTTAGGGATGATAGGTGTTTTTTATTACCCGACGACCCGTGGTTTAGAGTAGGTACGCAGTATATAAGTAGGACATTAATTTATTTGTCGGTCGATCAGTGTGCATTTCTCTTCTCACACTTCGCCACATTTTAGAGTCATCAAATGAGCATGAGCACTTAAAGCCGGCGCTCCTGGTTGTTGATGTATTTACGTCCAATCACAGCACCATGGTACAAAAAACACAAAGTATGCCCTTCCTGTGACTGATAGGTATATTGTCAAGAGTACGTCACGAGTTTGGTGGTAACAATCTATAATTTTTCATATAAAACATGTTAGACATATTGAAAACATAACTTTGGCATTGGCAAAACACGCCAAATCAAATCGTAGATCAAAATGCCTGTAATTTATGTCCTCGTTTTTTTTTCTGAACCAAACTGCGGCGTGCTCGATATTTTTGCGGTATGATTGTTAAGGTATAGATATGATCTAAATGTAAACATTCTTTTTCTTTCTCGTATTTAACAAACTTCGACCGCTGTACAAACCTCAAGGTAGTTGGCGCCACTGTAGAGTTAAGTTCTGAAGGACCTAACTCTACAGTGGCGCCAACTAGTGAGCATAAAAACAGTTGTCCTCTATATGGTCTGGGAAATGAGGTCGCTTCTAGAGAATATCGGAAATATCTCACGGTTTTCTAACTACTTCATATTATGTGTTATTTCAGGATGAAGGAAGAGTTCACATCTTCTGCACAAGAATACAGGGATGTTGTATACATGTTACTAGGTTATAAAATTGACAGAACTGGACACAAGAATTATAGGTAAGACTTTTTTATATAATTCATCATCATCATCATCATCATCAGGTCATTTTAGTCTCCACTACAGGAGCACGACTCTCTCGTCCGTCACAGACTGGAGGATTTGGCCTACACTCCCCACGCTGGCCAGACGGGTTGGGGAGGCCTGATCGCTTAGTCGCTTTTACGACATCTACGGGAAGAGACGGAGTGGTTCTATTCTAGTCTGCCGGAAACCACACAGCCATTTTATATAATTAATAAGATACAATGACCTAACAATATGCCGCTCAATAGACAATTTTCAGGCATACTTGACCTACCATTGAACAACACACAGAGCGATCTCATACTGCATCCGATCCGACTTAATGAAAATACGCTCCGAAGCATTCATAGAACTGGTTCTATTGTAGTTTAGCCCGATCCGATTTCAGTTATTCGTTAGTCTCCAATTCATTACAGAATGTTGACAGACCGAAGTAGGCGTAGTACTGTTTATAACAAAAACACTTGCCCACTGTGTTCGATCCGAATCTGAGTTCTCGAGCAGTGCGGCTCGACAGCGGGGCGGGGCGTGGGTTGGAGGGAGTAGTGATGTGTTTTAGAATAATAGTTCTCGAGCACTGCGACTCGACAGCGGGGCGGGGCGTGGATTGGAGGTAGTAGAGATGTGTTTAGAATTGTAGTTCTGGATCAAATATTGGATTAGTGCGTAAGAAATATCTCCGAGGTATATATCACGAGTTCAATCGGATGGAGGAAACCGTTCTCAACGCAGTACAAAATTTTGGCGACAGCTAAGAGCAGTCATGCTTGTTAGTCACAGTGCGATTGTAACTCTTATTACTCACGACATAAGAACAGTACAAAGATTAAAGTGCTCTTAACAGTACATAGGTTGCATGGGTGTTGAAATTGAGACGTTTAAAATTTCAGGATATCAAACATGTACGCCGAGTCATCAGAAGAATACTTAACGTTCACGCTCTGCGACGACGGCATAGAAATGGTGCACACAGACTACTCAGCCACTTTGGGAGAACTAGTAGAGCTACATCTACACCACCAGCGGTCCATCCCGGTTTTCCTAAGCGCCCTGACTATGGACCTCTTCACACGGACCACTATGCAACAGACTGAGTGAAACTTGACTACAGAAACGTATGCTGGCTTGTATCTTATTATAGTATCCGTTTGCGACCTGAACAGAAGCCTTCTTCATCAAGAACCAGACGACTCGATCTTTCTTACCCCAGCAATTGTAGTGTCTGTGATCTATTTCATTTTTTGAGCTATCGGCATAGACGTAGTAGTAAAGTTCTATGAATTATGGGTTATTACAGAAGTTATGCCTATTTTCGTCGCACAGCTCTCAAATTACAAGTAGCGGGAGTTAGGGCGGTCTACACTTCGGATGGTCTAAGACATATTTTTTTTTAATAAGATTTTCTTCTCAAAACTTGTTTATAGCACCGACATGATAGTTAATGCGTGTAGATAATGTTTGCCAAAAGGTGGTAGATGAGACAGTGAGTTAGCGCGTGGAAAACGAGGCAGTGATATTAAGAAATCGTAATTTGATATAAGTGCATGTGTTTGGACATCATTAGTCCTTTGGATGTATGTGTAAGTCTATAAACCCCATGGACATTATAATACATTACGTTTTATAGAGGCATGCCAAGCGTGTAAACATGAGATAGACAATGTGTCAGATTTTATATAGTGCTGTCATATAGCTGTTTAGCAAATTATTTTTCTGTCCATAGGAACAACCAGCACGTGACGCGAAAAAAATTCGTGTCGATCTGTCTCATTTTTTACATGATGATGGCTTAAGTTGTTTTATAAATTTATATATATAGTTGTATAAATTTGTCTATAGCTTTCTCAGTCTACGCTTCACGCAGTATGAATGTACGCCCTCTTCCTCGTTTAATACAATATCATTGCGTATAGGTACAGTGCGACCTAAAATAGTAGCGCCACTTTCTTCATAAGTATATGTAGATTTCACATGGTGGTCATGGTACCCTAGCACTTTAGTATGGAAAAGTCAATGTTGCCATTACTAAGAATTTTAGTTCCTTTTTCTACACTTTTTGGTCGCACTGTATGTTGCCATATAGACAACTGCCCGTGTGCCTATCGAAAATATGTAAATGGATTGGACACAAAAGACATTTTTAGTTATACTTTTTATAAATTCGAAACACATAATCAAGAAGTTCATTATATTTGTGAATGTAATAAAATTGAAAAGCGTGCTGTGTGTTTAAAAATATTGCATACACAAAGTGATAGAACAATTCGCTACTATACATAAGTAAAAGAAAGTAGTACGTGGTTCAATTCCCGTAATGTGCAACCATTGCGACTTCGTAGCGATTTAGTCGTTGAAGCCATGTTCACACGACAAATTCGATGGGAATATTTCACGTATATTCAACACTCATTCATATGAAGAACATTCCATACGTTATAAGGGGCCATCCATAAATTACGTCACACTTTAAGGGGGAGGGAGGGGGTCGACGAAGTGTCATATTGTGTGACAAGGGGGTGGGAAGGGTTATAAATTTTGTGACGTGACATTTCAAAATCTTATATAATCTAAGTGTTAAAACGCGAACTTTGAACTATTACGGAAAACTCAAAAACATTTGCAACTCTAGATGTAAAATTGCAAAATATGTGACGTCACACTAGGAAGGGGGGGTCTCACAAATGTGACCAGCTGTGACAAGGATGGGAAGAGGGGTAAAAAAAAACATGAAATTCGTGTGACGTAATTTATGGATGGCCCCTAATTGTGCGAAAACAATGAATGGAATGGTCCACGTGTGAGTGAGTATCGACTATACGGGAAAATAGTAACGTAAAACATCGGATCGAGTAGCCGGCATGTGTAATTGTCATAGAGGCGTCGTTGCGCGTGTCAGTCTAATCGAACACGCAAGTTAAGCAACGTCAGCCGTAGCCTGTCATTGCGTGGGTTTATTTATCTCGAGCTACTCTGTTCGCCGTCGGTCCCGGCTGATGTCACTAGATGATTGTCGTTAAGCCAAGTCAGTGGTCTGTAGGCGGTTTGGAAACACTGTTGAGTAGAGCAGCGTGGTGGAGTATGCTCTAAACTTCTTCTATTGAGAGGAGACCCGTATCCCAGCAGTGGGATGAATAAGGGCTGACGACGAGTCGTCATGTGAACGTAGCCAAATGGTTTTAACGACTAAGTCACTGCAATATAATAAAGGTTGAACTTTTATGGGAATTGGACAATAACAGGTTGGATTCCCGTATATGTATGAGAGGTTTAGAATAAAATTGTTGGTTATTGTTACTTTAAGATAACAACGGAGTTGTATTTCCACTGAATATTGTATCACCGTCAGAAAATAATTTATTAATATTGATGTAATCATTCAGTTAATTTTGAATGGAGTATAAGACTTCCTTACGAGTGCTTGAATAGAGAATCCGATTACCTCCTAATAGGTAGTCGGTTCGTATAAATGCAATCTAAATTAGCTCTTATTGCGTTATACTTAATTTCTTGAAGTGTACTTCTCTTTAGCCGCTTTGTGTACAAATTTTATAGCCAATGAATGAGTGAGCCGTCACGCTCGGGTATGTAATGCATGACGCTCGGATCTGTAACGCTCGTTCGGGTAAAGTCTGCCTGGAGAGAGCGAGACTGAACGAGAAATGAAGTTTTCACTTCTGTCGTGTGCTCAAGTAGTCAAATACACACCGTTATTTTTTGCTGAGGATTGTGAAATGTAACTGGCTTCTTTATGCACGCCCGAACGCCGAACGCCGCCGAGGGCAAGTAATATTTATTTTAACTAACAAGAAATGTAGAAAATCTTTAGCAAGTAAGTAATTTTGTTAAAAAGTTGTTCTACCACTTTCAAGGTAAGGAGGAAAATTTGATAAATATCAGGTGCGATGTAATTAGATTTTGTACTATTTTATAGTTGTACCCTATAAGTTTAGTTTATTTGCCAAAATCTTGATTTTAGGTATATGTGACTTGTGGACTTTGTGCTCGTAAGAATATAAACCATTATGTAAATTATATCGTGTGTCTTTCATATGAAATAAATGTTGAACACATTCCAAAAAGTACGTTTTAGTCGATACTGTTGATTGTTGGCACTTGGTGGGACATTATTATTATTATCTATATATATAAAAGAGTAAATCACTCACTCACTCATCACGAAATCTCAGAAACTACAAGTGCTAGGATTGTAAAATTTTTCAAGGGGGTTCCTTTTAGGACGTAGGTGCTCACTAAGACGGGAATTTGGAAAATTCAACCCTTAAGGGGGTGAAACAGGGGTCCAAAGTTTGTATGGGGAACCAAGATTAGTTGGACTATTTTATACGAAACTTTACATGAGCACTTCTGTAGATAAATGAGTAAACACGTGTTTCAGGATTTTTCAAAATTCAACCCCTAAAGGGGTGAAATGAGGTGCAAAAGTCTGAAAATCGTTATGGGTATTGTTTTTATGGTTTATCGGGTCGCTGATTCCGAAAACAACAGCTATTTTATAATCTAACATAACCGACGTGACACAAGAGCACACCTGTGGGGGTGCGATGGGGTTGAAATGTCATAATATCAATATGGGTGTTGATTCTATGGTTTTCTGAGACGTCAATTACGAAAATGGCATCGATTTGAAAACGTTGACACGAAATTTCCATCTCGGTATAAAAATCCAAGATTTGGAACACCCTGATGCAGAACCATAAAGGTTCAGCTAAACTATAAGAAATATAAAAATGACGCCTTAGCAAAAGTTGTTCAGCCTGATGAGTATTTTTTATTGAGGTATAAAAATCCAATATTTGGAACACCTGATGCAGATCCATAATGGTTCAGCTAAACCATAAGAAATATAAAAATGACATCTTAGCAAAAGTTGTTCAGCCTGATGAGTATTTTTTGTTGAGGTATAAAAATCCAAGATTTAGAACACCTGATGCAGATCCATAATGGTTCCGGTAAACTATAAGAAATATAAAATTGACGCCTTAGCAAAAGTTGTTCAACTTGATCAGCATTTTTTGTTGAGGTATAAAAATCCAAGATATGGAACACCTGATGCAGAACCATAAAGGTTCAGCTAAACTATAAGAAATATAAAAATGACGCCTTAGCAAAAGTTATTCAGCCTGATGAGTATTTTTTGTTGAGGTATAAAAATCCAAGATTTGGAACACGTGATGCAGAATCATAATGGTTCAGCTAAACTATAAGAAATATAAAAATGACTCCTTAACAAAAGTTGTTCAGCCTGATGAGTATTTTTTGTTGAGGTATAAAAATCCAAGATTTAGAACACCTGATGCAGATCCATAATGGTTGCGGTAAACTATAAGAAATATAAAATTGACGCCTTAGCAAAAGTTGTTCAACTTGATCAGAATTTTTTGTTGAGGTATAAAAATCCAAGATTTGGAACACCTGATGCAGAACCATAAAGGTTCAGCTAAACTATAAGAAATATAAAAATGACGCCTTAGCAAAAGTTGTTCAGCCTGATGAGTATTTTTTGTTGAGGTATAAAAATCCAAGATTTAGAACACCTGATGCAGATCCATAATGGTTCCGGTAAACTATAAGAAATATAAAATTGACGCCTTAGCAAAAGTTGTTCAACTTGATCAGCATTTTTTGTTGAGGTATAAAAATCCAAGATATGGAACACCTGATGCAGAACCATAAAGGTTCAGCTAAACTATAAGAAATATAAAAATGACGCCTTAGCAAAAGTTATTCAGCCTGATGAGTATTTTTTGTTGAGGTATAAAAATCCAAGATTTGGAACACGTGATGCAGAATCATAATGGTTCAGCTAAACTATAAGAAATATAAAAATGACTCCTTAACAAAAGTTGTTCAGCCTGATGAGTATTCTTTGTTGAGGTATAAAAATCCAAGATTTAGAACACCTGATGCAGATCCATAATGGTTGCGGTAAACTATAAGAAATATAAAATTGACGCCTTAGCAAAAGTTGTTCAACTTGATCAGAATTTTTTGTTGAGGTATAAAAATCCAAGATTTGGAACACCTGATGCAGAACCATAAAGGTTCAGCTAAACTATAAGAAATATAAAAATGACGCCTTAGCAAAAGTTATTCAGCCTGATGAGTATTTTTTGTTGAGGTATAAAAATCCAAGATTTAGAACACCTGATGCAGATCCATAATGGTTCCGGTAAACTATAAGAAATATAAAATTGACGCCTTAGCAAAAGTTGTTCAACTTGATCAGCATTTTTTGTTGAGGTATAAAAATCCAAGATTTGGAACACCTGATGCAGATCCATAAAGGTTCAGCTAAACTATAAGAAGTATAAAAATGACGCCTTAGCAAAAGTTGTTCAGCCAGATGAGCATTTTTTGTTGAGGTATAAAAATCCAAGATTTGGAACACGTGATGCAGAATCATAATGGTTCAGCTAAACTATAAGAAATATAAAAATGACTCCTTAACAAAAGTTGTTCAGCCTGATGAGTATTTTTTGTTGAGGTATAAAAATCCAAGATTTAGAACACCTTTATTTGCATAAACAACATGGTGTATACAATAAATTATAGTTTAAAAAAATAACTAAAAAACACGCTATAATAGCAAATAGAACTAAAAAAGCTACTTAAAAAAAAACAATAAATAGTTTAACAAAATATTGATTGTATTGTAAAAAAATAACCGCGCAGTGCTACTTTTATGCTTACCTGCTACAAGTTAGACGCAATCGTTTTAATTATTTACAAAGGTAACGTGGTCTATTTAGTCAGTTTATTATAGACGTGTACGCTAAAATTGAAATGGAACGATTGGTATATATTCGCACAAACCAGAAGAATGCGTGCATTTGTGGGACGCTATGTAGCAAGATTTTGTGATGCAAACAACGCGGGGAAACTGTTTTTCTTAGATGCTTCAGGAGGGACTGGAAAAACATACCTGACGAGAGCAATCATCGCTGAAATCAGGCGCCAAAATAATATCTCACAGCAGCATCGCCAGGTATTGCAGCCATATATTACTTCTAGGCGGAATGACGCAAATACAATGTTCAATATTCTACTCGATTTATACAGAACAGAAACTCCGGCATTCTTTGTGACACGAAACTGTGACAAAGCGAAAATGTTTCAGGATTGCTGTCTAATCGTTTCAGATGAATGCGAAAAAAAAAACAATAAGGCAGTAGAAGCTGTAGATAGAACTTTACGTGCCAAGAGTTTTCAAAAATATTATTAAAATTTGGGGAAGATCTCCTTCCTGAAGTAAAGTCAATGTTTAGCAGCGAAATATGTATAATTGAAGCTGAGATTCTCACTGGGAGTGGTGCCGATGAAACTGTATTTATTCCGCGTATACCACTCTTCCTTCTTACGGCCGTGTGGTTTCCGGCAGACTAGGATATAATCACTCCGTCTCTTCCCATGGATGTCGTACAAGGCGACTATGGGAATAGTTTTTGTCCCAGAAATTACCTATTATTGTTGTTTATTGTACCTGTAGGTTCTATGTTCGACTGTATGTATTTTTTTTAATTCAATGATTTCTCCGTCAATTGTATAGCAATTTTAATAATTCTTATTCGTTTGAAAGGGTACATTCTCCAGGTGGTCCCATATTAAAATGAATGTTGCTAAGCGCAAAACTCGAGAACGGCTCGACCAATTCGGCTAATTTTTATTTTAATATTTTCGTTAAGGTATAAGGAAGGTTCTTATGTACATAAAAATTGCGAGGAAAAGAAAACAACACTTTCTACCCGTGCGAAGCCGGGGCGGGCAGCTAGTGTTATAATAAAGCACTTGTACTGTCATTGTCTAGGACCTTGATAATGCCTTAGCGGCGAAACCGGTCGGTAAAAATAAATATAATTAGGTGGATCAGGACAAGTGCTTTATTATAACATTACGTTTTAGTCAATTCAGTACGTACGTACCGTCATGGTGAAGGTAAAGGAGCAGCAGATCGGCCGAAACGAGTTGAAGTATATCATTCTACATCGTAAAGATTTGACAAGAAAGGTGCCTATTACATAGATATGTGATATGTTTGTCTATGGATATTGATTGCAGTGCATGTATCACTGTTATCGATATGTTAAAATATGGGTAAGGATGTATTAACGGCACTACATGTTACTCACATATTATCTTGAAGAGATTTCTTAATGATTGTGTACGAATATTACCTATAGTGTAGAATTTTTAAGAGGTTGGGCAAAGTGCCCGGCTGGAGAAGGAGGAGCTCGATGGCATCATTGAGCTCGTCAGTCTAATCGAAAACGTAGCCTGTCCATGGATGGGTTTATTTATCTCGAGCTCCTCCGTGATTCGGAGGGCACGTTAAGCCGTCGGTCCCGGCTGTTGTCGTTAGATGACAGTCGTTAAGCCAAATCAGTGGCCTATAGGCGGCTTTAAAATTCTGGCGTCCGCCAACCCGCAGCTGAGCATCGGAGCTGGAGTATGCTGTACAACCCCTGCGATTGAGGGGAGACCCGTATCCCAGCAGTGGGATGACTAAGGGTTGACGACGACAACTGGAGAAGTACCTCTACTTCTTAGAAGACAGCCAAATAACAATTACTAGATGGTTGTTGTGTTCCTGCTTGTGATTGACGTGACCATAAGGAAAGAGTTGCTATGGGAGTGGCGAGCCCTTCATATTGCAAGCGTCTATAAACTACGGTAACTGCTTCACATCAGGTGTGCCGAGCCGTGACAGAATTCACTAAAAGCAAAGGTCGACCATGTTGGGCATGAATTACTGCTTTCTGTTGTTAGCCAAGTTTTACAGTTGTGCGAGGACATACATTATCCACCCGTTTTTCTTGCATGTAAGAAATGCAGTGCAGACACTGTATTTCTTTGAGCATTTTTATTTAAATTTGTTTTTAATATTGCGAAAGTGGGTTATATTTATTGTTCCTATTTGTGAAAGTCGTTAACAATACGAGTAATAAAACGATTTTCTACGATTGATAAGCTTGTACATTTTAAATATTTTACAATTGACTAGAAATATAAAAAAAGTCTGGTAGGTAGACACTCAGTAATTTATTTTTCAACACACTTGCTCATATATAACTTTTGTTTTTCCTATAATAAAGAAAACTTTAAATTTCCCATTTTGTATATGGCTAAAACGTTGTCCGAGAAAATCCAAAAAAAAATAACCATTCTTTTAGGTTATGGTCGACCGCTATTGTAGATGCGAAAACTGATTAATTTTTCCCGCAATTGCGAAAAATTTTTCACAGCTCGTTTTCTAGTTTTTTATCATTATTTTATTCGCAAGTGTGTTGAAAAACGTATGATACACGTGTGTATTGATGATTACCGTCCTCGGCTCTCTTAGGACCCTCGCCTAAAGGGCTCGGGTCTTAATAACGCCTCAGCGGTAATCACCAACATTATACACTTGTACCATAATGTACCTACTATAAGTAAATATCTTTTAAATGTAGTGCTTAGCTATTAAATAATGTTCAATATTACGGCTTAATCATAATGAAAATCTCATTGATTTACTTAGAATAGTGAAGCGAAGAGAAATAAATTACATACGCTCCTAAATTATTTTTATTTTTATTATAATTATGTCTGACAAAAATATATTATTTAGGCAGTACAGCTAAGAGCAAATCATGCATAACAGTCATAATGCGATTGTAACTCTTATTACGTACGTACCTAATAAGAACGCTACAAATGTCGAAGTGTCAGGCTTCAGGTGCTTAGCTGTACCATTTGTTATACTTATAAAAATTGTGCAAATTGCTAAAAATAAGATTAGAGGCGAAAGATTATCACATATTCACCTGACATCCGTAGTATGTGTCTATTTTCGCGCTGCTTATTAGTTCTTATACATTTTTTGCTTAAAAACACTGATCGTGTATTATTTATTTAAAGAAGACACGAGATTTTATAATTTTAAGTTAGGAATCTTTCTCACTATTGCGCTGTTAAATTACTTAACTCAAACAGATCTTGTTACAGTATAAGTAATAGCATATAATGTATGGCCACTCCCTGGCGCTCTCGCGTTTCGACCTCACCCACCCTGCAAATTAGGAACAGTTTGTATGCCGCCCCCCGCACACACGCACTGCACAGCATCATTGTTTATTTAGTAGTAAACTTGGCGACATTTGTATAGAGTGGCCGGGGTGTGGTCTTATATAATCTAGTCAAGCCTATAAAATTAGGAGTAGAGTCCTTTGCAACAAATGCCAAATGTGAACATTACAATCATGCCCGAAGGTAAAAATAAAACTTCGTCGTTCAGTGTAAAATATTTATGAAGAAACAAGGACAATATATTATACATCTAATGTTTGCAATGAGTTCAACTACAACAATAAAGTATTATTATAGTCAGATACAGTTAACAACTTGATTAGCACTAGGAAGTAATTGACAAGAGCCAAGTAATTAGTTGTCGATTCTATACAAATAATAAAACGACACGCACACTCACATTCACGATAAAACCATATAAATAGAAACAATACACTTATTTTTTTTAATAATTTCATTTGGCTTCTCGTACCTGTGATTTTTGAAACATCTTTGGACTAAATTTATTACAAATACCTAGTACTTTTGTCATGTCTAATTCTGGGTATAATATTATGTTAAGCGAGGTTTCGTTAATCTTATTATAATATCGAATGGCTTGGCAAATAATGCATAGTATTATATAAAGTAAGTATTCGATTTAAAGATAATAACAATGTAACACTAGGGAGACTGGAAGGAGGCACTAGACACGGTTGTATCAGTAAGTGATGTTTTATTTTGTATCGGACACCAAGAGTGTCCACAAGTTGCCTCATAGAGTGGGGTACGATACGAAACTATTTAATTAAAGCTAAGAAGGACGTCAAGAAAGTCATTTTACTAAAAGTGACATCACGTAGTGCTCGATTCCATTAGTTTAATCCACATTATGTATTATGTCATAACTCACATACAAGTAATTGGAAAACATTTTGGAAATAATTTAAAAGTAACAATAAATTACTTTTTATCTACAGTCTATAAAAATCACTTAATTTCCAATGTAAAACGTTTCGAAAATAAAGATATTCTAAAAATCTTACATACACGTAATACTGAGAACATATTCGATAACACTCTAAATATTTCCGAATTAAATTTTACGATATATGCGAAATTCGACTCACTTTTAAAACAAACAAAACAAAACACGTAACATAAATTTCATACAATTTTTAATAAAATTATTGCACTAAACTTCATATTCATAACTTAATAATAATAAATATTGCATTAAGCGTTAACCACGTTTCGTGAAATTAAATTAAGTTTTAATTTATTCTAAGAGTTAATTAACTTTTAAGAACAATTATGTCAGTCCGATGAAAGTGTTAATCATTTCATCCTAATACAAGCTTCGTACTGTAGAGACGATCAACGAGATGAAATTCAAATTTCATTAGAATAAGTATCAAAGTCCCAAATATTGTGCTAACTACGAGTTCCTAGCAATATTTTGACTAAATATTAAGTACGATTTGGTGCTCAAATTTAATAATGTACGTGTTAATAATTAAAAACTATTATAGAATTATTATTTATCTACAAAGTTCAAAAAACGTGCATCTCTATACCTATAAATAGATTTGTCTAAGTCTACATCAATTAAGATATTTTTGAATTTCGGTTAACCTGGCACGTAATGACTGCGAAGCGGCCGTTTAGAACTATTGGTTATACGCGAGCTTCGATCGAGTTAAGTTCGAAATGATTTCGTAAAGACAATAAGCTGACAAAAACAAACAAATATTGGTTCAAAACAACCACTTCAAAAAATAACAATGCTCAATAGAAGTTTTATTATTTTAACTACTTGAAGATGACAGTCCGAATTAATGAAATTCAACAAATTCTAAAGCCTTGTACTTTATAATGTGGAATGAACTGTCAAGGCTTCGTTTCATTCAGAGTGTGATACAAGTTATTGAATTCCCATAATAAGGCCGAGTCGCAGCTTGATCGAAGTTGAATCGATTTGTCGCAGCTTGATCGAGTTGACTCGATCTATTGGAACGATCCGGTCGAAGTGCGCGGACCGGGAGTAACTCCACCAGTTGGATCGTCGTGGCCTCTGTAAACACCTACGAAGCTAAACACTGCCGCTAAATCTAGAAGTTTATGACTATAGGACACGCGTGGTGTCGACATCGCCCTCATTTCTCTCACGAGTCACACTATTGTCCGTTATGTTTTTGCCTGCAAAAGAAAACAATTCATTTTCAATAATTTAATTTAATTATGTTAATTAATCCTATCTTATTATTACTACTACTATAAACGTGAAAGTTTCTGAAAGTGGACGTAAGGATGTTTGTATGCATAAACGGCTGATTGGATTTGGATGATATTTGTTATACTTACATACATATAGAATATGGTCTGGATCGAAAAATAGGATACTTTTTATACTTGTACTGTATTCACGATGTATATCTGTTGTAAATATGTGACTTTCGAGAACAGGTAACCCCCCGCAGAACAGGTTCGTGTTGTGAACCCCCGAGCGTCTTGTAGATTTTAGTGACGTTTAGTTAGATGCAAGGTACAATAACATCAGGCATTTTCTTCCCGCATTTTGTACAAGACTACGTCAAGAGTTTGGTTGTTTGGTTGTCAAAATCGTGTCATTTTCCATACATTATACAGCTGTATATTGTATGGAAAATGACAGATTTTGACGTAGGCACTTGAATGTAACGTAGTATAGAAAAAAAAGGCAAGTTCACGTGCTTTTCTACATCGTCGTCAAATCACGTGACCACATCTGTTCGTAAAGAACATACCTGGTATTTTTCTACCTTTGGTTAGACGTATCTGCTGACGAACGTACTAGGTATAATATGTTTGAGTAGTGTCTTACCCTTGCAAGGGCCAGGGTGCAGCGGGTCGACGACCCTGCCCGCGTGGCAGGCGGCGCGCTGCAGCCGGCACCACGAGCCGTAGGTCCTGGCGTCGGAGCCGCAGAGCGGGCGCCGCGCGCCGCCGCCGCACGCGCCGCACGACACGCAGCGCGCGCCGCTCGCGCCGCCCGCCACGCAGCGCTGGCCCGCGCCGCACGTTATTGTCGCGCACGTCGCGTTCGCTGTTCAACATACAATACTATGTTCTTGAACAATCAAATAAGATAATTTTACAATATTAAATACAACAAAAGTACAAAGCGATTTCTTCTAGACAACCTTAAGAAAAGTCCTGTAAAAATTCGTGGTCAAACTAAACTAACTCCCAAGGACCCCATGTAATAAGTAAAGAGTTCTAATCATAGAATCCTTCAAGCCAAGCGTGAAGTTACAACTCACGGACCAGCATGGCAGTAACTGACAACACTGTTGTCTAGTCTTTTGTCAGTTGCCTGGGCTCTTCTTTTCGCTTACCATCAGACGAAGCGAGTCACTATGCTAAGCTAATATAAAAAAATCTTTTACGTTTTCTATTTATCCGTTGTTCTCATGCTTTCGTTCCGAGGGAAACACTAAGTATCTAGTGAAATTCGGACGAGGTTAGGGCTATAAGGGAGTGCAGTGATCGCTCTAGGTGGCAAGAGGCGCGAAAATACCAAATGCGAACAACAATTTCGAGAGATGAATTATGGCAAGCACCATTAAAAGTTGGGAGTGTTTTTAAATTAAATGAAACTATTTTTCTATTGTAGTGGATTTTTGAAATAGTTGGCAGTTATTGAACTGAAAGCTATATGATATGAAAGCGTCGACTCAAGTTAATTCCCTCGACAGTGATCAAGGGCTACGGCTGGCCCTGTCGTTTAGAGTCGTAGTCTATGTTAACCGCCGGGACTGCAATGAATCACTATTACTTTTGGTGTTTACTACCGTAGCTGACAAACCTGCCATGCGTGTTAACGCTATGTATATTCAGCTAAAAATTTGAAGATCAAGCATTAGGATTTACAATTTGGCAGAGGCTATAAAAATAAATCTCACCTATACAAGACCCTCTATAGGCCAGTGGTAACGCTCGGCCTCGCTCGCAGGCTGCTTTCCTAAGAGCGCACGCGCCTGCGTACGTTTTCCCGTCTACGGCGCACACGGGCGAGCCCGCGACGTTGCACGCACCGCACCGTACGCAGTGCGCGCCTAGTTCTGCGTCCAGCACGCATCGTTTGTCGCCGCCGCAACGAACCAGGTCGCAGCTACCCTCTGTGGATAAGTATAGAAATGTCATGGTATATAATAATATATATGTATACACTTTAATTATTTTCAGTGTTGGATTAACAATTTCCCAAGTATTTCTAAGTTGTTAACTATTTGCCGCTCTTTCCTACCCTGTCTACAATTTTTAGTTTGCTCAAGAAGAGAGTAAATTTTTTTCAAGGGTTAGTTGCTCACCATGTGGTGCAACCTGCTGGTTAACTAGCAACTAGAGGCTGTAGCAAAAGATAGGTATGGCTTATTTATAAACTGCTCAACTCGGGAAGTATCTCTACCTTATAGAATACCGCAGCCAAATAGCAATTCCTTTGAGGGTTCTTGTGTGTCTGCGAGTGAGTGAGGTTACCAGGACCGAAAGAGTTGCTGCATCAGCAGCGAAGTTACTGCATTAGCAGCGGAGGTGGTGGCGCGAGATCGACATTTCATGTTATGTTGCGAACGTTTATATGGCTAACGTTTATAAGGCTGTGGGTAAAACCATATTGCTGCATTCGTCATAAAACTTGCATTGTTAATAACATCTGCAGTGCTCAATATATGCATGTAAAAATAAATAAACATTGATAATTATTACTTTAATCAACCAACTTGCTATAAAATATTTGCAAAACGGAAAAAATTTACTTCTCCGCCTCGGTGGGACTCGATTACCCGTCGAGTGTTCTTTCCAAACGTTTAGTCGCCCTCACAAACCTTACTAGGTAATTAGCTCGGTTAACTCTAGGGCTCGGGTAGGTAACTAGCTCGGTTGGAAAAAGTATTTGACCGGCAATCGAGAAGTCGCGGGTTCAAGTCCCACCAAGGCGCGGGAATTTTCTATTTTAAAAATATAACATTGATAACAAATTCTAAGCAACTAGCCGGCCTACCGTCGGCTTAACCGCATCATCGCCTCCGAGCGCGTCCTCAGGAATGTTAAGGCGATTACTGCGCTCAATTAGCGCTACCACAAAACAAAACAAAAAAATCGGTTGTCTGTAAAGTCGGTTTACTGACGATAGTTGAACGTGACAACGTCATAAGAAAATACTGATGGAATGATTGCATTTTTCAATCAGAGCGAGGTAACGCCGCATGAGTCATGTTTTTTCGTGCGTGCAGCCGGCTCCATCGAATTATAAGACGTTGTCACATCAAAAACGAAAGTGGAACTTTTCAGAAGAACAGTGAAGCATTTTTACGACACGTCTCAGATAAACGGTGATCAGAATCTGACGATAGATAGAGCAAGACAGGTTTTTTTCGAAAAGTAACTGTCAGTCAACGTTGCAAGCGTCCATAGCTTGCAACGTCAGTGCTTATGTAGAGCACCGCGTAAAACTAAAAAACCCTTTACGTTTTTATTGAAAAACATCATAGATACTATTAGTCTTTGGCTACGATAACTGCTTCATATCTGGCGGGTCGTATGTATGTCGGCTACCCGACGTAGTATAAAAAAAATAGTCTTCAGGGAACATCTTAGAATTAACATAACTCTATACCACAGCTCTCAATACTGCGGCACGCGAAATGATTTTGCATTAATAAATTCACCAAAGTGCGGGCGCTGCCTATTAAAACCTCCCGTAACATCTATTACGTCTTTATACCCGGAGACGAGATAGTTCAGCCTGGGCTTGTGAAATGGTACTTAGTTACGCAGAGAAAGCAATAAAGTCGCTATAAAGTTACTGAAACGCCTATGATAATGATTATAGCGTCTCGGTCCTGCGAGCTAGATAAAAAGTTTACTGACACTGCGCGGCTGTAAAATAGGAAATACGACGTCTAATGTAACATAATAACGGTGTAGAAATCAGACAAACAAGTAAAGGTGAGACCGCACTAGGTGGTACTGCGCGGCAGCGGCGCAAGCGGTACTGCCCGTTAAAATATTGTTTGTATAATCACTAGGCGGCAGCTGAGGCGGGCAATGCGCAGCCAAACTTCACGAACTATCCAAAAATACTGCTCCGTACCGCGTCGCATAGTTCTGTATAGTGTGGTCTTACCTTAACGCAAACGAGGCCTGTAAATATCCGACGCTTTTCCCGACCGATTGTATCGTATTGCGGTTCATAGTCCGGCGTTAGTCTGGTCTAGACAGCGATCAAGTGCTTGCGTTTAGAACTTAGATTACAGGGAATTTATCACGTTTTAAATCGGGACCGGCCGCCGGCGCTGCCCCGGACTCGCTCGGTTTGTAATATTATATCATTCAACTATCACTCATAGATTGACAGCGCATTGGAAATTTTTATGAGGATTAGAATATCGGTAACTCTGAAAGCAATTTTACTTATGAAACATTTATTACCTATTACAATGTGTGTGAAACATTTATTACCAATTGCAAGTGCTTCTGCTGCCGTATAGTAAGGGCACTCCCTTACAGTCTTACAGTCATCATCTCTGAGTAGCTGTTGTTCTCGTAATATAAAAGACATGGAAAATCTATTTACTTATGTCAAATTTTAAGACCTAATTACAACACTTTAAACCCAAAACTTTATAGTTCTCGTCTCCACGCAAGCACACACTCATTCTCCCTTTACACTGACGGCATAACGACAATACATTTAAGTATATGGAGTTTATAATAACTATGAGAAGTAAAGTTGTAAGATTAAAATTATTTAATGAAGTATTTTTTATAATTAATTTTATTTTATTGTTTAAAAATCCAAATTATAAACACCTTTATACTTTGATATACCTGTTTATTATTGTACTAGTTTCCACCCGCGGATTCACCCGCCTTAATTTTTTTTTAATAAAAAGTATCCTGATGTTCTTTCTAACCTTTGAGAATATTTATACAAAATTTCATGATGATGTGTTGAGAGATGCGGCCTGAAAACGTAACAAACTCACATTCTCATTTATAATATTATAATATGGATAGTAGAGATTAGTAGGGATGTACGAAACAGCTGATTTAATTATCTCAATTCTGGATTTAGAAAATTGTTCAAATATTCCCAGAGACTGAGTTGGTTTATAAATAAAATATTATAAAATAATTGTAAAAAACCCTTTATTTCATTTTAATACTCTTAGTAGGTAGGGGTGACTTTGGCACTTACTGTGGTATATCAATTCATTGGTCTACCATGGAATACAATAATACATAAATAAAACAACAATAAAAGTGGGAATCGGCTTCAGTTTAGTAACGCCCCGGATCAACGGTTTGAGAGTATCAGGAGCCCTACCGCCGAAGCTGAAGCCGATTCTGATCGAAAATTTTGGTTTCAATAATAGGTTTAGTTAATGACATACATCTTCAGCTTACTCTGTAGAGTTCTAGGGTCTCTACCAGCTAAGATAAACACAATTATCACCAACCTGAGCTAAAGTTTTATTTTCGCAATTAAAACATACACTGGTAATCAGCTTCAGCGGTAGGGCAAATATATCAAAAGACCGATTTCGTTGCCCAACATGTTAACATATAAAAAACTAACTATATCGATCAAGAAAGGCGATAAGAGCATACTACTATATGCTATATTATAGGTACATGATCTACCGAAACACACTAACGCAACACTCGTGACTGCGTGCTTAACGTCGACGAGACTTGCCGGTTTAAATAAACAAACATCGGAAACTAGGAGTAATCAACCGTTTGTATGAAAAGCGAACGGATGGTTGGGCAAATTTGTGCAAAGATCGAATTGTCATAGATTTTACGTGGCTGAGATCTTGACAACTAAAAGAAATTATTTTAAAACATCAGACGCGCATCATGCGCCACTATAGCGAATTTTTTTTTTTTTCGAAATCCCGAATTCATATCGGAAATCAAAGGTCACTTTACATTACTACTTTTTGATGTTCTACACGAATCCGAAGTTAGAATTTTGAGTTTCATGGCAACGGACAGACGCAACGACCGGACGATTTCATAAGCTCAATGAATTTTGCTGACAATGAACTTCGCTGAAAATATATGACTTTAGCACATGGGCTGAAAAGTCCCGGGCCTAACACATGTATGACGCAATTTTTATTGCATTCACCGCTTTTTCAGTTAGTACTAACCTTCAAATGAGAGCTGCTAAAATTTCATGATATTCTACTAAGAAGTTTGTGAGTTATTGTGCTAAGGGTGACACTACTTTTGTTATTTTCAAAACAATGGATGAAAAACAATTTCATGCTTTAGTTTTACACTGCTTCTTGATGGGAGAAAATACCGTTTAATCGAAGAAATGGCTTGAAAAGTATCATAAGGATTCTGATTCATGAGAAACAACCATAAAACGTTGGTTTGCCGCCTACAAACGTGGTGGTAGAGACACCGATGATGCAGAACGCAGTGGACGTCCAAATGAGGCGGTAAAACCAAAAGACATCAAAAAATCCAAAAAATCACTTTGAATGATCGAAAAGTGAAGTTGCGTGAGTTAGCTGACATCGTAAAGATATCAAAAGAACGTGTTAGCTTTATATTGCATGGGCATTTGATTATAAGAAAGCCATGTTCAAAGCGGGTGCCGCGGTTGCTCTCTGTTGACCAAAAACATGAACGTGCTGATGATTCTGAGCAGTGTTTGGCCATGTTTAAACGTAACAAATCGGATTTTTTCCATCGATATGTGACAATGGATGAAACATGGATCCATCACTTCACTCCGGAATCAAAACGAACGTCATCTGAGTGGAGAGCAACTAGCGAACCTCCTCCAAAGGGCCCAAAAGCACAATTGTCAGCTGGAACGGTTATGGCCTCGATATATTGGGATGTGTGTGGTGTAATATTCATCGACTATAATGAGAAGGGAAATACCATCAACAGTGAATACTATATAGCATTATTGGAGCGTTTGAAGTCCAAAATTGTAAAGAAACGACAGCACATGGCAAAGAAAAAAAATTCGTTTCGGTGCGTTGTCTTAATGGCAACACACCTTGTCACAAGTCAATCAAAAAATTGCGAATTGAACTTCGAATTACTCTCACATCCATCGTATTCGACAGATTTGGCTCACAGCTACTACTGGCTATTCGCAGACCTAAAAAAATACTCACCGGAAAGAAATTTCTCTCGAATGAAGAGGTCCTCGAGGAAACTGAGGCCTATTTTGAGGCAAAATATAAAATGTTCTACAAAAGTCATATTGAAATGTTAGAGCGGCGCTGGAATGATTGTGTGGCTCTTGATGGAGATTACGTTGATGAATAAAGTCAATTTTGAACAAAAAATCCGCGTTTTCTTTGTTAGGCCCGGGACTTTTCAGCCCATGTGTTACAAAGATTCAATACAGTTTTTTCATACTTTGAGATTTTTTTATCGGCTAGAATGACAAAGTACCTGCGTCATCGTAGCTTATTTACTCTTGCGACACCAGAGGCATCAAACTCACGCGTTGCCGACCCTCCAAAAAATCCCTTTACGTAATTTTTGAAGAACCACTTATTATAGTCTCCTAGGAAATCCTTGGGAGATAGTTCATTCCGCGACCTAAGAGTTCGACGTAGATATCTCTGGAACCGTACAGTTTGGTCCCAATGTGTGAGGATGAGTTCCCTGCCTACGGCGAGTGGCGGACTATAGAAACAGTTTGTGGGCATCATTTCAAACAACTCAACATAATTCATTGTACAGTCGGTAGAATACGCAAAGAGTCATCATCGTCAATGGCTCGATACCGTCTGTGAGTTTGGAATCGGCTACTATCCGCAGAACACGTCTTTGAACCTTTACAAGGTGATAGCTGGTACTTGGATGCTCCTGCTAAGAGATGACAATAGTTGGTTGAAGGTTGGCTGGTAGAGACCTCTTATAGAGATAAGCCCGCCTTTGTACATGTTCTTAAATTTTTGTTAATTATATTGTGTGTAAATATTACAAAATCTTGGGGTGTAAGTGGTTCATCAACATCTTTGAACCTAAGCCAACTTCACCTGCACGCGGTGCACCCTGCTGACTGACAAACGAAGCTCTGGCGAAAAGAGAGGTAGGGAGCGTAATTGTAAGCTACTCGACTGGGGAATGTACCTCCACCTCACAGAATACCGCAGCCAAATAACAATTCCCTTGAGGGTTGTTGTGTTCCTGCGAGTGAGTGAGGTCACCAGAAAGGAAGGAGATGCTGAGTTGGCAGCGGGGGTGGCGGCGCGCGAGCGATATTTTATGTTGCGAGCGTTAATATGGCTGCGGCAACCGCTTCAAATCTGGCGGGCCGTATGCTTGTCTGTCACCCAACGTAGTATAAAAAATAATAATAATAAAGATACTAGAAACAAACAAACAGTACTTCATGTGAGATTACACCTGAGCTTTGTAAAGTAGAAGTCTAGTCGTGGGCTTCGCTCTATTGATTACATTCAGGTGACTTTGGAATTGGACGTCGTTGGAGATCTCGACGCCATGAATCCTAACACTCTTGGCGATACTATTAACCATTAGACGAGTACAATCTCGTATCTCTTTTAAGAAACAAGTATATGAGTATATTCTGAAGCTGCAATAGATAATGTCACACCAAAATCGTCGTCTCCAATCGGATAGTCTAGCTAGAGTACCTACTCTCGATTTATGAATCGTTCGAGAGTCTCCAATGGGCTATTTGATAATGTTCAAAAATTGTATAAATTATTTAACTATATCGTAAAATACACTACAAAACTATAAAGATCTGCAAACTTTCATTCTAATATCTTCCGTCCGACTTATTTTAGGATCGATCAAAGTTTGGCGGGAAAGTATAAAGTATGAAATTATTAAAAAATAAATTTTCCATTGGAGAAGCAATAAAAAATACTATAACTTTTATTATGATACTGATTACATAAACGTAATATTTAACATAGCTGTCGTACAATTTTCTGCTTTGATGCATATAAAATACAAACCTGTGACTGTAGCATTTTGTATGGAGCGTTTTCGGGAAATACTAAAATTGTGATTTTTAAATTAATATACGTATCTCGAGAGATTTTTGTGCTATCGAAGTAATTCTTTCACCTATGGTTATAGTATAGAGACGTCCCTACATTTCAAAGCGAAAAAAATGTTGGTCAAATAGCCTATTGTAAAGCAGTTTAAAGCGGTTACTGTTGTCCAGTGTGGCTCCAAAAAGGCTCCACTCTGAATGAATGAATGAATTTATTTATTGCCTTAAATGTGGTATATAGTTGTACATAGCAGTGTTTAATTGTTTCACACATTTGGCCAGAGGCACCGCAAGGTTTCTGGTATACATCCATTGATGTACAATATACATCTATCAAAGTGGTACTAATGAAATTATTTACGATAAAAAACCTACACGTGTAACGATACGAATAGTAAACAAATAGTACACATACTTGTAGGTTTTGCTTATTTAGAGTTTTCGGGTTCACATATTTAGTTTGTATAACGGTTTACCATTCAATCGCTTTTAACATTTCTAGACTTACGAAAGGGCTCTAATTTTTTCTGTATTCGTAAAAGAGAAGAGATGTTGTTTCAAAAACAGAAGAATTATCCTGTATAATGTTCCCAAAAACCATTTTCCAGACATGAAATATTAGATACAGAATAATAATAGAGCATTTCATTTGCACACCCTGTCGTCTAACGAACGACGCTCTGAAAAAAGAGAGGTAGGATAGCGTATTTGTAAGCTACCCGGCCGGGGAAGCACCTCCACCTGACAGAATACCACAGCCAAATCCCCTTGAATTTCCCTTGAAGTTTGTGGTGATCCTGTGAGTGACTGATGTCACCGAAAAATGAGTTGCTGCATTGGCAGTAGGGGTGGCGGCATGTGAGCAATATTTCATTTGCGAGCAATAATATGGCTACGGTAACCGCCTCCCATCAGGCGCGCCGTATGCTTGTCTGCCACCCGACGTAGTATAAAAAAATATGGGGGATTTTGAAGGGTCTCGCCCACCAGCCCATAGCCCAAGAGACAGCTCTAGGGTGGGTGCTGTCTATAAATCACATGACTACATTCAATTACCAAGTGATAATCAGTAACAATGCCGGATATAGTGGGCGCCTTCGACTGCGCCTGGTGGTCTGCTATCAAACACAGACTGGCGGCGGAAAATTGTTTTCTGAGCTTGAGACGAACGATAGACAGTTACCCCAGCAATAGGACGGTGATGGTGCGCTTTGCCGGGGAGGTGTGCGCTCGCGCTGCCACAAGAGGTTGCGTACAAGGGTCCATAGAAGGACCGATATTGTGGAATTTCCTCTTTGACCCCCTCTTGTGGCAACTAGAAACAGTAGGGGTGTACTCTCAGGCCTTCGCCGACGATGTCATGTTGGTGTTCGACGGAGCCATTGCACTGGATACAAAGAAATGTGCCAATGCCAACCTCGAGTACGAGAAGGCGTGAGGGTCACGCAAAAATAATATATTTATAAATAAATAGACTGCACATTTACTTTTATAAACACATTACTGAGATGGCTAGGCGAGAAACTTAGTAGATCTGTATAATGTTACTTGCTTAAAGTGAAATTCTTATATTTGATTTATGATATTGCCAGTTATAAATAATATTTGTGTTCAGTATTTAGATTAGTTTATCTCGAATGGTTTATAAATTTGAATCTAAATGCCAGACTTCGATTAGGTGTCTACCTACTTGCAAAATGTAGAAATGACAATTGATTTTGCAAATTCAATTCGTTTGCAAGAGTAGGGTTACCAGATGGCCTGGCATTTCCTGACAGATTTGGGGAAGCGTTATTGTCAAATTTAGATAAACGACGATTATTATTAATACCTATATAAAGAAATAAATATTCCTGGACAAATTAAACAACGCCATTTGGGGAAGCGTTATTGTCAAATTTAGATAAACGACGATTATTATTAATACCTATATAAAGAAATAAATATTCCTGGACAAATTAAACAACGCCATCTACTTTCAAACTATGTAAGGCTTGTGTACCTATGTATCTATTGCACATTTCTTGATCAAGTTTTTTCGCAATACCCCTATTACTATTAATACGCCATAAGTAATATTTATTTAATTATTAGTTTTTTATTTAGATAAATAAGTTAAGTTTAGTAGTGAAGTGAAGTAAGTTTGTAGTATTGTAAAATTTAAGTATTTTTAAAAGTGGAAGGAAATGACATTTCTAACACGGGACATTTCCTAGTATACTTGTTAAGTCTACAGAAGATCATTGAATGAATTGAATAATATGCCATGTCACTAATGACATTCAGGACCTAAGCAAATTCAGGCAAAAAAATACCAGGAATACCGGGTTTCGTGGCTATCTGCCAACCCTAAATAAACATGTGGGCAGAAGAATTATCAGATATATTGGTACAAGTAACCTTAACTTTGATTGATCACCAATCGTAGTCTGTCTGTACAATGTGGACCGAAATTCAGTAAATAAATGCATTTAATAACGGAGTTGCATTCGTTGTGCATACGTTATATCTACTTGAATAAATTTATAGTGTATTTTTACATTGTATAAAAAATATTGTCGCTCAGGGCTTCGTTCAAGAGTTACCCGGTATTCAGCAGGAATTTCCAAAAAACTTGCCATATTCCGTGCCTACAAAGAAATATTTTGTCATAGATAGAGAAATAGTACTATTCTGTGTCAAATTATAGTATTTTCTAGGCAGAGTCTAGTCGATGAGTGAATTGAAAGATCTTTGAAAATAAAAATCAATTTCCAAGAAATGTATAAATGAGGTTTAATGACGGTTCAACGTAGTAAATAGAAACACATTTTGGAGCCTCACGTCAGCTTGACGAATGCGAATGGAAAACTACCCAAACCTAGGAACTATATGAACATTTAACATATTTTCTACAACATACAATCGTGTAAAATATGCAAAATAAAAATTAAATTTTTGGCTACGATAGGGTTCCCTCGATGATATACCGTTGACGAAAGGTATCCTAACCTTCCTATCAGTTATTGCAAAAAACAAAAACTTTTCGATTTCAAGTACCAAATTATATTTCGAGTATTCGCATAAGAGCAGGGGGTAGTGACTTTACTTGTAGCATAACTCCCATTGAGTGGAGAGCGCGCGCGCACGTCTCGGGCCGGTTCTGCGTCCGCCGTGTAATTGCGCGCTCTGTCTTGACTCGCCGATGACATCCTGCAAGTCCCAGCCGTAACTAAGGATTTTCGATTCCAGAGACAAGTTTAATGGACCAAAACTATCTACTGTATATGCTAATAAGCGAACGACTATCTGCATTTTATTAACGCAATTTAATATGACATGATTGTAGAGTAGCTGCATGTAGGAGATTTAATTAAAATATTCATTTATACACTGGAAGTACAAGTAATAAAATTGTAATGCGTAGTACATAATTTAGAATTTGTCTCATAAAAACTTAACTTTCTACTATATTTTTTATTTTTTATTCACGGACGTATTCATAAAATTGTTTACTTGGAAAGGAGTAATCTCGTCTTAGTTATACTTGCCACTAATCCGATTGATGAACATTTTTATCAATTTCTCGATAACCAATGTTACGTAGGTTAAAAAAGCTTTTGGTTTCTATCTATTTTCGATATTAATTTATATCAAGACCCTATACATATAATACTTTATATCACAATATCTGAAATTTAATACCTATGACTTGTTTGCCATTATAAAAATATAGAATTTAATATTAACAGCTTATTGATAATAAAAACATAATAAAAAAAAATATTCATTGGAGACAAATTCAAGTTCAAAAGGACAAACAAATAACAGACTGACTCATATATTTACGTTATGATGCTATAATTTAAATGAATTGCACTATTCGCGTAGTGTATTCTTTGACTAAGTAGCAAACTTATTGGATTAACATAAATTATATATGCAATAAATTATTTCAATATATTCAAATAACTTTCTCTTTTGAATGTTTTGAGTAAATATACAATAAATAAGTCGATAACATGTATCGTTTGGAAGGAAATGTACCGTTTGTCATACAATATGTAAATAGACAAGAATTACTTACAACTCACGTCATTTCAAATATATTTTATGATACAACCGCCTTGTAATTTATTTAATATGTCCTAATAATTATTATAATATTACTGAAACATACATGCGCATACAATCTATGCCCGATTGTAATTAGCAAGTAATGAAATTTTATTATGATGATCCAAGTAGTGGAGGAGCCAAGCGACAATAATACATGGTCTACCTAGTTTGGTGGTCCTGTGTCGCGCATAAATGTACGGATTGTGTATCATTTTTACATCCAGACGGTTAATTCTCATAATTATTTTACGCTAGCAGAACGAAACCTGGGCACTTCGAGATTGAATTATAAATTGACTTAAAAACATTGGTTATCTGTAAAGTCGGTTTACGGACGATAATTTTAAGTGATAACGTCAAGAAATCATCGGCTGATGGAGTGGAAGAGAAATAGATGCGTCGCAAGCTTTCGCGCTCTCATGCTTTTCCGTGCGTGCAGCCGGCGTTCGTCGATTTACCTATAAGACATTAATACCTTACATTAATTCTTATTGCTAACAAGATACCATTCATAGTTTGTTTAATTTTCGTTCATATTCCGAAATAATCCCTCTATAATTAAACTTTGAAATTTCATATTGTGACACGGGTATACAACGTTTTATTAACTAAGACTGATCTTTTATTTCTAAATTTTAAAACAATATAAATAACTTATAAATAAAATACCTACTTAAATATAGCTCAGAAATAAATAACTATAAATAATGAAGCCCCGCCAAATCGTTACCCACTTGAAAAGTGCCCAAAAGGCTGGCAGCATTGCCACGTTGAATGGCAATGCTAATCCTTATTTTGAAATATATATATCCTTTTTTTAAGTAAAAAATAAGTATTAAGTATATATATACTTATTTTTTTATATATATTTATAACACGGGTATACCAAATTTGACATTTGTGAGATCGAAACTGGATCGGAACTGAAGACTACATTTTAACTACGAGAATTGCCCCTCACACGCTTGTTAATTACTTAGATTTTAAACTATTTTATCCTAAGCATTTTTTTTATTTCATCATCATAACTAAAAGTACCTAGGTTTTTAATTTTGGCAAGAATATTTTGTTTAATTATCTTTTTTTTTTGTAACAACGTGAAGACCTTAATCAAGCCTTAAAGTTAAAACCGGTTGGTTAAAATATTTTTTTAAGTAGAACAATACAAGTGATTTAATTAATAACAAAATGTAAACAAAGTTCCACTAAGTGTCAATCAGCTGTTTCAAAATCTTAGTTAAATTTTTCGAAGTTTTTCAAAAAAATTCGAATAGTTCTGTTTATTTTGTAATACTTATATTTTTTTACATAATACATTTAACGTAGCCTGATACTGTACTTCGAACGCCCAAAGCGATCTTCATTTAAGTTACTTGTAGACAGTTAAAACGTAATAAAAACAAGTAAATAATATATTTTGTATACATGATACATTTAACGTACCTTTACACTAAATGTACTTAGAATGGAACGCCCAAAGCGATATTCATTTAAGTTACTTGTAGACAGGTAAAAATAATAAAAACAAGTAAATAATATATTTTTTATATAATTACGAGAATTGCCCATTTAACGTAACCTGACACTAAATGTACTTAGAATCGAATGCCCAAAGCAATCCTTATTTAAGTTACTTGTAGACAGGTAAAATATAATAAAAACAAGTAAATGCTTAAAACATAAACATCAGTTGAGAATGAAACAGTGTAGAAAAATAAAGTGAACGATATACTTACAAAGGTATCATTAAATATGTTTCTACGTGTAATTTGCCTGTACTACAGCAATTAGTTATCCTCGAGCGTAATGTAGCAAAAAAAAGTACATCCAAGTTGTAGAATAAGTGTGGTTTGGTGTGTAGCGGGTCTAACTATCAATTCTCGTTTTATGTAAAAAATAAGAACACGTGAACTCGAACCCACGACCTATCGATTACCGGTCGAGTGCTCTTTTCAACTGAGCTACCAGGAGGGTTTGTGATAGTGACGAAATTGTTTTATTTATTATTAGCACGGTAAAGACGCCTACCTACGCCGGGAAGTGAATTTTTCCATTTTAAAAATATTTATACCATTCCGGCCAATTGGATGAAATCAACTTTTAAAATAATAATTATGTGAACTCGAATCAATAAAAAAATACGACTCGTATTCGAAATCTAAACGATTTTCAAAACCATTTTGGCGTTTCTTTCTTGGTGAAAAAATCATGGACATGTTCTTACTATTTGATTATGACCTTTTCACGAGAAACTACTCATCCAAAATCCCTGGGTTTTTTTTTATAAATAGTTCAATTATTGGTCAAGTATGAGTATTGTATAAATATGAATCTGTACAATTACATAGAGCATGTAAACAGCAGGCACACTTTATATTACAGCACGTGACACTAGAAGTTTCTCTTGAATCAACTTTTAATATAATAGAGTGTGCTTTATTTGGGCGGAAGCGAATAGTGAGAAAAGTACGCGTATAATTATATAATATAACAATTTTACTGTCTAAATACACAACATAGCAACAAATAATGACAACGAATAATATTAATAACATGACTTTGATTACCAATTTGGTGTCATAAATTTTAAAAATAACACAAAGATTGTACATAAAGGTATTTATAGATTATTTATCATATAGTTCTGTAATTTGCTTGAGCTTGGTGTCACGCAATTCATATTTTCTTTGGTGATACAATGCACTTAATTTTCCGTATTGTTATAGGCGTACGCGGAATTTAAACCAATTTTCAAACATCTACATAAATTGTAGGATCGAGATTGTTTCGAAAATTGGTAGTAAGGGCCACGAGTTCTCATTCACATGCATGCACCGCGGGCGAGACGTGTTTGCGACGTATCGTGCATCGCAATGAGCCATTATTGAGTCCTGATCTCAATAGAGATGTAGCGAGGCTTCTACGAGAGGGCAATTTACGGACTCTATGCTAGGGGAGTGTCCAGTCATTACGGATCTACGATTACCTAAAGCTTTATTCGCACGGCTTAGCAGGGCTCACTGTGTAGGTACTCTGTGGTCTAGGGTTCATTCTGCCTTAGTATATTTTTACAGCCGTATTGTGTGGTCATTTATTTATTTCAAAGCATTCAAGTTCAGAATGTCCTAGTGATCCTGTCCTAGTGAGAGTGAGTGATGATAGTGATTAATAAACTTATCCCCTATGTTAATCTCCTAAAGGATCAATTAGTTAGATAACAACTATCCTATCTTTTAAGTTGGACCAAATTACAATGAGATATTTAATTAGGTAGTACGTAGTAGTAGTTTTAGTAGTTTCAGAGTTTATCACGGACGTTACGGACAAACATTGTGACACTAGATTTAATATATTATAAATAAAATCTAAGGGGATGAAGATGATTTAAAATTCTGGCAAAAAGAGGTAGTTCAAGTCGAGTTCTACTGCGGAAGTACCTACCTACTGTAGACAACTAATAATACCCTTGAGGAATATTGTGCACTTGCGAGTGAGTTGTTCTCCAGATGTAAGGAGATGCAGTGTTAGCAGTGGGGGTGCAAACGCATGACCAATAAATAAATAATAAATAAATACTTCTTGTATTTCTAGCGTCTATATAGTAGAATAAAAGATAGTCTAAGACGTGTCTCAAAAGTCTCATAAAATCTCGTATCCGCATCGCAGAGGTCAAAGATTACGAAAAAAAAAACAAAAAAAAGGAATCAACATCTTATACTATTTATATGTAATGTCTATGTATGTATAAATTTAGTACTTCAGTGTTTTAATGTAGGTACTTATCTACCTATTTGTACACAGCATTCGTGAACTTTCCGAAGGTTGACTAGTAGAGAATGCTTCCAGCATTAAGTCCGCCTTTACTACTCTTGTATGTTGTGGTTGTAAAGTATTTAAAGAGTTCAACGATGGTTGAGCCAAATAGTTCCTTTAAAAATTATATGTCATAATATTTTTTGTCTACACTTAGCTCGAATTACTCCACACAAAATTTTAACTGGTTTTTTCAAAAATTCAAACGTTGATGTAGAGTTCGGCGTAATTCTTCTAAGAGCGCTAAGAATATTCTTAGCGCTATAAAGTAGTCACGTATATACGTGACTACTTTACGGATGTATGGGATAGGCTCACCACTAGGGTTTAGATCCCGGGACGTCTCGGGTCTCGAAGTCCCGGGACTTTTCGTAATTTTAGTTGATCTCATCAGCTTAGATATCATCAGCTTAGTCGGCAGAGCTCTAGGGTTTCTTCCATGTAACCTGAACATAACTACCAAAAATGTAAGCAGTAGTGTCATTTTCGCATTAAAAAATCCAATAATTTAGGCTTCATCTTTGGCGGTAGGGTCCCTGGTTTTGGGATGCTTATAGAAGTAGGTAAACAGTGTAATGATCGCGGCTGGCGCCTGTCCTCGACGTGCGCGTAGTTTCTCTCTAAATAAGCTGCCGTTACTTATTTCTAAGTAAAATATTTCATTTTCAATAAAAAAATTCTTAAATTATTATAATTTCGGGAAATATTTCCCGAAATTTTCTTTTTTTTTACCGAAATTTACTGTAATTATTATCCCTATACGGGCAGCATCAACCGCACGACTGACGCGCTTAAGTGGCTGGACCTTTACATATTCTGTAACTTAACACAGCCACGCTGGCGTAAATATTGGAAAATGCAACAATGTGCGCAGACGCATAGCCAGACGGCCGCTGATAACGACCCGTGACTCGCACGAACGCCATAAGTACCATGACATCGATAAACATGTAAATAGTATTGCATACAAACGTATGACGAGCTATACGAATAGGCATGTCATTGTGAGAGTACAGCCAGACGAAGGCGTGTTGGCGCAAACGACTAGGTACCGTGCATTGTGCAGATGCATAGGTAGAGGCCTTTGATAAAGATTCTTGACTCGCAATAATAACTCATAAAAATTATAATCCAGGGTTTTCCTAACTGTACATCGCGACACTTCGTTGCATCTGCGATATCCGCGAGATCTCGTGATAAATAACCCCATCCATAGACAGGCTACGGCCGATGTTACTTTACTTGCCTATTCGATTAGACAGGCACGCACAATGGTGCCATTGAGCTCCTCTATACGTATATCTGGAAAATTCCTAACTTTCTCTAAAACTTCAGAATGGGCTCCCTGGTATAGGCTTTTCTTTCCAGATAAACGAAAACTCAGATTTTAAAAAAAGAACGCGTAATTAATTAAATTCAACATTTTTCCTATTAATTAATATGATGCCAAAAATAGACCTATCAGAAATAGATAAATCACTGTTAATTGCTATTTACGAGTATAAGCAAATTTTAGTATTTTCTTTATAAACGGAAACTTAGATTTAAAAAAAGAACGTGTAATTTCATTCAACATTTTTCCTATCAATTAATATTATATTTTTCCTATTAATTTTCCTATCAATTATTTACGAGTATAAGCAAATTTTAGTATTTTCTTTATAAACGGAAACTTAGATTAAAAAAAAAGAACGTGTAATTTAATTCAACCTTTTTCCTATCAATTAATATGATGCCAAAAATAGACCTATCAAAAATCGATAAATCACTGTTAATTGCTATTTACGAGTATAAGCAAATTTTAGTATTTTCTTTATAAACGGAAACTTAGATTTTAAAAAAGAACGTGTAAATTACGTGTAAATTAATTCAACATTTTTCCTATCAATTAATATGATGCCAAAAATAAACCTATCAGAAATCGATAAATCACTGTTAATAGCTATTTATGAGCAAATGTTTGTATTCTCATTATAAAAAATCGATTGAAACGTTTAACCGTTTTTTCTATGTTTTTTTTTAATGTAAATATACAAATCTATGCGGGTATCCGGATCACTGACCTACACAACAAGCTGACGATCAAACATCCGTCTTTTTTGTGTTGATTGAAATAAAAAGTGGTTGAAATGGCGGCTCGAGCAGCCCTATTTGCGAAGTATACACGTGCAGCTAACCTTCGAAGTTATTCTAAAACATAAAAGTGAACTGATAAGCGTGGCAGCTTGTCGCTCGCGGTCAAGCTTGGCCGCGCCAATAATAATGAGCCAGTAAACTTTGATGGCTGGTTAAGGCATCGCACACACTTACTAGAGAAAGGACCTTCTGAGAAACGACATATCGACAAAAGAACCTAAATATCATTTAAACTATTTTTTCTGTATTCTGTTTTCATTGACATATCGCCGAATTCCTCGTATTTCGACTCATCCGTAGAATAAATTCCGATCTGTATTGTTGTTAGGTCACTTTCGTACGTTTTTATGGGGAGCTAATGTCAGATTGAACGTAATTTGATTCTAAATATCGAAAGATAAATGATATATGAAAATTCTAAAAACGTGTGTCTGAAGAATTCATATTCCTTATCTAGTCTAGCTAGCTTAACTCGTTTTTGTTCCATGATCACATCAGACTCTGTTCTACGGAGGAGTCGATTATATTATAGTGTACTCTGCAATTATCTTCTGTAGATTATCTTACCTTTCAACATGTTATTACTTTTTACATTCATGTTGTGTTCAAATTGCTGAATTATATAAATTATAGCAGAGATTATGAAATGTACATTATGTAGTTTATATTTTTGAATTGATGATTAATTGTGACATTTCCATTATTATATTATATATTTTTATTTTTTCTGTTACATATTTGCATACCTGCATCCAATCAGGTTGAATACCTTAACTAAATTAACAATTAAGATCACTTGTATGTGTATTCTGGCAAATAAAGAATTTGAATTTGAATTGAATTATGTGAGAGAAATCATTTAAATTCAAAATTTTACAATATATAAGTACCTAAATGTACAGAGGGACTGTGCGTGTGTGCGTGCGGCGCATATACATATTAACTGTTCCAGATTCGTCTCAGACGGGAAACAATGACCATATTGTCTGTGCCCTAAGAAATGAATTTTGAAATTTCCCACGGGATACGTATAGTTGGATAGTAAGTACGAGTAGTAGTAGTAGTAGAGTAGTAGTATTAGCGGGCGCATGTGATAAAATATTTAGCAATAAATAAAAAAAACCATCATCGCTAACTTTAAATAAATAAAATAAAATATATTTTGTTTCAGACCAGTAAAAATAGTCCATATTGTGTTAGTAACAATGAAACCTTATAATCTACGGTAATAAGTACATTGATTTTAATTGTATTATTATGATATATTATAATTATTATATTGTATTACAAGTCGATTAATAATTAAACTTTGACAGGACCATAATTGTAGAAACCTAAAAGGCTAAAACATCCATGAATACGCCGAGTCAGCACCTCCAAGTGTAAAATATCTTTGAAACTATCCATCAATTTGTACCTACAACGTTTATGCAATCCTTTACGGTCTGCCCAGTTACTATGCCGGTAATATGCCGCAATGATAGATTGTTAGCCGCTTGTTGCTAAGTGAACGTGTGATGAATCATTCTCTTATTTATTGCAAGCCCGTTACAAGTTTATTTAAGCACTGCATAGTGATCAACTAATGTAAGTATCTTTTATGACAGCGCTGAAAAACATTCGCGGCCATAACAGTCGCAATTATATTCGTAATTACTTTTGGGAATCTGTAAACGATACAAAGAGTGATAATAGACTTAGTCGGCGACATATTATTATTTGATAAACTTCTCAATAATAATGTGTTGAGTCAGCCTTTGACCACGGTCAGTGAAACCAGGGGCCCTACCGCCGAAGCATAAATATAGCATAAATAAATAAATAATAAATAAAATATTTCTGGACAATTTACACAGCGCCATCTAGTCCCAAAATAAGCGCAAAGCTTGTGTTATGGGTACTAGACAACTGATAAATGATACTTAAATACATAGAAACGCCCAGATCAAGACAAACAGACATGTTCATGCACACAAATGTTTGCCTTGTGCGGGGATCGAACCCGCGACCTCGGAGTCAAAGTGGCCATTGCTAACCATTCGACCACCGAGCTCGTCAAACAAAATGAAACTACTGCCCAGATTGTTGGTAATTTATGTTCAGTTTAGCTGTTAGAAACCCACTGCTCTACCGACTAAGCTGATAATATTTGTCAATGACTTTAAACTAGGATTAATTTTTGGAATAAAAAATTCTAATAGTAATCGGCTCCAACTTCGGCGATACGTCAGGGCCCCAGGGCGAAACGTCAGGCAATACCAAAGGTATGTAAATACCCTTATGCATGATCGCGTTAATTGCCGTTATTATTTTCATAAATCATGCAATGCGAAAGTTTAAGAGTTATTATAAGTTGACAAACTGCCATTTTTTTGTTTTGAAGATTTCCGAAGACAAAAATATAATGAACTAGATCGAATGCATTTGTAAGAAAAGTTGCTGTAGACATCTATGTATCGATACAAAATACTAGGCTTTTCACATTTTAGAAGATTTCGTCAGGTTTCACTATAGTGAAAACTGACGAAATCTTCGTATCTGATCGAATTTCGACTTATGGATACATGGATTGGGTGTCGTTGTATTCTCTAGTTCAACCACAAATTGGTGGCACTTGTGTCGTCGAAAGTGGAAAGTCGAAAATGTCAGAATTACTCGTAAGGAATTCTTGTGGGTACAGAACAGAAACTTCATATCTACATGGGTACATTCGTATTTCATTGATCTGTTTATATATATATATTTGATTTACGTTATATCGAAAAGACAAATGCCGATAAATAGGTGCTCGTCAATTAATATTGGTGAGTTATTTCATTTATAATGTTCAAATAAATTTTACCTGGTGAAATTGATGAAGGATGAAGTGACAATGGGCAAGTCACATAGCACGCATGTTCTGAAATAGCGACTGTACACCGGAAAATGCAGTGCAAGATAACACTCCAATCCACCTAGGACTGGCGATAAAAATATCAAGGAGCTGATGGATGCAAACGGCACAAAACCGCTAATTGTGTCTATGTGAGAGGTCTATGATCAGCAGTGGACGTCATTTGGATGAAATGATAATGATGACTTTAAGAAATTTTCATTACCTTGACAAGCTCCAGGGTAATCCATTGCTAGATGCTTGGCAGGTCGCCTGCAGGCTCGTCTCCGGAGCCTACATAGCGAAGGGTACGTCTTGCCGTCTGTGCCACAAACGGAGCCTACGCGGCGACAAGCAGCGGCGCACACGCACCGCGCCCGGCCGCCACGCACCACGCATCTTCGACCCGCGCCGCAAGACACGCCTGCACAGGATTCTGTTGACAATATCATCAAAGAGGATTTTATCTTGCGGAATATGTACAGCGGTAACAACCATTTACGACGAGAAAATGTAAAACATAAATTTTTTTGTTTTGATTAAATTGATTTAATTATACATTTTTTCACAAACACCATATTCATTATTGCTTCATCAAGTTATAATTGATCGCGACAAAGAGTCGCGGAAGTTGCTCCACGAATGGCAAATTACATGTACCCAGTTATTATCACGTGATGTGCAAATGGTTCACCGTTACCTTTATAGTCAATTTTAGATCCAATCTCATTTACTCGTGGTTTATTTTTATATGTGATAGGGAACAAACGAGCACGTGTTTTACCTAGAAAGCAATCACCACTCACGAAATCATTCATAGTGATCAGCAACACCAAGGGGTCGCCGATCCGTTGCCAGCCTTTTAAGGGAAATACAGACTCTATTCTTGAAGGTTCCCATGTCGTATTTGTTCGGAAATAACGTTGAGTTGTAAATATAATAATACAAATTTTAAAGAAAAGAAGAGCTACGATAATGCAATCGAGATTTGGCAATCAATCCTTGCCTGCCGAAAAAGATAAGATAAGATAAAATGTCTTTATTCACAAAAATAATTAGGTAAAAGGAATTAGGTTCCCCAGCTAACAGGAGAACGGAGTTCATGTTTGTATGTTATTGACATAAAATGCTGTTTAGTGAATTAGAAGAAAAGTATTACGGGGCTTTGTACCAATACTGTGTACACGACTATTTTGGTTCCAATGCGTGAAGGACGCCGTAAACATCATAGTAAGTAAGTAACTCCTCCTTACATTACCTATTGTACAGTCGGTAGAACCCACGTAGACAGGAAAGTCTCAATTTACACTTTTGATGGCTCAATAGCCTGAAGTTGATAAGACCACTTGGTGATGTCTTTTTAACGGTTTTTTCTGCAACGGGACCGTTTTTTCGTTATTGGCTAATTCATATTTGCAATGATAAGGCTTGTCACTGGTGGGTGAAAACAAAGTAAAGTAGGAGAGCGGCATTTTCTTCGGTAACATTCTTGCACAGACTGTTTACGGTATTTTAGTCTGGCTTATTATTTATGTATTTACTGTTATTTAAACCCTAGTAAGTAGTGGAATGAAGTCTATAAATGGGCACACACTAAATCGTTCGGGGCTTCATTGGCCATATGTACGTTTTACACTTTATTACGATTAATTAATTTGATAACGAAAATCACAATTACAATACCGAAATTTTAATATTCTTTTATACTATGTCAAGGGAATTGTTATTTGGCTGCGGTTTTCTGTGAGGTGGAGGTACATTCCCCAGTCGGGTAGCTTACAATTACGCACCCTACCTCTCTTTTCGCCAGAGCTTCGTTTGTCAGTCAGCAGGGCGCACCGCGTGCAGGTGAAGTTGGCTTTGGTTCAAAGATGTTAATGAACCACTTACACCCCAAACCAATAGTAACCACTGATAGTAGAATGAAACGTATGAAAGGGCATGAGCTAGATTCCTTGACACTTCATTAGCTTATGTCAATGCCATACGTTTAACATTGCATCCTATTACTATTTAATAGTCAATCCAAATGTACTGGGACCGAACCGCGTAAGCTGATACCGATAACGATCGGATTTTTTGATTGCGAAAATATAATATCACTTTAAATTAGTGATAATAAGCTCGGACAGAGAACCAAAGTTGTCGACATAGTCTTTAGAGTTTGCTAGTTGAAGTGTGGGCTGGTAAGTGATGGCAGATGAGGAAGGAAGGTATTAGGGTGGAGGCAGCGCGTAGGACGACGAAGCGTTGGGCACCCTCCTTCCAGATGGTTCGATGACTTTAAGAAATCTGCTGAAAGCGACTGGATGCGGAAGGCGGAGGATTGTATTTGGTGGAAAGCATCGGGGAAGGTTTATATCCAGCAGTGGGTAGATATAGGCTGATGATGATGATGAGTAATAAGCTCAGGTGGTAGGATTAGAAGCGCTGTACAGATTAAATTGATGATTATCACAAATTTAAACATAAGTTCGATTTTCCTGGTTCGCCTAGTTTTATGATTGCGAAAATCGGACTTCGCCGATTACCATCCGATTGCCGTCCGATTACCATCGGTTTTTTTATTCCAAAACTAGGTCCTAGATTGAAGTTATTGACAAACATCTTCAGCTTAGTCGGTAGAGCTCTAGAGTCTCTACCAGTTGAGCTGAACATAACTAGCAACAATCTAAGCAGTAGTTTCATTTACGCATTCAAAAATTCCAATGTTAATTCGGCGGTCCCTGGTGGGAATCTGCTTCTGTTTAGGCGGTAGGTCCCCTGTTTACTGTTATCGAAACGCTGGTATTTAGTAGAATGAAACGAATGAATGGACATAAGCTGGCTACTACTAGTTGGCGCTTCGTTAGCGAATGTCAATGAACGTTTACATTCCATTCTAATAGCTTCATTAACGTATACCAGATGACTGTATTGGCATTTATACTCTACTGTATAGACGAGCTCGGTGGTCGAATGGTTAGCAATAGCCACTTTGCTCCGAAGTTGTCCATCCCCGCACAAGACAAACAAATATTTGTGTGCATAAACATGTCTGTTCGTCTTGGTCTGCGTGTTTTCTATGTATCATAATTCGACGCTTCCGGATGTATCCGGAAGCGTCGAATTTTGTAAAGGTCGTAAAAGCCATTTGCCAAAAAGCCAAAATGGCTTCCGGATATAACGGTCGTAAAAGCCATTTTGGCTTTTTAGCAAATGGCTTTTACGACCTTTGTATCCGGAAGCGTCGTGTATTTACAAAAAAAATGTATTTAAGTAAATAATAATAAATAAAAGTATGTAGTTATTTACAAAAACAAAGGAATTGAAATATAATAATGTATTTAAGTAAAAGATAATAAATAAATAATATTAGTTATCTTGTACCCATTGTAGAAGCATTGCTTAGTTTGGACTATTACTTATACTGTGGTTTGGGACTAGATGGCCGTGTGTGATTTGTCTAGGAATATTTATTTATTTAGGCTATGTGGTGTTTGTATAAGAAATAGTTTTGGTCCGACAATCATCCTCAAAAATTTGATATCGTTTTTTTCATCAACTCAGCATTATTGTAAGAGAAACGTACAATTATGCAATATAGACATAATCTCATTGGAAAATATGTATATGTAGTACATCATTGTGTTTTTAATCACATTTTTGTCAGTGTGCCAAAACATTTCTTAGTTTTGAAGCATTCTGTTCGTCTATCGGGCGATGCACTCTCTGCGCAACGTCCCAATTTATTGAAACAGCAATTTATCAGTTTGTTTTGCACTCCGGCGGGTTTAAATTAATTTATCCATTCACATTTATAGACAAACCACACGGTTGCCATTATGATAACAATAGAAAGTCATCATCATAAACTTTATACGAAAATTTTCTGTGTATAAATCGTTTGTTGTTTCTTGTCGTTTCTGAGCTTGTATGTCCGTGATGTCGCAACTGGTCCTAACCGAAAAACAGTACCGAGTCTGCTACAAATTTTTGTTTTTTTTTTTAATAATAATATTTTTATTAATCATTACAAGTTTAGGTTACATGGTTTGGGATCTCTTCTGTTAAGTTAAAAACCTGTATTAGATGAGTCCCTCCTCTTCTCTGTGGTACATTGTCACACTTGTAATAATAAAACCAGATTATACAACAATATGATGCTATGTATGTAGGAGTTTGTTTTTATACTGAGTTGGAGCCATTTTGCGATATTGCTTAGTGCTATCAGTTTACTCATGAAATAATTGTGGGTGTAACTTGCTTGTATAGTGCTGTGTGCAAATAAATATATTTTTCTTTCTTTCTTTTCTTTCAAAATTCAACCTCACGATCTAATAGTATTTGTGGTGCTTTTATCCAGACCTAGCTTGCTTCTATCATCTGTTGCCCAGAATAACATTGACAACACAAAAAAGCAATGTACAGTTGATGTTGATTGCAATCCCAGGGGTAATAGTTACCACTACCCTCAAACTTTAACGAATTTTGTTACAAAAAGAGTTTGCTGCAATCTCAGGTGTACTGTGTTTGCGGCAAACACCAACCGTGTGGAACAGTGTTTGTGCTGGGTGTTTGCAGGTTTCTCTGTTTAGCATGTGTTTGGTGTTTGCCCGTTGTTTGGACCAGCCCCGGTTTCTTGCGTCGCGGTTTATGGCCTTGGCCATGTGTAGAAATATGCGGAAAACGACTTTATTTTATACTATGATTCTGATGATTTACAGCCGTTAGATCAACAAAATTTTTAAACTGTAAACAAATTACTTTTGCTCGTTTGCTTTGATTAGACACACTTAGGATTGCCAGATGGGAAGACAAAATTTCAAGAACACGAGATTTTGGGATTATTGTCGGTATTTTAAACCTTTACAAGAAGCTATTTGTCGGCATACATTTTGTATTTTCACAAGAGTATGGGGTTACCCAGATTGAAAGACAGAGAGAATTGTCCTGACATTTCATGTTGATATAAAATGTCGAGACAAATCAGATAAATCCCTACTGTGCTCCACAACGAATCCATTGCCATCACTATATTTTATATTCTCGTACTTTGCTGTCGTTCGCCCTTATTCATCCTAATGATGGGATGCGTCTCCTATAAGTCGCAGAAGTTTAGGGCATACTCCACCACGCTACTTAACCGCGGGTTGTCGGGGACTCGTACTTTATCTTATCTTAAAGTGGGCCAGTGCTGCAACACCCGTGACACGTCGAAACTCGTGGATCTTATGGGCGTTTAATTTTAGATAGATTATAATTATAAATATATATTTTTAGTTTAAGGTATTTATTATATGGACTTGTTATGTTCTCTCTGTACATTTCAAATGTCTGAAATAAATGATGATTATTATGAGCTCTCCCTAATCTTTTAGTCACGCTCCCCTGACTATCTGGAGACATGTTCCATGTGTTTCAGTATGCCGCTTATTGGGAAGAGCCTGTAGTCCTCCAGGGGCCCTACCACCGAAACTGAAGCCGATTACTACCGAATATTTTAATTCGAAACTTTACTTTTTTACTATTAGGTCTTACATTTAAGTGATTGCCATACGCCTTCAGCTTAGTCGGTAGAGCTCCATTGTTTCTACCAGCTAAGCTAAACAGAAGTAGCATAAATCTAAGTTGATGTTTGATTTTGCAATCAAAAAATCCGATAGTAATCGGCTTCTGCTTCGGCGGTAGGGTCCACCCGGTCCGGGTATGCCTTTCCTAGGATTCCATTCGTAGGGCGTCACATTGACACATCAAGTGTTTCATAGTCACGTTAGACTCTTTGCAACGTTCTGCACTCTGGGCTATCAACACGTTTCATTTCTACACGTAGGGCATAATCCACCACGCTGCTCAACTGCGTGTCGGCGGGGACTCATACTCGTACTTTAGTGACTGTAATCTCTTACAAATTACTACAGATTATAGAGAGTTCGCATTCTTCAATTCAAGACATGTCCTTGTTTTATGGTGTTGAAGAATGCTCGGTAGGATTTTGTTTGATGCAAATAGATGATGTTAGGTCACGGAACAATTTTTTTAAATCAATATTTGTGTATTTCGCAGTTCGATTCATAGCCAATTGATCGTGTCGTGATCACGGACACAGAGTACTCTTTTATATATAGGTAATCACTGACCTAAGATCCTGATTCGTGATGGTATGCACGAGTATATGCATGATTCGTAGTGTAAATATGAAACGAACATTGCTTGAAATTATTGGAATTGATGATGGGACATCTTAATGGTTTTTTAATGTTTATTCCGAACATTATTATATTCATAAATAAAAAACATAACAAGTATATATCTGTTATAAAAAAATATAACACAAAATACAAAATCTTAAAACTAATACAAAAGGAACAGTTTGTAGTTTTGCAAAATCGAGATTATCTCTCTAAGAGATCTCTTCCAGCCAGTCTGTGCTGTGGGACGTTTTGTAAGATAACGGTTAGCAAGATTTTAATATAAAAACATAATATAAGCATTTACGATTAAGAGATAATAGTTAAATAGTGACTTTTAATCGTTTCAAAACACTTAAATGTTGTGATCGATGGACTCTCGCGAATATGGCAAGGTAGTTTATTCCACCAGAAAGCAGCACGGTAGGTAAAAGAAATGTAAAAAAAAACTTAACACGTGCATGAGCAGTAGGAAGCTAATGCTGCCTACTGCTCATGCACGTGTTAAGTTTTTTTTTACATTTCTTTTACCTACCGTGCTGCTTTCTAGCACTATTCTAATCTAGGCAGCATTAGCTTCCTACTGCTCGTGCAAATTTTTTACAAGTTTTAGTAACGCATGGGTGGAGAGGACGGGACCTAGAAGGAAGAAGGTGGAAGCAGGTACGGAGCTAAGCAGGAGCAAAAGGATCATTGATAATTTACTAGTAACTAAAATATTTTTCCGTTACTGTTTTCGTCATCCGACCGTCTTGATCTTTGAATACTCTTAAGTTTTCTTGACTCAAGTATGTACACTTAATCAAAGCAAAAACGATGTAGGATATAAGAACGTTTCTTAGAGGGTTTTTGTGTTTCTGCGATTGAGTTAGGAAGTAGTTGCAACGTGAGTGGCGGCAGGTGCAAGCTATACTATGTCTATAGATTGCGGTGACCGTTTCACATCATGCGGGCCATATGCTCTTTTACCGCATACGTGTATAAAAAAGCGAAAAGAAAATTACTTTTTAAAATGGCCAGCCCTGTGGGCGACCGTTCTGTTAGCTCAGCTTTAAAAAGGACTTGAGAGTCTTAATTTTAGAGATAAAGGGATCTCTACGGGGAAACCTTTACTAGGTTTCCCCGTAGGTGAAAATATAAGTTTTCTCAGCCTAGAGTTGCCAACAGTTTTGATTATGTATGAGAATACATGTTCTGGTTTTTCGAGTGTCCTTGATAGTTTTAAAGCAGTGTTTTTAAAGGGTCCTGATAAGGTAATTACTTCGATCCTTAATACTGGAACTAATGATCGCAATTTTATAAAATATAATGATTCATATTAATAATATGATATTAAAAAGAATAAAAATTAACACATATGAAATTTTTGTGAATTAGAATTTCGTTGATTTTAACAATATTTTCAGGCCACATTATTAAACTAAGGCTACTCTATTACTCTGTTCTGCTTTTTAACTGAGTTGTTCTGGTGGATTCAATAACTTGTGTTTAAAAATTTAGGGATAGCAACAACACTGCCTTAACCAATACTGCTCTATACGGCAATACATCATCAATACTATGGGAGGCTTGTGTTATTACAGAACTATCTCAACGCGTTGCAGCCTTTATATGTCTCGATTACTCTCAATTATACAAACTGTGACGTAGACCAAACGCGCGATGTGCGCGTCTCTAGTAAACAACTACTACGCACTTTTTTTTTATAAAAGTGGGTGGCGGTAATAACCGCATAAAATTTATCGAATGAAACTTGTTTTCAGTGCCGCGCGTAAGAACATTATTTTTATTAACGATGATTTACAATTCAATGTGTGAGGTACGTTTGTCACTGCCCCCGTAATATTTTTGACGGCTGCCGTGACGCGGTAGTTTACAATAAGTAAGTTTACAATTTACAAAATGCAATTAGATGAATCTCACTGCATTTGGGATAATTTGATTACGAGTATGTTATTTCATATCTTGCTATTAAACGATTTCTTAACTGACTGAAAATAAATCTTGAAGAAAAATCTTTTCTTATTTAATTCTCCAATCAACTTAACTTAACTAACAGTTTTGTGTCTAGAATTAAATGTTTTTATGGTAATATGTATTTACGTGCAATAGAAGCGAAAAGTAAAATGTGGGCTCTATCACCGAAGTTGAAGCCTGATTACCATCGAATATTTGGGTACCATAAATCTAAGCTGAAGTTAGATATTCGCTATCAAAAAAATCCTATTGGATTCGGCTTCAGCTAAGCTTCCCCTACCGCGTAAGCGATTACGATCGGATTTTTTGATTGCGAAAATCTAACATCATTTTAAATTAGTGCTAATAATAATAAGCTTAGGTGGCTGGGCCAGAAGCGCTCTAGAGATTAAACTTAAGATGTTTGTCACAAATTTAAACAGGAGCAGGAGCGATACATAATACTTTATTAGTTGAAATATTTATTTTATATAATATTTATTTACTTAAATCTGCTTTACTTCTTCTTCACAACGGCATTCGTGAATTCGTGCATGGCCTGATTGACCGATAGGGAATCCTTTTGGCATTGTAGCCCCGAATGTTCTCTAACGTTATATTTCCTATGCTTTTTTAATACCATTACTTGTCACTAGGGTGGGAAATAATCTCACGGACCTGCCTGATGGTAAACTGTCATGGTAACTATATGGTAATATATTATATACTACAGCTAAGCTATACTTTGATGTTACAGTATGTGCAACGAAATATTTCCAAGACTCCCATAGTCGTATATAACGGTACCCATCGGCAGTTTATGCCGAGAGAAATGATTTCTCGGCAGTTTGTGGTTAGAAGTTTCCTAATCTAACTCAGCATAGTCACAGCACAGTCACAGTCCTGCGCACCTCAAACTTTAAAGTGGAAATTTACTACAAAAGATATGGCTTATTGACACGTACAGTCGGTTCCCTAGACAACTGTCCACTTTTGTATACGGTTCAGTATTTGAGGATTTTTTGACTGATCAACAGATATGGGTCGATGAAACATCGGTCAATCGAGGCTTGACTGACCATCGATCGATGATTATCGTCCTAAACAGGCAGCTATGGCGAAGCCGAGTGCGGGAAGATCGACATTACACCCGTGAATTGCGCAAGCAATACATATATTAGTTAATTAGTCTTGCATTCAAGTTTTACTAGATACAACTGCTAACAAACGAGAACACGTTGATATCTTTTACACTAATGCTCCTCTTAAAGTTTTTTTTTTATATGAGAGGGGGGCAAACGAGCATGTGGGTCACCTGATGGAAAGCAATCACCACCGCCCATGGAGATCAGCAACACCAAAGGATCGCCGATCCGTTGCCAGCCTTTTAAGGGAATTAAATACTCTATTCTTGAAGGCTCCCATGTCGTAATTGTTCGGAAATACCGCTGATGGAAGTTGATTCCACAATTTAACCGTTCGTGGTATAAAATGCCTTAGGAAACGTACTGTAGTAGATCGCCAATTATCAAGATGATATGGGTGGAAA